>OX104065.1:38094418-38288120 GCA_944474145.2 Dicrocoelium dendriticum
GGTTTCGTACATCTAAATTCTTATCCACTCTGTCTTACACTGCAAGTTATGGATGCGTTGAGACCTATGTGTTACAGGCAAAGAAACGTGGCACAGTACGCCGCGAGTTATCATGCGATCATCCGAGGCAGTTAATATCCTTTCTCTTACTTAATGCTTCAGATCCATGTATTTTTATTAATGAGGACATATCCCCTACCGTAAACCGATACTAGAAAGAGTTATCCGCTCTATATCGTGTGGCCAAAAGCCTCCCAACAGAGTAGGCACATGAATAGTGCAACTTGCAGGCTGACGAATGCCCGTTTGGCGGTAACTTACTTGATAGAAGAAATTTGTTATCCTCGTATTCGTTTCACAACTTACCTCGCGAACAGATTTCAAAATGCATGCACACTAATTCCGAAGTACTTTTCCCAGATGTGCTGCGTGGTTTCGTGTGAGTTGGTAAACAGAGCAATGTACTTAACAGCCACAATAGCTTTTATTGCAATTTACAGTCCGTCTCATCTTTATCTTGCCACCCGCTTCATGAATCATTACCATATCTTACCGATTACATGGCTAAAAACATAATACTATGACACACGGAGGAAACGAAGTGATGTGTTGTTTAGGGCCTTCCTCATCGCTTATGTTCCAAATAGCGTTTAAATTTTGTGCAAGGATTTCTATTACGCTGTCAGTTATTTGTGGCTAATGGTTCCATTTAAGTGTCCTATTCAAGCCCCATGCTTGTAAGCCGTCAGAAGGGTATGGCTCGTAGCTGGCTTAGTCAAGAATAAAATTCAAGGATATGCACTGCGGAGCGTCATTGGAAGGAAAACATTTGACAATTGGGCATGCAGTTGCCTTCAGTTTACTCACGGAGTCACGTAGCTCAGAAGTGCATAGTTGGTCACGTGAAGAGAGAAGTCTACAGATGGTTACGTGACATTGACAAGTAAAATAAAGCGATTATTCCATCGGGTATGCTTATCTGGAAAGTAAAATCCGCCTATTCTAAAGAACGGTTTCACATTTCATTGATTACAAAGAAATCAATGGAGTAGCTTAACCAGATTCAATGCTACGGCTTGCCGATGATAAGCCCAGGGTTGATTGAAGCGTTTCTTTAAGGCTTTGCGCTCAGTGCGTTACCCCATGCCATAAAATAACCCAATCCAGTCTGATATCGCCTTCTGTTTCCGTAAGCACTGCTTGCAAGGAATACACAGTACGTACTACTAATTTCCTCCACCTTAATCGAACTCAGATATGTCATTCAAATATAGTTCCATACAGTTGCAACCGCTGCGTCATATACGCATCATTTAGCGGATCCTTAGCTTGTAAGGTGTTACTACTTTATTGAAGTTATAAGGTTTGACCATTCAATTCCCAAAATTTTATCCACTCTCAAACTGTAACTAACTAACTCGAAATGTTATCAAGGCATTCATCTTACCAGAAAATCAGCTGAACTAGACTTGACGCTTATGTTCGACCATAAGGTGTATTCCTTCGCCGTTTACGTGCAATTTGTGGAATGGCTAACTTGCATACATAGACAATCGAGGAGTATACGTCAAATGTTGATTGTTTCTATAATGGAAATGTTTGACAACTAATTGTGTGCTACGGATTACTAGTGTTTTTATCAAAAGCGCAAGATAAAATGAGTGTCACAGAATCAGCAATGATAGCTATTTATTCAAGCTTCCCAAAGCTGTTCCGAAATATGTTTTCAAGGATTTGGATAAATTAAACATCATGTAAAAACAGGAACTTGGCTGTAAGATGATAGTGCTTAGTGGAGAATGTTCAAGCGAACTAAGGGGGCTCTCCATGTAAGAGTCTTCTGGGGATTTGTTTCCATGCGGGCCAGTCCCACTTACGGTTTCACCCGCACTTCCCAGCCTTATCTGGCCGTGTACCACTATCATATACGGGCAAATAAGACATCACCGAATTGGCTTAACTTAATAGAGGTTGTTATGTTTGCTGTTTTATTGTTCATTGTTTTATTGCTTGTGGTTTTACTGTTTGTTGTTTATTGTGTTATGTGTTTAGTCATTAGGCCCATTACAAAATCCGAATCTTTAAAACTAGCACATTTGCAACTCGTCAGTAGATCTACGTGCAATCACCGCTCGTGAGCATATTGATTGCTTCGGATGCCTTACTCCGTCATATTCGGAGACAATACTAGTTGCCACCAAATATGAAAAAGAGAAATATAATGTAACAAAATTAGCGAAAAATGACTGTCATATCTCCGAGAGCTTTTGCTTCAGATTGCATGTGAGGCTTACATAAAAGCATAAAATTAACAGCGCTATGGACGAATTTGAGATAAATCCAACGGCTCAAGCAAGTAAGTATAAAAGTAGTTCATACCAAAATTGACTTCTTGTTGCCAAGGGAACTATTACAGTATATTTACGTTTATATCGCATGATTTTCAGTGATTTACTTTAACTATCATTAGATACGCAGCATACGCGACGACAATGCATCCAGTCTAAACATTGATAGCCTCTACCATAATATTTCAATAAGATTTTCAGTTGTTTTAAGCGATTTCATAGTTTCAACTCTGAACAAAGCACCTATGCACAAAATTTACTTGAGCTATCAATCGCATTGATATATCGCAGTTAAAAATTAACCGTATCATAATTGTACATTCTCATCATCATTGGTAGTTGGGTCAGAGAAAACAAGTCAGCTCCTATAGGTACGGCCTGCGGTTTAACTCTGCAAATGCCCAGGATTTGTCAGCAAGAAATAGGCAAACGGCACTGAATGTTAACCAGTCACAGTGTCGTACAACACAAAACAGACATTAGGGGTAGTTCCATTATTACGTGCTTTCCATAAAGCGTATTCGCGCGAAAACTAGGTTACAAGCACAAGCGAAATGCAATAAATCGCATGCCAAGATTCACATAGTCAGCATATTAATAAAAAGAAGCTAAGATGGAGGAACAAAAGCAAATTGAACAGAGGGTGTTCGAACTGCCAGCTGGTGAAGGTATAATCTCTTTAACTAAATTCAGTACCAGACTAAGGAGAACATTTTACTCTATTAGATATGGCTCCATATGGAATAAGCTGCCGAAAGAGATTAGATGCATTGAACAATTTTGCAAGTTAAAGCAAATGATAAACATTTATCTGTTAATGGGCTACATGAAAAGGATCGTAAGATTGCAAATTGATGGTAAATTGCTGTATGAAGAAGGGCGGGATCATGTATGATACTGGAGAAAATCGACTGGAAACATGTTCAACTAATGCATCAGAGCAAACTGGATCATCCAGCGTGAGCTGTTACAACGGCTTCTCATGCTACTCTTTAACATAACTTCCTATGCAGTTTAATCCGTACAAACCTAATTTATATCAACTGTCTTCTGATCTTAAACTGGTAATAAAATTATTTACTGGTTTGAGACCAGAAACTATTTTTTTATACTTCACCTCAAATTGACTAATTTGTAAGATTTGTTCTGCGAATCCGTTCGCTGCATTTGTTTGATAATGCTAACAATTTCCCATTCTTTGCTGGAGCTAATGGTCCAGAAAAATACAGTAGATTTCAGTGTGGGCAACAACGGACTCCCTCTTTCACTTTTTGCCTATGGACAACTCGTGCAGTTATCTGTCTTTGGCTGTCACCCGGCAAAATTTTATCATATGATTAGCTCGATCCAATTTGCCGCTGATCTAAAACATATCTTCTTATTTTTGCCATTAACGATATTATACCTCTTTCAAGCAATTTTTCTTATTGCACATTCTTCCATATTTCATTTCTGGTCACTACTGGGATGATCTCCTGAGGTGACGGATTATAGCTTCCGGATTATAAAAGACTATACCTATGCAAAGCATATTATCACCAACTAACTGGCGTATAGAAATGCCATAATTGAATGATCTGCAGGACGAACCGGGCTGAGGCTTCATTGCACATAACACGTGCGTAAAGGCTGCTCAGAAATGTCCACAACACATGATAACAGGTGACGCTTATTTGCTACTTTGTCTCACTGGCACTCAAAGTTATAGCGTGGAAGTGCGGGAGAAATCCTGCATGGAAACAGGCCACCTAGGGACGGTTCCACGCGTGCCCGTATTATCTTACCTAAACATTGGTTTAAAACTGCACTTGTTATTGATCATAACTTTGCAATCGCTTCAATACCTTAATCCTGCCAATTATTTATTATCCGTTCTGGATCTATTGTATAAAGTGTGAGCAATTGATTATTTTATGCGATCCTGCAGTACACATTGATTAGGCCAAATAATTGGACTGTGCCTCGCATCGTCGAGGTATATACCAATTAGTTATTCAGTTAAGATGTGGACGAATTCAACAGCTATACTGATTTTGTGTTCATGCCAAAATTGAAAGATATATAGCGTGTTGGCGCAAACCTTTTTATTCTTGCTCTGCAAATTCGTTTCCTGCCCTCAGTTAACTTAACCCACTAATTCGTCCACTCCAGGTCGCCACACGTGCAAAGGTCGGCGAAATCGTCTGCCTCCGCGCCAAGTGCGCAATTCTGGTGACCAAAAGACCAATTAGCATTCCGAGCAACACACGGCAATGATGGAGATGGCGCCCGTACGCGACAACGTTGTTACTGCCTGAGGTAAGCTACATGCAGCTGGTTAATGTTACATGTCCAACTGCTTGGGAAACTCCAAAAAAGCACCAGGTTAACATGGGGTCGGAGTAACATTAACAGACTGACAAAATGGCCAATTGGTGGAAGAGCGAACCGGCAATAGCGCAAGACTGATTACTCCTTGTCTACGATGTGCAAAAGGTCAGTCGGCAAATTCTGTTAACAAGTATGATCCCAACGTGTGTTGTCATTATATCATCAGAAATCAGTTTCACGTCCACTTGTCCTTTCTGATACGGTCTGTGTCGTGGAGTGACAGGCTATTCCTAGCGGGTTATTTCAATGATTGCGTTTGGCACGATGCTGCGGCTTGGAAAGAATACATCGAGCTGTATGGTAATGAGACAGTCAATGGGAAAGGTGACCGGCTACTCTCACTTTGAGCTACTCACGGCCCGACGATCACGAAAACACAGATCCCACTGTATGCGCCCACACAGTGATCTCGCTCACCTACTCGACTAAGTTATCGTACGCCAGCGTGACATGGGTGACATGCGCATGACACATGTACCGCGTGGAGCTGAGTGTGAGGCTGATCCTAAACGCATGCTGACCAAATGCTACATATATTATCGTAAATCTATGGTTGTTCGCCTATCTTGAATCAGTGGAAATGTTCGTTCTATATGTGCCGCTGTGCAGTGCATGGAACTGAAGGATGCCCGCATTTGCGATATCGAATCTATCGTTCCAGTCAGCGAATTTCGTGGCCATATCCATGGACAGCTGACAGCCGTGCCGAGCAAAATATCGGGCACGCAATCTGTAAGCGGGCCGATTGGTTCGATCACAACTGTGCGACCAGTGGCGTATTGGTATTGGCGAGGCATGCAGCATTTGTTGCCCATGTGGACGATTCTATGGAGTCTGAAAAGGAGAGTCAGTTTCGCCAACCTCAACGGTGTTTAACTAGAGTGCTTCGTCGCATCAAAAATGCATGGTGAACACAGCAGTTTGAGCAGATGGAATCCTAGGACAAATATCTCCAAGCAAAGGAACACTTTGGCCTCTTGAAAACAGTGCAATGACCTATTCGCAGCTGCTGATAAAGTAGATGGATGATAGTACTTAAGGCTGTGATTGCACGCGATGTGCATACATACAACAGATCTGGTGAGTGTAGTTCGACCCTCTCTTAAACAACAGTTCAGTTAAGTTGGGTCTGTTACATGGGTTCCACCAACAAAATATGTCTTATTGGCACACCGAATTCATGGGAGACAGGGAGGGCTTTCGTGTCTGATAAACGGCAGGTGCTTCGGAATGGAAGTGACATCTCCAGTACTCTTTGCTACCGTGGAAACGCGTTACTAACTGCCTTGTATTGATGAAGCAAATGGAGTAATTTGAAGAGAAGTGCAGACTAACTTCAAAAATTCCCTTGTACTATCAATTGTTTGCCAAAGTATTCCGTTAAAATGAAACTAGAACTTGTAACTACTTTTGATCAGACCTTGTTTTAATCTTTCTTTGAGGATGCCGATGTCAGTTTGCTGCAGTCTATAGTTGCTTCTGGTGGAACAGTTGGGGAATGTTACGTCATGTCTAGCGAGATCATCTGTATCCCGGTTAGTTCAAATTTTGCCAATGAGTCGAGGAATTCGGTATCTATGAGACCGTAATGGGCTAAGGCTTACTTGACTGGCTTTAAACTTTGGACAAATCATTTGGCAAGTAGATATCATGAGGAGTTAGGTATATACCATATTGTTCCTAGTGCTACCCCTTATTTTGAACATTAGGTAAACCATCGATTGTCGGAATCACCAGCCCACTGGGTCTAATGTGTTTAGAAATTTTGAGTCAGTTACGTGACGCAGGGAACGTAGCAGTCTTGATGTGGACATCTCTATTGTCTGTGTTTCGTTCTTCTCGTTTTCCGTTTGCCGAACCTTTGACCCATCACTAAGACTAGCAGTCATCTTTTTGATATGATCCGCTTTGTCCATCACAGCAATACTAACTTTTATATCTGATCTGCATTACAGCATATTTGCATTGTTTTTGAACTAATTGAAAGTGTTTAAGTGTTCGTTCTTTGATAGCTCTTTGGCAGCACGTTGGTAGTTAAGATATTGGTAACGCGGGTTGACCAGAGTTGATTTACATTTGCTGTACTACGAATACCGATGAAGTAGCGGGTACGGACACATTGCAAACGAAGTTTATAATCTTAACTTCTACGTCCGTGTTTAACGTCATTTCGTCAGCAATAGAGGTTTGACTATACTAGCAGGTTTCAATGACGCACAAAACAACATAACGCTTATCATCGAGCGTAAGCGCAATAACTGCATGCGATTTTTAGGTGTCCAGCTCAACAGGGCATTGTTGAACAGTGTACAAAGGAGAGTTCACCGGAACACAATGTAGATTGGACAGCTTGTTTGTTTCGCTAGTTTCGTTTTCATGATTCAGAAACGAAGCAACATCCGTTATCTAACGGAGAGAGTCAGAAGGATAATTACCGAAGAATTGTGTTTCGAAGAACTAGATGTCATCGGTAACATGTTCTAACAAAATGGGAACCCAGATAAACCCATGCACCGACACATGAATTTACGAACATCACAATTGAGGAAGCATTTACAGAAAAGTGCCTAATCTAACTTTTGTTACCATGCAACGGTGACGTCTTAGAAGAAGGGACAGTCCAAATGCTATATAATGCCACCAATGGAACATTTCCTGCGGCCGACTAACGAGTCCGGTTCACTACGACACTGGTTCTGAGCCCGCAGCTCAAGTACTGACGGACACGGTCTACGTTTTCCTTTTGTGTTTAACATTCTCTTGTTCATTTCGAACAAGTTACACTGAAAATCCGCCAGACGTTTGTTCGGAAGAGTTGGGTATATTGCCGTGCTTTGTTCTACAGTGGCATGAGGAGAATATTAACGAGTGCCATATTTGGATCACCAAGTCAGTAGGCAAGAGGCATATCGGTGCATCTGCTGTCTACCCGGACACTACATGGGAACGGTCAGATGCAGTCAACTGGCAACACCACAGACAATCACTATCCGGCTGCAAAACCGTAGGCGTGCACAGAAAAGGAATATATATAGGGCATTCAGAAGTCCTGGTCATAGACCACCTCGACTAAAATTGCTGTGCAAGCCATGTCCCCTATATCGGCCTTGGGTAGTGCAATGGTTTAGCTAAATTCAGTAGATATGTCGATCCCTTGCTCTTCGCACTTGTTTAACGTGTTTGATCTATCCCCTCCCATCGTGACGTAATGGCATAAAAATAGCTCCTGAAAACCAGCTTGTTCGCTACATCTTGATTTTTATGTTTTATCTTGGAATATTTCCTTAGTTATCTGATATCCCAGTACAAGTAACCTAACTCAAAGCATTTCGTTGGAGCCAACGCTGTTCTTGTTTTATAGCAACAAAGTACCTCAGCTACTTCCGTTGACATGTGTGCTGTATAAGGACAAAATGAAGATGTTGTGAGTAATTAGCCTTCCTGACGACGGCGGCCTACGCTGTAAGTCCTCAACCACCTCTTCATGTAGCATCCAGAAATCGACGTTCTAGTCAATTCGGCCGAAACGATAATCATAAGTGAGGTGGAGGATGGTGGACGTCGGGACAACACACTCGAGGGCGAAATGTTGCATTCCACGGCTTCCGTGAAGGAAATGGTTATCCTACCACTATTCGACATGGTTCCCGTTAACAGCAAAAGCAGACTAGAGAGAAACATACTATATATCATATGTTCGCTCAGACGCAACTACTGGACAATAGCGGACGTCAATCGGCTCATCATAGGAACAATGTTGTCCAATCACATGAGACGAGGCACAGAAGATCGGACGAGTCTACAACGTCACTGACAGGCTCAGTACGAGTACATGAGTGTTGGATTTTGAAGACTGGTTTAAACAATCAGGACTCTAGCGCTTGCTCTATCTTTAGCTGAGAAGCGATCTCGCCTTGCCCTACAACATATTACATATCGGTAAATTCCCCAAGATGAGGCCACTGCTTCACTTACGAACGTCATGCACCACGCGCAGACATCGGTACAAGCTTGTGCAGTGGGATATGAATTGAATTCCCCACACCCTGTGCTTCGAACGGCGTGCTGAATGTTCGTATCAGTCTATAAGCACATGTCTTGGAAGTCACATCTGTCCAACACATGGAAACTTCAAATCAATTAAGTGTACTAACTACGCGACTGAAGTCAACCCAAGAATGCTACATTTTCACCTAACTAGGGTGAATATTCAGATACAACCCATATGCCCTGGAAATGAATAAAAAGTGAAATGCGATATTGCAAGTGGATAGTTATAAAAAGCATGTAGGAAAAAGTGTCATGGATTCAATAGCTCTGAAGTACTTTGCTCACCAGTTCTGCTTGTCTACGTTTCGTACAGTCAAATACAGAACCAATACGGAAAACTAACTCCCATGTCCCTGAATAGATCGGAATTTCCCTGCTTCAGCGGATCACCGCGTTAGGGTCCGGTACTCCTTTTCTGATTATATTGACGTTGACCGCCTGTTTCCACAAGAAGCAGTGTTGTGGTCGGGCATATTCCCACTCATCATCAACGAACTTGCGTGTGTCCTTGAATCGAACTGCCTGCTTTTACCAAGGACAGCAACATGTGGCGGGCAATCGGTAGTCAAGAATATCACCATCCGCAGCAACGAGAATTAGGCGGTGCCTTTTAATTATCAAAGACAACTTTAATTCCGTTTTACGTAGGCAAATGCAAAACTGTACATTTACGCCACAACTTGAAATTGGAGACCACATACAGAATACTGTCTCATAGGAGCACAAGACGATCTCGTATGGTAGGAGCAGTTCTGCTGTGTGTTAAAAACCGCAACCAAACATGGTCTGTTGCGAAGGGTTTCCCGACAACACGATCCCTTTATCTTCATGCAAATGCTCAACGCATATGTGTGAGTCAATGTAGTTGAGTCGCATTGGAGACCCCAAAGTGAAGAGAGACCAAAAATGTGAGGGACTGGTTCTACTTGCCTTACCAAGTGCGATCACAAACTATTGCAGTGTGCAGCGGACGATATTGCCATCTGTGGGACAATTTAATTCTGGTTTACATGATACTGGAAAACTACATTCACAAGCCCCCATCTGAAAGTTATTCGCAACATGAAACTGAGGGGCCATCAGATGAAATTCATGGGACCAGGAAATACTAGTCGAAACGGTGCGCTTACACAAGCGCGGATATCAGAAGTCAATTGAACCCGGACACAGCAGAATATATATGATGGGCTACAAAAGAGGTGGACGGATGAAGTGAGACGGCAGCAAACGTTAGATTGACAACTTACGGAGTAGGAGAATGTCGAGCCAGATGTAAATAAAATTAAAACGAAGAATCATAATGTACAATTGGTCAGCAATTAAATTGTACCTAGATGGTGGTACTTCTATTTTGCGAGCTAAAAAATTAAGCACAGGTGAGCAATACACAGATCTACGAAGATACCAAATTCAATTTAGTGCACACCAGCTTGTGAGTCTTGACACACTCGGCTCCACGCATTACACATATCATGTACATTCCACGCATTTCACGTTGACATAATCAGCAGGTCATCGTGAGCACTGCGTGTATGCATCCAAGTAGCAATAACACTCGCACCTGTATAAAACCGTGTGTTCGTAATTGTTAGGTCGTGAGTGGAACACAGTGAGAGCAGCCGGCCGCCGTTCTAATTGTCTTTACCAATAACACACGAACCGAGTACGTTAGTCCACTCCGTGGAGTCACGCTCGATGTAGGTTGAAATCCCCCAGTAGGAATAGTCGATCGCTTCTCCGCACATACCTAATCATGCAGGACAACTTAGCAAAACTAGCATCTCGTATCATCAGTATAACAGATGGTGGGTCAATACGTGATAATAAAGTTGGGAAACGTACCTCCCATGTTGCAGGCGAAGTGTCATAAATCGTGGGCTGATGCCAGTCGGCTCTGCCACTAGCCTTAGAATGACTCAAGCACAAACTAGCAGTCTTAATAACTTTTGCTTCATGTGACACTGTATAAATGGGGTTGACCTACCAGGTAACTTCGTCAGAGGTGTGAGGTAAATTGAAACGCTTAAAGTTGCACAGTGAGTGTTTCATGCTGGATCGCAAATCTATGTTCCAGGTTAGTGAGGTCACAGAGTGCGATAGTACGGTGCCACAAGCTACAACCGTGAAGTAGCTCACGATAATGCCCAAATCGCATAAGGTTACTGATAATACGACACACACGGTCAAATTTGAATTGCATCAAAACGTCATTGGTCCCAAACCCTTGATTAACCAACTTCGGGTACAGTTGGCAGGCGGGGTTCGGGCCTCACTCCGTAGTTTGGTGAGCCTTGTACTCTGGATCATCGAATTCACCTTTCCATGCACAATTAGTACGAAATCGGTGACCGTCTCTTTAGGTGGATCGCGAATTTACCCCATCCACGGCAGAAAGTGCTCGGCTTTCTAAACTTTTTCCTGACATCAAACATGTCGATTTCAGTGTCCTTAGATGTCTGCAATCGTTAATTAGCGGTTTGCTTCAACATCTCTGACATCAGTCCAGGAGAAAATGAGTTTACCATGACGCTACTTGTTGGTAGCCAAGTAGTGAAATATTGCATTCACATAGGCCAAACATTTCGCAAATGCGCCTGGCCACCGACTTACAGTGCTTGAGCTCGCTAGCCACGCGTTTGTTGTCGACAGCATTGAGATAACAACTTGAAACAACACCGTTGCGTGGTGCTGACCTAAGCAGTGGATGCATGTGTGAAAGCAGTGGCAAATTGCACTGTGATGCAGTACAGATCAAATCCCATTGTGGTGAAGTGGAAGCAGTTGATCTCCATAGTTAGAACACCTCAGTAATACCGCAACATGCTTCATGCACACCGAGCAAAATTAAAGGGGAGTAACAAAGTTATTAAAAATTGTAAAGAATGCATTGCAGAAGCGTTGCTGGTTAAAGTAAGTAACCGAAGTTCTGTTGGAATATGATGGCTTCAACCGCGAAACAACAAACTATTGTCGGTTCGCAAGTCTTGGCTTCGGGATGCACTATTTATCTATGAATTCATAGAGTGTGGTGACAAAGCGGACTCCTTTTACCAGGTCTGTATTTATTCCGAAAAACGCCATGCTAGTTTACATTTATAACTGTGAGTATTTTTAGGTAGTCAAAGCCACCAGTGTTGGTGAAACAATAAAGAAATGAGCAAAATTCTCACATATAATGCATCACAAGCCAAGATATGAATATTTTCATTAACTTGAGAATATTGCTTTTACGGACTGATGGCCACACACAACCATGACAATTTCCTCAAAATGCAACTACAAACTACATCGGTCGTCGCTCAGGGAATCAAGTGTCGCCTTGGCTGCTGTACACAGCAGGGGGGAGAAGCAAAAGCATGTTGCAGCTGGCGCTTATCTTCTTTCTTTTTCACCTGTTTCTCCTACTATATCGGAAACACATTACTAACCTACATCCTCCAGTTTACAGGTAAATGGACAGCAGCTGTAATGCCGCTGGATATGAACAAGCTGCTGCTCTCCTCCCACATCGCCCAATGGAGACCTATCTGCAACAAGCCCTTATAATGCCACGCTGTCCCGTTTCCCTGACGGCGTTCGAGGTTCACACACTGATGAACTAAATCCACAGGCTGCACTCGCACGCACGCTGGGCACACTGGGTGGGTTGCGTATGCAAAATTAGGAGCAATGACCCTCATCGGGTTATTGAATTAACTACGCTTGGCTTGTCCACTCGCTAATGGTTGCACGCATCCGTAGACACTGCTGCGACAGACTCTGATCAAATGGAGCCAGCTATTGTATCCCGCACCAAGACGAAGTCCTCATTAATTAACAGAATTCCCGTAAGCAGCCATTTATGTGCAGCCTGTTTAACGACATCTCGCAAGGTTGATTCAGGAATTGGTACAAGGCGCTGTATGTTTGTGGTTTCTGCTTATGTTCCCACCGACTGCAGTTACGGTACTACCAACAAACATTCTCCCATAAACTGAAATGCAACTACGCAGGGATAAGATTTCAGATAGTATAATACTAGCATGGGCTCTTCAGAAGCTCTGCTAGTCAGTAATTATGGGCTTAACTCAGGCAGTGCGGAAAACAACGAGCGTCTGTTGCAAATGTGTTCAGAGAACCAGCTGTTTCTTGCTATCACTGTTTTCAGACTCTGTGTGCGCCGAAGTGCCAATTGGCGTCCTTTCGTAGCTGGCCAGCGATAGACCATAGCCATAATTTGCAGGTGCGTGGTTCCATCCTGGATTGCCGCTCATTCGGGGGTAGTTACCTTGTCTTTGACCATGCCTTCGTACGCTGTTGCTTCTCCATACACTTCGTCGTGATGCGCACCAAGCTTCTCCCGCGATCGGAAACCGAGCAGTTATCTCTCTCCTCGGTCATGTAAGCATACTAAGATGCGCTGCGTAACCAGACTTACGTCCCCTTGTCCTAATGACGCTGAGCTTCAATGGAGTTGGATCTCGGTCACCATGCACAACGCAGGGGCATCTGCTTGTGATACTATCAATCGTCACTGCACAAGTCAATGGACATCCATTTGGTCGGTGAACCTGGTGGAATCCAGCAGATAACTCCCAGATGGCTCTGAGCTAAAGGGGACCAGGCGGACAATTAGATGCGAACTAAAGAGAAGTCTGCACGCTGACAAAGAAGTCTGTTGGACAAATTCTCCTCACGAAAAGGAGAAGGTGGGAGCAGCAGTGAACTATCGCAAGATCTTCCAGCCGATCCACACTACCGGTATCAGGAAATCGGGCGCCAGAGAGACAATCCAACAGCGCGAGTGCCTTGCTTCACCAAAAGGGGTACCGTATGGCTCGTGAGTGGCTCCATTTTAAGTCCGGTTCATTTCGCCTGCTTGTTCTTGATCCCTTCCTACTCAGGTGGTGCAGGATGAACTATAGACTGTTAGTCTATAGAATGCATTGGAGGCTGAGATCCCGAATGCGATCACAGCTCACAATGGTTTTCCTGCTGCTGGACCGGATGCTCCCCCACCCCCTTAATCTGCACTATTTACTGATAGAGGTGAGGAACTCTGCAAAGCATCGTCCTCCCTGTTCGAACCTGTATGGAAGGAGGAGATCATCTCGGCTGATTTGAGTGAACTGCATATAGTGGCAATATACAAGAAGGTCAATAGTACGGACCGCGATACCCGCATGGGGATTCGCCTAACGCATGTTTGACTAATCTACTTCCCACAATTCGCCTTCTTGGCATCAAATCGTTACGGGAATTATGAATTAGAGAAGAGCAGGCAAGTTCTGTCTCAGGACAAAGCTGTATAGACCACATATTCACTCTGCGGTTTGTTTTAGAGCAGCGTCACATGCACCGCAGATCCCCGTTGTCTGCGTTCCAAGAATTCGAGGATGATTTTGATTCCGACTATCGATGTATGCTGTTCAAATTACTTACGCGAAAAGGAGTATTCGTGAAATATTTGAAATTTCGCGTGTCCTGTACTCGAGAACCACAGGCAGCTTCTTGGTCTACGGTGACCTTTCGGATAGCATTTCGAAAACAATGACTTCCTTCAGCGTTATCCAATTTCCTTATTTTCCGCTACTTCCCTATTTTCGTTTCTTTTCGTCTTGGGCTCCATCATTGTTAGTTCGCTTGCAGAATTTTAGGATGCATGTGTTGGAGTGCTGCTTGGTGAAGGGCTACTTTAACTTATTCAAGCGAACGATGCCGACTTGCTTTGTAACGAACCTGGGGCTGTCCAATCAATCCACTCTATAGTGTCTCCATTATTTGTATGCAGTTAGACCTTTAAAGTGCAAAGTGGTGCTGCAGGACCACCAGCCGCTTAATGACCTATTGATATTTGATAACGCGGAACTAGAAGTAGTTGATCGATTCACTTACCTTGGCAGCTGCATCAGCAACGATGGACGCCTTGCAACTGAAGTAATTTTATTGCACCGCAAAAGCTAAAACTGCTTTTCAATCTGCAATATCTGTGGCGACAGAAGCAGGTCGGTCTCTGTATATAAGACTGTGTATACATGGCCACAGTGAGGACCGTCCTACTCTATGGACATGAGACGGCCCACTCGGTCTGATGATATGAGGCATCTTCAAATATATGTGCATCACTGTCTGCAAAGCCTTATGGCGTCGGGTGGCACCAGCGTGTCCGCAGCCATGCAGTGCGTAGATGAGTACTGGGCAGTGCTACTTACGCTAGTTCTTTAGAACAACCGACAGTAGTAGATAAGTTACTTTGGTTTGGGCACATACTAATTAGGCCCGGTCATCATTTGCCGAGTAGGGCATTGGTTTGTATGCCACTTGTGGGGTGGCACATGGCTTGAGGTAGACAAAAGTTCACTTGGCAGTGGGTAATGAATTCACTGACGACCAAACTTTGTGCCGTGGGTCCGTTTCGTCTTCCAGGCTGCAGCCCACATGACTTACCTTGTGCTTGGCTCGAGGCTTTAAAGGACATGGCTCACAGTCATGACTAGTGACGCTTCCGCTGTCGTCCCCTAGTTGCACTGACAGTTTAACATGTGTTTAGTGCTGAGTTAGCTGCTTGGTATTTGCTGCTTATCACGGGGGGAGTGAAAGCCTAAAGGAAACTTTCTCACCGATGCCGCCTTATCTTTGCATGATAGCCAGCTATTTGTAATGTCATATTGTTGACAAGGTGTAGGCGCCTTGATCCTACATGTCTGTTTATGTGACTAACGTATTCCAGTAAGGCCCCTGCTCTTCTCCTTATTGTACTTTGTTCTGAGGGTCAATATTGTTGTATGGTAGCGAAGCGACATTTCAAGCGGTTGATGTACTGCTGTTGATAAGGGTGAATTAGCGAATCATGCGTACACAATACAGTGGTTACAGCGCAGTCCGCCAGACACTAGTTACATTGAATCAAATTTGGGCCCTGGCACTATCACGAGAGCGATGCACACCGTCTTATCAGTAACGACAAACTCCCTCCTGGAGCCAGTGTATACGAGGTGGAGCATAACAGACTGGGAGACACGTTATCATCTTTTATCAACTTACAGGCGATGTCACATCGGGGATAGCAAGCAACAGCTAACACTGGAAATACAACAATTTCCACATGCATGCACACGTATAGACCAACTGCACTCGTGACGTGTCACATCAACCGCTTTATTGGCTTGGGTTAGTAAATCTACTAGAAGCGGAAGTCGCGCGCCTATCAAGCACTGCGCTGATGCTAATTAGGTAATCAGCTGATTCGTCGTCTTTTGGTTTCTAGCCCCGCGTGACAACGCTGTTGGCTTACCAGCCCGCTTGGCTGAGGCACTGGCGACCGCATGTACTGCAGCACCATACGCTCGACCTCGATGGGCTACCCACCGTCTGCGCCTGTTTCTTCTGTACACGACATTTATCCTTCGTGTGTAATAGTGCTCACTGTTGCACATGGGCAAGCGTTCTCTCGATCCGCTCACGGCAGTCGCGCTGATCCATTGCCTTTGATTCGCAACACCCAACATCAACAATCCTGATAAGTTCACCTTGATCATGTACTGTGAACGTGATATAGGCTTTTAAGTGCCGTTTTCCTGCACTAATTTGTCCATATTGCGATATCTGTGGCAAATCCTTGCAGCTGATATGCCTCAGGCGACTCAGGTGACTCAGCAGAAGTATACAGTTCACTTCATACGTGCCACCGCGTCGGAGCACCTCCATGTACTCAACTCGGTCACCCCAGCCGTGGCGCCGAATATGACGCTGGCATCTTTGTTAGAGGCGCTCCAGATAGCGGACATCTTTCCAAAACATCATGCAAGTTTCTTTGCCACATAAAATAACGGTCTACTCTATCAGCGTGTGCACCATTAAATCCATTCCGATAGTGAGATAGTGGTTGTTCCACACTCGTATTCCCACTTTGCCGCTTGTGGCAGCCACCTTCGTTGCGCGCATGTGAAGTTTGCTTGTCAACTGCAATTCGGTAGACATTAAACCGCCTAGATATCTATTCTCAAAAATAGTTCCAAAATGACTTTGTAAATGTAGATTTGCGTTTGGCCCACAGATAACATTTTTAAGAAAGCTGCAAAGGCAGTTTTGTTTGTACTTTTGTTGTGCCCTGTTTTCGCCACTTTCAATGCAAGAATCTAAGTCAAATGCTGCAAATAATCTTCGATGGGCGCAAACAACGCAGTCTTCAGCAAACCGCAGCTTACGGATGGTTGCCTCATAGACTATTATTCTCGCACCGAAATGACGGATGCTCAGCAACCCACCATCAATTCGGTGCTTCACACGAACACCGTAAGAACAACCTGCATCAAAATTACGATGCATCATTGCAAGAAATATTAAACAGTGCAGGAGCTAAGACACAGCCTTGCTTCACACCAGAGACAACAGCAAAATCCTTCGAGGTTTGTCCACTCAGCTGCACCCTCCCCCGCATAACACCGTGCGTTCAGTTAAACTTGCAAAATTATCCACCTAACCAAAATTATCAAATACCGTTCGCAGCGCCTAGCGGTTCATTGTCAAATGCCTTGGTCAGTTGAACGGTATCTCAATGGCTGCTGTCACACTCTTCATTTTTAGAGTAACTGATGAGCTGCGAACACCATATCTATGGCGCTACTGTTCCAACGGAATCCCCATCCACATTTGATTCAACAACCTGTGTGACTTGGCGATTGAGCGGTATTCGGACGACCAGTTCCCTACACATCTCAGCCAGTCGATGCCACAATAATTAGCACCATATTGCTTGAATCCTTTGGACTTCGTATATTTGCAGCACAAGGGCATCCTGCATGTCAGCCGACATGTTCTTAGCATACCGCAAAGGTTGCACCAAGTGACGCAGTGCATATACGAACGCGGGTCCGCTTTGTTTCCATACTTCGTGCGCGATCTTGTAGGCGCCGGCACACTTGCTCTTTCGCAACTGAGCAAGCGCTCTCTCCGTCTTAGCCAGTGTCAGTGTCATCAAGACACATCTTCATCTCTTTCTATAGCAGACGGGGCAACGTAGATCAGTCAAAGTATGAACGGCTGTTCAAAGGACTGTCAAGGTACTTGCGCTACATCCGCATTATGTCTGCAATGTTGGTGCAGGTAGCGCGTAACTAGTATCGCGCAACGTCATCAATGGTTACAACGGGTCCACACAGCGCCTTTAAGGGGTGAAATACTTCCTTACATCGTTGGCGTTCGACGTCCCACTCACTCTGCCCCGACTTCTCCGTCCCATATGCGTTATTGATGCGACGGAGCTCTCGAGTCGATCCTCGTCGAAGTTGGCCTAATTGACTCGCCTTATCTGCATCGTCAGCGTCGTCCACATCCACAGGGAACGTTGCATATTTTCCGACACAATGCGTTAATGGTCGCAATAGTGGCGTCAAACTAATAGGCCCGCTTAGACTTTGCTCGCCCAATGTGTTGCTCAGCAGCTGCCCTCACCTGCTCAAGTATCTGGTGCAACAGGTAGCTAGCTGTATTCGACATCGCCATTGCGCGTGGCCATCTCCTTCCCCAGACCCTCATTTTCTCTACAGTACCAAGGGAAAAAACTTTAATTTTGCGCAGATTCAAGTCAGGTAAACAGTATATAAATTTAAGCAATACATGTGAAATTTAGCACGCGGCAGGTTGTGATCGATGCCACACTTTTCTCCACACATTACATGTGTCATACGCGCATCACCCATGTCCCGCTAGCGCACGACGACTTAGTCAAGCTGATGGGTTGAGCACTCATGGGTGCGTCTAAACAGCTATATAAGTAGATCCTATATTAAACTGTGTTCATGGTAATCAGGCAATGGGTGGCGCATAGTGAGAGCAGTTGGTCACCTTTCCCATTGTCTGTACCGATAACATACGGCCCGATTACTTTTGTCCTACCGCGACATCAAGCCCAAAGCGCATGTTGAAGTCACGCACTAGGAATAGCCGGTCACAAGCCGGCACTGACCGTTTCATGGAGGATAACTGAGAGTAAGGCTGATAATTCGTGTCCTCAGGATAACACATGATAGAACCATGCGTTATGATATAAGTAGCAAACTTACCTATTCCAAGCCGCAGGCGAGGTGTCGTCAGTCACGCAATGGAAGCGTTTGGTTCCGCCAACAGCTCCATCCACACACCCCGATATCCAGTGGCAACCGGATGAACAAGACCTAGAGATCTGTGAGTTGGAGCCACTGTTAATCAACGTAGCCGGCCCACAGTCCTTCACGATGAAGAGCAGCAGCATTCCAGTCTGTGAAATTGGGGGATCATGTGTACCACATACAGGTTGATGGTTTAGCCGTAGTCCTCTCCAATCTTCACGACTAGGAGTGTCACGAGTAACCTGCACTCCGTTTCCCCCTCCCCAACACACACTGGCTGTTGCACGGAACCGGTAATCGATTTCCAGTATAATGCGTATTTGGGCATCTTGTCAACCAACACATCAAGCGCATCCACAGAAGGGGATGTTAACCATCCAACACGGAATTTAAACGAAAACATATACGCAAATCTGCCATGGAACATACATTAGAATAACAGCACTGCTGCTTAACAAAGTGCGATATGTTTTTTCCAGTTTGTTATCTATCACTTATAAATGTAAATATTAGGGACAACACATTATAAATGCTCGCAAGAAACCTTTTCACTCCAGATACGTCAATAATCACTCAGCTCGAAGAACAGATCGAAATCCGCATCCAAACCCCGAGCTAAGGATATTCTCATTTATTTCAAAAGGTGGTGTTGGAACTGACAAACCGTAAAACCACTAACACTGTGCAATGCGAAACCGCGACAATTTGCGTCTGCTATGCAACAGGACCATAAATCATTGCTATTCGCTCCAATTAGCCAAAAAGTATTCCTCAAACTGAGGGATGTATAAAGTGATGATGTTTTATTAAGCGGTGTTTATATGACAAATACGTCAAGAGAGCTGACCAACTGAAATTTTTGGCACGGAAACATAATGGTGCGCTTAGATGAACGAGTTTCCTGCGTGAACACTCCCATGAATGTTCCAAGCATGTGAAATCACTAACAGTGCGGTAATATTTCGTATGTTGCAGCCATGAGGTGGCTCATGCTGATGTTCAAGCAGTATAAGGTCACAAACAAAGCGCCATGTAATATCCAATGTAATTCTTATCAACATTTCGTGTTCCATACGTTTCGTTATGCAAATCCGTGTGCATTCGGGAGGATAGATGGACTGATGTCGCAGACCAGATGCAGTCTGTTCGGACAAAACAAGTTCTTCTATCCAGGGCGTTACAGCAATGTGGTCAATCAACCCACTGGTTGTCCGCTTCTGTATATGTGAAACTAATACAAACCCAGTGACAGCGTTAACGCTTATAATAATAATAATAATAATAATAATAATAATAGTAATACGTATATTTCTCTTGGTGAGCGAAACAGTGTCTATAGCGGCACAGATCAATTTGTACAGATGAATCCATGCTCTTGCATGGGTGACACGCATAGGTGAAGTATTGGGATTTACTTTTCATATAGTAACATTCTGGTGGATGGTTCAGGCCAAAGCCTAGTTATGAAAACACTGGTGTTTATATGTTTTTGGGCCCCTCTTGGAATAGCTGATCAATGGATTTTCGCATGTGAATATAGAGCTTAGGGTAGTTACATAAAGGTAATTGACAAGTCTGCTATCAACTGTTGCCACGTTGTCACATGAGCTGAGTGTTATTGGTTGTTTATTCCACAGATAGCTGTATCTGACCAGGAAGAAATTATAGCGTACGTTCGTTCCAGCCTTCGGTACATTCAATGTGCAACCTATGTTGTGAAGCGTTCGAGTTGAGCAATGTCGTAAATTGATTGTAGACAGGTTGGAATAAGTCTTTTTGTGTAACATGTTGGAAAGCAGAAACAAGCTGTGCTTCAATCGTCGAATCCAAAGGGGTTCGAGATGAAGTTCATTGCACCGTTCTCGATAACTCATAGCAGAGTGTTTACCAACCAGATGTTTTGTAAATGACCTCTGCAGGTTCTCCACAGTAATTCTGTCACGCCATCACATATTCCAGTATTTTATGCTGCAGTATTCGAGGATGGGGCGAGTGAGTAGTTAAAAAAGCTCTACTCTAGCACGAGTTGTGTGTATTGTGTTTGATATATTGAACATAGTCTCTTTGCACCGAACAACGTTTGCCGACACAACGTCTATTCAGACAAATGAAGAGAGGCGAAATGCTGCGACTGAAATTCATGAGCCCATATTTGACGGAATACCAAAGATTAGCGCTCACTCGTTTGCTGGCCTCAAAAACCATGAATTAAGCTTCCCATAAAGTGTCACTCGTTGTTTTGAGTAGTAATATGTGGGTGCTGTTCACAAACAGCCAAAAGCAAGCGCAAATCAGTGAGGCAACCAATTTTTCTGTGAGGGTGTGTTTAAGTTCAAGTGCGCCATCTATTTGGGAGTTTGAGCCTCTTGCGCATTCCCTATGTTCAAAAACGACGGAATTGAAATAACTGTCTTCCATAAGTGAGAAATAGTCTTAAGCTCAAGCGGATTAGATCAATCAGGATGCATTTAATTCGGCAGCATTTGCAAACAGTCCGTAGAAATTATTGTGTTATCTATGAATATCGTTATCAGCGTTGCTTAAATTGAGACTAGTTAACAAAGAGAAAATCGGATGATAATAACACAAATGATAATATTGTGCAGCTAATATTGCTACATAAAAGATACATCGTATGTGCTTTTATGATGGATGTGAATCCAAGTCATATCCGGTGCGGTTTCGACGATGCCCGCGGTGAGGTCCTAGCATGTGGGTGAATACCTACTCCTCGGTTATCCGCTCTTCTCTAGTTACCTCATCTATAGTTACATGTGACACCACTTGATGTGATATACGAATGTATGCATTAAGAATGGATGTGAGGTGAATACTTCCTCAATCACTCATGCTTGTCATGTATACGAACGCACATCGTGCTCACGCGCAGAGGCCGACTGCTCTTTTGACCTATGCGTATGAACCACACGGTGTAAATCACGCGATGCACAATTAGGCTTCGTCGTGCAGGTTGAATGATAAGTACAGTTCAAGTGATATAAATGTTTTGTGAAAGTTGTAGACGGCCTTAACATCGTTATCAGGTATGATGCAAATGAATAGTTCTGGTAGTGTTACGTTGAGTTCGCGACCGCGGCCGAAATGTAATGAGCACATGAACACAAAGGAATAAGATTCCTTGCTCACTTTATGCGAAAACGACACTGTGTATAGAACACTGAGTAACAAATGTGAAATGCAACCAGAGCTAAGAAAACAAGCAACCACACAAAACCATTAACAGTCGGGAAATAAGGAATTAGTCAAACCTATAGATTAATGCGGAAGAATGAGCCTTGGCATCGGACTGAAACTGCGATCCGAAAGCCAAAGCAGCGACTCAAGACACCAAATAATAGTATGTTAAGTATTGTTGGGTAAGTGCAACAGTACGGACCATTAGAGTAGAGCGTTTTCATGAGCATATCTGAATATTCGCCACTGCTCTAGCACGTCCATCTTGCTAAATGTCCGCAGTTTGAACGGATAACATCTCCCAAAACGTCGAACACCCTCATTGCTCACACCGTGCACCCACCAGACATGCGTTAAGCTGCGAATGCAGCTATGGTCGAACGTCGCTAGTCTATTTATGTCTGTTGACCTGATGGGCCATGTTTCACAACCACACAGCAGGGTTGAACGAACGCCTATGTTGTATACTCTGCCCTTCAAGGCCAGTGTAATATCGCGCCGGCACCTCATGTGACGGATATTGGTAAAGTCACCTCTAGCTTTCAGTGTGCGGTCGGTGACCCCATCTACCTTCTCACGAGTAATAATACAGCTGCCCAAGTACTTGAATTGCTGAACAATTTATTGCTGATAACTATCAAGTGTGAGCGCACGGATGGATACCTTCAAATTTCGGAGGACGTTTCATTTCGCAAGAGTGAAGTAAAATGCCCAAAACGGTTGATAGCAAATGCTAATCCAACCAGTGCCTACCACCTTTGGGAGCCATCACGGAGTAGGGCAATGTCGTCAGCATAATCCAGGTCAAGAACTCGCTCACCAGAAAGTATTTTCACATTTTCTAAGTCACATGAAGTGAATACAGCTACCATGACTTAATCATTGGCGAACTTGGAGAGAAAAGATGTCGGAGGACAGCCATTTATCATACCGCTGGGGATATTGAAGACTGGTCATTACTTACCCTAAACCCTCATTCTATTTGAACTAGGCGCGTACAGTGCTCTGATAACGTTTAGGTTTGATTCGGGCACATCTTTCCTGAGTGGGCTGTCTCAAAATGCGCATTGATCCACTGAATTGAAAGCGCTTTTGATGTCAAGAACCTGACTTTCTCGAGTGCCAGCCAGTCTGTGACGAACGACAGACGCAAGCAATTTAGAGGCAATTGTGGTCAAACTGATCCTTACATGATTGCCGCATTCCGAATGTGAGCCTCCGTTGAAAACTAAGACTATGAAAAAACAGCTACAGTCTGTTGGGACAGTCTCCTAATCCTACAGCTACATAAATACATAGTGCAAATACACTACACGAGCAAGTCCTCCGAATTTTAAGAGGGCTGGCGGAATTCCATCTGCGGCTGGAAGTTCGAAAGTCAGATCTCACATTCAAATTGGTGCGTGTGGGCCGATCAAAGAAAAAGCTAAGGGAGAAGGGTAATCAATGCCCCAAAACAAGGTATTAACACAGGTTGGTTAAGCTGCATTGTAATGCTCGGCCCAAAAATCCAAATCTTTTGACAAGCCGTGCATAAGCTGTCCATTTTACTAGTATATGGTCTCGATAAGATCAGGCCTCCGGCTGTCCGTTTCTTGTACCAGACGGGATAACTATGGATGGTTACCAAGGGCAGCGGATGTTTCTATCTCCGAAGCACGATGAGACTACCAGGATTCACTATGACCCTTCAGGCCAGCACGGAGTATCGCTTTGAGAGTTTCGCGAGTCTCATGCTGTTCGCTTCTAGCCAGAAAATGTCAGCTAGCATCCAGAAGTTCAGAGACTGTGTGCAGATTGGCAATTTGATTTGCCACATAAAGACATGGCTGATGATAGTAACCACTTGCGAAAAAGCGCCCAGTGGTCTTCAACTGTGTTAAATGGGCGCTTACTCAGTCCTGACGCCAACGTACTTGATGCACATTTAGGACAAGTGGCATCGCCAGTTGGCTGGTGTCTATGCACTCACAGTGACATCGCGGACGTCCTCCGAAATGCACTCGAATTTCGGCGTACGCAACAGCGTGAGTGGAGTCCATGCTCGTACTCCAAATCAAGCGACAGTTGCAGACGCAGCCTCTCCAGAAGTGACTCGTCGAAATGTGATCGACTTTCGTCCATGCATGGTCAGAGTCTGGTGGCACTACGTCACTCTTCTGCGGGTGCTGTGCCAAAAATTACGGTTGGCGAGAAAGAGGCGAGCATCTTCACACGTGTATGGCAACCACTCAGCGTTATAATTACGTGAGACTTGACCTTGTTGGCCACCCAGATGCAGCTCATCAGTGGAGAGTTTTCCTACCTCAGCGTTCAGGTCACTAGCAAGAAACACAGTCTGCGCAATTTCCTATGATATAAAAGCTCGACTATTTGGTGATAGAAGCCGTCAGTAACTGCGTTATTTCTACAATTTATGGGTGCGTATGCAGAAATCAAAAACAGGCATCGCTTGTTTCGAGCGACTTCGACGTCTGAACGAGTCAACCAATTTGAAGGTGCACACCCGGCTGTTGAGGAGGATCCAACCGTTCAAGGAAGCTTTAGCCCCGGGGATTCAAATCAATGCTCACGCTAGTCTAACCGGCATCTGAAGATGAGACATCTCCAGGTACAGGGGATCACATGCTAAGCAAGGAACTCAAACCTTGCATGCGGGGTTGTCGAGAAGCAGCACATATCAATCGCATGGTTCTGCAGTGTTCGGACAAGTGTTGCCTGTTGGCCAATTTGTAGCGAATTGCTCACGTCGAGGTATGTTGGTCATAGCAAGAAGCGAGGACTCCAACGAGAAACGGATGAACTGTTTTTGTCAGCTTGGTTGAATATTGACTTGTTGACTGAACTAGTACAACACCCTGCGAGTGTGTGTGAGTGGAAATTAGAAGACAAACAGTTACTGAAGAAGATGGTGGAGGGCCGATACTTGGGGTTTTAAGGCAGGAGGATAAAATTGAAGTTGGCTTGGGATGATAAGGATGGGAAAGCGCAAGAACGGGAATAAAAAGGCGGGAAGACCTGAGCGGCAGCATTCTAAACCCTATCCACCCTGCTGGACACAATAGACAGGGCGTTGTTGATTGTCCTCTGTGACGGCCAGGGCATCAATGGAATGTTTGAAGGAAGATTGGAAGGAAGTTTCAAGTCATAGTTTGGCACTGCTTAGGCGGAATACAGTCAAATTACCCAGTCCTCGACAGAAGAAGGATTTGGGTTCTCAAGCGAAGCATTCGGTTTAATGACCTTACCGCAAGACAGCGAGCTTTATGCACTCTGCTACAGCGAGTCAGTTTTGTTAAGTAAGCATCCACCTTCGCTCCGAACCCCGGCCTTGAGGGCAAGGATACCGGGTTGTCCTGGCAAGCAAGTATTGATCAATCTGAAATTAGTGACTTTGAAAGGGCAATTGCATCACCCACCATAGCTCATTTACTGGCTGAAGCACGCAAACATTCGTGCCATTTATGATTCAGTCTTGCTGCGATGGATTTTCTCGGTAAAGTAGTACGTGCCATTTCTCTGGTCGCGCACAATCGCACTCCACGCTTCACACTAAGTGACAGTGCACTGTCACTCTGAAGTCCGTGACAAACGATATCTGGCATGTTGCCGTGATGAAATGTTCGTCATATTTTTTGGATCCATAGTGCTTTTGGTTGTGAGTTCCTAACAAATGATTTTCATGCTGTTGTTTTGTCCTTCTATTTAGGCATATAATAGATGCGCTCTGATTTTGACCGCCGGGCGGAAGTTGGACGGCGCCCTAAGTCTAGCTCAGATCCAAGCTACAATCGACACAAATTCGTGATTCAGACGACTCTTGATAAAACCATCACCATTTTTAAGAGAATGGTGAATTCCAAGGAATTTTCTGAGGATGATTTACCCTCCTGTTTATATCCAGGCGCCCAGTTAACGTTTCATTGTAACAATCAAACAGGTGTACCACATTCGCTAGTGGCTATATGTTGTACCGACAATTGTACAATGGTTAGGTTATCCGTTAGACAAGTGCATGCAGCGGGGTTGGTGTACAACTACATACCTACCCTTGGAATCTCACTTATTTTGCCTTCCACTCTCCTCCACATTCACCCCTACCGGACACACCCAGCAGCGCACCCTTGCCATCACCATTGAAATCAAATGTTTTCGCGGAAGGCGCTCAAGACTGGAGGTATGAAGATGTGCAAACTCTTCAATGTGTGTAGGTATTTTGTCTCCACTCGAAATATTGTATTGATGGCCATGGAACGCAGTCGTTAGGACATTCATATAGCCACACTCAGCAAGCCAAGGGTACCAGACCGTGAGCTTTTACGAGTAGATTTCCAGCAACGCATCCTAGCGCGTAAGAGCGTCCGACAGCGCCAAAGACAGGTAGTGTCTGCTATGTATTAGACGACAGCCTAAGTGGTCTATCGGGGAAAAATGCTTAGCCTAACCTCAAAGTCGAGGTTGCCTCCTGCAGGCCTCGAACACGGATGGTTTTCTCTAAATTTTTTCTATTGTTACAGATAGAAAATCAGTCTAATTTGTATTCTGTGATAAATTTTGTCTAAGAACTAGTGGTTATTCTTGCATTTTTTGTAAATACGCATGTCTCATGTGATTTTGCATTTGTGTGGATGGAATCGGGCTGCTTGATATTGGTTTGCGCAGCAGGAACAGTAAATGTTTCGCTGCGTCATGTACCACTTATGGCCTGACGATCACATACGCGCATTTCCTATCGGGCATCATTGAGACGCGTTATTAAATGCCCCGAACTATTGACAAGTCTCACCTTCATGACCATGTTAATATAGACACGTGTGACTTAGAAAGATTAATCAGCTCAGCTTGCGGCGAATGGTAGCCAAACTGCAGTTAATTTTTCGCAGCGTCATTCACCGTTCTTTTGATAAGAACCAATGGAACGTTAAGATGAATTTCCCGTAAACACCGAGAAAAGTTTTGAGCTGGAGTACACATAAGCATACACTGTGACGGTTATACGGATTCATTCATCACCCAATGGGATCACCTGCAGCAGCAATTGACTACTGCTACGGAGGTTGAGCTAGTGCCACTGAAGTATTAGAAGGCCTCTTTGTTACATTGAATACTGTACTAACTGAAGCTTTGGCTGCGAATAAAATCTACATCAATTACTTTGCTTAAGGGTACCCCAACAGGCAGAGAAGTGTGGCAAGTTTAGTACAATACCCCGGCTGCTATCACGGTAGCCCGGTGACACTGAAACCTCATGGCAGGGTAAGACTAGGCAGATAGGGCACAAACCTATACACGGAGTTTAACGTCCCTATGAATGCAGTGAACAGACCGAACTTAAAACAATCAAGGACGTTGGGGAAGGCTGTGTCGTGCGCTGCCTGCACAAATTCAGCACATTTTAGTTAAACATACAAAAAATTTTACAATCACTTGACGACCCGTTGTAGAGTTGCTAAATAGAGTATGAAGGACGGCTGTGTGAGCAAAATGGGGCGGCCGAAACCAAAATATTTTCCATTCGCTAAAAAGCGGTAAATGTACAGCTGCCTGTGAAATAGGCCGGAGCTATTGAAAATCGGCGACACCAATGTACTACATGTGTTGTAATTGTGAATGTAACAAGCGTGGATCAGGAATATGTGTCCACTGCACGAAACGATCCTCCTTTAAACCAATCTACTAATGGTTGTGTCAAATCAAGCTATAAAGTTTCATGGAAAACATATATACTGGAAAGTGAATAATGTTCTTTTGGAGTGGAACGCAACTCTATCGAGACTGAAACATAAACATAAGAAGCAATCGGTAAGTTATCAATAAATACATTGTTTCTCAGACCCTTACGAGATAACGTAAAAGCAACAAACACAACTTGATACCTTTGTCCAAATTGTCCTTGTTATATTTAGTATGCAAACGTCTCCTGAAACAGATAATTCCAAAATATGCGCTCGATAACAACTTAACTTTTGACAATGATTCTGCCTTGACTGCGGGTTCCTACAGGCTACTCCAAACATTGACTACCTGCAGGTCAAATAGCAGAGCGTAGTAGGCAATTCCATTTGGGTTCCAAAGCACAAGCTTTTACCGGTGTTGACGTATGCCGCATATTTCGCGTTGGTTGAGCAGTGGCGTAACTATACAGAAGTCTCTTAGATGAAATCTAAGCAAAATTGTGGTGAGGGGGACTCGCAAGCGTTGATAAGATATGGTGCATAGTGGTTATATTTTTATATATAAATACGGGAATATATATATACCTTTAGCACTTGAGTAAGGGGCCTTTAGAAGTATACCACAACACATGGGCAAAAGCGATAAAAATAGGGGAATCAATAAATTCGGGAGAGCAGATCCTTATATTTGTGGTTGAGTGCGGTTCGGCCCCGTTGCTTATCGTTCCCAAACAGGTATGCTCGCCTTCCTTTATGACCCAAACATACTGTGATGTATTTCGTTATCGAGTGATCCGGTTGACAAAGCCTTGGGGCAAACAGTCAAGTCACTGGATGTAATGGAGTGGTTCCATCTGCATTCATAATCATTTAATGGTCCCCTTTTGTGAGCCGCTTTTGACTTCCAGACTGGTGTAGATCACCGGCCTGGAGTACCAGTGTCCAACTCATACGTTGCTATTTGTATTCAATTAGGGGATAACTAGGCTCAACTCCGCCAGGCTTGCATTTGAACGGGCCTTTGGTTTATCACGATGCGTAGTACATGCACGGTGGTACGTTGTAATAATTCATGACTTTTAAATGATTCTGTTGCAGCCACGGTGTCCATGAACTGAAGGAGTACGCGACAACTGCGGCGGTAACCATGTGAGCGCAAGAAGTAAATTTTATTTTCTTCGCTTCAGATCATCCGCAATGCAACGAAAATTGGCAGTCACGTGAGGTATATGATCAGCAAGCTTATCAGAACACATTTTACATGTCTGCGGGTTTATACTTCGTGTAAACGTCTACAGTGATATTAAGAGACAAGGTGTTGGAAGGCGCTCGTGTGGTTGATATTATGAATTTGCGCCAGCATATAATGCAATAGTAATTGTACTAAATATATAAAAACCAGTGACTATATATACATATATATATAACATGCAGGCATTCAAACACCTACATACACGGCAGATGCCAAATAAATGCTTCCGTTGTCTCTTAATTTCTTCACAGGACCTGATTAGCTCAGCGGTAAGTCAACCACAATGTATCATTGCTATATCAACCCTCTCCTTTCACAAGTATACCGGCGATCGTGGACCCCACACTAAATCACACCCCAAGGTTATTAAAAACGGACTGGTTCCCAGTGCTCTCAACCACCTTTACCGCTTAAATAATCCGCGATTACAATGACTCGCACAAAAGTGACGCGAAAGCTGATGCCACCATTTATGTTTTCATTAATATTTTAATTGATGCCAGGGATTTACAACAAACGACATTACCTATGCACACTTGCACATTTAAACGAACTACAAACAATCGTCGTTACCAAAACGTGGTACCTCGCTAATATTTAGACTGTAATCCAATTAACCCCCTCTTTATCACCTTTATTGCAAAGATGGCTGTAAAAGAAAAGTTGAAAGATGCCTCATGTAACTTATGCCATATACACAACCTAAACGGATTGATCATCCACCACTGGCAAATGTCCCTGATTCTCTCTGGTTCTCCGTCTTAGGAGCCCCGGTTGACTTGCATCTATCCGCACCTTGCCAAAATCATCAAATATGAATGTTGTACGTATCAAATCAACTTTCAGTGTCTCATCGGAATGGATGCACAAACAAAGAATACTTGTAAGTGATTAAAACATACCGAAGCTACACTGGTCTTCCCAGACCTTCTTGTCTATACAAATGCGCTTTCATTTATTAAGTCCGAGTTGGTTGGACACAGTGGGTTACTATACCATGTAGGCTGTCGAACACATTAGATGTGGTGCTTACATTGGGTATGGCCAAAGTACAGAGAGACGTTTCAGAGAACATCCCTGGTTGCGAAGATAACATCAAACGCTTAGCCTTCACCGTTAAAATGACCACCAAACAAGAATCTCCTTCCCACTACACGAACCGCTGTATTATTCGGAAAATCTACCGTCAAATGATCACGTCCTGCAATTGAGATTCCTTCATTCTCTCTAACAATGCATACACGGCCGTGGAGCACTTCTATCATTAGTTTCAGCCAGCCGTAACCCTTGTAGCTGCGCAAGAAAAGGGAATCGATGACGTTTAAAATGATGCAGCCGAACATTTGATGATCCAGAAATCCAGCAAACCAATCGCACGCTAAATATGATGGGATAATTTACAATGCCACCACAGATGCATTGACTCATATCTGAAATAAATCACTTTCAATTAACAAGGAGAACACAGAAAGATTAAGCATCCCTACGAATTACACTTAAAGCAAAAGAGCTGGTCAGATTTCTCTGTCCAAGAATAAACAAACGCTTTTCGTCGATCACAGAAGTAATGGATAACATCTAGGCGCATTTAACTTGTCCTTCTTCACCTACTTGAGCATTGACACTAACGCTCTATTTACACTAAGGTTGCATATATAGTGCCAGTGCTCTGGGCAATATCTGCAAATGAACATATTCTATACAATCGTGCTCAATTCTGGAAGCTGATGGCAAGCCCCATCCGCCATGAAACGGGGAGGGTGTGTTATGTCACTGCTCCTTTTGTATACGTTTGTCATTTCATTGAGATCCAAGTAATTCGTAGATGAATGGAATATTTCATTCATCAGCCCTCGATACAATGGCCGCGCAAAACAGGAGATTGACAACAACAGGCCAAGCAAAAACACTCCTATAATAGCCGGATTATTCGTGAAGTTGGATTAAAAGTGTGAGGAATTTCATCAGCTCACTGGAGATGATAGACAAATCGTAAAATAGTTCCATTGTCTGACGCTCGTACACATTCTGGTAGCTGCATTACATGAACTACATACCGGAATCCATTGACATAAAATGTGCCATATTTATTCTATGCTTGCACATGCAGAAAGCATTCGATCGGGTGCCTCACAATCAGTTATCTTTTAAGGTAGATTTATTTGAAGTCTGGAACACATTACTGCGTTGGCTATCCTCATACTTTAACGATCCCGCTAAAATAGTCACCATAGGCGACCCTTGCTCTTCTCTGCGTCCAATTACTAACCTAGTTAGACAAGGATGTGCGTTGAGTAGAGTCAATTCCCTCCTTTGTGTCAATGATTGCAGTTCGGTTAACAAACATGGCGTGCCGTAATTATTTGTTGCTGATATAACATTTGTTCACAAGTACCGAATAGTTGAACTTCCGAAAGTAATTTCAGACATTCAATCCCACATTCATTCGCTTGAGTTTTGGTGCGAGGAGTGGTTGATAACATTTTCAGCATATCAATCAATCTTTCCCCAAATGCTTAACGCCTACGTGCGACCTCACGTGGAATATGCTATTCAGGCGTAGCAGCCGTGGCAGAAACATGATCTCATTGCTCTCGAGACTCCTCAACGACGGGCAACCAAGAACGTCAGGAGCCTCATTCATTTGCCCTATCAGCTTAGACTGAAATCTCTAAGAATCTACAGCAGTCGATATCGGCTTTTGCGGGGGGATCTCATAATGGTTTACCAGATTCTGAAGAACCCAAACCACATTTGTCGTCCACTGCTGGAATTGAACCACAACACTAAACTAAGAGGTCACCCTCTGAAACTGACAATTCAGTATAGCCGGCTTGAATGCCGCAAAAATTTCTTTTCTCTCCGCGTGTGCCAGCCTTGGAACGCCCTCCCTAATTATGTCGTCTCTGCTCCCAATCTGGCAATATTTAAAAAAGGTGTTGACGATGCATTGTCTCACTTACATTTCATTTGATGACTTGTTAGCCAGGGGCTACAAAACGCAATCAAACGATGTCTTGTCAAACGCCTAACCAATGGATTTATAGATTTATATGTTTAATACGCGAACATCTCCGCTATTCCGCATACTTCTATGGTGAGTCCACCACAACGCTTTTCCCTTTATCATGCAATTGATTTTCACAATAATTTTCTATCCTACGGGACTTGTTAAGCAACGCATTTTTACCCGTAATAAACCATTATTCCATTGTTCCATTGTTCATATGTCGCGGTCGCTTGACACCCCGAAGTATCCATCACACGTAACAGCGAAGGCATCTGTGTACAGCGGTCTACCCGTGACCTCGCAAACAGATATGCTTGTACCTTTATGTTCTTAGAAAAAATTGAGTACCAAATAGCGCCAGCGAGACAATGCTTCGCTAACATCTCACAAAACATGCATGCAATCAGAGCTACAGTTAAACTACTTAAATCTCTAGTTCCACCCTGGAGTAGCGCAGCATAATCGGAGGCAATATGATGAAATCAGACAGAACATTGATAGAAAGCCTTCAACAGTCATTTACTGGGCAAATATGCTATCACAAATTCTCGGAGTGTTGCCAGCAACTCCATATCGATCCGCTTTGGCTGCGACGACTAAAAGATTACTTGAGACCGTTGCACATTGAGGTTTAATGGCAATACCCATTGCAATCGGTTCTTCTTGATATTGGTGCACAAATGCACGCTAGACGTAGGTAACAAAGACATTACCCTGATTATACTACGATGCAGGACAAATTTGCTTCTCTGTGGAATCGGCTGCCATTCGCCATCAGGTTGTGTGAGACTGTGCAATCCTTTCGCAGTAAGTTGGGAAGCTATCTATGCCTGGACACCATTATGTTTACTGCATGGAGAAGAACAGTTGAACATCCATTCATTGAAAACCCAGATAACCCTTAATTGGCTTAATATCACCGATGTACGCAATGTAATTAGTCCTCAGTGTTTACAACATACTCAAACTGCAAATTTGCCTCTTAACATCGCACGATACAAAACTATGGGGTAAGTACCCTGCAAGAAATGAAAACGAATATAAGAAACAAACTTGATATTGCTCTTGCAAGAGCATGCCATCACCTGTGCGTGTATGTTCTGTGCTAACTATTGTCATAACTTTTCACTTGATCAGAGACATGCCCATGATTATTATTATTATTAACATCTTGCAGTATATTATTTCGACCAATGGCAATAATAAACTTGAGCCTAAATAAGTCATGGTACGGTGCACCTTGGACTGATTACATATTGTGCGCGAGATGTGTTACGCACTGCTCGGACCATCGTTGGAAATTGGGCACAGGGACACCGGCTACCGGCCAAGTCAGTCTGCGAACTATTGGTATCTCTTTCCGACAAAAATCTGTTAAAGGGGTGCTGAGAAATAACGTTCAAACACCTCTTCTTATACTGACCAGCTACAGTCAAGCGTACTGTTGGTGACCTCTACCACTGACACTCTCATCCCCTCTCTGCCTTTTTGTAACAGCAATGTGTCAACCTACTCGGGAGCGTATCTGTGCCCCATACAACTAGCCTTGTGCTCACATCTAGGGAGTCCCATTGACTAATGTCCCATGACCACTAAGATTGTCACTGATAGTGCATGCATGTAGCGCCTCAGGGCAAATATTAATTGATGTCTGCGTGAAGTTGTATGAACGACATCTTATTTTGGATTGTATACCAGCTAACTCCTCTGAAGTATGTGTGAAGTTGCCTGTAAAATGGTATAGATTCCAAAAACTTTATTCAAGATTACCTTCCTTTTCTGAATCTGCATCACAACACAAACTGGGGATCATTATATAGGACTGGGCACAGTCGGCTAGAATATCTCGGTCGTCATTTTCCCCATAGAATCTGTAGGCCGTAATACGTTCTTCCGATGTTTATCATTTCTGCGCCCACGTTACCCATTTTTCTAAGCAGAATCGACGATACAATACACTAGCTGCACTACTTGACGTGAATTCTGCCCATTGGGTGACGACAACCACAAGCAACCATTGTGCTTGTCAAACTGAAAACATACATTCCTTTCAGCACGTTTGGCCATACTGTCAACTTTTTTCTGAATTATGTGACTCGCACAAACATTCCACGGAACCTGTCAATTCTTGCCTTTTTCTCTGAACCCATATCAGTAGAGTCTGTTGGGCTTCAGTACTCAGTTCTAAATTCACGATTGTTTTTGGTATTCATCAAGGACCTTGCGCAGAATATCGCTTCAGTTTCCTGCTGTTTGCTGACGATATCAAGGCATGGCACAGGATTCAGGCGAATGCTAATCAGAACTCACTTAACGTGATTGCTTGTTCAGGATAATTTGGTTTGTTCACATCAATCCACAATGGCCTGAAAAACTGGTAACCAACACTACGGCTTGCTGTGACGGGCTTTCGGACAAGTAGACACCGATATTTGCAGAAAGATGCTAAATGCGTATATTCGTACCCATGTCGAATAAGCAATCCAAACCTGGCGACCATGGCTGAAGTACGACCTAACTGCACTGAGCCAAATTAAACATCGGGCTTCTAAATAAATAACTGGCATGGGCGACCTTCCGTACTAGCAGAGGCTGAAACGTTCGGGAGTATTCAGCTGGTGATATCACCGACTACGAGGCGAATTGATTATAACATATTTGATTTTACACTATTCAAATAATGTGTGCCGCTATTTACTGCATCTCAGCAGTACCACCAAACTTAGAGGCTACTCCTTGAAATTACCAGAAGAATACATCCACCAGGCGTGTCGTAGAAACATCGTTTCCATTCGTGTGTGTCAACCATGGAACCCTCACCCCTTAACAGCTGTTTCCGCACCCACGCTAGCAATAATTAAAAAGCTGTTGGATGATGCATTCCATCACTTACCTTTTGTTACTTGTTGTTACTCTCTATACTCTTCCCGAGAAATACATTGGATTTACTCTTTTTTCCCCTATTGAAGCTAAGGCAATGCTTGGAGTGCAGGGCGATTTAATCAAAAACGATAAGTCAATTATTTTGACAGTAAAACTCCTAACAGCTTTTGCATTAAGGCTTTTCTTAACCCATCAGGCCAGCCAACTAGGCTTATAAACCAATACTGCTTTACCAGTAGAATGACACTGCTCATTGTTTATAACACGCACGGTCTTGACAAAAACGGTCTGGACAGAAGCATTTGTATTATACTCCTGTAACCGTGGTTCTAAAGGGCAGAATCATATAGAAGATAAGACTTACGACTGTTTGCAATGGCGGCGAAAACAGCTAACAGTAATAGACTGATGAAAGCTTGACCTTGAGAAACGTGCGCGCAAATGAAGGGAATGTAAAACGAAACTCCTTTGGGTATCCAGTAGTCTAAACCACGAAAAGCATGTTACAACCTCCGAAGGCGGAAAGTGGTGGAGATAGTGTCACTGAGCCATCAAGAGGGAATAATCAACTTGCTACCGGAAACCAAAGTTCATTTTGTCTTTAAAGACCTATTGAAAATTATAGTTGCGTGTGGATGACCGAAAGACTTGAAAATTTGATATTGAATATATTCATTCCAACTAGGCGCTTTAGTGTCAATGTTGGCTAAAAGTTGAGGAAATTCTTTATCTTAACCCAGCCAACTAGGCCGTTGATTTTGTTAAAGATACTTTACGTGTAGCTCACTACGTATGATCGGTCATCTGCAGAGGATGACACAATTTGTACGATCAACTTGGAGGTAAGTCAGGTATTGGGGATTAGGAGCTGTATATCCAGTTCCATAATACTGTTAGTTTAACATTTGACTTCAGTGGCCACTTTAAATAAGCGAAACCAACCTTCCGTCTTTCATTACTGTGGTTGCAAAGTTATCTTATAACTGCCGACAGTTATTTATTCCTGCGTTGTGTCAAACAATTCCCTGCTCTTTGTATTCCATGTAGAGCAAGACAGGCCAGTCCAACAAGTATCTTGGTGAACTAATATGGCCTAATTTGTCCTGGTTACGAACACTTCATACGTAAGTAAATTCTGTAGGTTCTGTAAGTAAGTTCTGACCAAAACGTTTTGAAAGCGACAGCCAACATCAGAGACCATGCGAAATACTTCGCATTTAGGGCTAAACCAGCGGAATTAATTTTTCCTTGTATTTAGACGGTCAAAATGCAGTTTAAGCCTGATTTTGTCTAGAAGCATCAAGCTTTGACCTGCCACGAAGGTCTCTGCTATCTAAATGCCATACAGTGTAGTAGCTTTTTGAAATAAAATCTAGACACATGATACCTGAACACATTATTCTGCTGGTCTGCTGGTCGATGACTTGTGCCGATTTTGTGTAAATTATCATTTCCTCAGCGTATACCTTATCTTGCCAATACTACTAAATTAGCGCACACTGGTCCTGCGTATTCGGAATCGTTAAACGCGTCCAATAATGTGCAGTGAGGGCAATACTATGATTTTCGATTATAAATAGCTAGATCAAACCCAAGGTAGCAGCTGAGGATTGTGGAAGAAACCGAGTACACGGAACAAATGAAAGCCACGAAAAAGGAAGCGAAGTGAAACCGGCACATGACATGAAGGAGAACAGGTGGAGTAACGCAAACCCGTGGTGGGTCGCAAGAGACGAACGACAGTGTGTCAAAGTCAATGACATTAAAAATGTTACTGGTCGTGAGGTCAATAAATCAAGTAAATGCGCCTTTGTCAGTGGATTTAGGGTCAGGCCTAAGTGGATAAATACAAATGGCAGCAAACAAATCAAAAATTTAGAAAAGATCCACTGGTTAGAATGCGACAAACTTAAGCAGGTACAGAGTCAAACAGATGATACAATCTTGGGAAAACGGGTGCACGAGCGATAGTCGGTGAGTTGCCATGTGTGTGGGTTAGAGGATGGGAAATTCACTTATGTGTATATGCATCTGTACGTGGTCTATTAGCTGTTGTCATGCATAATAAAGATTGCGCTTTCTAATGTCTTTGTTCTCGCATGTTTGCTGTCATCTGCAAGCCGAATTGCTTGTTTAAAGCTTATTCGCAAGCTATTATCATTAATGCTGTTTATAGGCATGGTAATGGGAACCACAAAGGACCGATCTCGCTGATGCGGCCTTATCTCACAATAGCCGGCATTTGGTGATCTTATGTTGTTGACGAGTTATACGAACATTCACCAACATTTTGGGCACTTGGATTTTACACTACGTGTTCTTTCACTCTCCAATCTAATCATTCCAGAGGTGATTGCGGTTGTCAGTTCAAATTACTTAGGTTGTTGTGAACGTGTAAACGATCCAAACTGTTTTACTTGCTTGTCAAATGACAAAACGACCAAGGTGCAAACCAACAAAGATTTACAACCCGGAAGTAAATGTGTTCTAGTAAGTAGACTTTAAGCGCATTGCAATTACTCTGTATATTACTTAAACCAACAAATTAGAGGGTACGTTTTGAAATGGTGCTCGGATCCTGTGAAGAGAATTCACTAAGTGACTCTCAAGCCCATATACTGGTAGAATATTTGTGCTTGATACGATACAAACGAAACTGAACTGACCATATCGTTCATTCTGATCGCGTCGGATATGGGGACATTTCAGGCGTTTGTACATCGCAATGGCCTAATTCTAACAGGGTTTGTCTATAATCTTGCCCTCAGTGATGCTGGATGTTAGGTTTACATACAGCACATACTATTCTACGACAACTATGAACATCTAGCTTGAGCTTTCAACAATCAAAGTGACCGGCAGATCCCTTGTTGAATAGTAATCAGCGATTATGACTAAGGGCACACAGATATGTAACCTAGCGGAAAGCAGCGCTATTGCAGTATCTAAAGCATGTGATTTAGAGAAACAAGCACAAGCAATATGGTCTGGATATCTGTGGAATTCACTGATAGAGAGGAGGCGAAACTCGTGTAATCTTTGTTATACAATCAAGCTCCCTTGTATAACTACTTCAAATTTGCGAGGACATTCTGCAAATGGGATCCACCTTGTATCTGGAGTTGATGGCATCATTGCGTTGCAGAAACGTAAGTTAATCCCCATCGTTTGATGACGCACGTACCTCGAGTTATTGCACACTCAATGGTTGCCGCGCGAAAGTCGTTGTACTGTCACAATATTCGCCTTCCGTAGCTCTTTAAAAAGCTAACTGCTCAAAGACATGGTGCTATTCTCGGATTAATATAAATCATTATATTTGTTGACAACCCTGATGCAGAGATAAGCATCCATTCTTATTATATATATATTTATATGCAAAATATTCTCTTTAATTTGACTAAATATTGCTGGACTATATTTTTGGGTTATGACATCCTTTTGCATATTATATTAACTTCATGAACATGATGCCTCTAGATGGGTATTTGAAAACACAGAGAAGCCTAGACAATGGGACTCTAGACATTGTGCCCATGTCATTGTAAATTAAGGAGGGTTCCAATCAAGTCTATGTTTCTCAGGATGCAATAGGCATCTCTCGGGGTTGTCCATTGAGTAAAGTTGCACAGGGATCACAAAACTTACGTAGGTGCCCTTCGATAAGCATGCGTATCTTTTTCGTCAAAATGAATGTGATAAACGGCCGTATGCAGGAACATACCGTCATTAACGCTATGCCAATCTGAGACGCCACAGCTGCAGATCCTGATGGACGAATGCCTAACAGTAGAAGCACATAGCGCACCATAGTGTACGAGTAAAAGGCGATAAAGAGGAAACAGGAGAGCATTGTGATCCACAACAAGCGCCTGACTGGTGCACCGCCCACAGCACGCTTCCATTGGTTTTCTTCAGGATCTCCAGTACTCACGAAATGGAAACGGAATAGGCCTCGTATACGATAAATTACAGCGGCGTTGCAACACAACATGCACAAAATGGGCAGAAAGTAGCTCAGGATTATCCATAGGACACTTTCAACTTGAACAACGGCAAATAGTATGGGATATCTGCTGAAATCTCTGCGTGTGCATGTCCCATTTTGATAAATAGGACGTATATAGTTTGCTCCACAAAGGAGAACTAACATAAAACTCAGATAGATATATGTTAGTACAATGAGTGTGCGTTGACGAGTGCGGTAGAAAATGGGGGAAAAGGTGGCAAATAAACGATCAAATGATTTGCATACCAAATTTTGAATTGATAAAGTTGTACCTGGCCAAAATGCATTGTCTGCGTACCACAAGTAGCAGAGGATTTCAGTTAAAACAGGCCACATCGTTTCAACTTTTTGAGGAGTTGACTTGACCAGGAATATGGACAGTCCGGAGTATCCATCGAATACACACTGGTTCAGGAAAAGTAAGTTTGTTAAGCGTGATCCTATTTGGACTTTGCTCAGTATGAGCAAAAGAATGCAGTTGATTATTAATGCTGTAATACCCAACAGACATAGTGCTATCTGAATACCAAGAGTTTCAGACATTGTTGTTAAGTGACACACTATCAACCATTATATACTGCTATGTTCAAGGAGACGGCGGAAAACTACTTGTCACCCACTCCTTGAAGGTGTTCGGATGCAAGCGCTTTCAGACAGTTTGAGATTTCCACTGAAGCTAAAACATTGGGATTTGCTGTGGCGTGCATGTGCATCTCATGAGTTGCTTATAAAGCAACTGCAGCCATCGAAGCAGAATTAGCCAGACAATTTACATTGCTAAAGCAACGCGTTTGTTAGTCGCGTATTTTACAGCGGTTTTGTAGAGAAGCAAACACGCAACGCTAGTCGGGTTAAGTTTATGGAAAGTAGTAAAATCCAACATAATTTATAGTGCTGCATAAAATGCTATCCATTGTTTCGCTCAAGTTCACTATATACATATATATATATATATATATATATATATCAGCACCTTTATATTTGGTGGTCGCGGTTTCGGATTTGCCTCTTATTGCCTCCAACATTGGGAATGCTAAAGGATGCCTGAGTATACAGAGCGACTACAGGTGGTTTGCGCTGCACCACCCACAGCCGCATCCACAAACCCTCATGTCCAATATACACCCAAAGGAAAATGACCGAGACGGATGTGGTTTTGAGATAGGTCACACGAAAAGAGCCGGCCCACGCTCCTACAAAAAGGATAGCAGTGGCATTCATGTCAGGCTAATGGGGGAAACCGTCACAACAAGACTGAAGCTTAAGGTGATGCAACGGTTTGAGTACCTCTTCGACCTATTGAACTAAACTGGGTGGTGCCCCCGCGCCATTTGAAATTTACTTATAACAGGTTGGTTAACGGTTAGAGGTCAGACAAACTCAGTCTTCTGGTCCTCCAGGTTGTGGTTTGGAAATGAGATGGCGGTATTTTGGTAAAACTAAATCATTGCTACTTTCAAGCTGCCTTGCGGACAGGCTTTGGAGGTAAGGAGTTTGGTTGTGGGCTGTAATCATCCTCATGCCTTAGTCTGGGCGCCCGGTAATGTCTCAGACCACATACAACCATGATAATTTCGTCGAAATTCAACTATGTCCTACATCGGCTATCCCTCAGATTATTAAGGGTCGCCTTGAATGCTGCAAACATTAGGTTGAATAAGCAAAAGCATGCTACTGCTGGCGCCATCTGTTTCTCTTATTTCCATCTCATACTCATCACTAACCTACTTTCTTTAGTACCCAGCTAAATTGATAGCAGATGTAATGTCTCTGGGGACTAACAATCTGCGTCTATCTTACCACGTCGCACAATGGAAGCCTATTGGCAACCATCCCTTATAATACACGCTGTTCCCATTCCCTGGAGACGCTAAACGTTCGCACTCTAAGAAAAATTGATCAACAGGCTGCACCCGCACACACGTTAGACACACTGGGTGGGCTGTGTATCCGAACCAGATCAATGATCCTCATGAGGTTACTGAACTAACAGCGCCCGGAAAATCCACTCGCTATTGGTTACAATCATTCGTAGACACTGATGCGGCAGCCTCTACTCAAACTAGGGTAGGTATCGTACTGAGCACCACGACGGGGCCGTCTTAGCTTAACTGGATTCCCGTGAACAGTCGTTTGTGTCTAGGCCGTCTAATGACATCGAGCAAGATTGACTCACAAAGAAGTACAATACGCTGTTTGTTTGAGATCTCCGCTTATACTCCCACGGACTGCAGTGCTGATGATGCCAAGCGCACCTTCTGTCACGAACTGAAAGCGCAGCCACACAGTGATACAGTTCAGAGATAATAATATTTACATGGGATATGAATGCACAAGTATTTCGCCTGAGCTCTTCGAAGCTTTGCTAGTTGAAGATCTGAAACACCTTCGTCTTTGATCATAACTGTCTGCACAGCATTGCTGGTATCGGATGATACCAGCATGTCCGCAACCATGCTATACTTCGGTAACTACTGGGCAATGATAAATACACTAGCTCCTCAGAACAACTGATAGCACTAAGTTGCGTTGGTTAGCGCACGTACTACGAACGCCCAGTCATCGCTTACCGAAGAGGGCTTTGTTTTGTCTGCCATTTATAGGGGGGGGGCGCATGTGTTGTGGTGGACAAAAGATGTCTTGGCAACGGGTGATGAAGTCACTGACCCCCAAACTAGGCGTCGTAATTCCATCTAGCATTCCAGGCTGGAGTCCACGTGACTTGCCTTGTGATTGTCCCCAGATGTTAAAGGACATGGCTTGCAGAAGTGGCGCAACTGCTGCCGTCTACTGGTCGGACTGACGGTTTAACATGTGTTCAGTGCTGGTTTATCTGCGGGGTAATGGCTGGTTGTTACGCTGGGCAGAGAATGCCTCCAGGAAGCTGCTTCGCGATGCCGCATTTCGTTTGCGCGGTAGCCAGTTGTGGGTGATGGCATTCTCTGACAATATTAGCTCCTTGCTACTGAACGTCTGTTTATGGGATAAAGGTTTTCCGGTAATTCCGCCTTCTCTCTCACTCCGCACTCCGATTACCATGCGGATGAAAACAGGTGCAGTCTCGTGTTTTCATCGGAGTTATTGACACACCTCTCAACCAATTCATCAGCGCTATTTGGTACATTGCATCTCTCGGATCTAACTTGCCTAGATTATCAGTATTTTCAATATCGCCGTTGCTGCACTGTTCCAGCGGGAAAACATTAAAAGACGTTTCGGAACCCCTGGCCGCACAGCAATATGTTTGGTCACAAACGGAAGCAAACTCACATATATATACACTACGTTTGATAAGAGTCTTTCGTTTTTGCTCAGTCGCCGCGCAGGTCAGGGGTAGATTGGAGCTCACTAATTTGTTGACCCACCCATGGCATGTAAGTCTACTGTATTTACTCACCCACGCATGTCTGGGGGTGTGAATACGACGTGAGGACGCATATCGGTGCATGTGTCCTTGAAATATGTTAATGACCCTCGTCGATTTCGACACCGGTCAGTTCAGATTGGGTCGATGCCGACGTTTTTGGCTGGTGGTTTGCAACATCTCGACAGCAGTGCATAATGCACTACCTACCGTGTTCAAATGTTGGTGGCGCTTCGACAGTTGCTTAATGTTATCCCAGGAAATAATAACAGGGTTAGTGACAACGCTGTTGTAGACTGAATGTTACCTTCACATAAACCATCTTAGCAAAATAAGAATTCGTAACAATTAGACGGTGAAAATATGAGATGCTACTTCTGCATAAATGAGTCGGGAACAATGTCTACCAGCTACTGGAGACTCATCGGATCTATTTACAAGTGCGCGGCCGCCTAAGAAGTTAATTCCAGCAGAATACAGAAATAAAAAGTGCAGTGGCTTTTGAACAGATTTTATCAAACCTCATTTTATTCCATCAGCTTGGACAATTAAATCAAACTCAGTTTCGCAATGAACACGAGAAGGAATTTTACAGTATTGGTATGGTAAAAGAATCCTAGAAGTAGATAAAGAAGCGTTTAGGTCAAATCTAATCACCCATTTTAGAAAGAAAGCTGATGGAAGAATCCAGCGCGTACGATGCATTTATTTGATGAAACCAGTCTGTTTACGGCTGAATATTCAAGCGTTGTTGGTGTATTAAGCATTTTATTGACTTGACTTGAGTTCCCCGCCTTGGCAGACTTGAATGTTTAAATATTACTTATCGCCCAGATACGTATCCGGCCAATCTGGAAAACCTTAATATGCCATCCTACTAGAATTTTTGGTATCTTAACTATCCATGGAAACGGTGTAAATAGATTACTGACGATTCACGCTCAACCGTATGTTCCACGGTCATGACACATTCAGTAGTTGCGAATGACTTAACAAGCGTAAAAGTATTGCCCATTAGTTAAATTCCGGTGGCCGGTGGGACTCTCTGGGACTCTTTTAACTTCCGATATAATTCCACGGGATGTACAGCCGAGCGGCTAATCGTAATCCCACAACGACAGAACAACAACAGATCATGGTGACGTGCTGGTATAGATTTGTTTTTCTATTTCGTTAGACTGCTGCTACCAAAAGAAATGCGGATGTTCTACGTGTGCCCTAAAGCTCCATCCACCGGAGTGTTGGCGAAATGTGCGTGGGTGAGATTTTCTGTTTTATGGGAAGCTTCCGTTTGCACTAGTTGCAAAGTACCCAAGACAAAATGAACCGTAATCGCTTTCAGCTCATACGTGCTTTTGACACGTCAAAGAAATTGACCAGGGGTTCAAATTCTCTACAGGCCTTCTGAACTGGAAGCAGAGAGTGCGGAGATGATATCTGAGATTGGGGCAGCACTACGTGTCTGCTGGTGGACTCGCACCAAACCGAAATCAGATCCCTCATGTATAAAGTTGAAGTTGACGAGCTGCTAACAACTTGTCATGGAGTGTGAGGCATGAATCCAGTAATACCTAGTGAACATCCAGTGGCCCTAGCTTGGCGAAAGCTGCTGCTGTCACACTCGCTTCCGTAGCAGTCATCCTAGGAATACTATAAACTGGCTTCCATGAACTTACCTGAGCTACAAATCAAGTGGACTGGTCACTACAGCAAGATTCATCTATCGAAGCAATATAGGCAATCCTAAAGGAGTATGGGAAATGATTGTGCGCAAGATCCGTACCCTTCAATTATCAGATGGTTGCACTAATGAAACTAAAATGGTTCGACAAGTATATTTTATTTGATTAGACATTGACGTGTACTAAGGAATAAATTCAGTCCGATGGGTTCTGCCGCCGATTACGTGGTGTCATAATCATGGCTGATTTCACGCAACAGCACCAGTGTTCAAAAATCCCAGCCACAAAGTGGACGACCCACAAGAGGATCACTCATTAAGTGACGCTGCATTTGAGGAGTACAGATGACGGAGCAATGTTAAAGGGTTCAGCCGGACAGTCCCTGACTTCCAGGAGGGACCATGCGTCGGTACTTGTGGTGCACTTCAATTCCTTATTTGCAAGTATTTAGGAGGCGGTCCAGAGTTTGATTTGTGTAGGCCCTGCCCCTTTTGACAGAAGAATTACGGCATAGTAGATGCTCGCAAGATATTCATTGGTAATTGGCGGTGCTTCACATGCTATACCTAACGATTCGCATTTACTTGTCTGCTTCAAATTTGTGCGAATCATGTTCCACATTGAGATTGCGGGTCGCATTGTGGGTTTGGTAGCATCCACCATTCAAATATGCTTCACTACTTGTCGGTTTGACGCATGTCCTTGCAAACCATTGCTGGTCAGGTTTTAGACTAAGATGAGCACATTGCAGAATGCTGAACTGGAAAAGCCAGGTTAACTTGCCAACAAAAGTAATTTGATGGCTTATCAGTTCGTCTTTATTTCTGTAGGAAGAAGTGATCGTTGGAGACAATGAGATTTACGATTAGCCAACCATTAGCAATTTGTAGGTCTGTTGAAAAATGCAAGACTTGAGAAGGCGCAACCTTAACAGTTTATTTGTAACGAGTCTTACCGAATAAAATATTCACCATACTTAATTGATTGTCACTTTCTATCTTTGTCTGTTATTCTATGTTGCTCTCGTAAGTTGATCTCGCAGTCCACTGTTACGTTAATTCTGATGCAATTGATGTATTGCTTAGTTTTGAATAATTTTATATCCATGGAACCCGCAGCTGAAACACTTTAACAGGTAGACAGTATACTTGTCCAAGTGTAATTGCTTTCCAGGAAATTTCTGTTCAGTCTTATAGATCTACTGGTGTTGACTCTTGAAAACCCTTGCCTCTAAACAAATTCATATTCTGAACAAATGCATAACTCCCTGACAAGGTGCAAATGCCGTACAGCTACGTTTTGTCAGTCGTTGCATATATAGCATGATTTCTGCATGAATATAGTGTTTGCATCTAAGAACTACGTGGCAAACTTTACTATTGAGCCGTGAAACAAGTCAAAATTGGTTTCTGCTGCTGTTTGAATGCTGTGGCATTTGACGCACTTCCAGTTGTTCAGTTTAATGGGGTGTCGTAAGTGAAACTGCAGCCTTCATGAGGGTGTATAACGCATTCTTGAATTGACTTGAATGAGTAACGCACAAGTCGAAATACTCCGCTTCCCATTTCAAGCAAACGACTGTTCCGTGTTGGGTGAAGAAATCCAGAAGACGAGGCACCCGTTAAAAGAAAAATATTCGACACTGATAGCCATATTCTTCCAAGATTTAGTTATATGTTGCATACTTTTAAACCTGTTGAAGTACAGTGCAAATTTGTAAAGCCATCTCTTCTTGCTGTAAGCTATATTTCCTGGTAGGGATATAATGAGTTGCTCAGAAGTTAGAAACGTATACAAGTGTGATATTTTAGAGAGGGCACTAACTACCACCAAATATGATCTATCACGCGCTAGTCTTTAGCAAGCTTCCGCCCAGAGCGTGCTTGTGTTTACATGATCCCACTGCTCACGGTGCATTTTCCTATGATTTCACGAAATTTGTTCCTTGTTGTTGTTATTGGTTTGGTTTACCAAATGAGACTGACTAGACGTCGACATGTTTTCCTGTTATTGATTTATGGATATCTGCAAGGTTGTAATGTTGCCCGCAAATGCAGTTTTTGCGCGTATGTGAATCAAAAGCATGGATATATAAATCTGGTTTGTCCTTATTAAGTCGTTTCGAAACTGACGATACGATAGTTTGTGCAACCCTAGTCACCCGTCTCGATGTATGCGTAGACTAAGTATGAACCTGGTAGCTACATGTTGTTCCGTGGGATCGAACAGAAGACCAGTGGTCGATACTCTAGCATTTTCCTTTGATGAGAGAGAAGAGGCGAGTAGCAATCTCTTCAGAGTAATTGTAAAAGATTGTTTAGGTGCCGAAACCCAGTGAAAGCAATTCTGTATAATTTTTTCATGCATTTTTCCACGAACTTCTCGGTCATTTTGGCTAAAACAGCTTTTAGGATACTCAGCCGGTACTTTCAATCTTGATTCGGTCATCACTCTTCGAAATTGACTTTCCAATCGGGCAGTAGTACTTGCTCAATAGTCCGCTGTCGGTTAGCGAATTCTTGGAAAGGTCTGTAACAGAAGTCAGGATGGGGAAGACAAGTAAATGCGAATCGTTAGGTATAGCATGTGAAGCACCGCCAATTACCAATGAATATCTTGCGAGCATCTACTATGCCGTAATTCTTCTGTCAAAAGGGGCAGGGCCTACACAAATCAAACTCTGGACCGCCTCCTAAATACTTGCAAATAAGGAATTGAAGTGCACCACAAGTGCCGACGCATGGTCCCTCCTGGAAGTCAGAGACTGTCCGGCTGAACCCTTTAACATTGCTCCGTCATCTGTACTCCTCAAATGCAGCGTCACTTAATGAGTGATCCTCTTGTGGGTCGTCCACTTTGTGGCTGGGATTTTTGAACACTGGTGCTGTTGCGTGAAATCAGCCATGATTATAACACCACGTAATCGGCGGCAGAACCCATCGGACTGAATTTATTCCTTAGTACACGTCAATGTCTAATCAAATAAAATATACTTGTCGAACCATTTTAGTTTCATTAGTGCAACCATCTGATAATTGAAGGGTACGGATCTTGCGCACAATCATTTCCCATACTCCTTTAGGATTGCCTATATTGCTTCGATAGATGAATCTTGCTGTAGTGACCAGTCCACTTGATTTGTAGCTCAGGTAAGTTCATGGAAGCCAGTTTACAGTATTCCTAGGATGACTGCTACGGAAGCGAGTGTGACAGCAGCAGCTTTCGCCAAGCTAGGGCCACTGGATGTTCACTAGGTATTACTGGATTCATGCCTCACACTCCATGACAAGTTGTTAGCAGCTCGTCAACTTCAACTTTATACATGAGGGATCTGATTTCGGTTTGGTGCGAGTCCACCAGCAGACACGTAGTGCTGCCCCAATCTCAGATATCATCTCCGCACTCTCTGCTTCCAGTTCAGAAGGCCTGTAGAGAATTTGAACCCCTGGTCAATTTCTTTGACGTGTCAAAAGCACGTATGAGCTGAAAGCGATTACGGTTCATTTTGTCTTGGGTTCTTTGCAACTAGTGCAAACGGAAGCTTCCCATAAAACAGAAAATCTCACCCACGCACATTTCGCCAACACTCCGGTGGATGGAGCTTTAGGGCACACGTAGAACATCCGCATTTCTCTTGGTAGCAGCAGTCTAACGAAATAGGAAAACAAATCTATACCAGCACGTCACCATGATCTGTGGTTGTTCTGTCGTTGTGGGATTACGATTAGCCGCTCGGCTGTACATCCCGTGGAATTATATCGGAAGTTAAAAGAGTCCCAGAGAGTCCCACCGGCCACCGGAATTTAACTAATGGGCAATACTTTTACGCTTGTTAAGTCATTCGCAACTACTGAATGTGTCATGACCGTGGAACATACGGTTGAGCGTGAATCGTCAGTAATCTATTTACACCGTTTCCATGGATAGTTAAGATACCAAAAATTCTAGTAGGATGGCATATTAAGGTTTTCCAGATTGGCCGGATACGTATCTGGGCGATAAGTAATATTTAAACATTCAAGTCTGCCAAGGCGGGGAACTCAAGTCAAGTCAATAAAATGCTTAATACACCAACAACGCTTGAATATTCAGCCGTAAACAGACTGGTTTCATCAAATAAATGCATCGTACGCGCTGGATTCTTCCATCAGCTTTCTTTCTAAAATGGGTGATTAGATTTGACCTAAACGCTTCTTTATCTACTTCTAGGATTCTTTTACCATACCAATACTGTAAAATTCCTTCTCGTGTTCATTGCGAAACTGAGTTTGATTTAATTGTCCAAGCTGATGGAATAAAATGAGGTTTGATAAAATCTGTTCAAAAGCCACTGCACTTTTTATTTCTGTATTCTGCTGGAATTAACTTCTTAGGCGGCCGCGCACTTGCAAATAGATCCGATGAGTCTCCAGTAGCTGGTAGACATTGTTCCCGACTCATTTATGCAGAAGTAGCATCTCATATTTTCACCGTCTAATTGTTACGAATTCTTATTTTGCTAAGATGGTTTATGTGAAGGTAACATTCAGTCTACAACAGCGTTGTCACTAACCCTATTATTATTTCCTGGGATAACATTAAGCAACTGTCGAAGCGCCACCAACATTTGAACACGGTAGGTAGTGCATTATGCACTGCTGTCGAGATGTTGCAAACCACCAGCCAAAAACGTCGGCATCGACCCAATCTGAACTGACCGGTGTCGAAATCGACGAGGGTCATTAACATATTTCAAGGACACATGCACCGATATGCGTCCTCACGTCGTATTCACACCCCCAGACATGCGTGGGTGAGTAAATACAGTAGACTTACATGCCATGGGTGGGTCAACAAATTAGTGAGCTCCAATCTACCCCTGACCTGCGCGGCGACTGAGCAAAAACGAAAGACTCTTATCAAACGTAGTTTATATATATACATTTATATTTATATACGACAAGCATTAAACAAATCTGTCCATCACTGAGCGTATTTGCTTGCCGATATCTTGTGTCCCCATTGCTTCACCGCTTTAGTTAAATCTCAGTGCAAACCATCCATCTGCTTAATCCTAATCTGCCAGCTGTGGAGTCAACGAAAACCTTGACCTTGGAACTACAGCAGCTGATATGCAACCGCACTAATAAGCGAAGATGTGTAGATGGAGGAAATAGTTTTTGACGACCAATCAACGTTGGCCCTAATTCCACACCAAGGCTGACAGTAGTATTTGCTTTTCTTCAACCCCTAAATATGTACGAACAGGAATGCAGTAAATTTCATCAGATTTTCAACGCTCACAGTGAACCAGCGGATGATACATAATGGTAAACCAGCTTCTCTGGTTCTGTGAAGCATGGATGTTTATCCCACTGAAAAGCATTTTGCGTGAACTAGAGCAGCAACAAGAAAGCTTGGTGGCAATGACTGAACCAACGAGGAAAATCAACGTTGCTTCATTTAAAGTAAGTTAGACAGTGAGCAATCCCCAGCGCTTTTCCAATAGGTCTCGCTGAAAAACAGCAGAGGAAGGCTGGGCAGAGCATCAAAAATGTGTTCCCTGTGGCTTTCGAAATCAACGCCACCAGCTGCCAAATGTGTCTCAAACAACCACCGCCAGTCCAATAGAAATAAGTAAGGTCAGGACCTCATGCATTCTCCATACTTTTACCAAATTTCAGAAAAAGATCGGGATTGGTAGTGCTTTGAACATGATTTTTGCTAAAATACAACCGGAAACTCCGGTCTCCAGTTTCCTCCACTAGGCCGAAAATAAATGAAGAAGACGCAGTTCTAAGTACACAGCTTCCACCGGCTGTATGCACACCAGCTTGGCTTCTGGCATCATTCCGAGCTAGGAATGGTGTACCATCGGTAATCTGCACCGACGTTCCAGAGTCAACGTTAAATTCCTTAAAAAAGGCAACTGGATGATGTGAACCAGCGGAACTCCATATTTGACATCACAGGTGTTAAAGTTTAGCCCGCCAAATTGACGGATCACGCGTCACCCAAGCTCACAGCATTAAGGTGAACCGAGAATCCTCTTTGTTTTATCGGATTCGGCTAGTGAAGCAGAAGCTGTACTATTATCAACACTATGCCTTCGAATGTATCATGGTCCATCCGTATCTTCCTGGATTTTCCATGGAGGAAGTGCAAACTATGGAAACACGACTTGAAAGAACATCAAAATGGCTCTGCGGCTAGGGACATCCTTGCACACGGTGTTCCCGAGGCTGGAGGTCGTGACGAGTTGAAAACGGCCTCAGACAACCGAGAGCAGTAGCGCTACATTCGTGAGACTTTGTCCTTGGAAAATGGTCACTAATCAATGGTGTACTGCGTAGAACAAAAGCCGAATCTTGAGATGTCCCGCCAGATGATCGGTTAAAAGTAGCAAAATAAAGTCAAAAACAGCAGTAAGAAATAGTGAACAACCGCAAATTGCGAACTTGACGATCACAGTGTTCACGACTGAGCAGTTCACACTTGGTTTTATGTACTATCCAAGATTATCGTCTGTGGTTTCTTGACAAAAATTGGAGGTGGTTTTGTTTGTTCATAGTTTTCTGCTGTTTTTATGTGTATTTTGGATTACGTGCTATGGCGTATTGTGGTCAGTGCACTGTCGACACGTGCTTTGAACACGGCTAAAGTGGCGGCTGAAGGAACAGCTTCTGAAAGGGTATTCCGCTTGCGGCAAACAAGCAGCGAGAAGTTTCTTCGACACTCCAACCGACTGTATTGTTACACCAATTTGAAATGATGACATCTAAGTTTGTTGTTGTGCCTCACCTACCCCGGTTGATGACGCAGGTGATTAGTTTTATTTAATATTTGGCAAGTCTTGATTAGGTCCCCACGCAAACGTCGATAACGTCCGCTGAAAATGCTAAGCACTCGGTGGCGCTCCTCGTTTGGAAGTGGCGCAGCCACTTGACAGTTTTGGACGCCCGATATTGTGAAAGCACCAAGGCCGTGAGATCACGCTTTACCCACGGGTGTTAAGTTTGCATGGCACATTCAACATGTAGGCATATATAAACGGGAAGAACTTGGCGGAAAATCGACGGTTCGAATTTCCGAAACCTCTCCGTAAAAGCCTTACGAGTTGGATCCCACATCTTCGATGCACTTTGGGTTGCTCCGAGCAGCCGAGAACTTCCTGAACTAACACACCGGGATACTTTTTGTGAGAAGTATTGTTGCAAATCCAGGTCCCCCAGATTATATGTGCGAAACATTCGGTGTCTTAAATGGAGAACTGGAATTTAACCTCACTGAATTAAAAGCGATTTTGGACCGACCATTCATAAAGCTTGTCAAGTTCGTTTTGGAATTAGTTACCGTATTCTGTTGCCCTCCTCACTCGCCAAACCTTGCTGTCATCAGCGTAGATTAAACATTTTGACGCAATTTGACTCGCTAGATTTTTTATAAAAACAGGGAATAGACGGGGCCCAAATACCGAACCAGCGGTACTCCGCATTCGACGTGAATAACGTCTTATATGTATTCATGTACTCTTAACTACAGACGCCCGGGCGCGAGAAAATTGCAGATCCACCCGAGGAGAGGGTCTTCATTCCCACATCCTTGAAGTTTGGCGAGCTAGATACGATGGTCCAACCGATCGAATGCCCTAGAGAAATCAAGTTAGGCCACATCAACCCCTGCACTAGCATTCACAGTTTCAGTCCATCTGTATCACGCTATTAATAGCTTGGTTGTGCATGACCGGTTATGGCGAAATCCTGGTTGCCGCTGAGTAATGTGACAAGGGCTGTTCATATAAGACAACTGTGTGTCGGCAATGATAGCCTCTGTAACTCATGAAAGAACTGGCAGTAGAGTCACTGGTCGGTTATTAGCTGGGTCTGAACGACTTACCCCGTTTTAAATGGCAGTCATTATTCGGTGATTTCCTGCTTCAGTAAAGTGCTGATCGTCAACGCAGTGCTGGAACAGTCACCTCAAACATTTAGCCAAAATAATAGCCGTCATAGTAAGCACCTTTGGGCGTATATCGTCAATTCTTAGACAGGCGTGCAGGCGCTTGGATAGCACCTTTCTCAGCACGATGTCTGCTGTAAACTTTATGGGTGAGTCATGGTGTGGGCATCGTACATTCCAAGGATTCAGGAGACCATGTGATGCATGCACGAGATGCACGAGGTGCATATTGTCGTTGCCGAACATTCGACGCTTCTTTAGCAGTCCGCGTTATACATTCCGCTGTTTCAAAAGGGGGAATTCACCATTCCCTTTGTGGAGACTGTTTATATGCTTGTACAGTAGCATAGAATTTGCAGTTAATCGCTCGGATAAGACATGTTGTTAAGCTACTTTGTCCTCTCGCACTAAGTGTTTACAGTGATTACGGTGGACAACATACACCTTCCAGGTACTCAGACTCAGATCAGTTTTGTGGCTATACCACGCCGCGTTGCGCATCATCAAGCGTTTGTCTGTCTTACTCTGTTTAAACGACAGCATGCTTCTCGAACTGATAGTCTCGCTTTCCGATGCTCCACTAACCAGGGTGTTAAACTTACAGACGAATCGTTCCCATTCCATATCAGGTGCATCTTCATTTAGGAAACTCCAGTCGGTCGCTTCAACGAGTCGGGTTACTGTATCGTAACTGGTTACGGTTCGCGTTGTTTGATTTCTCTCCTCGGGATATTCAGCATAGCAAGCGCACATGAAATGTAAAGTCGCATGATCACTGCGACCTAGAGTAGTATCGATTAGCACTCTCTCGGCCGTCTGTTCTACCTTAAGGATAATGGGGTCCATTATAGACGGCCTGTTATTTCCCTGTATCTGGTGGTGAATTGACATTGTTATAAAGCGGAAAATCTGGGACACGATCTTGCAGGTCTGCTTTGAATTGCTCTCCTAATGTGGCGTGGATTCTGCATATAAGTTGAGATATCTGGCGACTAGAAGGTGAATGCACTTCCTTTTTATCATCAGCCTCAATGAAACTAACAAATTGGATTCCATCTTTGTGTAGACGATAGTCGGCGGTAAACAAAAGCCATTAGGCCAATCTCGAGGCTACGCGGGTCATCAAATTGCAGTAGAAATTGTCCGATAGTAATGAATACGATCCTTCTATGGAGCTAAATTTCAACGAAGATGTTAGAGCAATGGTATGCCGGCCGTAGCAGCGTCCTTCCGAGCTGCGAATGAAATCAATATTCCCTAAGAAAACATGAAAGCGGCCACTTAGTCGAAGTACCTTCCTACGACATTTTCGATAGCTTCACTCAACCAGCCAACGAAACTGTCAACACACCCCGTACACTAGCCATAAATAGAGAAGCATTGTGATAACAGTGGGATGCGTGGATCTGGCAAAGATGAGTTCGTCATCACCCCATCCAAAAACGAATAGTTTCCGACCTTCCACTGGTCAGCACAAGCTCATACCCAACACGCACATTCCACGTCTCATTGCTAAGTACAGAAACTTTCCTGCATGTATACCAACACACAAGGCCTCCTGGGCAAGCTTAACGAACTGCGGCTACGTCATGATTCATGCGCCCAGCACCCCATATGCATAAGAAAACTTGATTGCATTCGGAAATCACCGGTGCTACCATCGCGATACTTGGCATGTCCCTCATGCGAAACGATCGCCCATGTAAGGACGGTGGGGCAATTTTATATTACAGCCATGATCTGCAGTGCGAACCGGTGGATGATCCGGAAACGTAGCTCAGGAACTTCCTCTGGTTTAGTCTGCGACCAAGACGCAAGCACACTTGCATTTTGACCGTTGTTTATCGTCCCCGAATGTCCACCCCAGGGATGCACTCCCGTATGACATTAATATTAGGGAAAGTACCTCGAGGACAATACAGCCATGTTCTCATCTCCGACGACTTCATAGTTCACGATTTGGAAGTTCCAACTTATCCCAACGAATAATTCAAGGGAGACATGCAAGAGTTTATTGCAAGCATTCCCCACTTTAGCCATATCACTTCGCTCGCCAGATTCGGAACATTAAATGTGCTGTCTGTTCTTGATCCAGTGCTCACGAACGAAGGGCTCATGATTGAAAAAGCTGGGGAGTCACCTGGAGTGGAGTGACCACGTAACGATAATTTACGACTATTGTGTTATGCGAAATATCCACAAAAACATAGTGACCTGTTTCGAATGGTCACACACTATGACACACTAACAGATCTTGTTAGGGATGCCATTTGAGATTTTTCGGACAATTGCTCCATTGAAACTGCATGTCCGGAGTTTGTTGACATGTACAACAACCTGATTAAATCCGCATCTGTAAACAAGCCAATTCGTTCTGCAAATACACCGTCAATCATTAGAGCAGACCCAGAAAACACATGACAGTTAGAGACGCAGCGTGGCATGTGTACGAGGTGAATGGTAACCCAAACAAATGGAGCTATAAGGTTGCGCATCGTAATCATCGTGACACACTTGTACGTGAGGCCAAATTAGTTCACCAGCAAAGCCTAGTAGAAATCTTTTGTGCTAACAACTAGCTTCTGTCTAGATTTGTGAATAGAATCCAGGATGTGAAATGTGGTGTTACCCCACTTACTTCAGAAAGTGTATGTGTTTAAACTGCCGAGGAAGCGGCCAATGTCTTACTGGTGCAATAGCCTTCAATATTTCGATGTGTCACCAGCATACGTCCCATACCTATCCCATTCCCCTAGACGTCAATTTTCACACATCGCACTCTTAGTTCAACGACCGTTTTGAGGAATCTGTTATCGGTGTGCACCCCGGTGTTGACATCATTCCCCAAAAGGCACTTCAGGTGACAGCCGCAAGGATAGCTGAGCCATTAGCACGATTTTTCCGAAGATTCCTGGATGAACAGTTGGTCCCTGACATGTGGAAGCAGAGCAACATCACCCCAATTTTCAAGAGTGGTAGTCCGTTCGGATATCCTCAACTATCGCCCACTGATTCTCCTCCCGGTGCTCTCAAAGGTGATGGAGTGCACCATAGCAGCGGCTCTAATGCATTACATTGTAAGATCTAACATAATAGCACAGAATCTACACGGATTCCGCCGGCATTTGCCATGTACTACCAATGTTTTGATTACGCTTGACAGTTGGACCGAAATAGCCAACAGTGGGACCGGCACTTATATCATCTATCACGATTTTTCCAAAGCCTTCTACTGCTTAGATCACTGAATCCTTCTTGAAAAGCTGCGTACGTATAGAATTGGGGACCTGGTCTTTAGAAGGATCGGAAATGTTCTCTTTCAACGGCTGCTTCATGTTCGGGATAGGGAATCCTTTTCTGATCCTATTGAATTGGACTGCGGTGTCCCACATGGATCGGTTAGGGGCGAGACTATTCCTGTTCTTCATCAATGACCCAGCGCATGTCATCCAAGCTTATTTCCTGCTTTATGCCGATTATCTCAAGATATGGCGGGCGAACAGTTGTCAGGACGACCAGAATCTGCTGCAAAAAGACTTAGACCGCACTTTTCAATGGCCAAAAGCATACCTAGTTTCGTTGAACGCGGACAAGTGCAAAACTGTACATGTACGCCACAAACCCACTTATACATATAACCTTGAAGACTGCATGCTGATAACCTCCTCACAGGAGCACGATCTTTAGGTCAGAGATGTAGCGTTTGGGGGGGGGGCGGTTTGCACCGGGCGGCATGTGAGAGGGGTGGCATGTTTAGTAAAGATGATTGCTCATGAAGAGTGTACATTCAACAAAATTACTTTCTTGTCTGATGTGGTAAAATGAAAGAGTAATCAACTGAGGCCGAAGATGAAATTGCTACCGCAAAAAGGTTGATTTCCAAGCAAAAGTAAACGATATTGACATTATGGGTGCAGCAGGAAATGTGTGTCATGCTGATGGCGAAGATGCGCGTAGTTAAAACATTATAAATGCAATCACACTTTGGCACTGTGACATGCACATCAAGCAATTTTACGGATGCTTGTCATTGGCCTGTTAAGACTGGTTATGAAATTCGCACTATGCTTGTCCGACTCCGATCTATTATCGTGTAGCACGTTGGTCATGAATTCAAGAAGTGGTACTACCCGGAACTAATACAAGCGTTGACGCAAGGAAGTTAGCGAAGACTTGGTTTTTCGGAATTTGCCACCCGGTGAGGGAAGGCTGCGAACAGAAATGGTCTAGTCTCCTAGAGAAGACCCTGTTTTGTTTCAGCTGCTGGATGTTTTCAACTGCGTAGTATAGCTGTTCGACTGATGGTGGTTTCGGAAACTGGTGGGAGCTAAATCCAAAGGTAAGTGAAACGAATCTAATAAATCGCTAGCTCAGTCATTTCTCAACCACAAGGAGTTAACGATCCGGATATTTGAAGGAAAGGAAATTGGCACGTGTAAAACAGGAAATAAATTGGTGACATTCTGATAGAACACTTGATATCATCAGGTTTCTTTCCAACTAAATCATGACACTGTTTGGTCACCAACAAGACATTCAGGATGACAATTAAGGTCAGCAAAATAGAGGGAATTTTTCAGAAGTTATACATTAATCGGCCAAATATGAACCTGTTCTTTTAATATATTTGATGACAGCTTAGCTGGGAAGGTAAATGGGCTATTTTGGTACCATACATTCCAAATTAATTTGTGAAAATTTTGGTAATGCAGACGAGAAAGGAAAACTTAGTTCGGGTCAAGGAATGCAAGTATGTTTGCTACCTTTTATAGCACTCGCAATATATCTCACACAAATCCGATGAGTGAAAATGAAGACATGGTAGAGGAGTCGTTTCTTGAGTTCATTTAGACAATCAGCGCAAATGCGGTGGAAATTTATAGACTAAATTTGAGAGAACTGGAGAGGGATGCAATTCAGATTGACAAATGTCGCTGACAGGTATTTAACAATGCTGCTGTTATGGCGAGCTACCAATCCGATGTGCGAAATTAGCCCAAAGCTCCATTTGTACCATACACGAACCATTTCTTGAATATGTCTTGTGTGCATAAGCTTCTGTGTTGGTTTGTGCTGTCACCTTTTTGTACGCTGTACTGGATATTCTCATCCATTTTTCATCTAATTCACCTCACCGGTCTAGGTATCAAGGTGCTGCAGACATTAGATCTAGTAGTCTAGCAGACGCAAACGTTGTGGCGTAGATGTAATATAACTTCGTCAATGCCTAGGAACAACTAACAGACGAAGGAGAAAATGCAACCAGAAGCCCGGATGGATCTTGGATTCCATTTCTCGGTACGATCGTTTTCGTTTATTTCCTTCCTAAGCCTTCGGAGATCTATGCTACGAGAAATCGATGATTTACCGGCACACTCTCAAAAGTAAGTAGAATCTGAAACAAAGTTATGCCAAGTTTGCACCGATAAAAATTGCTTTCCGCAGAATAGAGCGAAAATGGTGAACATTGCACTGAATGAAGCCATAAAACCCTGCTCTGAATTGGAGAAAAGCAAGAAGCGTCGAATACTTTAAATGAAACGAATGGACAAGGACAAATTGCTTGATATATCGAAGGGGTTTGATGTTGAGTTAAATAGGGGAAAGGCTGTCTGCCATAGCTATTTTAACTGATGAAATGCCATAGCTTTCATTAAGTTTATGGTCATCCGAACAAATCTGCTTTTCTTATACCGTCCAAGTTGCTTGATGAAATGCATGATTGTTCACATGGCGAAGTTGGGGAACTCTTTGCCGAAAAGTGAAGATCGCATCATTTTGTAAAAGTTGCTCGAAACGACAACATTAATGGACTTACTGAGTTTTCGAGCTTCACAAAAGAGAACAGCTTGGGGAATCCGCTGCACATATTTCATACCCCAACTATTAGCGCTGCAAGCTGGGAGAGCGCATTCACAAAACGCTAGCCTATGACGAGCTTTAATCAATCATCCACGAACTAAACAATACCCACGGATTGGCAGTATTCCCCAGAGACAGGGAACTTGACAATGGACTGAATTTTGATGCAGTTATCAACACTTTGTCTCCAATAATGCAGGAAAGTGTAGCTGTAACTTTGGTGCATGAGTATTGTATCAATACATATACCTTCATTTACGGTGACACTCTAAAGGTAGATCTTTGACCGTTGTTATATGAAAGGAAATATTAGAGGACTGTTAGCAATAGTGCTGGTTTGCGTACCTAAAACTGCCAGTGGGCGGCAAAATTAGTTACTACGCCACTGTCCGGGGTGGTGATCCAAGACGAGCTCAGCAGTTCCGTGCAGTCTTTGAATGCGTTCAAAACGCTAACCAAGACCTTGGTCCTTTGTGCAGGGCGTTCGGAAAGTTCGACACCCCATCTTCCTCCAACTGCTCAATGGGCATGTGGAACCCCAGAGGGAGTACGCGACACAGGCCTAGCAGCGCTAGTTAAAACTCGATCTCGTTGCAGTGGATACCACACAGCGAACAGCAAACAACAATTTGAAGGGAATGCTCCACCTGCCATACCATCTGGGCCAGATAAATTTAACAGTCTAAAGCGGAAGTTACCGCCGTCTACAGGGCAAACGCTTTTCAGTGTACCAAATATTGGTAGACCGCGGTCACGCTTACCGCCACCTCTGAGACTTAGCCGCGGCACAAAATTGAGAGGCCACTAACTGAAACTGCCTAGGCAATACAGTCGGCTAAAATGCCGCCGAACTGATTTTCTCTTCTAATTTAGCACCCCCGGAACGTCCTTACGACTTTCGTTATTTCTGCGCCAAAGCTACATGTTTTAAGAAATGACTCGCCGGTGCATTACAAAGTTTGCGTTACCTGATATCATTTCCGTTTACTTAGTGACAACAGGACGCAGAAAAATATTGTGCTCTCTAGCCCAAACGAAATAGGTGAGAACGTATACACAAGGACGTTTACGAACATAACTTGACTTACGGTGAGTTTATATTTTATACTACGAATACCGCGGCGAGCCCACCGGTGTGCTCCCAAATTTAATGTCAACTTTTACTATATTTTGAATTTTCGCCATGATCATTCTGCAGGACCAGTTAAGTTTGAGCTTTTTTACCCGTTTAAAACCATTGTTGAGTTGTCGTTTCCTAGGAAGTTATGGTTGTTTGGCAGCGAATCATCATTCCAAATGTTTCGTGTACTACTATTAAAGATGCTGGTGAACTGGGGAATCATGCGCACTAGACGTACACAGGGCAATGTTTGGACTGCAATCCTCTACACAATTGATGCACTGAGCCACCGTTTGACCCTAGTACTGTCACAAGGACGATGCACACCGTCCCGCCAGTAACGACAAACTGTCTCCTGAAGCTAGTATAGAAGAAGTGGAGCGTAACAGATAGGTAGGTACGTTAGCAAATTTTACATCAAACGTAGCTACATTGGAGATATCAAGCATCAGCTAATACCTGAAATGCAAGAAGCACAACAAACATGCACACGCACAGACTAACTGCAATCGTGACGTGCCACATTAACCGCTTTATTGGCCTGGGATATTGAATCGAATGGAATTGGAAGCAGCGCACCTACCAGCCACTGAGCTGATGCTGATTAGGTAATCCGCTGTTTCGTCACCTTCTTGAAGCTGGCCCCGCTTGACGACGCTGGTGGCTTACCATGCGAACATAATTGATGTACTCGCTACCACATACACGACAGCACCATGCGTTTGACGTCGATGGGCTTTGCACCGTCCGCGCCTGTCTATTCCGTACACGGCGTTTGGCCTTATTGCGTAATAGCACTTACTGTTATAGGTGAGCAATCGTACGATTGATCAGCTCACGCAAATCGCCAATACCAATTGCCTTTGATTCCCAACCACGAAATTCATCAACCATGATAAACTCCCTTTATCATGTACTGGTAAAACACTTTCGGTTCCCCACGTTGTCGCCTGCCTTCTCTAATTCATCCATGTAGCGGCTACTTTGGTATCCGCACCGAATGATGCAGCTGATATGCCCCAGCCACATCATGTGCCTTATCAAAGTATACAGTCCAGTACCTAGGTCCACTGAGTCCAAGCACCTACATGTATACAACTCGGCCATCCCAGCTGATGTTGGTGGAGAAGCTTCAGATTGCAAGAGGTTGCAAGAGGTTGTGAAAAATTTGTGATCACTTTGAACACATACTATAGTGAAGTAAATTTCGATGCTTATATATATATATATATATATATATATATATATGAATGGCAGGATTCGCTTTCTGGATTTGCCTGTCACTGGTCAGCGACAGGACACCTGCGCCTACAAAGAAACTACGGATGGCTTACGCAGCGCCACTCACAGCTCTAAACACACACATATGCAGTGTAAACCAGAAGGAATAAGACCGGGAGGCATGTGGATGGGAGCCACGTTTCATCAACAGAGCCAGCCCACACTCCTTCACAGGCAAAAACAAGCACGCTGTATTTGAGAATCAAGCGCCCCCAAGGCGGTGGCTGGAGTGTAGTCCGTTCCACAATGAGTGCATGGAACCACTATTCGGGATTAACACGACCACAAGGACCATGCACCCCATCCTCTCTAGCAATGACCGTCTTCTAGAAACTGTATAGATAAGGTAGTGGGTAATAGACAGGTAGGCACCTTGTCAAGATGCACACCAAGCGCATCCCCACAGGGGATATTAAGCAAAAACCAATCACTTGAAAAGACAATAGGAAATGAAATAAATCGAATAATGCCTACAAATATGCCGATATAGCTCTTTACCAACTGAGCATAGGAAATAAATTGGTTCCCGAAATAGCCGCTATAGTTTCACGACGTCAGAAATTATATTTTAGGACAATGCCATAAGCGCGAAAATGATAGCAAAGTTAACTGCAATTAAGTCTATCGACGTATGCAAGTTGATAGAAGATAGTTCACGTAGACAATAATGAGACAATATAGCGAACCCACCACCTGAAATAAAGAGAGGCAGCATGGAAGTACGCGGTTAGTAAATCGAATGCAGCGTACCCACAAACGCTGCCCCATTTCTGTCTACGTTCCCTGCAGGACCCGTTGTCGCTTCTGTGTTGGGTTCTAGTGGCCTGCTGTTGGTGCACTAGTCTTGCCTGATTCAGGTACTCGCGACCGCATGTGCTACAGCACCATTCGCTCGATGTCGATGAAGTAAAAATCATTTGCGCCTGCCACTTCTCTCCAAATGCATGAGCTTCTTCTCCGGCAGCTCTGCAACTGGCTTCGTGATCAGATGGCGAAATGCAAGCCAAACACCCGCCTTTGATCTCCACGACCTGCAATCAAGATTAGAATATGAGAGGCGCACTTTGATCACGTCCTGGTAACGTAACTCCGGTTTCCCTACATGCTGCTTCTCATTACTTAGCTGAGCATATAATAGTTGTTTCGCTATAAGTGTCGAATCCATACGACTCATATGACCGATCAACCTCAGGTGTCTCCGTAAAGGTATAAAGTCCACTGCATACATTCCACTTCAGAGCAACACTTTCGTGTCCGTAACTGTCGGATCAACCGATGCGCAGAAGCCGTCGCAAGCACTCTTGACGGAAGCGCTCGAGATATTGCACATCCCGCCGATAGATCGTCCACGTTTCACTGCCGTATTTACGAACGGACAGCACCATGGATTTGCACACCATCAGCTTGGTGCCAACGGTAAGGTGATGGTTGTTCCACACTCGGTACTCTAGCTTTCCGAATGCTACCGCTGCCTTCCGGACGCGGATACGAAGCTCACTGTGAAGCTGCTGGCTTCCAAATCTCAAGTAACAATGATGATTCGCGACACCATTGTAGACTGCACCTCCGGCGAAGACCACAAGAGACAGACAGTTGTGCTTGCGTTGATGGTGAGTCCGAAGTAGTCCATGGTCGATGGCGGAGCGCTAGTCATGTGCTGCAACTCAAACGCGCTGTGTGTAAACAACGCACATTCGTCAGCAAACAGCAACATACGAATATTAGTCTCACAGACTAAAGTTCTCGCACCGAAACGACGGTTGTTCAGCAATCCAGCATCAACGCGGTGCTCCAAACGAATACAGCAAGTACAAGCCGTAGCTAAAGCACAGAACATCATGGCAAGAAGGTACACATTAAACAGGGCAGGAGATAAGAGACAGCCTTGCTTCACACCAGAGACAACTTCAAAGTCATCCTAGATATCGCCACTCAGCTGCACTCTCGCCCGTATAAAACTTTGCATACTTTCAATTAAACTTAAAAACTTACGCTGGCCCACTTGCCGTTTCGCAGCTGAGCAAGTGCTGTCTGCGTCTAATTCAGTGTAGGTGTGTCCGCCAGACTCGCCTTCACATCATTCTGCTTCAAACCATTCAAAGTGTGCCGGTCAACCTCTGAATGGTTGTTAAAAGACAGTCGAAGTGTTTCCGCCAGATTTGCTGTATGTCTGCAGTCAACGTGCAGATAACGTCTGAATTATAATCGATCAGCGTCCTCAGCTGGTCCAACCTCGGTCCATACACCGCCTTCAAGCAATATAAGAATTCCTTGTGTTGGCGACGTTCAGCGTAGCATTCCGTCTGCTTCGCCTTCTCAGCTCATCATACATTTTAACTGCCATGGAGCTCTCGGGTCAGTCACCGTCGAACTCGGCGTAACTGACTATTCTTCCCCAAATCACTGGGGTCTAGGAAATGTGCCACTAATACTGCATTCTTCTCTGACACCAATGCCCCAAGCGTCGAATTATTCTCAGCGAACCAATCAAACCGCTTACAGTTTGCGCGCTCGACGGACTCTTTGGAAGCAGTCGTCAACTGGTCGCGAATGTGGTGCCACAGGTCGCCCACTGTGGCTATGCTTTCCACCTCACACAGTCGCGCATCCATCGCTTCCTCCAGCTCACTGGGTTGCGTCATAGTACCGAGAGAAGGTATATTGAATTTACGCCGATTCGCGTCGGAAGTGCAATACGTAGATTTACAAAAAGATATGTACGGTTTGGTCCGCATCAATTTGTGGCCAGTGCCACACTCAGCTTCACGTGGTACACGTGTCGTGCGCACTTCACGTATATCGCGTTGACGTATGATGACATAGTCGAGCAGGTGAGCGTGACCACTCCGTGGATGCGTCCAGGTTGCTGTAACACTCGCACTCAGTGCAAACCGAGTGTTCGTGATCGTCAGACCGTGAGCGGTACACAGTGAGAGCAGCCTGTCACCGTTCGCGTTTTCTGAACCAATGCCATGCTGACCGATAACATCTGTCCACAACAATGCATCACGCCCAACGCGCGCGTTGAAATCGCCCAGCAAGAATAGTCGGTCGCTTTTCGGCGCAGACAGTATCATGGAAGATAGCTGAGTGTAGAATTGATCACGCGCGTCATCAGGATAACACATAGTTGGATTCTTGGTTCTTATAAAAGTGACAAACTTACCTTTTCCGAGTCACGCGCTGATGCTTGTTTGTTCATCCAATAGTTGGTCATGAAGATGATCGGATATTACAAATCCAACCCAATGATCACATGGTGATGAGGCGGCGTTGCCCACAGAGTAGAATTCTTAGCCAGCACCTGCTTCATGCAACTTAACTTGCTTAACGAGCCGAGTCTCACTGAGGACCGCAATATCGATGTGGTAGCGCGCCAGTTCCATCGCGACCAGTGCAATTCGTCTCTTGGGGCGCTCACTGGATTTCCGGTCCAGTAGTGTACGCACGTCCCAGCACCCGATGTTTAGTGCTTTGCGCACAGGCATACGGTGCTTTGGTGGGCAATCGCAAGCAAGGTAGCGGTTTTGCTTCGGAGGTTTGCTTGAAAGACTACACTCGGAGCCTTTGGCTCAATAGCCTGACCCACAAGCAGTGGGGAATATATGTGTCTGTATGTACGTATTTATATACACATATATGTACGAGGCGGCACACAAAATAATACCATTTGTTTGCATTACACACGTACATATCAGTAAAATATTACAAAGTTATTGCCGAATTGATTATGTGAGCATGAAAATTTATTTCAATGTAGTATGTGTTCACTGTGACATTAGTTTATTTCCCAACCACTTGCAAGCGCATCTTTACGTTTGTCACAACCTTTGTGTAAACGCCTTCCGAAATTAGACGGGACGACTGCATGCTGAGAGCCCTGTGTTGAGCTGCACATGCTGGCTTCTTAGGAAAGACATTACATTTCAACTAGCCACACGCTGAGCCTGATGTTGTTTGCACCATGCTTCCTCATGGCAGCTGGGCTACGGCGGTTTACCTTTTACAATTCATTATTAACCTATGTACCTCGATTTCTTTTGCTTCGAATCCCTCAGTATTCTCTCTTTGTCGCACATACTACTACGGTCTCTTTCGTATCCTTGGTCGCTGCATATTCTTGGTCGAACGGAGTGTTTTGTCTGTGGTGCTTTTAGTGGTCGAGAATGGTGCAGGATTACTACGACGCTGAACTAAATGATTTGTGCTTCCTTACAGGTAATTGAGCGGATTCAATTTATGCAAAGTTGCGTGATTCTAAATAGAGACGCCACTAGTGAGCAAGCCGGAACGCAGGTGTTGTTCGACAGGGTCAGTAAATAGTTATTTATTGCACGCCTACTATTTGACGCGCAACTGTTCTTAGCATGAAAAGGTTGACAGTTATTCTTACTCCCAGACGGAAGTCGTACATATTCTCATTATTAATGTTGGTGAGGATTCAGGTTCTTTCATAGCAATCGTAGTGTATCATGTACACCTGTGGGTCTACATGATTAAAGTGCATTTGAGCTGTCTTTCCGCTGTTATTAACGCCGAGTCTGACGACAGCCTCCAAAAAGCATCCTCATGTATGCATGTTACCACGCGCTTTAAAAATTTTCCTAACTAGGTTCCATTATGCCAACGGGAACCGGAGCTCAAAAGCATGGGAACACGTTCGTATCGTCCGGTAGGAAAAATATTTCGTGCTTTGGAAGTTCATTCACCGAGAATTCACAGTAAATGTGGACCTAGTGTCCGACTTGAGTGCGACTCGTAGTGCGAGTGAACTCGATTTGTCTTCAAACGTCTATGTGAGTGTTGCGCATTGTGAATATCTGAACTGCATACGCCGTCCTATTAGCCCTACTCAGTATGCACAGTTAAAAGGCAATATTGCCGGAACATTGAAAGGCGTGTGTGCAAGGGATTCATATGAACGTAGCATGGTCAGCTATTCTCCTGCCTACTCATCCTAAAAGCCAATGGTAGGGGACACCGCTCGTGTTGGGACCGCGTTAGTTTCAGGCTACCAAGCACTTGATGCCTGCAATATTCCACATTGGTTCTTGCACGCGGGTGAAGAACTGCGTGTAACCATCAATAATTATCCCCGTTTTAAAATTTTCAAAAGACGAATTTCTCCTGATTCCACTAAACTGCTTCATCGTATCGTCAATCTGACGTGCAAGATTGCTCGCATACGTGTGGAAATTAAATTTTTGTCGGAATGTATTCGCATACGTCGTTATCATGGGACGATTTGGAAACTGTTACGTAGAAACAAGCTTAAGCCTTCTGCAGGTAATCTCAGACGTGTCGCAACTGCCCAGTCGGAGACCGCGCGAGCCAGAATTGTTGGCCTACTGGAAACCCATGCACGCCTGTTGCCCGTAGTCGAAAAGTTGTCAGTCTGCTGTCGGATTATATACATCCAATTTTGTAAAGCCAAAATTGATCGCACCAAAATGAAAGAACTAGCACGGCTTGAAAAATCATTGATGAACAACCAAGATGAGGAGCCATGTACTCGGGACCCCAGTAAGTATGTGGTGAATCTGTCAAATGTGAACCTTGATGCACTACAGTTAGAAGCATTGTCTTTCGGGCTAGATTACAGGGTGCCACCTAGACGATTGAGAGGATCGTTGATTGAGGCTCAGTTTGAGAACTACTTTGATCAGTTGAAGGACCTCCAACCAACTAGTACCCATAAGCTTATATGGTTTAGAAACAAACTGACCGATGTTGCCTATGAAGTAAAAAATGCGCCAATAAAAGAAAAGTGTGCGCTTACGAACAGACACCTACGAGCGTTACGCGAATTGCTTGATAAGGATGTCGTTATAATGAAGCCGGATAAGGGTTCAGGAGTTGTAGTCATGAACAAAGATGAATACATCGAGAAGATGAGCATTGTACTCAGTGACACTAACGAATTTAAACGACTAGAGAATGCAGGGGATGTGACTGCATTGGAATCCCGAATCATTCACCACTTAGAAGTGCTTCATCAATCTCTCGTGATCGACAGTGTTACTTATAACAGTTTAAAGTCGAATGGATCAACTACTCCACAGCTATATGGGCTTCCAAAAACGCACAAGAGCGGAGTGCCGCTCAGGCCGATCCTCTCGATGACGAACGCACCTCAACATAAATTAGCTCGCTGGTTGGTTAATGTGCTTTCTCCGCTAAAAGCCCAGTTTTATCTATATGGCCTCAAAGATTCCTTCGGGCTTGTCGAGGATCTCGATAAAATGAACTTGTCCGATAAGGTGATGTGTTCCTTAGACGTGGAATCTTTGTTTACTAATATGCCGCTACACCAGACCGTTGACTTCATCTGCGAATTAGCAGAAAGTTCCGCATGTCGGTTGCCGATTTCAGTTAAATTCTTAGGAGAATCATTACTTCTATGCACAGAGAATGTCGATTTCCACTTCCGAAACATACCGCATCGCCAAATTGATGGGGTAGCCATGGGCAGCCTACTGGGTCCCATACTAGCGGATTTCTTCATGCTGATGATAGAACGAAGCCTATCCGAAGAAATAGCGCATTTGCCCTATTACAAACGTTACGTGGACGATATCTTGGTGTTCAATGCAACAGAAATGCAGATCGCAATGCTAGTGGCGAGTTTTAACTCATCGCATATCAATTTAAGGGTTTCCTGCGAAGTCGAACAACAGAACTGTCTTCCATATTTGGATGTTCTTATCAGCCTCAGGGATAACGGACTGGTAAAAAGATCTGTCTATCGAAAAGCGACGTGGTCGGGACAGTATTTGCCTTTTAGCAGCTTTACGCCAATTCGACACAAGTGAACGCTTGTGAAGACCCTGTTTAGTTGCGCCAGACGAATATGTTCGACCGATTGTCTAGCCGATGAAATAGAACTAATTACCAACACGTTAATTTCTAATGGCTACCCTCGAATCTTTATCCAAAAGCACAGCGAAATCCTTGGAAAGAAAGTTGCTCTACCTACTGTGCCTAAGAAAAAGGTATTCTTAGAGCTGCCCTTTAAGGGTAACATTGCTTTTTTGAGGAGCAGAAGACGTCTGATTTCCGCCACGCAGAGCACTTTCTGTGCCGCCGAAGTTGTAATCCTTGATCAAACTCATAAGCTACCGTTGCCTCCACTAAATGAATCTCAGCCTATTGGCGCCAAGTCCCATTGTGTATATCAATTCGTATGTAACTGCGGGGATAGTTACATAGGCAGAACCAATAGAACACTGAGTTCCCGAATAAAAGAGCACGCACCAAAATGGGTTCAATACGGGCTCAGTCAGCAAGCAAGCCCAAATCAGAATACGTGTGTATGCAGGCCGCCAGCATCTTCGATCGGCAGGCATTTATTGACAACAGGTCACCGAATAGAGCTCAATAAGGCGTTTCGAATCCTGCTTCGCCATACTAATTCCCGGCTGCTCCGATTTGCCTAGGCGATTGCCATTAGTGTTCATTGCCATTGTGTTCAAAAACAATTATCGATCAGCCTCAGGCTACCCTGGTTGTAGATGAAAGACACCCTTTTTCTCGCGTTTGTTTGTATGGATGTCTGTACCCACAAACTTTTATATAAAATTACCGGTTATTGTTATCGGCACTGATGAGACGATACGAAATGCATGCATCTGCCGAACTTCGTCTTATACTTGTGCATTTCAAATTATCCCTGGAGCCAAAGTAATCTACAACGTTTCCTCCTTTTGAAGTGTAGGCTGGAATCTCGCGGTTCAAGCCCCAACAAATTTTGTGCCAAGTGTAGATAGGTTGGCTCATTCGTGTAAAGTAAACATTCCCGGCAAGTAACTGACTATCGATTTGCATGTTGTTGTTACTACATGTTCGCTTCCACATATTACTTACGAAAGTGTGTATAGCTGTACATCAGTTGTACTGAACTTAGTGCATTTAGGAAAAGGCAGCTATCATCTAGGTGAGATGCGGAATGGCAAAAATGTCTGCTAGCATTTGCATTAATAATGGACAATAATCTGGATTGATTTAGCATTTCATAAGTTAAACTTCGGTGTTACGGCAGTGCTTCAGTACATATTGCACTGAAAAATATCAGGCACAAAACAAGTGATTTCTAATGCAGAATAGCTGCATCCGTGATGTAAGGTGACAGCGTTTTAGTAAATTTAAGGCGCAAGATTGCCATGAGAAGGGCAAGATCATATGTCAGCTGACAACCTTAGCTGCGCCATCTGCCGAGGCTCCTGAGACCCATTATTTGTCTAGCTCCGTGCGATTAACTATGCAAGGCTCAATGTTTCCAAATCAAACCACACCATGAATATGGGGATGTGATCGGGATAATCTTATGTGCAATTCATTGTTCCATATCCAAGTCTAAATGGTTCTATTACAACCCCCACTGTTAGGTACGATCATGTCCATACTGTGTAACAAGCCCAGGTGTCTCACCACACAACCACTTGAGATATTCTCCAGTTCAAAGCAGTCATCCCCCATGCCATCCCCATCATTCTCCATTGACCGAGAAATACACTACACCCACCATTCTATGCAGTGTAAAGCGAATCAAGCGTGTAAGGCTATTGGACCCATTAAAAGTTTTGATTTGCCTACTTCCTGTGCCTTGCAAAGACCCAGTTGTACTGGGACTACAGTATGTACATAATGCAAATGAGTTCTATTTTGTTTACTGTTGTCGTAGTTAATGTCTCAGCTCCCTTTCTTGACTGAACCCGGGAGATATTACGCGTCACCCGAGACCCAAGCGATTATGTCGCTTACATACATAGGTTAGCACCACAGTAGATGACAAAGCTACATTTGCCTACGCTTGATTAATTAGATGTTGTGTAGCCTACTTCCTGTAAATTAGCTAAAACCGTATAAACTTTTCGAATGTCGAACGTAGGACAGGACGCAGCGGGATTTACTAAATGTATTATTCCTAAGATCGCATCATAGGGGCTATCAGAAAATCTTTGATATTACTTGAATATGGTACTATTTACGCATAATGTCCTATTCCAGTCGTGGTTTTGTACCGTTTACTACTTTGTAGTTAGTGCCAGCAACTGTGTTGATAGTATCCATTAGCTGGTGGGTTCCATGGTGGGTTGCTCATGGATGTCGGTAGATTCAACTAAATAAAAGATGCCAAAACATATAACACGATTCACAAGCTAGTCTGAAACGGTGAAATGAGTTATTCATATCGAGATTTATATAGGTACAGCGAACTTTTCAGCTCCAACAGTCACTCTTGTGTGTTTAGGAACTTTAAATTGGAAACTCGCACCTGACCGGGCATTTAGAATGCCATCTTTTGCCTAATTGTTTAAATATTCACTGCATAAGAAACCTATCATCTTGTTTTATCCACTCGTTGTTGCTCCAGACAGTCCGAGTCTGCTTTAACAAGAGGCATGCTGTATGTTTGTCTGTGGATAAGGGCACCCGATAGTTTAGATTCCCCCATCTTCCCCTGATAACTTAACGCCTAGGTATATACCAAGTCGAATACGCTTGCCAGGTCTGGCATGCCTGGTTAAAGCGGAAACCCGCAACACTCGAAACTCGCCGGGCAATGAGGTTTGCCAATGGCTTGAGCCACCTTCCTTATCAGAACGGCTGCAGCGATTCAGATTGCTCCGTGGACGCTACGGAGTGATTTCATTATGGCACGTCAAATACTGAGTGATCACAGTCAGATATGCTGACACGTTTAAAGAAAATCCGGAACCGGTTAATATCAAGCCAATATTACAGTCGATTAAACTGTCCACGATCTGTTTTCTCTTTTCGGGTTAGAGAGCCCTGAACTGATATCCTGAAAAGTATTTATCTGAACTGACTAATGTGGAATTGGAATCCACGCCTCTGACGCAACTTGCTAAAGGCGGTTTAGCAATCCCGTCTATGTTTACCTGTAGCGGGGAATAAAATGTCATGTGACGTTACTTTGCCTAATATGATGCGATTTCAGCAGTCACGTTGGCGCTAGCGCAAACGGTCACATTTCGTGTAGCCAGTATACACCTTATAAATTTAGACCATGTCTTTCGCTTATGGGTTTGCAACATTTTTCCCTTGCGGCTCCATCAATCGTCACCTTGTCAGGTCTCGTTGTTCCTCGACAGTTCCACACCCCGAGATCCCGCAGAGCATTGATGCTGACCACCAAGCGCCCTGCAGCAGTTTTTCAACCGCGTCTGATGCCTATCACTTGTTTTGTTCTGACCTTGTACCACTTTAGCGGACGCTGGACTGCCATGGGTGCAGTTCACACTGATCGTGGACACCGCAGCGCTGCGCTTTTTATAAGGCAGGTAGCGAATCACAAGTATATCTGACGCTGTGTATTCAATTAAATGCTAGGAAACCGTTCGCATACTTTACGGATAGGCTATGGCCTTACGCATTCATCATAAGTGAGCTAGGTTAAACAATGCTTAATCGCTCGCGTTCCATTGCCTGACGAACGACATTACTGTGTGCCAGTAATCACGTTTGTCTGCGCTTCTGTTCTACACGATCTAAATGTCACCAGTGTGCAATCTCACGTGAAATATACCATCCCGATGTAGCATCCCTGGTGGAAACAAGGTCTCGCTGCACGCTGAACTCAGAAATTAAGGAAAAGCAAGCATGTTAAGAGATGACTTCATCTGTCTAGGAGCTCATACTAAAATCCCACGACGTATACTCGATGGATACCAGCGCTTTCGAGGAGTACTCAAGGTCGGAGGTATCCGTTACGTCATGATGTCTTACAAAATCCTGCAGAATCCCAGCTACCTTTGTTGCTGGCATCTGCAATCCATCCATAACGCCTAATTGAGAATTCCTTGGCTTAAGTTTGGCAACGCAGTATACTTGGATATAAGGCCGCCATAACATCTTCTCGATGTGAGTGTGCTAGCTGTGAAATAGCTTTCACTGGTACGAAATCTCGATCATCACTGCACTAGAGAATAAACATCAGGAGCTGTGTTTCCGGCCTTAGTGTGAACGCACACAGGATCATTTCGTTGTATAACCCCACTCTGTTTTATCACACACATAAAATTTCACCACAACATCCCAAACATATTTGGCCACAATATGTCGCTTAACAGTTTCGACAGGTTAAACAATGCACAACGTGCAACCCAGTACCGCAACGGCTACCACTGATATTTCGAACTTCCTACTACAAGGTCGTTGGCCTTTGGGTGTTATGCTGAATGCGACCAACTCTGCCTTTTCGTTCACACAGACACAGCTTTCTTGAGGTTGTCCTTGTTATTTATTTCAGCGACACACAGCGGAAAGACAGAGGGCAGTGGTTAGCATAATAACGTGCTTCCTAGCAGGTATCCATGAATCGTGCCAAGACCAATATGTGCGGCGAATGCGATTCTCACTGACTACGTGGGGGTTGGTTAGTCTCCACATCCATCATTGTAACGACAGCCGATGCTGACATGTTGGCCCGACATTCCGATACGCGTGTGGTAACATATCTCGATCTTGGTCTCTTTGGTCAGCAAACGTCAGACACCAGTGCCGTGGCTCTAGGCCTGCTGGCGGATAATTCCGCGATCAATGCAGTCATTTAAACCCCCTGTGGCCGGGGGAAGCGAATTTGAGGGATCAACGTTCATCATTGGAGAGTTGGCAATTTAGAATGCTCCTGTGTCGCCATAAGGCGTGCTACTTGCGCACCGAGCAACGGGGTAAAAACAGTCGGTAATTTTGAAGAACTTGGTATATACATGGGAACAATGGCACGCCAGTTGTACTGTGAAATCAAGACCAAGGCATTCTGATTAATTGCCTCAAGAGATTTGTTTACTTAGCATCGGTTGATAACCAGTACTTAGCAACGCAACAATGATTGCCAATATTATCGGTTTTCTGTTATGTTATTACCCATTGAAGGCAGTAAGCACGTTCAAATGATTATCAGTTTCGAGGTTAGCTTGGAGATAAATGATGATCATCTCGGATTCATTCTGTGGCGCGTTCCGTTTACTTGCGTCCTCAATCGTTCTACCCAGTTTCGCAATCGCTTAGCCAAACTCTGAACTCCACTGAATGATTCAAACTTCGTCATCACCAATCGCTAAGCACCTCTTGAAAAATGGTCAACATGTGAACTCGAATAACGCTTTCAAGGTGTTACTACGTAACAGGCAAACGATAATCTTCGCAATGAATGAAGTGTCGTTGTTTAGAGCTTACCAACCCGTGGAATGTGCACAAGGATTATTGAGGCGGTCATTCAGATTGCTTTGGTCTTGAGTTTGACATGTCAGTTGATGTACCAAGCTTCCCCACATGTATATATTTGTGCTTGTATTTCTGCTTGTACTGTTTATGTTATTGATGAGAACAATAGGAATCCTCACTACTCGCAATCAACGTCTACTTTCTACATTGATAAAGTGGACGTAGGTGACCCAACGTTTTACGTTTCTGAAAAGAAGACTGCTAGTTACCGTCGCAGGGGCATTAGATCGATTGGTATCTGTGAGCAGTAAGCTGGCTGTGGAACACACTAGGATAAGGCTTTTTGAAAAATGCATCCCAGAATACCGTTTTTTGACACGGTTTGCCAAGACACTCTCGAAGAATAAATTGCCTGTAAATAGTACTAGTTTGAACAGGATGGCTTCGTCACACATCGGCGCCTGCATGGAACAAAAAGGCGTTCCTAAAAACACCCAGGCATTTTGTTAGCACGTTTAATTTATCTTTGGTATGCCGCTTGAAACATGTAGCAGTTTCGCAGAAGTTCCTCGTCGTACGCGGATGAAAACGGTGTGCAGTTTACAGGGTTCGCTGTCAATGGCTACATATGCTTCGTTCCCTAATCATTGATTGAAGCACATGTATAATCTATCATCGGTACAGTTCATTTGTGTGCAGCTGGAAGTGCTCTTTCCTGGAATGAAAGATCGGTTGCGCCACAGGCGATGGACAGGCTCAGCACGCAATCGAAATTCAAGTATCTGTATGACAAGCTAAGAGATATCTCGCTATGAACAGTAGAAGATGCGGGTTGGTTTCGGGCAGCATTGGTGGATATTGTGCAATGCTTTCTAAATACGCTAATACTTCAGAGATATTTTCCGAAGTCCGAACAGTAAGCGACGATCAGAAGGTTTAACGAAATGGCATAAGTAACTTCCTTGCAGCTGGATAAAGGTTCAGGCAATATGCTAATGAACAGAGATGTCCGAGTTTCAGAGATGGAGTCTATTTTGGGGATAGAGGTAATTGCCGGAGAGGTCTGATTCCGGTGAATAACGTCTTTTTGATGAAGCAGACAGAAAGAAAATTTCAGATACTCTGGCTACGACGATACATCACTGAGTCAGAGTCCAGGCAGCCGAAACCGACTGAGGCGCAGTTACCGAGAATGCGGAACGCGCCCATTTGCACAAGCCGAGTAACTCCTTGCGCCCCATTATTTTCATGAACAACTTGCCCTGTCGTGACGTTGCTCATCGGCTGGCGAAACCCTGAGATTTCTTGCGTAAACTCCTGCCGGCGCACTTCCTGAGAAACGCTTTAGAACTGGCGGAGACGCTGGAACAATCCTCACTGGGCTCGGAGTACATGTGTTCAATAGACGTGGACTCACTATTTACAAACATGTACCTTCAGGAAACAGTTGCCGATTTGTGTAATTGCATCCCGAACTAAAACCTTCATTTGGACCTCGCTGTAGAATAGTTGAGAGATATGCTTCTACTTTGTACAGAAAATTCACGCTTTGAGTTTGAGGGACGGCTTATAAACAGATCGACGGCGATGCCACGGGCAGGCTTTTGGGACCATTTTTGGCCGATATCATTATTTGCTTGATTGAAAGGCATATTGCCATCAGTATTGGTGAAGAGAAACTGTTGCATTCAGACGCGGCTTTGTGGAGACGCTCTTCTAGAAGGTTGGACGAATTTGCTTTCCGGAACTGCTGGAAGCTGAAGAAATGTTTGTGTATTTGACCCTAGTATCTAATTCATATCCCGCAAAGTTCATCCAAGTACACAGCGAACCCCTCAAGAAGAAAATACCGTTGCTATCGGTGGAGAAAAGAGCTGTCTATTCGGTTCCACCGTTCAAGGGGACCATGCGACAGCTGATATCTGACACTAACTTAGGTCCGCCCTAACGCGCACTTACACGACTGTCCAATTGCGCCTCATGCACACTACCCGGAAATTGGTCCTTCATGCCTCTCAGAGCTACTCTTCATCTAGTTCGGCCTCTCATGTGGTTTCTCAGTTCACCTGCAGTAGCGGTAATGTTTACATAGGCAAAATTAACCCTCGGTTGGATAAGAGGACGGCTGAGCACTTGCCAAATTGGATTGAACAAATGAAGACGCAACAAACCGCAGAAGAGATCGGAGTCCGTCATCCGCAGTCGCCAAGCTGGTCAACATGTGAACTCGAATAACACGTTCACATATAACAAACACCCGATAATCTCGACAATAAATGAAGTGTTGTTGCTTGGAGTTTATCAACCCGTGGAAGGTGCACAAAACTCATGTGGCATTCATACAGATTGCTTTGGTCTTGATTTTGACATTTCAGTTGATGTGCCAATGTTTCCCATATGTATATATTTGTGTCTGTGTTTGTCTGATGTGCTCAGCTTTGTTCTGTTCTCCGCGCTTAACGGTTTCTTTACAATCGTTCCTTCACCAATCGTGGTGACTTCTTCAGTTCGCAATAAGAAAACTGACTTGTTTTGTCGACTCTTCCCGACCGATGTGATATTGGTCGATTTGGCATTAGTCACTCAATGACTGGCGCGCGCTTTGAAGCCTTCGGGTCCGTAGGATGATGTAGCGCGTCAGTGCCGCAGTAGCAAGACAGCAAGTAACTTGTCGTCGAAAACAGCCTATACTGTGCTCTTCGTAGCCTCTTTACTTTCCTATTTCGTCTTCAGTGGTGGCCTAGCCACCCATCTTGCACTTTTACACCCCTGCTAGGCCCTCTATCGGCAGGTGTGACAGTAGTGCAGAGCTAGTCACGAATAGTTACACATGTACACCATTCGTCCAATTTCGACACTTTCGAGTTGGTCGTCCAGACGCCTACCATGTATCTCTTTTTCCTTTGAGCTCCCTCGGACTACTACGACCCTCGAGCGGAAGCATTTTACATCACAGATGTTAAGCTACGGATAATATTTCATTGTGTTACAGACTCTGTTGAAAGATGTGTGATTAAAGCAGATTCTCTTACGACTTAGTTTTAAAGCGTTGTCGATGCGATTAACTACGGAATTTTATAGGCGTTGGAGAGCTTATCACGCAGCTCCTTCGACGAGCGTATTTGAAGGGAATGAGTGTAGGTGCAAGCTATATCTTAGTGTGGCCTGGCTATAGCATGAGAAGGAATTAGCTGATAATAACTCGACTAATCGGATGAAGTGCATTACCGATGTTATTCGACGTGGTGCAAAATTGCCCTTTCCAGCGTTGATTCGAGCGGATTGGGCGCATGCATTTGGCGACTATGATAATGCGCGTGTGCTTGGTGAGCAGTACTCAAGCGGCTTTGTCCACGAAACAACTACGCCGTGCGCTGAACTAGTCTCAGAAGCTCATAAGAGCAATTTTTCTGGACAAAATTAGTGCGACGGAGTGCCAAATGTTCCGGATGTTGAGGGAGGTGGATGTTACCAAGGCTTCCAAGCCATCTTCTGTTCACCGTAAAATGCTATGTGAATTGGCAAAGGAACACAGTAGCTCACAAGTTTCTGGGTTTCTGAAGTCAATTTGTCCTGCCTCACGAAAACAGGGAGCTCTTGGTGCGCCCGATTATCAATAGCCATGACAAAGACATACTGAGTAATTGAAAGCGTGTTAGCTTGACTAGCGCTGTGGTGAAACTACATAAAAAACCGCTGGAGATTCAGTGAAAGCCACTTGAATAAATTTAACGCTTAAATTCGCGCAACATGGATTTCGCAAAGCATGCTCGTGTAGCTTGTGTGAGATGCGCTGAATTTGTAGACAGTAGACAGATTTTTCATTGAGTTTGTGAAACCTACTGACACTGTCCTCCATCCGCGACTCACTTTAATTGAGGTACCATGTGATATATGTTCGTGTCATTCAGTGGGTATCGGTTTTTATGTATGAACGGGAACAATATAATCCTGTGGGAAGCAGTTATCGGTTTCGTCAAGCTGCACTTAGCTACGCCATGCAGGGCTCAGTCCTGTGCTGCTGCTATTCGCAGAGTACGTAACTGACTTGCCTGGGGAGATGCAGACGCCAACGCTCATATTTGCTGATGACCTAAATCGCTGGAATTTGTCCCTGGAAGTCCTGTGGCTCTTCCGCTATCTTCGGATATACTCTGGGAATGGTTTGTTTTGTGGTTGTTGTCTATAACCTAAGTAACTTGTGCAGTGCTGCGTATCTGGGAGTCTGATTCCTCCACAATTTATGGACTCGATGGGAGCGAAATTTAAAACCACCTCATCAGCTTTATCTACGTGTCGACCACCGTTCCGCCATTCGCTCCGCAGACAACTAAAAGAAGTGGGCTAACATAGGGTCCCGGATGCTGTGGTTTACCTAATGGTATTTTTGGACCATAACAGCTGATGTTTGTGAAACTCTTCTCCGTTTTCTTACAGCCCCAACTAGAATACTATGTCTAGATCTGTCCGGACCGAAATGGCAATAGAATGGGTGTTGTCAGCCGGTACCAGGTTGGTAGAAAGGTTACAAGGGTCAACGTATCCCCTTAGGGACCAACACCCCATAGACGCACGGTACATCCCGATATGCTCCATACATTTTTACTTATGACACAATTCGATCAGTGGTGGATGCCGAAATTGCTTCTATATGGGATGAATTTCGTGCAGTCAGGCAAGAATTGCAGAGGCATTACCACACACGCGAAGTACAGTTCCCATCTTTGCTACTGCATTTGTATGAATGTTAATACATATGGAGCTTTTAGAAGGCTGTCTACAGCGTTTTAGACAATCCCCTAGCCTGATTGTTCCTGCTTTACGACAGTCTAAAAATGATATGGTGACGTCTGCAGGAGCGTAGGTTGCTTCTTGCGACTTTTCTAAACTGATGCTAGCATAGAGAGGTTCTTCAGCCAGTTACTCAAGTTGGATGTAGACTGCATTGTCAACAATAAAGCTAAAAATTGAACAGGTTAAAATTGTCGTACAGTAAAGGTTGCACACGAATAGCTAAGCAGATTTCTAAGCTCTTCAATACGAATGCGCATTGTACAGTCGATCGCAAGAAGCCCGTGTGAGACTTGATCCTTTCATCGGCCTGAAGCAAAGAAATGTGACGCAATGGTAAATACAGTTTCCAAAGTCCCAGCGATATGGGCACATAAACAGTGTCGGGACAAACTCCTAATCGTGTATGCAGCTCATAATGCATGATAATAGTGCACATGTTTATTAAGAAAACGAAAATATGTGTGCAACAAAGTTAACAGGGAAAAGTCTCAAGTGCACGAAGTTAGCCCTAAACCTTGCATCTAGGCGCCAAATGGTTCCGACGTGTCTGAGCGAATGCTTAATATGGGGATACTTTCAATGCACAGGCGAAAGATCACACAGGAGCTAGTCCTAAGCCATTTCATTCCCGCTGGGAAATTTCGCCTGAATTTGTCTTCGTTATTTAATTATGTCTCCGCCAATTTCCAAACAGCTGGAAGAACCACAGTCCAATTGGCTTAGGGCGGAAAACAGGCTATTGCGCCGAGCCATAAAGCGTTGGAACTCGCTTCCCAAAGTGTCGTCATGAAGGATATGGTTAAGTGGTTTGGGCATCAAATAGGCGCTTTTGTCTGGAAAGAGGAAACCACTCCCATCTCGTGACCGAGTCCTATCTTTATGCTTATAAACAATTTAGGATAATTTAACTCCAAAAAGGGTATCATCCTTAATTTCTGTTGTATCCCGAAACTGCAGCAGACCAGAGCAGCACCTGAACGTATGTATGGAGGAAACTGTCCCCACACACGCGCAGTACAAGTAAATCGATAGAGTTTCGCATTGCAACCTATCAAATGCAAGGTCACGTGATAGGCCAAAGAGTGCCAACTAGAAGTGTGAGTAGGATACGGCAATCAAAGGAAAAAGCAAAGCAAAATATTTGTACGCGACAATTATAGATAGCATTTGTTGTTCTGGCCCATCAGGGAATGCTAGTGAAGGGAACCAGGGAATAACTAATTGCACATGATTTGCTACGGGTGTTCCGTATTAGACCGATTACTAACTCTGGGTACATTACCAAAAACTAACAAAACCATCTCCTTAAGATGGGATACTTCGAAATACTCCTAAAGTTCCAGCTCCAGCTGAAATTATACTTGACAGAGAAGTACATTTGGAGGATAAAGCAATTAAACTCCACAGTAGGTTTGATAAATTCGGTCCGATTTTCTTAAGTAGCACATTAAAATGTTGCACCTAAGCGCGTATACACAGGTCCCCGAGAAAAGCCTATGAATATTCCGGTAATCTCAAATTGAATAAATAATTTCCGAAATCGCGCACAAATGCAAAACTAATGCAGCTCTGTCCAAAGGTATGCATGCGCATGTAAAGCTGAACGGACCTAGGTGGAGTGACCGTTCACCGAGGGACGGACGGAGACCTAGAAACCAGTGGACCGATTGATAGTTTGACTGAGCACAAGTTAGGTGTTTTCGGAAATATGTGCTGCTTGCAATTACGGTCGGCCTAGCAACCAGACTCTTATAGAATATTGTTACGGGCCCGTCAAACATCCTTGAAAAACGCGCCAGAAACACCGACAGAATGGCTGTGGTAAGCGGGGTCCAATTCCTTTCCACAAAGTAGCATTGTTCAGCCACTCCGAGAAGCGGGCCAAGTGCGCATCTGTTAACAATATTATTTTACAAACTACCAGCCCGTCGTGTAGCAATTTTCCCAAATTTAAGAACCCATTGCGTTGGCTGTGATTTGCCTTTTGTTGGTCGTAAAAGAGCCTTCCGAGGACTACTTGCTTTTCTTCCTCTTCGACTTATTTGGGAGTCTGTCGTGTCACGTGATTTTGTGTGCGTCGTTAGCCGGACAGTGTTCGCGTCTAAGTCACTAGCGCGTCTACCGCAACCCTGCGGCTGGGATCGTTCTCACCCTCGCTCAATTTCCGTCTCACCAGCGCTTACCCCGGGCTAACCTAACGCCATCAGGTCAGCGCAAATCCGTTCGATCGGTCAGCGTTCCAAACCGTTTTGGTAGGCGTGCACCAACCGTGCCAGTGACAATCTTATCAGGCGTTACCCCAATCGTAACAGGTAAACGGTGCTTAGCAAGCGTAATACGAAATTCATTGCAATTCCCGTTCTTCAGTTTTCATATCATTATCTCAGTGAGGGTTCAGGCCAACACGGACCTGATCAAGGAACGTTTGATGGGCGCTTAGTACTGTCGCAGTTGATAGTGAAACACAACAATGGCCAAAGCTCTCGCATCTTCATAACGCGTTTTACTAACCTATTAGCATTTATTAGGTTGTTTTCGTGGCAACGATAACTACTTCCTAGAACGCTTTCATTGAAATCCATTGTGCCTCAAAACTTGACCGTCACCGTGTAGCCATTTCCCAGTTTCCTTCTTGTTCGCTTTAGACAGCAATCATAGCATTTCGTCTGTCCTAATGCACTGCTGGCATCACTAGTCGCGTAACAATTTAGTCGTTAAATCATTCGTTATAGAGGATAGTTATATTTACATAAAATCGGCTTAGTAGTCAGAAATATCAACGAAGCAGATGCTCAAAATGCCTACCGGCGTACTGCATGCAGTGTACAACTCGCCTGCTTATGTTAGATAGCACTAATTACAAGAATTTTCGACATGATCGCGCAATCTTAGTTTAAAATGCACTATTTTAGTACCTCAAGGGAACCGGGCTTGGTTTGTATATCCCATGTTTCATTTAACCCCTAGGAAGAAAACCAGTGGACACAAATCCGGTGTAAGTAGTCTCTCTATTGATCATCCCCGACCGAACAGAGTTTACCGAATATCCCGTTGTGAGAAACACCTACTGTTCTTGCAAAATGTGCAGATGTACCATCCTGTTGCCATCTAAAGTTATTCAATACCTGTTCTCCCTCCAGCTATGGAATGACGCAAGCCTGCAGCATTTTCTTGTATGACGATGCTAGGAAAAGTAAGGCATTACACACAAAGGCATACACACAGACGTGGAAAAGAAAAATGAACCCACAAATTTTGGACAGTATAAGCCAGCTTAAACCATGAGCCATGCGCTACGTTGCATAGGGAAGCCGCTTATCTGCTCCATGTAAACGTAAAACCGTCATTTCATTGAAAAAGTATTGCAATGCATGAACATGGTATGCAAAAACCAGCGGCGAAATTCAAACTAATGCTCCGAATCGCAGGATTTCAAAAACTTGATCTAAAGTGCATCAAAGTTCCGGAATGTCCTTCCTTTTAAAACCTTATGCAAAAAATATGAAGTACTTTCGCAATGTTGGGCTACTTTGCGAATACTGACACTAGTCTTCCTGGACACCACGCGGATAATTACGCAAGCTGGAAAAGCATCCGATTGAATGCAAGGTAGCCAGCTTTGTCCCGATTTGCACACACTTTTGGTCCTACCGTAGTTTGATAAGAGTCTTTCGATTTTGCTCAGTCGCACAGGGTGAGATTAGAGCGCACTGATTTGCCGACTCACCAATGGCATATAAGTCTACTGTATTTACTCACCCACGCATGTCTGGGGGTATGAATACGACGTGAGGACGCATTGCGGTGCATGTGTCCTTGAAATATGTTAATTACCCGCGGCGCTTTTGACACCGCTCAGTTCAGATTGGGTCGCTGCCGCCGTTTTTGGCTGGTGGTTTGCAACATCTCGACAGCAGTGCATAATGCACTAGCTACCGTGTTCAAATGTTGGTGGCGCTTTGACAGTTACTTAATGTTATCTCAGCAAATGATAACAGGGTTGGTGACAACGCTGTTGTAGACTGAATGTTACCTTCACATAAACCACCTTAGCAAAATAAGAATTAGTAACAATTAGACGGTAAAAATATGAGATGCTACTTCTGCATAAACGAGTCCGGAAAAGCTGTTGTTGACAGACTACTCCCGTCACAGTCTTGATAGCAATTGCAGGAACCAAGTGGGGTGCACGCTGTCTAATTTTTTTAACAGTGACCGTGACGGTGTAACATGAAAGGCTGACAGTGTAGCTCAGTCCCTCAGGAAAACGTAGGTGTATATCAAACGAAATGATGGTTAGATGCTGCAGTGTATTCCAGTTAAGAGATTACTCGCTGCACGTTTTTGTGGAGAAGGACTGCCGATATTTGTCTGCTCCCGTGTGGCGTAGTAGTTGCTGGAAATGCTCCTCTGTGACAGAAACCACCTGCGTAGCATGAACAAGATCTTGGTCTTCTTGCGTTAAAACCACATCTAGAAGATATGCTCTTGATAGCGTAGGTCTAATTAGAATCTTTGATTCTGTTTGATAGACGATTTCCGGGTAGTACTTCTGGAGACTAATGATCGTCTGCCGCAGGCGACGCGGAACGGCGTGCAGTGTTTTGTTGGCTGTGGATACCAACACTGTGGTCAGTAATTTCGGTAGACAGTTCGGCGGCCGAATGTCTATTCAGTAACACGCTTCACAGCATACATCAGCGCGATACTTTCCTTTTCGATTTGACTATAACGACGTTCGGACTCTGTTAGCGTTCGGCTGCGGAAATCAATGGGCTTTCCGTTTTGCATTAGAACCGCACCGATGCCGAACCGGCTACTGTTACACTGGATACCAAGGAAAGTAATGGATCATGGTACGCTAGGATGGGGACCCTTGTGATCAACTGTTTAACCTTTTGGAAAGCTTTCTCTTGCTCTACGTTCTACTGCCAACTTTCGCCTGTATGTGTCAGTTTCCGCATAGGAATCATTACTTCAGCAAGTCCGAGTAAAAAGCGGCTGATATAGTTCACCCTCCCGTTCAGCCTGCTCATAGCCTTCATACAGCTGTCGGGGTGGCATCTCTTTTATGGCTCTGACTTTCTATGGATTTGTCTTCAGCCCCCCTTTTTGAACTTAAAAAGTGTCCGTAAAAAACCACTTCGTTTTACGCAACTCAAGCTTCTCACGTTTCAGATTACTTTCCCTGATTGCACAGCACTGTAGAAATCTGTATACATTGCAGTCATGCTCTTCTCTAGTAACTCCGAAAACTAGCACTTCTTCTGTTATACACATAATGCCCTCGGTAGGTCGTCTAGTGTTTGCATAATGCGTTTCCAACATATTTCACTAGATACTTTCTTACCAATGGTAGGTGCAACCATTGGCAGCGTCCAAATGGCGTTCCATGCGTGGTTAACTAGCTGGACTCTTCGACAAGCTTAATGTGCCCGAAAGCAGAAGCGAGGTCAAATTTTGCGAATAACTTGGCCTTTAGCAATACCGGTTGGACGTCATCTAGCTTTGGCGTCGTGAAATGTTCTCTCCTGAGCGCGGAGTTTAGTATCTTAGGATCGATGCACAAGCGTAAACCATTTGACTGCTTAGTGACCACCGCAACCTGACTGACCCAACCTATTGATTAATTAACCTTGGCTAACACCCAAACGGATCAAGCGCTGCAACTCGTCTAAGAACTTCTCACGAAAAACGATAGGTACTTTCTTAGCTGGCAATGCTACTGGTCTCACCTATTCGTTTTACGTCAGGTGAGCTTCCTCCTGAAATTTCACCACGACATCGGCAAACACACTAAGATAATTGTCTACCATCTGTGTTATTGTCACACGAATGAACAGAACGGTCATGAATAAAGGAAACGAAACCCAAAGTCCCAATGGAATCAAGGCCCAGCATGGGCACAACATCTGCAGATACCAGGAAGAATTCGAGCAAATGTTATGATCCATCCTTTACCGTAACACGGCCCTTTCGCTGTAACATTAAGCCATTCCACCTCCTGAGACAGATCTGTGTTGTGGCTTATTCTGCATCCGGACAGTATTTGCGGGTTGGTATGTGTAACGTACACTTGTTCGATGACAACTGTCTTTGCCTGACCCAAATTTACTACCCCAACTTCCCCATTCCCCTCCCCAGGTTTAGCTCGTATTTGCTGTTATGTACTGTCTTTCCTCGAACACTCCAATTCCCACGCCTTAGTTGCCCTCCTTCCTGGTGTCCATCACCATGTGTATCCACCCTAACAGCCCTGCAGTGTCCCTTTGCTTTATGGCCACGTTTGTCCTTGTCCCAACGCCGTTTTACACTCGTGCTAAGCTCACGAGGCCACCCCATACCATGATTCACCGCTGTGTGCGATTGACCTATCACACACGGCTCGTCTGAACTTGTCCTCATTCTAGGAGAGACTATGTCGCAATGAGTCTGGACCTTACCGTGGTGCGACGGTTTGTGTGCCTCAGTGATCCATTGAGCTATACTGGGTGGTGCATTTTTGCACCTTCAGAGTCACTCATACCAGATTGGTCAATGGTTAGAGGCCAGACAAACTCAGCGTCCTGGTCCTCCAGCTTGGGGGGTTGGAATGAGGGTGGCACCTTATTCCTTAAAACGGACACATTATAGCCCAACGCCAAACCCGCTGTCTTGCGGTCAGGTTTTTGAACCAAAGGCTTTGGATGAGAACAATAATCATTCTCCTGTCTAGGCCTTGGCAATCTGACAGTATCCTGCCCACGCAAAACAAGGAATCACTCTTCAAACAAATACCTGTCGCTCTGGCCACCGCAGAGGATAATCAACGGTTCCCCATCTGCTGCATCGAGCAGGGTGGCTAGAGGTTTGGATGCTACTGCTCAAGCCTTTCCGTCTTCTTATTTCCCCTCTTACGCTTTTCCCCCCTATGGTCCCGTTCCAACTTCACTTTTATCCCCCCAGTTTTCAACCCCCGATTCTTGGCCCTTCCCAACATGCTTTGCTAGGCGTTTATCTTCTAGCTTCAACTCACATGCTAACGCGTAGCGTCACTCCCTTAAGTGGATGACACCTTTGTTTGCATAAAACGGGTTAAGGAAGACGAGTTTCTAAACCGTTTGAACACTCTTGCCGAGACCAGACATTTCACTATGGAATTGGAATCTGGCAGTGGATCATTGCCATTCCTTGACTGCTTAGTTCACAGGAATGAGGGTAGTCCAAAAACAAAGATATATCGTAAGCCGACGGAGACAGATGGTGTATTCTACTATGGTTCAGGTCGCCCAAAGCATGTGTATTCTGGAATCGTCTCATCACTGTTTCACAGAGCCCAGACTCTGTGCACAGAGGAAGAAGATAGGCAGGCCGCGCGGAAAGAAGCAATAAATTAATTGCTTGGTAGTGGATACCCGAGGCGGATACCCGTTGCAGCGGATTTTAAATCCTCAACCACGGTGTACTACCGAGTGGATTGGGACGGTAGATATTCCTTTTAAAGATGGAACTTCAGAGGCCATCCAAAGGGTCTTAAATAAAGAAAACATTAGCTTAATTTTCCAGAAAGGCCAAACGCTCCGTTCTGCAATAGTGCGCTTGAAAGACCCAAATATTGCAGATAGGACAACCAATTGGGTTTAAAAAGTTGGTTGCAAGGACTGCTGCGCACATGTGTACATCGGCCAAACCGCGAGAGAGCTAAGCACAAGATAGAAGAACATAAGAGACGCATAATACAGCCACCGATTGCATCGGAAGTCCTTTTCCACAAAAACGTGCAGCGAGTAATCTCTTAACTGGAATACACTGCAGCATCTAACCATCATTTCGTTTGATATACACCTACGTTTTCCTGAGGGACTGAGCTACACTGTCAGCCTTTCATGTTACACCGTCACGGTCACTGTTAAAAAAATTAGACAGCGTGCACCCCACTTGGTTCCTGCAATTGCTATCAAGACTGTGACGGGAGTAGTCTGTCAACAACAGCTTTTCCGGACTCGTTTATGCAGAAGTAGCATCTCATATTTTTACCGTCTAATTGTTACTAATTCTTATTTTGCTAAGGTGGTTTATGTGAAGGTAACATTCAGTCTACAACAGCGTTGTCACCAACCCTGTTATCATTTGCTGAGATAACATTAAGTAACTGTCAAAGCGCCACCAACATTTGAACACGGTAGCTAGTGCATTATGCACTGCTGTCGAGATGTTGCAAACCACCAGCCAAAAACGGCGGCAGCGACCCAATCTGAACTGAGCGGTGTCAAAAGCGCCGCGGGTAATTAACATATTTCAAGGACACATGCACCGCAATGCGTCCTCACGTCGTATTCATACCCCCAGACATGCTTGGGTGAGTAAATACAGTAGACTTATATGCCATTGGTGGGTCGGCAAATCAGTGCGCTCTAATCTCACCCTGTGCGACTGAGCAAAATCGAAAGACTCTTATCAAACGCAAGGTATTAAACATTTTCATTGATCAAAGAAAGTACCGATCGCTAACGGGTCGCACTTCGGCGTTGATAGGGTTGTATCAGCACCTAACTTTTGACTCGTTTGACCCGCACTCACCATAGTGTAGCAGAAGCAGCAGTGCTGATCAGTAGGCGTCCTGCGTGATTCCAGTTGCCATGATTGACTACGGGTGTTGGCCCATGCTCGATTGTTGAGACGGTGACTCGGTAACCAGTGGACATGAATTGCGAACACGCGTAATAGGCTGACTAAGCACCGTTTAACTATCAATCATCCCAATACGAGTTTGAATGCTAGGTCAGCCGAAATCGTACGCAGAATACATTTTCAAATATACCTACCGTTTATTCAGTCAACCTATCAATCGGTCCACTGATTCATAGGCCACGCTCCGTCCCTCGGTGAACGGTCACTCCACCTAGGTCCGTTCAGCTTTACATGCGCATGCATACATATGGACAGAGCTGCATTAGTTGTGCATTTATGCGCTAATTCGGAAAAAAATTCATTCGGTTTTGGATTGTCGGAAAATTCATGGACTTTTCCTGGGTAACCCTGTATATGTGCTAAGGTGCAGCATTTCAACATGCTACTTACGAAAATCTGGCCACATTTATCAAATGTACTGCTGAGATGGTCACCGAAACCATAATAATGGAGTTTTGAAAGGTGAATGAAATGATCTTCAAAATAAGTGTCGCCAAATTACAGACTGTGTCCCAAATCCGGGTTTCCAACTGTATCAGAATTTACCGGATCACGTGCTTGGAGCGCTTGACGTCCTATTGCACTGCACACTTGACCATAAACATCGTATTATTGGAGACCTTATGCGGTCTAAGCCCTAGTGTGAGCTAGCTTATGCCTGTTACATGTGACACCTACTATCTTACGCCCACTGACGTCACATCTGTATAATACTGATGGGTGTTAACACATGAAACCATTCGGTTTCCTCACACTCTTGTTCCGCATTTCACGTTTGATCGGCTTCAAAGATGTGCAAATCAGACAAAACACTGAGTCTCAATGAAAGCAATGGTAAATGACGGGGAAAAATCCTTGCGGCGTTTTGTGGCCATATTCGCTAGTTCTTTGAAACAACTATACCAACAGATTGTTTCTAAAACTCACTGTGCTTAATACCAAAGAAGTCGTTGTTGGAGGGTTGCTCCGTAAGTGCATACTTCTGAACTTCGTACATTTTGGGGTTTCTGATTGGATAAAACTTTTATTCGAATATATCAGTAACAATTACCCAAACTGCTACCAGTTCACATTACGCAACATATATTCAGGTCCAGCAGAAGCAAATGAATATACGACTTTTCATGTTATTTGCTGTCACTGAATAGACAATCTGCAATTTTAACATCTGCCGATTTTCTTCATTTCACGGCTTTATGCATATTAGAAAAATCATCTAGTTTTTTAGAATCATTTATTCTCGAATATGCTTGGCACGCTCTTAGAGGCATGATCATATAAATGCAAGTGTACAGTACTTTGTTATTATTTTGTACAGGGTCGTATTTTGTTCGGATATTACCCGCGAGAAGTAGGCAGAATGTTGACAATCGCCTTGCTATTGTTTTTATTACAGTATAGCATTTGGTAGAGTTCCACAGTATCGGCTCCTAATCAGATTCCGAGAGATTTGCATCGACGTCAACATTTTTTCCTAAATTGCTTCTAACAGTAATGATCCTGAGAGTAAAGCAGGCTGTCTCTAAACCTGTTCTCATGGCCCGTTAGTACCAGATTTCTCTGTCATTCGTCCTGAACATTCCAAAATCTTCATTAATAGCTTTTCCGAGGTGCTTTACCAGCTTGTTTGATCAACGCCGATGATCACAAACAGTGGTAAGAGTTGTAGAAGCATAAAGATACGGACAACTTGCAAACGACGCTTGCTTTGCTGCATGGTTTGTCTACTAGGTGGCAATCGACCATCAACCATGATAAATCATAGATATTCCAATCGCTGCTCAAGAACCATTTGGCCCCTACCATACTGGTGCTCAACAACGCGGCTTTAGACAAGGACCTGGTCGTGCTTGTACCCGCGAGCCTGAAAGCACACCCGTGCGGGCTGCGGCAAGTCCACTATGCCATCAGGGTACTCTGCGCCATACAAGTCATTCTCTAAGAAGACACCTAAGGTCTACAGGCTACAGTTTTCCTTCCAGGTCTGTCCACTACTTGAATGAGATGAGACTTGATCTTAAGGTGGTGCGATTGTTGGTGTGCCTCAACAATCCACTGAGCTAAGCTAATTGGTGCTTTTTGCACCTTCAGAGCCACTGATGCCAGATGGGTCAATGTTTAGACGAGAGACAAGGTCAGTCTCCTGGCTGTCCATGTTTGGGGTTAGAGTGAGAGTCGCTTCTTACTCCATTAAAAGGACTCTCTGTAGTCCAATGCCAAAAGTCCGCTGTCTCACGGTAATTTTTTGAACCGACGCCTTTAGTTGAGAAACTTAATCGTTCTTCTGTCTAGGCACAGACAACCTGACAGTATCTTGTCCACGCAATGCACCATGAATTTTCTTTCTAACAGTTCCCTGATGCTCTGGCCGTCGCAAATGGTAATAAACGGCGCCCTATCTGCTGCACCAAAAAGTGGATAGGGGTTTGAATGCTACTGCTGAAGACTTCCCGTCTTGCGCCTTTTCATCGTTAGCGTTTCGTTCCAAGTTCACGTTCATCCCCGTTTTCCATCCTCAATTCTTGGCCCCCGCACCTTGCTTGAATAGTCGCTTGTCTTCTGATTTCATCTCATACACAATCTTAGCGTGTCGCTCCAGTCCAGTCGACAAGTCCATTTTCAACCAAGCGGACAACGTCAGTTCATCCGCTTCCCTTTGGAGTCTTCGATCTTCGAGAAGAATGACATGTCTCCACCTGCGCACTTTGTTACAGCTTGGCCAAAAGCAGCACTTCTCCTTACCCTCGGTAACATATGGATTGATATTTGCTGTTTATCCGAAACCCGGCAGTGATATTCGTGCTCCGTGCTTACTTTGCGATCCCCAACATGCGACACTTCTGGCACATTTTTATAGCGCCTCTCTGGCGTTGGTACAGCTTCAAATGCCGGTCAAGCTGGCGTTGGCATTATTTTGAGTCCCCGGCTGGATTTTCTCATCCCTGCCCTGACCCTTGGTAGTGAAAAGCTAGAACTCGTCCAGCAATTCAAGTATCTGGGCAGCTATATTAGTGCCCTTGGGGTCGAAGCTGAGATTACGAACCGTGTAGCAAAAGCTCGAGGTGCTTTTGCCAATCTATGTCACCTGTGGCGCAGACGCGACACACTCTCGCCGTGAAGGATAGAGTTTATAATGCAGCCGACCGTACGAATCTCTTATACGGTTGTCAAACCTGACCCATCAGGTCGACAGACATAAACAGGCTAGCCATGTCCGATCATCGCTACCTTCGTAGCTTAATTTATGTCTGGTTGGAGTACCGTGTGGGCAATGAGTGGGTTCGGCTTAGCGTATTTGGTTAAGAAAGAGCTAGTGAATGGCTCAACCACAGTATATCACGCACCGGGTTTCAATGATTGGGCCACGTGTTACGCATGCCAGCATACCGACTCCCGTGACGTGCATTGTTTGCGTGCCGGGATGCGTTTGGAAAAGGAGGAGGGGAGGCCAACCAATGACTTGATCGGGAGACATGAAAACTCTCACTTCGAACTTGGCGTCGGTTGGTGTATCCCGACTGCCTGGCTGGGGTCCTAAAGATGATAAACACGTTTGATTGGGCACACTTGATGATATGGCTAGCAGCCGGCGCCAATGTCGTTTGTGTCGTGAGTTCCTTTTCCATACCCCTTCTGCTTAGCCTCCCTTCCAAACAGGATCTCATTCGTTAGGTATAATATATCGCTTTCTGCGGCACGATAGCTAGCTGTTAGCTTTCCGGAACGATGTCCATTCCTTACAGGGGCCTCATTCGGCTTGCCTCAATTGCTTTTTTGTCTTTTTTATTGCTACACAATAGATGAGGTGTATTTTACCTGCAGCTAACGTGTATAATCAACGAATGAATGAACGGAATATGGATTTGCTGCTTTACACCCTGCCACTATGTTCGAGTTTGCTTTGAGGAGGATGTTCAAAGGGATGCTTGTTATTCTCTCAGAGTTGCGTAATTTGTCATATCCCCTTCGACTTCAGCATATGAACTTGTTATTTCTGGACTGTCGTCAGTCAACTGGGTTTCGCAGTCCAGTGTTCTAATGACCAATGACAGATCTCTGGTCGGAATAAGGTGGTTACTGACGTCCTTTCTTGCGGCTCCGCGATTAATTTCGCCGGGCAGACAATCGATCTACCTGCCATGGCCACCGCGCAACAAACCCGTAGCGATTGTCAATCCGCCTTACCAGATTCCTCACTGTAAATAACTGCGCCCTCACTGCTATCATCCATTGGTATTATTCAATGCGATACGTTTAACTGAATTCCTCATTCAGTCATCCTCGATGCTTCCCGTCGCATCTTCTGACACTTCTCAGAACATAGCTTATTCAAGTATCGAGGTCACTGTTAAGCCCATTTCAGGACGTAACATCCTGCTGTGGATACTTAGATACCTAACCTATAAGAAAGTCACGATTCCGTGACAAGTGTTTCCTCCGATTGGCTGCTTTCCTTAAAGTCTGCCTGTTTTGTACTTGTCAATCTCGACATAGTTGGACCACCAGACTATTTAGTCTATGGTGTTCCAAAATCTTCTTTGCTATGTTGGCAATTACGCTTAACAACATGCTGCCAAGCTGCGTTTACCTTGACCGTTTGAACCCAGGAAAGCCACGCATAAATCGTTTTATTCCCCAAGATATAAACCATTGTTGGACGCTGTCGTCCGCGTTGATGGCATTCGCATACCGTCAGAGCGCCCATTCGAAGGACGATCATTTAACGCACAGAACAAATCTTCAATAATAAACACCACGGCAAACTTGAAGCAGTTAAAGTCAAAGGAATCAAAATCGCTCACTTCGAATCCGACGCTAAAATAGAAGACGAAATTTAGTCACTAGTTCCTTCAAGTAAAAACACAGCAGATGGCACATCATTCTCCGCTGCATAGAATTCGCCAAATAACTTAGTGCAGAAGTATCGTATTATAGAAGTAAGCCAGATATAGCAATGACACTGAAGTAACTACGTTTACGGAAAGCACACCGAATTTGGAGTTACGCTAAGTTAGAAAGCCTATTAAAACAAGTTGGGTACAATGTTGTTCATATACAATCACCATATCCGCCGTAGTTCAAAGGAATTCCCTCTCAGAACTCCGCGATTGTTGTGGTGAAATTTCAGAAGCTTTTTCGTCCGTTGAACTTCTCCCTGAGATGGACTCAAAAAAAGAATCGTTTGACGCATTAATAACCCAGTATTATCAGAAGAATGACATACAAATTAATCTTAATGACTATCATGTACAGAACCTACCGGTAAGTCAATTATTTGATACGTAGGGGAACCAAGTTGGTAGAAGATTATTTCACGTGGTACTCGGAGAGCAATACGGTGGTAGACAACTTCGGTGGATGCCGAGTATAACAAAATTTTCCTAAATGGGCATCTCTTGAACAACTTTGCCGGGCTCTCTCCTGTGGTCGCATGAGCAGCGTTCCTGTACTGCAGTAGGAAATTTTCAACGCATTTGTCAAGCTCAGCCAACACTACTAGTTATGAGAAGTGTGACTGTACTTTCAAGAACACACACAAACTTTTCTGAACACACTGGATTGTGGGTGCCTGGGAGCAGTCTATTGGTGGTATCAACGAACCGCTTCAAAGCACCCATCCACGTTTTTAGAACTGAAACATCTACCATTGTCCGCAATCAAAACATTCGGTACTCCTTAGTGAGTGAATGCCTTGTGGAGAGCGGTGATGTGGTAAAGGGTACTTCTGGCCAACGAAACAATGAAACCATTTTATTAGTGTGAATTCGTTATCAAAATTTTGACCACAAAATTCAGCATACACATTGCCATGTCTCATACGGCATGGACCAAGAAATCCATTTCGAAGGTCTAGAATGGATTTTGTGCTTGCAGTTGGAACATTTCTTTGCCGTGCAAAGGATGCCGGTATTCAGCTCTGGGCATTAGCAGGTCAACGTAGACAAAGACTCCATTTTTTCTTTTCGCAGGTAGCTTGATGGCAACTCCTTCAACACAGCTGGAATAAGTGTAGGAGGAAAAACAAGTAGATATTGGAAACACAAAATTCCGTCAGTCGTAACGGAGAGTTCATGGAGTAGCTAATACAACTGCTGCAAACGCATTCTAACCAGAATTTCATCCCTTGCGCATTGGCGACAGAACGGGATGAGAATACTTCCTCGGATCACAGATCAGCAGGCAGCGGCTTACCGGAGGTGGTCGGATCAAATGGTACGCTGAACGCACAGTTTCATCAGAAACACCATACCGTGATAACCAATCGACTTGCGGAATAAACTTAGTACTACGGTGCGGAATATCAAAAGAATATGCTGCAAACGCTATGCTCCAACGCTGTACCATTGCTGCAGAAGATTTAGCCAAAGAATTACAGGGATGAAATATTTACGTTAGGGCCTTATTTTCACTAGCAATTGTAAAATGTATGCCCAACATATATCTGCGTGGGGGTGAGGTTGGTCAACGCACTGCAAGATCTTCTCTCACTGTTTGTATCTTTCCACGTTACGCTGGGCTGAAACGTCTGGGAACACACAAAAAGTGACGTTAATTTTGTTCAAGTACTGCCCCGATACCACTAGATGACGCATCGATAATTAAGGCCGAGGGTACTTTTTAGTGAAAAGAGAGGTAAAACAGAATCCCTGGAGAGAAATTGAAACAGTCTATGCAGTGTAATTTCATGAAGTTGAGACCAATCAAAGGAATTTTTGACTAAAGTTCAAACAGTCGCTCTGTCTATTGAGCAAATTTGGGATTAAATATTGAGTCATCCAGCAAGATCTTTTTCAACGAACGACGTTCGTCGAAATGCTTTTACGATAACCTATGGAGAGCAGTGCAATGAGTGGGATTTGGGAGAAGACCGCTTTGCTCAACTAGGTAACCAAGATAGGAGAATCGTGTTGCAACAGAAACTTACTTCGGGGGATTAACTGCAACATTAAATGAACAAAACCATTCTAACAGTGCGCAAAGTCTTGTCGTGAATGGTTTTCCTAGGCTCAAGTAAAATGGCATCATTTTAATATATTGAAATACCGAGCAAGTCATTGGTCACAGAATTCAATATATCTTGGAATATCGACGGTGATACACCAAGTTGAAAAGGCAAAAGTATAGTGAAATAGACCAAATGGCGTATTATTGATGATGAACGCACTGAACTTTTCATCAAGAGAAAGCTGTAAGTAAGCGTCTTTCGATTGGAGCCTCGAAAAACTCTTAGATCCACGCAACTGTTAAAGAACATGCTCGGGTTCAGCAGTAGTTCAACATCTTTGTAACAGACACTTGTTCAGTGTTAACGCGGTAGGCGACATATATTCTCGGAGTCTTCTCATCACGTTTGAGCAGAGTAACGGTTGATGTGGCCTTAGCGGAAGTACGAACTGGCGAAATTATGCTTTTATCAACCCTGGTATCTAGTGATTTCATAACATGTTCCCTATGACCGAAGGGACTGGTTCGTCCTTTTCCACAATAGTGACCTGAATACAAAACGCAACAAGTTCAACACGCGTGCCACCTGCGGGTAGAAACATTTTGTGAGAATGGAATTAAATTTTGCTTGACGTGTGTCAAAAAGCATCGACAATGAAATATTTAAAACTTTCTTGCTCTCCAGGTCTATGATGGATGGACGAGATTCCATGACAAGAAATGCACATTTGACCGGATTAGACTAACAGTTTGTAAGAAGTACTTTACAAAAACCAAGGATGCAAATTGATTGTCCAGAAATCCCTCTAACTGAAACAGCAGTTGGTCCAAGTTCAATTTCGGAGATTAGACTTATAAAATGGAACGATAATGAGACATTACGTCACCGGTATCTATGGTGAAGGAACGTTGTGATACCCTAGTGACAACAACTTGTTTGCTAGTGTGGGAATACTGATCAGGTGAACACACATCAAGGGCAATGGACTGGAAAACAGTCAAGAGATGTTGCTTACCTGATGCCACCTGCATCCAAAAAGTATTTGTAGTTCGATAAACAGCTTGAATGTGGCCAATCTTTCCGCACTTATATGACTTTGAATTGCGGAACTTGCAAGTCAGTCGCGAATATTTATACCCACAAGATCTACAGTTATTCCAACAGCTTTTACAAGATGTAACACTCCTCGTATGTATGTCTTTCTCACGCAGGTCGGTTACTAGGTTGAACCCTTATGCCGGAATTGTATAACATGGCAGAGTCTTCTCTTACAGTCGCTCTTGCATCTTGAAATCGTTCGCAGAATGCTCTGGTGGAATAAAGTGTTGGATCAGGAATAACTAATATTTTGATGTGCATGCTGGAAGGATTGATTGCGGAGACCGAACGATCTCGAAGTTGAATTTGCAAATGATCTCTAACATTTCGACGAGTAGCTTGCGTCTGAAGTTGCAGAATGTAATTACGACTATTCTAGTTATCCTTCTGCATAAGCGTGTGAAATTTAGCCCCTTCAGCTGCTTCAAACTTTGTCGGTTGAACACGTCTAAAAGAAAGAATTTTAGTGTCTCAGACGGCAGAGAAATTGGCGGGTCAGTGAACTACAAGTTCTGCAGTAACTAAACATTATGTCCAATGGCTGTAAGAAAACGGGCGGATTTTATTTCATCTTTAAATCTCTTCCTTAATGATACACGAAATAGCAACACATTCAGGAAAGTTTTCTATTTCGCTGGAACATGACTGAACCTTCAAAATACCCAAGTTGCATAGATCCATGAGTAAAAATCGCTGGGCAAAGGTGGGAGTTTAAATCTTGATGCAGATGGCTAGAATTCGAGTATTCGAGTTGCGGACTGCGGTCGGTAGTCAATGGCGAGATAGCCATATAAAGCGACCTATCGCTTGATGATAACGCGCGTTGCGTTTTCCGCGGATATGTCGAGGATGGAAACGAGGCGGGTCAATGGAATAGTGGTCGATTGTGGTAAAAATGTAGACCATTCTATTGGACAGGGCAAGTGATCCACCTATATAGAGATGGACATGGAAGAATAGGGCTGAAACAGGCGGAGGCGAGCAATCGGAGCGGACACGTGCCACTGTATATTAGATTGCTGGCATGCGAGACAGCTGCGTGCACGGAGCGTAAGATCGCGTTGCATCCCGGGCCAAACATATCTGCCAGAGAAAGGTTAACAGTATCACTAATGCCAAGATGAGCGATGTTATGACGCATGTCAAAGAAAATAAGGCGAAAGGTTTGGGAACAACGGGTCGAGTTCTTCTGGCAGAAATGTCGCATAAAATAGTGCCATCAGATGATTGCAGTGGGTGTGGAGATATCTTCAGGAAAGAACTGTATTTTTTCGAATAAATATGTAGGTTGAGTAAGAAACGGCCATGCATCGCAATCGCTCTATCTCACCAGTCCGCGAGGACAGTGGACAATGAATATTAAATTTATTCGTGTTGGAAAGCATTGCTTTACAAGTTGCTACGGGTAGTCTGGAAAAGTTATCGAATAAAAACATCTAGTAGATTAAGTATACTAAGGATGACTTCTCGTTTATTATACCGTAGTTCTGCAATCAGCCTTATTTCACTTCACCAACAGCTAACAGCCCATAAAGCGAATGTATATACCAGGAGCAAGATGGATATGTAGTGGTACTTAAAAAGTGTAAGTGGATGAGTGTTATCCAACCATTTTTTACATATTACTAGTGTGTGTACAGAAAAGACTGAACCGGGAGAGCATTGTTTGGGTAAATTACGGGAATAGAAAAAGAAATTGCTGCGGTAATCCAGGCAGCTATACTTTAGGCGAGTTTCGCGAAGTAATCTCTGGGGTTTGTGCTTTTGCTGAACAGCAGTAGGGAGCGGCACACATGCGGTACGTTGTTCACAATCAAGTAGGCTGTTGTCAGATTACCACATAACCGGCGATACCGTTCGCTGAACATCCCAAATGGTTTCAACCATTGCTCGGAAGGAGGATTGATCAGTTCAATGATGAATTTAGAATTGAGGCAGTTCCAGCGTACTGAGGTCGTGTTTCGGTCATGGATGCCAAGCATGCATCGCTTATTCGTCATGGGAATAAATGTGCGCTCTGATAATCTGCCAGAATATATAGCTATATTTTTGTCCAAACTCCCGTCATAACAACCCGACGTCAATCATCAATAGTATATTGCGGATAAAGAATCCGCAGCTTGACATGTCCCTCCAGACGATCCGTTAGGCGTAAGCAAATAAAAGGCAAAAAAGCAGTTATCGAAAATAGCTAACCACTGCAAATTAAGTACATGCCGATTACAGCGTTCTCGTGAGATTTATGTACAAGCCAAAATTTTCCTCAGTGAAATCCGAGCAGAAATGGAGGTTGGTATGGTTTGCTTTTCTTTTTTCTGCCCTTTGTATGGCTCGTTTGCATTAAGTGATATGGTTTAGTGTAGCCAGTGCACTGTCGACACGTGCTTTGAACACGGCTAACGTAGCGGCTGGAAGAACAGCTTCTGAGAGAGCATTCCACTTGGGGCAAACCCACAGCGAGAAGTTTCTTCGACAATCCAACCGACTATATTGTTCTACCAATTTGATGTGATGACCTCTCAGTTGGCTCTTGTGACTCAGATTCTTGTGGTGATGACAAGGATGGTGAGTGTTGTCTACTATTTGGTAAACCATGATTAGGTCACCACGAAAATGTCGATAACGTCTGCTAAAAATGCCGAGCACTCTGAGGCGCTGTTCGTATGACAAGTAACGCAGCCACTTGACGTTATGAAAGCTTCAAAGCGGTGAGATCACCCTATAGGCATGTGCGCCAAGCTTAAATTGTATATTCAACATGAGAACGCATATAAACGGGTAGTAATGAGCGGAAACTCGACGGTTTGAATTGCCCGAAAACTCTCCATAAAAGCCATACGGTTTGGATTACTTTCTTCGATGCATTTTTGGACCACTAGGAGCAGCCGAGATTTTCCTTGACCAACACACCGAGATCCTTTTCCAGAGAACGACTGTAAAATATCTAGGTCCCCCTACATATATGTGTGAACCATTCGGTGTCTTGAATGAAGAACTCGACATTTAGCTTCATTGAAGCAAAGGCGATTTTTGAGCCACGATCCATGAATCTTGACAAGCTAGATTTGAAGCTAGTTAGGGTATCCTGAAGCTCTGATCACTCGCCGAACTTTGATGGCATCGGCGTAGAATAAACATTTTGACTCGCTAGATCGTTTATGAAGAGAGAGAATAGAGGGGCCATAATACCAAGCCCTGTGTTACTCCTTATTTGATGTGAATAGCGTCTGTTATGGATTCATGTACTCTCACTCCCGGACGCCTGTGCGAGAGTAAATTACAGGACCACCCAATGGAAGGACCTTCAATCCCACATCAAGGAAGTTTGGCGACCTAGTTACGATGGTCCAACCGGTCGAATGGCTAAGATAACTCAAGTTAAGCCACATCAACTCCTGCACTAGCATTCACATTTACGGTCCAGCTGTCTCGCAATATGCTCGTCGTCAATTATTGGACAGGCGTGCAGGCGCATGAATAGCACCTTTCTCAGCACCATGTCTGCTGTAAAATTTATATGAGTGAGTCCTGGCGTAGGCACCATAGGTACCAAATCTTCAGGAATCCACGGAATGCAATGGAACATTGGTGCATGTTTGTTATAATTGAGAGAAAGCCTCAGTTCTTTTTGCGTAGATGCCTGATAAGATTGTCACTGGCACGATTGGAATACGCCTACGGTAACGGATAGGAACGCTGGCTAATCGAACGGATTTGGGTTGACTTGACGGTGTTAGCTTAGCCCGGGGGTACGCTCTGGGGAGACGGAAATTGAGCGAACGTAAGAACTACTCTAGCCACACGTATTCGGGTAGACGCTGAGCCCTCGGAACGGAGGCACACGAGGGGTTACGGTAGACGCGCGCTAGTGATTTCAGTCGCGAATGCTGCCAGGCTAACACCGCACACAAAATCATGTGACCCGACCGACGCCCAAATAAGGGGAAGAGGAAAAAAGGTAACTGGTCCTCTAAAGGCTCTTTTACGACCAACAGAGGGCGAATCACAGCCAGTGCCATGTGTCATTAGGTAAGGGAAAATTGACACCACGACGAGGTGGCAGTTTGTAAAAGACCATTGTCAAAAGGTGTGCAGTTGGGCCGCTTCTCGGAGTGGCTGAAAGCTGCTGGGTTGTGGAGAGGAATTAAACCTCGCTTTCCCCAACCATTCTGTCGGGGTTTCTGGCGCGTTTTGCGGAAATATTTGACGGGCCCGCAACACCTCCCTTTGAAGAGAAAGCGTACCGTTTCTGACGAGGATCGACCTGGAGGGATTTCGTCGACCTCCGGATTCTTCCTGTTCGTGGGCAACGCGGGTTCTCCAGACGCGGCGGCGATTGAGCGGCTTTGACCGTGATCGCCCGTTGTGTAGCCATTCAAAAGGTATCCAGCAGGATGTGCAGAGGCAGGCGCACAGTAAGGCTGGCTGGCGTAGAGGTTTCTCCGTGGGGCGGTCGAAGTTGATTGCGATGGCCAACCCAGATATCATTACCAACGGAGACATCATGCAGCGCGTCTCCACGCCTGGCCGTCACTGTTGCTTTGATCCAGCGTGGATGACCTGCTCGGCAATCACGAGCGTAGCCCGGGGCTCCAACGACGAATTCGTTGTGCTTGGTGCCGGCTCCAGAGTGACTACGTGGCTTCTCGGTCCGAATGAGTGCTTCGTTGGTGGTGCGTAGCTTGTGGCCCATCAATGCTTTAGCTGGTGACTGGCATCCTGGAGTAGCTGGATTCGGTGTGGATCGGTACGAGAGCAGGAAGGCTGGAAGACACTCATCAACGGTCCCCCTCCACGCGAGAGTTCAAAAGCGCTCTTTTGAAGGTGTCGACAAATCGCTCCGCTTGACCATTGGACAGGGGATGGTAAGGCGGTGAGCGAAAGTGCTCGATGAGTTGTCAACGACAAAATTCTTCGAAGATGTAAGTGGAAAACTCGGTACCATTGTCGGACACCATAACCTCGGGAAGACCATGTTGACTGAAGATTCGTTGGAGACAACTCATAGTGGCGGATGCGGTTTGTGGGTTGACGGTGACCACTTTTGGCCATTTGGAATAGGCGTAGACCACAACCAGATAGGAAACGCCATCGATGGGACCAGCGTAGTCGATGTGTATTCGAGACCACGGTTTTGCTGGTGGATGTCAAGGAACCTGTGATTGGTGTGGTTGCATCTTTGAGGCATGTTGACAATCCTTGGGCACGGGGGCAGACTGATTGACTATATCGTCAGTTCTGTTGTTTGGTACTGCCGGATGATGTATCGCGTTGCAGATGGCCCGAAGAGGGAGATCGGCCAAGCCAAGGGTTTCAAGCCAGTCGAGACCAAGCATGCTGAGCTTCGCCTTCGTGATGTAGCTGATCGCGTTGAACGTGGCGCCCCGGAAGGAGACGGAGCAGTGCAGCTGCCCAGTTAGCTGCATGCGAACACCACAGGCGCTGGTAGCAGATTGGGAGGTCAGTCTGACCGGCGGTTTGCCAAGGGATAGCCAGAGATCCTCGGAGATGATCGTGATGTCCGACGCAGTGTCCAACTGCAATGATTTGTACAACAAATAATCACAAAACAACAAGAAGATCATCTAGCTTTAATACAGCGACAAGTTGACACGAATAATGCAAGTACTTTGTTTCCACCTGACCCCTGAATAGTACGTTCACCATTTTCCTCGTTACACCTGAATACGACACTGTTATAGGTACTTTCGCTTGGTCCGAACTTTTGCTGTCCTCCTTGTTATTCACGACTACTAGGATTAGAGGTTTAATTCTAAAATTTGTATTCTCAAATGTCTACTTTTACGCCCTCGTTAGCATTTGCGTCCGACCATTTTAAAACTATCCTGGTTAATACATGTTATCAGTATCTGAAACACAAACCCAAACTCAGGTACTTGCTGAAGAAAGACCACCTAGACGCTCTCAAATCACTCAAACAAAACGAGGATGTGCTACTCTCTAGGCAGGATAAAGGGGCAGGGATCTTTCTGATGGAGAATGCTGACTATATTGACAAGATGGAGGTCATCCTCAGCGATCGCCCAAAGTTTCGTAAAATGGAGAATAAGAGGGACAAATCAGCGACAATAGAAAAGACAGTTAATAGGCTTCTGCGGCAACTGAAACAAGAATACTCGATTGACTCTACCACGTTCGAACAATTTCGACCCACGGGGACGGTAATTCCGAGACTTTATGGCCTGCCAAAGGTACATAAGGAGGGGCTTCCACTTAGACCCATATTGGACATGTGCAACTTACCTTACAATGCGACAGCCAAGTAGCTAGCCAAGCTTTTAGAACCAGTGAGAAAATTTTTATCCATGTATAGTCTCCCTGATACATTCAGATTTTTAGACAAAATAAAACACCTTAACCTAACCGGAAGAAAGATGTTTTCGTTAGACGTTGTGTCGTTCTTCACAAATGTTCCTTTAGAAGAGACAATAGACTATTTAGGTGACACCATTCTAGCACATCAGTTGAACATCGGCCTGTCGAACAATGGGTTGAAACAGCTACTCATGCTGTGTACTAGCAACATACAATTTCAGTTTAATGGGGTAATATACAGACAAAATTACGGAGTAGCGATGGGCTCACCGCTAGGACCGCTGCTGGCAGATATATTCATGGGCAAATTAGAAAACAACTATCTGAGCAGAGTCATTAGCGTATTACCCTATTACGGCCGATATGTGGATGAGATATTTTGTGACAGACAGTCAATACTGCACAGAGTAAATGCTATCCTTTTTTAACTGAGCGCACGACAACGCTCAGTTTACCTTGGAATCTGAACGTCATGGTACGATGTCTTTCCTAGACGTCCAAATTAGCAGATGATCAGATGGGTCGATCCAACGCAGGGTGCACAGAAAAGCCACGTGGAATGGACAATACATACATTGTGCCAGCTTTGTCCCACTAAGTCAGAAGCGGAACTTGATTAGATGTTTAAGCGAAACAGCAAGAAGGATATGTAGTGAGGACACGCTTTCAGGCGAGCTGAATGTCTTAGCTGGCCTTTTTGGGGGAAACGGCTATCCCGAAAAGTTTGTTCGGAGAAATATGGAATGCCGGGAATCGAGGGCTAAAACCGATTCGTTTGAAAAGAAATTGACTTATCTGTCGTTGCCTTTAAACGGGGATGGAACAACGCAGGCAACGTCTAGAAGGCTATACGACGCCATAAACCGTACGTAATAAGCGGCACGCCTGCGAGTAAGATTCACTTCAACACCAATCGTAAGGCTTCAACTCAAGGACAGACTTCCTCGGTCAAGTAGTTCTTTCTGTGTAGACCCTTGATGGTATATTTCTTCCGTATAAAAATAACCTACAGTAGAAAGAGTACATTTTATGCGTGACTCAGGGGCGGTGATGGCAATTGGACCACACGTAGTATCAAAGCAGTTAATACCTGTGCGACACTACAAATATCATACTTTGGTGTAGAAAGTGCATTTGTAAAACAAAAGCATCAAAGTGGTGCGCCATTTCCACTCCGATTTGCCAGTTTTGTGTTGTATAAAGCGTCCACATGGGGATCAAAATGCCTACCAAACAGCAAAAAAAAGCACAAGGGGGAGGTGTGAGAATTTCGTACTCAGAACATCCCAAATTTGGTCGATAAGTTGAAAGTACGAAAGCAAGAAGTGTGGACAGAAGAGGCCACGCCCATCGGGTGCTTGTATGCAAACAACAGCGAATCGATCCCCCGGTTTTGTAACGCATGAGAACATGTGGTCACCAGCGGTGACGCATAAATAATTGCAATTTTTGCGGGAATATTTGACAGGCTCGCAACAATATTGTAACCCCAGAACATTCAACGCTTCTTTAGCAGTCCGCGTTAGACAATCCGCTGTTTCAATAGGGGAATTCATCTTTCTACTTGCGGAGACTGTTCATATGCTTGTATGAATGTGTGTCAGCTGCATTCAATCTCTCGAATAAGGCATGTTGTTAAGCTATTTTGTCCTCTCGCATTAAGTGTGCACAGTGGTTACGGTGGACAACATACACCTTCCAGGTACTCAGACTCAGATCAGTTTTGTGGGTATATCATGCCGCGTTGCACATCAGCAAGCGTTTGCCTGTCCTACTGTGTATAAACGACGTCATGTTTCTCGAACTGATAATCTTAGATTCCGATGCTCCACTAATCGGGGTGTTAAACTTACTGACGAATCGTTCCCATTCCATATCAGGTGCATCTTCGTTTAGGAAACTCCAGTCAGTCGCTTCAACGAGTCGGGTTAATGTGTCGTAACTGGTTACGGTTCGCGTTGTTTGAGTTCTGTCCTCGGGATATTTAGCATAGCAAGTGTACATAAAATGCAAAGTCGCATGATCACTGCGACATAGAGGATTATCGATTAGCACTAATACGATCATCAGTTCGTCATGAGTAAATATTCGGTCCATTATGGCGTGTTATTTCCCTGAATCTGGTGGTGAATTGAAGTGGCCATAAAGCGGAAAGTCTGAGACAAGATCTTGCAGGTCTGCTTTGAATTGCTCTCCTGGTGTAGCGTGGGATTCTAGAGCATGTAAGTTGGTATCGCCAGCGACCAGAACGTGACCGTACTTCCTGTTGATCACATGCCTCAATGCAGCCACCAAGTTGCAATCCATCTCGCGTGTAGACGATGGTGGTCGGTAAACAACAACCACCAGGCCAACATCGTTCCTTCTCAGTCGGAAGCTGCACCAAATGGAGTGAAGCACATCGGTTTCGGAATTGTGTATGGCTTCGCACTGCAGGTTGTTATGAAAGTAAAAGCTACTCCACCACCTTCGCTTGCTCCATCATTCCGGACAACGGACGTACCTGTTAACGCGACTTCGGCATCAGTTATCTCACAGCACAACAACGTTTCCGTGATAGCGATGAGGTCCCAAGCTGCTGACGCGTGGCAAAGTATTAATTCAGCTAATTTGCTGAGTAGATCTTGGGCATTTGCGTACATGCATAAGAGCTTCACGAAAAACAAAGTGTCTTAGTTGGAATATTTGAAACAAGTGAGTTTACGCCGATCGAAGTAAGGTCAGCGGCTAATCGGTTTCGAACGGATTTCAGACTCTCATGACGAATTTGGTATTCACTCAAGTGTCAGATGCAATAGATCCCAGTGTTCGCTCGTGCTCTGCTGTATCGCTCCGGATGTTATGGCCACTGTTGAAATCGTCACCGAGTCAAATCCTACAGTTAGTGTTTTCATTGGGATTTGCGTTTCTACTGAGTTGTCAGTAGAAGGTGGTGGTGTTTCTGTTGCTTTCAGACGAATTTCTGTTGACAACCTGCTACGGAAGTTAGTTCAGTTCTCTAGAAGCGTGTGTGCCGTTAGTTCTGAATGTAAAACCAATTTCAACAGCCTGGGAACGCACCCCGTTATAGTTCGGTGATACAGGGATCCTTGTCAATTATGTCCACAAACACGCGTCACGTGCGTGCTCTTGGTTCATTTGGATTATTCCCCTCTATCCTCTCTCCGTCTTCTCGCAGCGTTATCATTGTATGCTCATTCGAACCAGATTTACCAGCTCTACACTGTGATCCATCATACGTGTAAATATCTTCTACGATTAGAGGCTGTGCCATCACTAACCGTTTTCACTGGCATCTGTGATTAAGCGCAAGCGTCTAATTCAATCATACTGAGCCGATTACTTTTCTGTGTGACACCATTTGATGCAGAATTCTCGAGGCAGGCCGAAAAGCCTAAGCTTATTCCGATCCAGTGTTTCTCAACAAAGCTGTGAAAGAATCTGCGATCTGTCAATCTGTGTTCAGCGCTCTGTTCAAGTTCCAGTCACTCGCCATTTTTTGTGACCTTGTCAGCCAGTGCGGCTGCAAAACCCATCACACGGACCGCACGACCAAGCCGACTGGTCATTTGACCTTGCAACCACCACGCTCGCCTGACCGATGTGCGCCGCTCTCAAAGCCGTAAAAGTACAGAACGGTAACCAACACACTGGGTCAGGTAACGACGCCAAATTGAACGGCAGAAAGGCGAAACCGAGTAGACTCACATCGAAAGGCATTTGCGGGTAAGGAGAATGTCATCGAGTAGTAAAAATCGGTCTGGCTTGTTCGCACTGTTTGGAATGGTACCATACGAAATGTGCAAATGTGTCCCAACAACAGTTACGGGAGCGAAATAACTCCCAAGATGAATTTTGGTTCTGTACTGCGTGCTCCACCAACCCTCTCGCTAAGTGCTTGCTTATCCTAGCTCAGAAATGAGACCGGTTAATCACACAAGCAGAGCAGAGGATCAACGATAAGATTACTTCAATGGAAGCGAGTATGCATCATAGAAGCGTTGCGGCTTCTGAGCAATGGAATGCTGATAAATCCGCTTCTCCTGAACCGCAATCAATCACGTCTCCATCTACGTTGTCTTCTCTAACTTTGGTAGAATGCGGGGTGAAAACAGACCGTACCTACGCGAGTCAAGCAGTACTCATGGCAACGAAAATCAGACACCACTCAAAACGTCTGGTTAAGCAAATGCCAATAGACCTGACATCTAGCATTAACAATGATGAAGCAGCAGAATGCCAACCCTTGGTACCTGTAGCTCAAATATCTGTTGTCTAGACTAAGCCTCCAAAACATCGGTTACCTAGACAGAGATTACTGCAAAGGTCCACCGAGAGGACGCCGTTGCGGCCTCTTCCATTGTAAACGCCGTTAACGCGAATAGAGGGACAAACAGCAAACAATTAGCACTTGTCAGCAGGTCAGGACAAACGAGTACCATACATTGTAGATCGACGAAAAATGGATTGAACAACAGTGCCCGGACTGTTGTATGCTCAAATGTCCCTGAATCTATCGGCATCATATTGCGGGATGTTATCAGACGACCAAGACCAATGGAACTCATTATGCATACAGACGAATATCAAAGCCAAGCCCATAAACTTAATGCGAATTACTCGTCATCCGAATTTGCCACACTATCGGGAATCCAGACTTATTCGAGTAACTCTAGAATCCTCCACCAATGTAGGAAAGGTTTTGCTCTCCGCAAGCGCGTTAAAACACGAATCCTGTGGGATACGTATCTATCATGATGTCCGTTGGAGCGCGCGACAACCAAAACGAAACACCGAAGAAGGGCACAGCAAGCAAGACTGCTTTAACACAATCTTCATATATGGCATACCACAAGATCCTTCTAAGGATGTTCAAGAGACCGGAAAACACGAGTTAGAACAGTGGCGGTTCATTCGTGAAACGCTTTCTCTCGATAATATTGGGGCACTATCGCTCACCAGGATACCTCACTCACCAAATTATAGAGGATGCGGCCCTAGAATCCTAAAACTTGTGGTTCAGTCAGAGCAACAAGCAAAGAATGTTTCAGATGGATGGCCGAGAAATCGAAAACATATTCCTTCCGAAATTCGGTTAAAGGTCGCGAAAGCTTTGCACAGCTCAAATATTAAAGCAACTGAAGCAGCAAGCATACAGACGAATGTACAAAAGCGCAACTTGACTGCTGCTTTAACTGACTCTGACGTAGGTCGAAACGAAGGTTGGGACTCACCTTGGCCGAATCAAGTTGCAAACGAGGTTTCGTTGACCCATCAAAAAAACGAGTAACTGCCGACCTCCCATTGGTCGGCATTCTCCCACACTTGACAGCTTCACTTCTCTGCGGGCTCCTAGAGACCGAGAAACCAGCCTGCTTGTATACAAATGCTCAGGGGCTTTCTAACAAACCGGCTGAACTGAAAGATCGCCAAGCTTCCGGATCGTATGATGTCATTGGTATCACCGAGACATGGTTGCACACGGGAATGACAGAGGCTGAACTTTCGCCACCGGGCATGAACAACAAGTCCCCACTATGTGGAAGTGTGGCATTATAACCCCTATTTTTAAAGGCGGTAGCCGTTCCGATCCTGCAAACTATCGTCCAGTGACTCTCCTCCCTGTGCTCCCGAAGGTGATGGAAGCAGTCGTCGTTGAGGCTTTAATGGACTACCTAGAAAAATGCAATATTTTGGTACCGGAACAGCATGGCTTCCGTCAACACCGGTCATGCACCACCAACCTACTCAATGCACGAGGTAGTTAGACGGAAGTCGCCGATGATGGGGTCGGAGTCGACGTCATCTATCTGGACTTCTCCTAAGCTTTCGACCGTCTTGATCACCGCATCCTACTTCAAAGACTACAGAGTTACGGAATCGGAGATCCAGTACTTGGATGGATTGGCAACTTCCTTTACCAACGAAAGCTCCAAGTACGTGTTAGGGGATCACTCTCTAACCCAATTGAGGTGGAATGTGGTGCCCCACAAGGCTCAGTGCTGGGACCGCGTTTATTCCTGGTGTTTATCAACGACCTGGCAAGAGTCATCTCCTCAAACTTCCTGCTTTTCGCCGATGACGTCAACATATGGCGGGCGATTAGTAACAAGGCAGATCAGGATCTGCTCCAACACAACTTAGATTGCATTTACGAATGGTCAAAGAGGAACAAGCTTCAATTGAACATGGCTGAGTGCAAAGTGATACATCTGCTTCACCAGCCGGCGGGCGCTTACAAGATTGCAGACCACATCTTGGCGAAGGTTTCTCAGGAGCGTGACCTGGGTGTATTGGTACAGGAAGATCTCGGGTGTTCAAAACAAGCAGAGAAGTCGAAGAGAACCGGAAATCAACACTTCGGCCTTCTTCGCAGAGCCTTCGGTCACTTTGAACCCTCGATATTTCCCCAAATGCTTAACGCCTACGTGCGACCTCACGTAGAATATGCTACTCAGGTGTGGCAGCCGTGGCAGAAACAGGATCTTGTTGCACTCGAGACTCCTCAACGACGGGCAACCAAGAATATCAGGGGCCTCTTTCATCTGCCCTATCAGCTTAGACTGAAATCTCCAAGAATATACAGTAGTCGATATCGGCTTTTGCGGGGGGATCTCATAATGGTTTACCAGATTCTGAATAACCCAAACCACATTTGCCGTCCGCTGCTGGAATTGAACCAAAACACTAAACTAAGAGGTCACCCTCTGAAACTGACAATTCATTATAGCCGGCTTGAATGCCGTAGAAATTTCTTTTCTCTCCGCGTGTGTGAGCCTTGGAATGCTCTCCCTAATTATGTCGTCTCTGCTCCCAGTCTGGCGATATTTAAAAAACGCGTTGACGATGCGTTGTCTCACTTACATATCATGTTATGACTTGTTAACCAGGGACTACAAAACGCAATCAAACGGTGTCTTGCCAAACGCCCAACCATTGGATTTATGGATTTATATGTTTAATACGCGAACATATCCGGTATTCCGCATGAGTCTATTGTGAGTCCACCACAACGCTTTTCACTTTATCATGCAATTCACTTTCACAATAATTTCCATCCTACGGGACTTGTTAAGCAACGCTTTTTTACCCGTAATAAACCATTGTTCCAATGTTCCATTGATCCGGAAAGACAGGCTCACAAAAGGAGGAGGGGTAATCCTCTATTACCGAAACTACTTACAGTGCGAAGCCGTGGATGATTCGGACTCGCAGTTCCCCGACTCTCTTTGGTGCCAAGGGGCAGTTAAAAGACATGGAAGCTTGCCTTCTTTTCTTTGTGTACCGCGCCCCTAACTCAACACCCGAAACCGACTACCACCTAGCGGCTGCTTTAAGGTGCAGTTTACAACCAAAATACACTCACATTCTTATCATGGGTGACTTCATCGTACATTGTTACGAAACTCCTGCCTCGATCGGAGAACAATTCAAAGCCGATCTACAAGATCTAATAACTGCTGTTCCTCTTTATAATCACATCACTTTGCCCACTCGGTTCAGAAAAGGCAACAGGTCATCTGTGCTGGATCTTGTGCTTACCAACGAGGAGCATATGATTGATGTGTAGGTTTTAGACTGTCCGTTAGGTCGCGGTGATCACGCACTCATCAGTTTCAAGTTCGTCTGCTATGCAGAATATCTGAATGCGAACGATGAAACTGTGTGAACCATTACAAGCTACGATCGATTAGCCCAGCTCGTCAGCGCCACAACTTGTTCGTTCCTTGAAGAAGAACCTCCCAGAATTCGCCTTGCTCGGGTTCGCCACAAGATTCAGTCAGCTGGTTGCAGAGACTTCAAAGATAAAAGTTTGCATAAGTGTAAATCAGTTTCTTTCATTAGGAGCAGAATTTGAAAATGGGTGACAGTACGCAACGCAGCGTTGCGAATGTACAGAGAAGCTCCAGCACAAGAAACTTTGGACAACAACTGCACTCAACTGTTACGAAAAGACAAGGTCGCATATCAGCAGAATATCACAAAAATCTTCAGTGCTGACCACAAACTGCTGTACAAGCACGTTAATAGTCTATGAAATGTGAGGCAAGGATTTCTCACAATAAGGAAGGCTGATAGCTCAACAGTAACGGATGTGGAATCAGCAAACGCGCTGCAGATACAATACGCCTCCACGTTTCAAAGAGTCTTGCCACCAAGCGATCTACCAAGCTTTGCATTCTGCTCGCCAGGACTAACCCACATCACTTTTACCGCAGAGGCTCTATTGCAAAAGCTGACGTCTCTACGCAAACATAGATCGCCGGGTGTCGACAACATTCGCCCAGTGACATTGGAAGCAGCAGCAAACCAACTGACAGGAGCTTTATCTCCGCTTTTGCAGCGCTGTTTAGATCAGATCCAAGTTCTCGCCATGTGGAAGCTTGGAATAATAACCCCGATTCACAAAGGTGGAAGCAGAACTGATCCTTCCAACTACCGCCCAGTAACCCTTCTTCCTATACTCACCAAGGTCATGCAATCCATAGTTGCCGATGCACTGATGTGCTATCTGGAAAACTGCAACTTCATCACGCCAGAGCAGCAAGGTTTCCGCCGCAAACCTTCATATACACGGAATTTACCAATTGCACGCAATAGTTGGACCGAGGCAGCCGAAGCTGGTGAAGGCCCTGATGTGATCTACCTGGAATTTTCCAAGGCTTTCGATCGTCTAGACCATCAGATACTACTACACAAGTTGCAGCATTACGGGATCGGCGACCCTCTTTTAAGCTGGATCGTCAAGTTTCTACTTCAACTGCAATTAGTGGTCAGAGTTCGGAGCTCTTTATCGAACCCCATACAAGTCGAGTGTGGTGTGCCGCAAGGCTCAGTTCTAGCAGTTGTGTATTCTGTCAGCTGTCTGGACGGCTAGTCTAGACAGACACGTGCACACAACCCAGACACACACACACACACCAAGCGTCTAATTCTCTACTTCCTTATTGATTCATCCTTCTCCTTGCGAAACATTAATGTACTCACCCAGTTAGACATTGTTCAGATTACAGCAGTCCGTTTCCGAGAGTGACCTTTTCGTATACAACACTGGCGTCGCGCCTTAGGAACATACACCATGGAATTACATCCTCCTACAGTTTACTGGTCTGATCCGACCGTAGGTCCTACCGAAAGTGCATGGGCCCAGTGGAAAACCTCGTTTACAAACTATCTTGACCTACTACCTGCGGCTGCTAACTACACTGAAAGCCAGAAACTGAAGCTACTCAGACACCTACTCGGTGATGAGGGACAACGTCAATTTGATGCTTTGGAGATGCAGTCACAAGATACCTTGACGAAGGCGCTAGAGGTGCTGGACAAGTCATGGGGTCAGCGTACAAATCTCTTCATGGCTCGCCTCCAATTCCGCCGACTTACACAGGAAACATCGGAAATTATAGACGGTTTCGTTGATCGCCTCATTCGCGGTGTACGACCTGCGAGTATTCAACCATACCGAAAAATTGTGCTTGTAGAACTGCATCCTCCCAACCTGTACCAGATAAGCGAATAGCTTGGATACTCTCTTTCAAGGATCGATTGAACCGCTCTACCATGCCGTTTGCCGCTGGATTATACGGCGTTGTACGTGAGTGTCGGATAGCGTGAAGTTGAAGGAACGAATGAAACTCGTGGCTTGTAAACTGCGGCCCATTGTCCGTCACTATCTCCTCTGGTAATCCGAAGCGGGAGAACATATATTTCAGCCATCGAATAATGCTGGCAGTATCACCTCTCCACACAAATGGACTTCCGGCCACTTACTGTAGAAGCAGGTCGTTACCAAACAGTTCCTTTGATGCTGAGGCGCCGAGCTAAATGGACCCATGATGTCAACAGCTATCTTGGCCCACGGTCGCATAGGATAGTCAATGGGTTGTATAGGGGATGAAACCGGCCTTGAACTCTTGTCTGCCCTTTGACATGAAGAGCAGTTATGAACAAGGTTTTCTATTTCGTGTGACATTTTGGGCCACCAGAAACATGCGTCAACCTTGCGTTTCGTACGAACGATACCAGGGTGGCTTTCGTGAGCACATAGCATGATCTTTTGTATCAAGCTCCGAGGAGCCACAAACTTTTCTCCACGCATTAAACATCCATCTATAAATGGAAGTTCGTAACGCATTTCTCAGTTGAATCCTACAGATTCCGTTTCTAATCAGCAATTACAGTCCTCTTGAAACGTATTTTCCATTGATAACACAAGTACTTTGTCTAACTATCGTTCCAATTGTCCAGAGCCTAAACTACCTATGCCTGACATTCGTACTGTTACAGTTTTTGCACACGATAGAATAACACATGTTGACATGGAACTTGATTCAGCCTCTCCTATCACTATAGTACCGAGTAGTTTTTATGACATTCACCTACGTGACATGCCTATACATCCTTCAGCCTATCGATTTGACGGTTATACAAAGGCCCCGGTAGAAATACGAGGATTTATGGTGATTGTGTTGCAACTTGGGGCCGTGAAATCATCAGTTACTGTGTACGTTACCCGAGGAAATAACCGTCCCTTACTCGGACGCAACGCTATGGTTGCACTGGGAGTCACGCCGTCCCTAGCTCGTATGCGTATCATGGCAATTAACCTATCAGACCTACAGATACGGTACCCGAAATTATTTGAACATACAATAGGGCACGCTCCGTCCTCCGTTCACCGCATATGTCTGAAGCAGGATGCTAAACCGGTAGCTATTGCTCATCCACGTCCAATTCCTTTGGCCAGAAGAGAGGCTGTTTCGTCAGCATTACGGCAGATGATTGCAGATGATCTCATTGAACCCATTAACTGTTCTGAATGGGTCCACCCTATGGTTACAGTCCTCAAGAAGGACGGTACAGTAAGAATATGCAATGACCTGCAGGCCCTAAATCGGCAAATCGTGGTAGAAAAGTTTGTGCTTCCAACCGCGGATGAACCAATAGTTAAACTAGCTGGCGCCCGATATTTTTCAAAATTGGACCTTAGGAAGGCTTTCTTTCACATGCCTCTAATTAAGGAGTCAAGACCGCTGACCGCATTTCTCACTATGGACGGACTCTTTCAGTACAAAGTCTTGCCAATGGGCCTGAGTTCAGCTCCAGCAGCTTGGCAAAAGTTTATGGTTCACTCATTTGCCAATTTACCTGGTCAAATAGTATACATGGACGACATCTGTGTATTCGGTAGGACTCCAGAAGAACATGATTCACGACTGCATGCTGTGTTACGTCGACTACACGATCTTAACCTCAGATTAAACCTCGAGAAGTGCAAAGTTAATGCTAGTGAGATCGAGTTCCTGGGCCACATTATAACAAATGACGGTGTGAAGCCGAGTTTTGACAACGCACGTGCCATCACCGAGGCTCCTTACCCGCAGAACTTCACTGAAATAAAGCATTTTCTAGGTATGTGTTCTTACAACCTAGATTATCTGCAGGATTTCACAAATATTGCTGAGCTACTGCGTGAACTGACAAAGGAGAAAAGTGTATTTGTTTGGGGTCCACCCCAAAAAAGGCATTTGATGAGATAAAACGCCGCATTGCTTCCACACCAGTTGTGGCGATTTTCGACGAGACGTGGCTAACGATTGTCTCTACTGATGCATCAAACATTGGGTTGGGTGCTATACTATCTCAAATTCAAAATGGGCATGAAAGAGTTATTACATACGCTTCCAGAAAATTGTCGGCGGCGGAGCTTTCTTACTCTGCCGGGGAAAAAGAAGCCCTTGCCTGTGTTTGGGCCTGTGAGAAGTGGAATTTGTTCTTGTTCGGAAGACCCTTCAGTCTTCGTACAGACCACGCAGCGCTAACTAGTTTACTTACTTGAGGAACAAATGGCATCAGGCCACTTCGGATACACCGCTGGTATGCACGATTGTTAACGTACGATTTTCAAATTAAATTCCGTCCCGGACGCGAAAACCAGGTAGCGGATGGGCTCTCTCGACTAGCTCCCAACGAAACTGAAACTAATGAGGATGATAATGAGAGATTACTGGTGTCTTCGCAGAGTAATGAACCAATCTCAGCCGACTAGGGAAGAACTCCAGAAGGCCACTCAGGAAGATGAGACACTCTGCCACGTTCAGGAGTATCTGCTAAACGGTTGGCCACATAACAATAAGATCACAGGCGAGTTTCTTCCGTACTACGTGTTGCGTCACGAACTTTCATTTATAGATGGATGTTTAATGCGTGGCGAAAAGTTTGTGGCTCCTCGGAGCTTGATACAAAAGATCATGCTATGTGCTCACGAAAGCCACCCTGGTATCGTTCGTACGAAACGCAAGGTTGACGCATGTTTCTGGTGGCCCAAAATGTCACACGAAATAGAAAACCTTGTTCATAACTGCTCTTCATGTCAAAGGGCAGACAAGAGTTCAAGGCCGGTTTCATCCCCTATACAACCCATTGACTATCCTATGCGACCGTGGGCCAAGATAGCTGTTGACATCATGGGTCCATTTAGCTCGGCGCCTCAGCATCAAAGGAACTGTTTGGTAACGACCTGCTTCTACAGTAAGTGGCCGGAAGTCCATTTGTGTGGAGAGGTGATACTGCCAGCATTATTCGATGGCTGAAATATATGTTCTCCCGCTTCGGATTACCAGAGGAGATAGTGACGGACAATGGGCCGCAGTTTACAAGCCACGAGTTTCATTCGTTCCTTCAACTTCACGCTATCCGACACTCACGTACAACGCCGTATAATCCAGCGGCAAACGGCATGGTAGAGCGGTTCAATCGATCCTTGAAAGAGAGTATCCAAGCTATTCGCTTATCTGGTACAGGTTGGGAGGATGCAGTTCTACAAGCACTATTTTCTTACCGAACCGCACACCACCGAGCTACATACAAAACGCCAGCTGAACTCATGCTTGGGCGTATCCTTCGGACAAAGTTGAATGCCGCACTTCCTGTTCCTGCAACCAATAATTCCGACGAGTTAGATCGTCGCCATCGATATCAGACCACTTACCAGAAGCATACTACGCCGCTCCAGCCCGAACATTCGTGCGCGTGAAGGTAAACGCTGCATCAAAAGGACAACCCACGTTATCAGATCCGATAAGAATAATGCATGCATGTGGGCCAGGCACTTACCGGCTGGAGGATGGCAGCACAGTCAACGCCCGGCGAATATTCACAAGTATCAGACGAACGGGGCAAATACCACCAAAATTCATTGACGAGACCACGCAAAGCACGCAGCTCCGCAGGACGAGCCGAGAACAAAGACGACCGTATCGATATGGTTTTGTCGTCTCATACGATTAAGCGGAGAGGTGATGTTGTGTATTCTGTCAGCTGTCTGGACGGCTAGTCTAGACGGACACGTGCACACAACCCAGACACACACACACACACAAAGCGTCTAATTCTCTACATCCTTATTAATTCATCCTTCTCCTTGCGAAACATTAATGTCCTCACCCAGTTAGACATTGTTCAGATTACAGCAGTCCGTTTCCGAGAGTGACCTTTTCGTATACAACACTAGCTACACGTTTGTTTTGGTGTGTATTAATGACCTTGCACAGGGAATCACTTTAAACTTCATAATGTTTGCCGACGATCTCTAGAACTGGCGCAGGATCCAGGCGAACGCCGACCAACATGTGCTTCAGAGTGAACTAGATACGGTGTATCAATGGTCGACCGAAAACTTATTGCATTTCAACGTCAGTAAATGCAAGGTGCTTTGCATGCGACGTCAGGGCAGCTACTCATACCGACTCGGAACGGATGTACTGCAACAAACAACTCTCGAACGTGACTTCGGTGTCCTAGTTCAAGATGACTTTGGTTGCTCCAGGCAATCCGAAAAGGCCTCGAAGACCGGGAACTAACACGTCGGGCTGTTGAAGCGGGCATTTGGACAAATAAACAGCTCCAGATTTCGACAAATGCTCAGTGCGTATGTTCGCCCCCATATCGATTATACAATTCAAGCCTGGCATCCATGGCTGAAACACGACCTTAATACACTGGAGCAGCCACAAGGCGCAATCTTTCCTACCAGGTGAGGCTGCAACGATTGGGGTGTACAGTGGAAGCTATCGCAGACTACGAGGCGATCTGATTATGGCATACTTGATTCTGCGAGACCCACATCATGTGTGCCGCCCTTTACTGCTACTCAGCAGCAATACAAACCTGAGGGGCCACTCATTAAAACTCGCAGAACAATACAGTCGTCTGGAGTACCGCAGAAATTTCTTTTCCATTCGTGTCTGTCACCCGTGGAATGCTCTCCAAGAATCTGTCGTCTCTACACTGACACTAACAGTAGTTAAAAGACGGTTGGACGATGCACTCATCCACTTACACTTGCTTACTTAACACTGTGTCTCCATCCAACACCTGGCGTATACCATGTAATTATTTGTTGTTAACTGTGGGTGCTGTGAATCCAGAGGATCGCAGGACTACAGCGGAGCAAACGAAAAAGTCCTCATTTTCACATTTAATTTATTTACTATTTTATTATCCTTATTATCATTATTGTTATGTTGATATCCCCACCAACTATCCAATGGGACTTGTAATGCAATGATTCTTAAACCGTATAACTTCACTGTTCATTGTGGCTACGACATTTGCATGAGAATGAGCCTCAATATCGTGTACCTGCGTATCCCTCTGTTAGTGGGATCCGCTGCACGTTCTTTCCACGGGATTTAGGGTAGTTTGCGCACTCCACTTGAGTCATTTCGGAGTCAGTTCGCAGACAGCAGAACAACCACCGTCTCACCCACGGGGTTTAATGTTGCTCGAAGTTACCCGGGTTCACCGTAGTGCAATGTGTTTGGGTGACGCGTGATGCGTTTTAATGTCGTGGGATCAGCATGGTGAATTTGTGTATGCTACTGATAAGGGTCATCCGTGCTTCGACATTTTGCTTTTCTCTAGTCCGGCCACCGAAGTTGTCAGTGCTAGTTCCGGTGTTTGCCTGGTGGCAACTGATGTGTATGTTACCTGGTTCCTCACTATGACTAGTAGACTGCAGCTGAGCGTCTCCGGTATAGCGAACAAACTGCTAGGTGTAACACACTGTACAGAAGTTGAAGCAAGCACGATGCAGACAATGTTTTTATTTATGGAAAAGAGAGTTGGTACTGATTGAGACTGAGTCGTTATCGTAATGTTTTGCCGCCTGGCTCTCTTCTTCCACCTGTACGGGGAATTCGGGGTGTTATTTTCACTTACAATCACAGGTCCGTTTCCTCTCATACGTATAACTACGGCGCACAATAGCAACTCGACTACTTCTGTTAGTCTTTCACATTTCTTCACTAACTTAGTTACACAGCTAACAACTGAGATGGCGCTGCATACTGGGCAGAACCAAAATCCCTCTGTCGCGTTTTTGTACCGTCTCGTTTTTATCGACTCCGTCCTAAGGCATTTCGTGTGATAGGTTTCAAGCAATTGCGGCAAACTAGCCCAATCATCTCCAATTTAATACATACTTGCTCTTAACGTGAGATATGTTCGTCGAGGGCGTTTGTCGGATGATCAGTTAGTGCATCTTTCTGCGTCAATGATAAGCGTGAGTCAGCGTGGCGCGTCCGCTGTCAGCGGTGATCCCTTGGATGCACACGTTGCAGTGTTGGTCGCTTGATAGATCGATGTTAGGTCCGCCTGTTTTGGGACCTAGTTAATGTAGCTAAACACAACGCTGAACAAAGATTGAGGGATTCCTTCACAGATGCGTTGATAAACACCCGATTGGAATAAGCTTAGGCTTTTCGGACAGCCTCGTGAATTCTGCACCGAATGGTGTTACACAGAAACGCAATAGACACAAGTTGAATGAGGTATCCGCTTGTGTTCAATCATGGATGACAGTCCAATCCTTTAGCGATGGTTAGGATTTTAGTGGTAAAATATAATTCCACGTATGATGGATCAGTGTGTAGAGCTGGTGAATCCGGTTCGAATGAGCGTACGGTGACTCCGCTGCTAGAAGATAGAGAGAATACGGAGGATTATGCCAAATGACCCGGGAGCACGCGCTTCAAGCTTGTGTGTGTTGATGTCGTTACCGGACGTGGGCGTTTCAATGTGTTTCAATGAGTAGCCCTTCAGGTCTGTTTCGCTGTTGAGTTGCAGTTATGTGCAGCACACGTGTGTCTTGCAGAATTAAGTACGCCATAATTAGGTCGCCTCGTAATATGCGATAGCACCGGCTGAATTCCCCCAATCGTTTCGGCCTCCCCTCGCGCCACAGATTTCGCATTTCAATTACATTCTTAGACGTCCGAGGTTGTGGCTGCCTAAATGCATTAAGGTCATTTCAACCATGCATGCCAGGCTTGGATAGCGTAATCTGCATTGTGGCAAGCATACACACTGAACATTTGTCGGAATATGGAGGATTATTCCAAATGATCCGGGAGAACGCGCGTCAAGCATGTGTGTTTCGGCTAGCCCACATGTTGTGTATCAGCTTTCGATGCCTTTCGGGTTACCTGGAGCAACCTAAATTATCGTGCACCAATACAACCAGATCACGTTGGACGGGAAATTGCTGCAGTAAATGAGTCCCGAGCCTATTTGAGTAGTTGTTATGCTGTCATATAGAGAGCACCCTGCATTTACTCAAGTTGAAATGTATTACAGTCTGAATTAACCACTGATATACTGTGTCTAGGTCCCTCTGAAGCAGACGGTGGTCAGCATTGGCCTGAAACCTTCACCAACTTTTGATGTCGTCTGCAAACACGAGGATGTTTGTAGTGATTACCTGTACGAGTTAATTAATAAACATCAAAAAGCATCGTGGAACTAGAACCGAGCCTTGGGACATCCCACCCTAGAAACTGTAAGGGGCGGACAGCTTGGAAACCTAGTGCTAACGCGTTTCCCAAGAAATCAACAACAATAAATGCGGTAGTGGACCATAGCACCGATTTGCAAACAATTACAAACGTCAAATTTACAATACCACAATTAAATGTAGCTCCCGTACAAGAGTGGCAACAACGGCAACAGTCAAAAATAGGAGGCTATCATGAGCCGTTGGCGTTTGTTAATTTGTGCATTACAAACACTGACGCCATTGTGTTTCATTTCAACATAAGAGGGAACAAAACAGAAGGCAGCATGTACCAAATGGTGTGCATGTGTGTGAGTTGCGCCACATCAATAGTGCAATACGGCTTGTCAGGTCACTCATGCAGTGCGAGGTAATGTGAACACAATTGCTACATATTGAAACACTAGAATGCACTGATTAATTTTTTTGCATTTTTTGCATTTTTTGCATTTTGCATTTTTTTGATTAATTTTTTTGCGCTTGCAGCATTTTTTGATTAACTTCTGGACATTTTATACTTACCGCGGAATCTGTCCTAACCAACTTACTTCATAATCAAAATTAGAGAAGTTATGTCTGCGTAGCCGTATTCTTTAGCAGATATCATTTGTTTGATAACGTCATTTCAAGTGATTAGCTGCTATTTGACATCCCCAGTGTGACTGCGCTTGATGAGCATGTTGACAAGGTGCCTACCTGTCTGTTACCCACTACCTCGTCCATACTCGCTCTAGAAGACTTGGTCGTTCCTGGAGAGGACGGGGTGCACGGTCCTCGTGGTCATTCTAGGCTCGAAGAGTGGTTTCATGCATTCAGTTTGGAACGGACCACGGTCCAGCCACCGTCTTGTGTGCGATTGATACCAAAGTACAGCGTGCTTGTGTTTGATGTGAAGGAATGTGGGCCGGCTCCATTGGTGAAACGTGGCTCCCTTCCAGCTGCCTCCCTGTCTTATTCCTTCGTGTTTACACTGGATATGGGGTGTGTGGTTCGAGCTGTGGGTGTGCAGCGCAAGCCATCCATGGTCCTTCTGTAGACGCAGGCGTCCTGTGGCTTGCCACAGTGAGAGTCAAATCCGAAACCGGAAGCTGCAGACCGATATATATATATATATATATATATATATATATATATATATATGTCCAGAAGTTAATCAAAAAATGCTGCAAGCGCAAAAAAATTAATGAAGGTAACCATCATTATCGTAACCAAGTGGTCAGTTATTAGAAGATTATTCAGGTAGGCAGAACAAACCAAAGAAATTAGAATAAAAATGTTCCAGATTAAAAGACCTAGTTTAAGTGTAAGTTGGTTTAGCCTAACTGCGGTAAAGAAGCATCATGTATGCAACACCAGCCTCAGCATGGGATATATATTTATATATGTGCATCTTTAGATTTATATATAAATATTCCGGACGCCCTGCGTTCAATTTATCCATCCAAGTCACGTCCATTATTTCCAACGGTCATATGGCCACATAATCATTTGCACACATTCTGACTTCCCTGTCGGTATCATGTCTCTCCACGCATGTGCAATCCCGTGTGATTTCGTCTTGCCTTCGATAAGGTGCTTAGATTCTGTCTACGCACGCAGTTCTCTCTTATCACTGCGCGCGCCCTCGCCAAGGGTGCTTCCATACCTTTTCGCAATGATTACGATCTCTGTAAACATCCATCTTAGCTCCATTGATTTGACCCATTTCTGAATTTTGTTAACAGCTCAACATCCACTTCAACACTCATCCTGTCTTCGTTCGGTTCGAGTGATTAACCAATCGTAACACAGGATACCGGTATTATAGGATGGGTGGATGTGATGCGATTGGTTAATCAAACAAACCGAACGAAGATCGGATGAATGTTGAAGTGGAAGAATGCCAAGCTGTTTACAACATTCTCGAAATATGTCAAGGATTGAAGTAAAGACAGATGTTTACAGAGACCGTCAAATATGCAGGAAACACCCGTGATCAGGGCGCGCGTAGAGATAAGGGCGAACTGCGTGCGTAAACTGGAGTTAAACACGTTATCACAAGGTAAAGATGGAAGAAGAGGGATGGCACATGCATGGGGGTCACGAAACCGACAGGGAAGGCAGTTTGGTCACAGGGTTTGTGTGCAAATGCTTATGTGGCCTAAGACTAAACATAGTTCTGCAGCACAGTGGGTGGTGGGTCGGTGATAAGGACTTTGGGAATAGTCGACGTGCCAAAGATGGACGAAATGAAACAAAGCTACCAACCCAAGGAAAACACCAGAAAGCTTTTCGCCCTATTAAGGCTCGCCAGCCGTGCCCACCCATCAGTCCCATACAGGGGATCGAACTCTTGACTTCTAAAAGCTAACGCCAGTTCGCCAGTAGCTTATGTCACTGAGCCATGGGGACGACAGTCAACCATTACGTATTGAAAACTAACTGAGATATAGCCCGACTCATCCTCCACTGCTGTGAAGGCTATTGCCTTTGAGGGCACAGTGATTGGCCGTCACGGTCAGGTTTCCCTAGCCAGAGCCGTGAACCCACACGAAAACGTTGAATACTGGTAGGGCTTTGATTTTTGGTTGCTATATCGTAGTTAGGTTCCAATTCATATTTGTCGGCTGTCGTCCGCATGGCTCAGTGGCATAAGTTGCTGGCTAGCTGGCGTTAGCAACTAACGGTCATGGGTTCGATCCTACGTAGGGGCCGGATGGATGCACATCACTGAAGAGCCCCAATAGAACGAAAGGCGCATCAGGTCCGTTTTACGCTTGGTAGCTTACCAATTCGGCTTGGCATCTAACTGCGATGAACCAAATCGAAGCATACCCAAAGCGGTCTATCATTAATAATGAAAAGAAAGCGCCTGGAATCCTTCTAAAATGCTTATATATATATATATATATATATATATATATATATATATATATATATATATATATATATATTCGGCCTATGGTGCGCTGAGGCTGGCGGCGGCTAGATCTTGACAGATGGCCTGCCCACTGCTGCTATTGTTGTGCCACTTGCTCATGTCCTAGACGCCTCCTCGTGGCGACCGCTGGGTGGGATTTGGGTTTCGCCCTTCTCCCTGCTGAGATCCAGGACATTAATCCGCATGAGTCAGTGAACTGACCATGTGCTAGACCCGCAACCTTTCGGGTGTTCATTTAATCGAAGGCATTGGCTGAGGACCCGAGTCGTTCTCCTGTCAGATGTGGGCGCCCTGGCAGTATCCTAGCCCATTCTCTTCGGAGGTTAGGAAGTGGTCGATGACCCACTTCTCGTAAAACCTCGCCATGGAAGACAACAGGTCTACGGGTTCTAAGCTCACAGCTCGATTCGTGTAGAGCACGAGCGCCACGCATTTTCTCTGACCGTGAGAGGACACCTCCGGGTGTTCAATGGTTTGCTACTACCCACCACAAGCCAGGCAGCCCCTGGTCAAATTAGTGCAAACCCGCCAAAACCCACCTGCGCCTGGCCGTGGTCGCAGGTGCATATACTACTAAAATCGCAAAACATATATGAATCGTTCCAGCACCTCCAAGGCTGCTTGTGATGACCGTCAAGTAGATCCGAGTCTGTCTCTGCAGTCACATTCCCGAGCTGGATCTGCTCCCCACTGCCTTTTTGGTCAGTCTATTGAGCCAAAGGCTCCGGGCGGAGTCCCTCAAGCAAATCTCCGAAGCATAACGACCATTTTGCGTGCGATTGCCTATCAATGCAATCGTATGCCTGCGCGCAAAGCACTCAGCATCGGGTGCTGGAACGTGCAGTAACTACTGGACAGGAACTCCAGCGCGCGCCCGGAGCGACACACTGCACTGGTCGCGATGGAGCTGGCGAGCTACCACATCGATATTGCGGCGCTCAGTGAAATCCGGCTCGCTGAGTAAGGTAAGTTGCATGAAGCAGGTGCAGGCTATACATTCTACTGGGTGGGCAACGCCGCCTCAACAGCACCTGAACATGAGGTCTGATTTGCAATATCCGATCGCCTCCATGGTCAGCTGGTGGGTGAACCAACGGGCATCAGCGCGCGACTGATGACTGTTCGCCTACGACTCGGAAGAGGTAAGTTTGCTACTTTTATAAGCACATACGGTCCGACCATGTGTCATCCTGATGACACGCGTGACCATTTCTACACTCAGCTATCTTCAGTGATACCGTCCGTGCTGAGGAGCGACCGACTATTTCTGATGGATGATTTCAACGCGCGCGTTGGATGTGATGCACCGTTGTGGACAGATGTTATCGGTTCGCATGGCATTGGTTCAGCGAATGCAAACGGTGACAGGCTGTTCTCACTGTGTGTCAATTACGGCCTGACGACCACGAACACCTGGTTTGCACTGAGTGCGAGTGATATAGCGACTTGGACGCACCCACGGAGTGGTCACGCTCACCTGCTCGACTATGTCCTTGTACGTCAGCGTGATATCCGTGAAGTGCGCATGACACGTATACTGCTAGGAGCTGAATGTGGCATTGATCACAAGTTGGTGCGGACCAAACTGTACATATATTTTCGTAAATCTATGTATTGCACCTCCGCCGTGAATCGGCGCAAATTTAACATCCTCCCCCCCGGTACTGTGGCGAAGCGTACTGAGCTGGAGAAGGCGATGGCTGCACGCGTGTGTGATGTGGACTGCATAGCCACAGTGGGCGACCTGTGGCACCACATTCGCGACCAGGTTGGAGATGCTGCCGAGCAGACCAACAGGCACGCAACCTCAAAGCGGCCTGATTGGTTTGATGACAACAATGCGACGGTCGGCGCATTGATGTCGGAGAATGATGCAGCATTTGCTGCACATGTTGCAGACCCCGTGACTTGGGAAAGAGTAGTCATTTTCGCAAACTTCGACGGTGACTGACCCGAGAGCTCTGTCGCATAAAAATGCATGGTGAACGGTGAAGGCGAAGCAGATGGAATGCTACGCTGAACGACCTCAACACAAGGAATTCTTTGAATCCTTGAAGGCAGTGTGTGGACCGAGATTGAAGCCGATGAGGACACTGATCGATGGTAGTTCAGGCGCTACCTGCACCCAGACTGCAGACATAATGCAGATCTGGCGAAACCACTTTGACTGTCACTTGAACAAGCGTTCAAAGCTTGACTGGCCTACATTGAACGGCCTCAAGCAGCACGATGTGAAGGCGAATATGGCGAACACGCGGACACTGGATGACACGCAGAGGGCACTTGCTCTGCTGCGAAATGGCAAGTGTGCCGGGGCCGAAGGGATCCCGCCTGAAGTATTGAAACACGGCGGACCCGCGTTGTTGACCGCGCTGCACCACTTTGTGCAACACATATGGATTGAGGAGGAGGTGCTTCCTGAGCTGAAGGATGCCCTTGTGCTACCACTGTACAAGGGCAAAGGTAGCAAGCAATGTTTGTTCTTTCATCAACACCACACAACGTCCACTTCCAGTGCTTTTCCGCAACCATCGACTGAAACCAAACATCCAATCACGCCTCCAGATGGAACCTTACGAGCGTCACCCTTCTCAACCATAACGTCCGATGAACTCCATCAACCTCAGCCTATATTAACTACTAACTTGGGTGTGTCTACATAAACCCCTCGAGAATCGTACGAAGGCAATCCTGCGGTGACCACCGCCTCCGCCGACGCTGATTTGCGTTTCAATGTACCATCCCCCACTGCCTTGATAGATTATTCAACCTCGCCTCACTCATCTGCAGCGTTAGTTCCAGAGGCAACAGTATGCCCTCAGGAGCAGTCGTCTACCATAAGATTCTCTAGCGAAATTCATTCGCTACTGATGGATCGAGGATAGCATTTAGTGGGGCCCTAAACGATGTGTGTGCTACTCTCTTTCCACATAGATGGAGGCCTTCGAAAAAACGTGTACATACCGTCAAGATTCGAAACAATCAGCACCGGCGACGCCTACAATATGGCCATATTCAACGTCTTTATCATACCCGCCGGAAAGACGCTGCAAGTACGGTGATTGACGGAAGATGGCGCACTGCCTTTCTTAATGAGGACGAGAACATTCCAGGTTTCACGGAATATTGGAAGAATGTCCTCTCCAGACCTACTGCTAATGATGAGCGCGAACCGCGTCGATTCCTCCCAGCTAATGATGACTTGGTGAAGCCAGTCGTCCTGGAGGAGATGCAAAGTGTTCTCAAACAGATGCGGGGTTCTGCTCCCGGTGTAGACCGCATCAAGCCAGCCGATATTTCAAGGATGGATCCCTACTTTGTAATTTCTTTTCTCAACTGTCTTCTTGCTTCCTACCCATTTCCCATCCACATGAACACTGCTCGGATCACCTTCGTACCAAAAGTTCCCAGCCCATCTCCCCTGACCAATTCCGTCCAATCGCAGTTTCCTCTGTCTTCACACGCCTTCTACGTCGTATCCTCTTTGATCATTGGGTTCCGACTTTCCCTACCGACCGCCTTCAATTTGATTTTCTTCGTAAAGATGGCGCTTTCGGAGCCCCGTCCATACTCCATGCTGCTCTTCGCCATTCTCATTCTTCTCGTACCCCCATTTCATTTGCGGCAGTGGATATCTCGAAGGCGTTCGATTCCATTTCTCATCACTCCTTACTTCGAGCAGCAGCTGCTTTCGGAGCCCCCCCCCCCGCTATTATTAGATTACTTGGCATCGTATTACAGCTCCCCGTCCTCAATCTTTAATGATGTCAAGCTTCAGCCTGATAGAGGGGTCCGGCAAGTAGATCCGCTTTCGCCTTTGCTCTTCATAATGTCCCTAGATGAAGTTTTACACGGAGTCGCCACTTCGCCTTGGATATCACCGGCTGGCCCGATTGAGTACCTCGCTTACGCGGAAGACGTGATCATCTTTGCTCAAGACCGCATTTCTCTGGGAGATCACCTTCAGCGATTCCATCAACGACTGCAGTGCGTCGGCCTCAACATCAACCATCTAAAATCTTTCTCGGGGAATATAATTGTTGATGGCGCTCGCAAACGAACCATACTGGATACGAATGCTTTGGACTGTGGTCCTATTTTTATTCCCTCCATTCAGCCCGATGAAAAGTTCAAGATGTTGGGTCTGCCTTTTAACTGGAAGGGTAAGCTCACTCTAACAGTAATCGACGATATTACTGTGCAACTTAACGAAGTTACCAAGGCACCGCTTAAACCACAACGACGACTTGAGATTCTGAGGACCTATCTGCTCCCCAAGCATGTTCATCAGTTAGCTCTGGCAGTGGTTCACCGGAATACATTGAAGCGGTTGGATCGCATTGTCAGATCACACGTCAGAAAATGGCTGCGCTTGCCGTCAGACACCTCCATTGCATATCTTCACTCTCCCATTGCGAGCTTTGGTTTGGGTATTCCGTGTCTGTCAACGAGTATTCCCCTGCTACGGAAGGAGCGGCTGGAACGACACCTAGCCAACTGCCATCCAGTGACCAGTTGGGCGATCCGGGACCCTGCAGCCGCTGCCATCCATCGTCTAGCGCGCTCCACTGTTACCATCGGTAATCGCGTCGTCATGAATAAAAGCTCAGCTGCGGATGCCTGGAGAGATGCTTTTTTTGCTTCAGTGGATGGCTCTCCCTTGCGAAATGTGGTCACGTCACCTTCCGCTCACCACTGGCTGAGGGACCCCACCAGGATTTTTCCACGTCTTTTCATACGGGGTGTCCAACTACGGGGGAGGGTGTTCTTTCTGCCAAAACGCGACGGAGCAGAGGCAGATCTACAAATGACCCGGCTTCTCTCAACTGCCGCGGGAGCTGCGGACAAAAAGAGACTCTGTCACATGTTCTTCAGGCGTGCTGCATCACGCATGATGTCCGCTGTAAACGTCATAATGAAATTGCCCAACAGATTGCCAAGCAACTGCGGCGCAATAGCATTAACATTGTTATGGAGCCGAGGATTCCGACAGCCACCTCCTTCATCAAGCCAGACCTGCTTGCAGTTAGAAATTCTACGGTTCACATTGTGGACGTGGCCATCTGTGACGCGTACCGAATGGATTGTACTTATAAACTGAAAGTGGATGCATACGGATCAGGGGAGAATGCCGCAGCCATATCGCGATACATACGTGAACAGTTTCCTAAGACGACAAATATTGTTCACCACCCCGTCGTTATCAATAATCGAGGGATGATATGTTCCACCTCAGCCAAATATCTTACCGCACTCGGGATGACATCACTTGATATTTCTGACCTCTGTGTTTCTACTCTTCGTCTGACTCTGAAGGTCTATGACACCTACATGCGTGGTGCATCATCACGCCTTACATAACATGCACCCAATCCCACACGGTGACAATTGACGCGGTTCCGACCACTGTTTGAAGTTTTATTTCAATCAGTGTTTCCTATTCTGCCGGGACATTCGTCCTCTCTTGGCATATTGCTGTACAGCTCATCCCTCGAGCCATGCATGCAAATGTCAAAAATAAATGTTAATGGCATCAACTTGCTGAATTGTGTGGGCAAGGTGATTGCCCGAATCCTGCTCAACCGCCTTGTCAGTCAGGTTGTGGAACCTAACGTGGCGGAACAGCAATGTGGATTCCGTTCGGGTCGCAGCACTATAGATATGGTGTTTTTGGCTCGCCATTTGCAAGAGAAGTGCAGTGAACGACACCAGCCATTGTACTCGTTTTTTTGATTTCACCAAGGCATTTGATACGGTGAACCGCGAGGCGTTGTGGCTAGTGTTGGGTAAGTTTTGGTTACCCCGGTAAGTTTGTAAGTTTAATTGCATGTATGCACATTGGTATGCGAGCGAGGGTGAAGCTGAGTGATGAGACCTCAGATGACTGCAATTGTCTCTGGTGTAAAGCAAGGCTGTGTCTTAGCTCCTGCCCTGTTTAATATATATCTTCATGTCAAGATGTCCTGTGCTTTTGATGCCGCTTGTGCTTACGGTGTTCGTGTGGAACACCGTATTGCTGGTGGGTTGCTGAACATCCGTCATTTCGGTGCGAGAACTCTAGTCTGTGAGTTCACTATCCGTATGTTACTGTTTGCTGACGACTGTGCCTTGTTTGCACACGGCGTGGATGAGTTACAGCACATGACTAGTGCTCTGGCTTCGACAGCGGCTAAATTCGGGCTCACCATCAACACAAGCAAAACTGTCTGTCTATTTCAGGCTTCACCAGAAGTGCAGTCTTCAATATTGCCGTGAATTAGCATTGGTGCTGAAGTATTGGAAACCACCTCCCGCTTTTGATACCTTGGGATTATGATGTCGACTGATCAGCAGATACACAGTGAGCTGCGTATCCGCGTGTCGATGGCAGCGGCAGCATTCCGGAAGCTTGAGTACCGAGTGTGGAACAACCATCAGCTTACCATTGGCACGAAGCTGATGGTGTACAAATCCATGGTGCTGTCCGTTTTTCTGTACGGCAGTGAAACGTGGACGATATACCGTCGGGATGTGCGATATCTCGAGCAGCAGTGTCTGCAGTGTCTGCGACGGATTTTGCGCATCGGCTGGGGCGACAGAGTTGCAGACACAGAAGTGTTGCGCCGAAGTGGGATGTATGCAGTTGACTGCATACTTTTATTGAGACACCTGAGGTGGCTCAGTCATGTGAGCCGTATGGATTCGACGCGGATACCGAAGCAGCTATTATATGGTCAGCTGAGTTTTGGGAAGTGGCACGTGGTGAAACCAAAGTTACGTTACCAGGACATGATTAAAGTGGGCCTCACGCGTTCTAATCTTGATTGCAGATCATGGGAATCGATGGCGTTTGATCGACGTGCATGGTGCGATCTGATCACGAAAGAAGTTGCCGAGGTGCAAGAGGAATCCCTCATGCATGCAGAGAAGAAGCGGCAAGCACCGATGCGTTGTTCTCCATCGACATCAAGAGTGTGGTGCTGTAGCACATGCGGTCGCCAGTGCCTGAGTGAGGCAGGCTTAGTGAGCCATGAGCGAGGCTACTCGGGACCACTACCGAAGCGACGACGGGTCCTGCAGAGAACGTAGGCAGAACCAGCGCAGCGTTTGTAGGTACGCTTCACTCCATTTACTAACTGCGTGTTTGCATGCTAAGTCTCTTTATTTCAGGTGGTGGATTTTCAGTTTTGCCCTAATGCCTTTCTTTCTCATAGAAATGTCTAGTGAGCCATGAGCGAGGCCACTCGGAACCACTACAGAAGCGACGACAGGTCCTGTAGAGAAGTATTCAGAACGGGCGCAGTGTTTCTAGGTAAGCTGCATTCGATTTACTAACCGCGTGCTTGTATGCTAAGTCTCTTTATTTCAAGTGGTGGGTTTTATTTTTGCCCTAATGCTTTTCTTTCTCATATAAATGTCCATTAACTTGCACACCTCGCTTAAGCCATTTGTATTCGATTTCCATAACAATTTTTGTTCGTGGCATTTCCGTAAAGTATACTTTCTGACCTCGTGAATTTATCTAAGACTCCTTTGTAAACAACTTATTTCATATGCTCATTAACTTAAAATTTATGTCCCCGTTTCTTTATTCATTAATCGAGTTATTTTCTTTTTATCTCTCTCTCAAGTGATTGGCTGTTGTTTGATATCCCCTGTGTGGCTGCGCTTGATGTGCATGTTGACAAGGTGCCTACCTGTCTATCACCCACTACCGCGTCCATACTGGCTCCAGGAGACAGTTAGTCGTTGCTGGAGGGGACGGAGTGCACGATCCTTGTGGCCGTGTTAGGATCAAAGAGTGGTTCCATGCACTCAGTGTGGAGCGGACTACGGTCCAGCCACCGCCTTGTGCACGCTTGATTCCCAAATACAGCGTGCTTGTGTTTGCCTGTGAAGGAGTGTGGGCCGGCTCCATTGATGAAACGTGGCTCCCTTCCAGCTGCCTCCCGATCTTATTCCTTCGGGTTTACACTGGATATGAGGAATGTGGTTGGAGCTGTGAGTGGAGCAGCGCAAGCCACCCATGGTCCCTTTTGTAGGCGCAGGCGTCCTGTGGCTTGTCACACTGACAGCCAAATCCGAAACTGGATACCGCCAACCATATATATTCGGCCACGAATTAAAACTACACAATCGACTAGATTGCCATGGTAGGTATTCTCATCATAGGATCTGATGGCCATGGAACGCTCGTCCGTGTTTTTATTTTCGCGCTCAGGTTACTCATTTTTAAAAAGGTCTCGGCGATGCAGTATACTAAATGCATTGCTTGATTTGTTTTCTGATTATCGAATGACAACAAGACGAATGCCCAGATTGCGTGTACAGAATCCCCCGAAATCGGGGTAAGCGAATCTATATGAGTTCATGTGGATATTATTGTGAGATCATATATGCCTGTTTAAAGTTCATGCCTCCTTTTATCTTTATTATTTTACTTATACAAACGGCCTAGGGATGTGTCAATTCTTGACACCTTTTACCTGCAATATACCACTGTTCCGGTATTTCATGGATAAGGTTGAGGAGGCGGTTGGGCAGGATACTTGTGACCACCTCCCCCACACAACACAGCAATTTTATGTCACGATAGTTCGAGACGCATTGTTCGATCCCCTTGTACTTGTACTTTGGTAGCACAATAGCGTCATCCAAGTCAGCATGCACTTTCTAGTAAAACCACCTGCATTGCGACAAAGTGGTGCAAAGTATATAGCAACGCGTGTCCGACAAATCAAAGCACTTTTGGCGGTATCCCACGAGCTCCGACGCACATACTATGCGGCTACCTGTTACACAGGAGAGGAGTCAAAACGCAGCCTTCTTTCACCACACAATCAACATCAAACTCATCCCTGGTTTGAGTACACAGCTGCACCCTAGTCAGCATATCACTGTGCATGCATTCAATTTAACTTACAAAACAACCCGAGCAACCAAATTTATCGACACCAGCCAGAGCGCCTTGCGGTTTACAGTGTCAAATGTTTTGGGGAACTTAACAAACAGCAAGCAGAATGGCTGACGTCCCTCCCAGCAATTCTCCTGTAATCGATGAGACGCAGCGTCGTAAGATATATTGTGCTGAGATAGAACGAATTTCGCACTGCTCTTCCACCGTTCTTGAATCAACGAGCTTCGTGACAAAAAGTTCGAGCAGGATTTGTGCCAACACCTTCCCACATAAATCAACGAGTTAATGTCGCGATACTTCTTGGCACACTTCTCGCCCACTTTGTCCTTGTCCAATGGTAGCAAAAAAGCGAATCAATCAATTAATGCATTAATGCAATTAGTCTGCAAACGGCCCGCTTCGCCTCAAACGGTGTAGCATATATGGCAATGCAAGTGCGTCGTATTTAAACACTCCTGGAGGTGGTACTTCGGTTTCCGTGCAACTGTCGTTTTGCAGTTGCGCAAGCGCTCGCTGTGTCCCATGCAGTGCCGTTGTCGTCAAGACAATTATTTTGTTGTTGCAGCCCGTGCAATCAAGCCTAGCTCATGTGAACGGTTGTTTAACTGCCAGTTAAACTGTCTTCATCAGATTTACATAACGTCTGCAGTTTGCATGCAGGCAGAGACTAAAGTAAAAGCATCCACCAGCGTCATCAGCGGCTGCAAGTAAGTCAAAGAACGCCTAAAAGAAGTACACGAATTCTTTATGTTGGTGGCGTTTAACGTAGCCTTCAAATTGTCCCAACTGCTGTGCCCATCATGCATTTTTGATGACAAGGATCACTCAAGCGAAATGCTCTTCTTCTCGGAGTAAGTAAAAACGCCATGCGCAGCTAATGCTGCAATTTTCGCCGAAACCAATACATCACTGATCGCGCTGTTGTGATCAAGCTAATCGGGAAGCTTGTAGTTTGCGCGTCCGATCGCTTGCTCAGTATAGCCGTCAACTGTTCACGAATTTGTTGCCAAAAGTGCTTGCCTGAGGCGATGGATGCGACACCGCCAAGGCAGACATTCTTTGGTTCCGTCCTCTTCCCAACGGCAGGTAGGAAACATACATTCAAATCCTGTTGGTTAATGTTAGGCATAAATCATAGCTTTGCTATTATACGTGTATAATTCCGTCCGGCACATTTGTGCTCAGTGTCACACTTAGCTCCAGCAATACACCTATCATACGCACCTTATCCATGTCACACTAGCGTAGGATGATACAGTTGAGAAGGCGAGCTTGGCTATTCAGTCTGTTTGTTCAGTTTGCTATAACACATGCGCACGGTGGGAGCTGTGTGTTCCTGATCCTCAAGCCGCTTGGGGCTCGAATTAAGAGCAACTAGGCATCGTTTCCATTGGCTGGGTCAATATCATATGTCTAGATTGCTACTGTCCACACCGCAGCATAATGTGCAATGCGCGCGCTGAAATCATGAATTAGGTATGTCCGATCGCTCCCCGGCCCAGACCTTATCACGGAGGACAACAGCACGTAAAACTGACCGCTCATGTCATGAGGAGAACACAATGGCATCATATGTGATAATAAATTAGCAGATTTACCACTTACTTGTCTTAAGCAAAGGCATTACTCATAAGCTAATGGCAGTCAGCTCTCCCACTAGCCGTCAATTAAGGCGCTGCAAGTGAACGTTACAGTGAGCTCTGACAATTTACTTGATTTCTTCGTGCAAACTCGCCGCAACTTGGAGTTTCATACATCATTTCATTGGATTTCGTATGAGGAATCTATTGTTGCAGTTTTTTTGGATATATTCCTGTCGGTTTCTGCAAAAACTAACAAACTGCTTCTCTACGGATTACCATATTTCGTCAATCGGTACTTTTAGTGCCTTCCGTCTATCCTAAACTCGACAAGACTATTTCTGGTCTCAACTGCAAGACAAATTGGAGTGCCATCGAAAAAGCCCTTAGCCATCTCGATTGGCTTTCATACAAGCTAGATATCGAAAAAAATCTACTGCCAACAGCGTGACCGTTGACGCATTGCGAAAAAAGCTGACGATGACAAACACCGCCCGAAAGCCAACAGCGCCGTGAATCGATTGATAAATCGCAAGTCGTTCACCTGGTTGACGCATCTCGCCGACGTGATCCGATAACACGTGACCCGAGCGCACCGTGTGCGTGGCCAGTCGTGACACGAAATAAACTTTGCAACTGACCTGACGTTGAGCCTTCGGGAGACAAAGGACATTGTTGACAGACGTGCACAACTTACACGAAGGCGTGAATTTTGCTAGTCAACTGCGGTGCGTTCCTTCTGTTCCTCACTGATTCGTCCAATTTTCTGGTTTCACTTTCTCACTATTAACAGATAGCAACCACGCTCAGAGCCATTTCTATTTTTGTTATCGTGAAACTTACGTTTGGTTTTCTCTCATGTCTGCAGTAAGGACACGCGCGATGAGAAAAAGTTGTGTTGTAAACAAGGATGTCCCCATCTTAGTTCAGAAGCTCAGCAAACAAACCAAGGTACCACACAAAACATCCGGCGGTAGTAGCAGAAAAAGCACCCGAAAGAGTGTAGGCGCTGTGACAGATGGTTGCGCATTTCTTGCTGACCTGAAAAAGACACCTGCAAAAAGTCCCTTTGTAGCTGAAACTGCGTATGCTGCGCTATCATTAAAAGTTGACACGCTCACATCTATGCTGCAGCCCATGCATAGTCTGTTTGTCTTATTTGAATCGCCCTCAGATATTGGTAAAATGCCTATCACTCAATGTAGCTCGCTAATTGACTCAATTTCGACCGAAGTACATAATCGAGTACGTTGCTCAAGCAATGCTGTGTACCTGACAAGCTACCTATGAAAACTGTTCAGAGAGTTCTACTGTCTGCGTGCGGCATACAAACTTGTTGGTCCAGCTGCACTAGGCTACGTAAAAAGTTTATACGCTATGACTGTCCCATACTTTTCCAGTTTGAAAATGAACTAATTGCTAGACAATTCATTCGAAATTGCAATTTGATTCAGCATAATACGACTTTCAAACGTCTGAAAATAATGGAGGACAAAACCCCTTACAGTGAGAGCTTAGAAGACGACAGCTAGAAGCAAACCCGACTGCTAAACCCCATTCTGAAAATGTTTCTGTTGTTGGCAGCGACAAGTTTGGCATTTGTTCTACGCCTGCTGCAGTTACGGATAACGTGGCGAATAACGAAATCAACTCTGGTACTCCAATTAGATCGCTTGATCACACGGATCAGTTTAGCCCGTTATCTGCTGTGTCTAGGAGTACGCCCAGTTTCGGCACTTCGGCTATGCCAGCCACAAAATTGATCACCGGCACACATCCACCAGAACGAAATTTCACGGTTAAGCGTGATAAGCCGACCAAACACAAAATGCCTGCAAACCCCAGCGCTGCGGTTGTGCACGGTGCTGCCTCTCAAAAAGCCAGTTCCGGTAATCCTAAAAGCTTCTTCAATGCTGTTTCATGCCAGAAAAGAGGAAACAATGTGGTTCAGACAAAACCAACTGCACTACTCGTTGAACCTCATATTCAATCACAGCCACAAACTTCAGCCTGTGTTATCCCGCCAAAAGTCTACCCTGGCCAGTATATAGGATCATCTAAGACATCTAAGGACTCAGGAAAATGGATCGATTGTATGATGACGGTTGACTTGGATTTATCGAGAATGTCACCGGATAAATCCATAGCATCGCCTTGCCTGAATAGACAGTCATCCATTGATCAACGCCATGAAGGCACGCAAGGTGCCCCAACATCTTTGCAGATTGAACGCGATCTATCTGTTTATCACCAAAATCCGGACTCATGTTTAAAAAACACGATGTATTCTGTTCGAGCTGCATGGATTGACACTAGTGTGCCTCCACCGCTTATAGTGAAGCCTTACGACTCCAGCGCACCTAAGCAGGTTACATTCCACTATGAAAATGACGATTGTGTATTTACTCATTTCACCAATCTATACAGTCAACAACCTATTAGTGCCACGACGCAGGCGACACAGCCTCGAAATTTAGCGTCCACTAGCGAGTCCCATGGAAGCCCGCTCTGTAATGCTCCTGCCCACATGAGCTGCTATGCCAACCATGGACCCGCCCCCGTATTCCATTTTCTACAGGGCCATACTCAGTCACAACCCCCTCCCCTGTGGCTACCTCCCAATCCCTTTTCAACCAAGGTGTCAATCCACGCCTTGTTTCACCAATTTTTAGCATGGGCACAAACACAAAGCTATCAGACCCAATGTTCATAAAGCAGCATAAACAACGTTCTTCACATCTCGCATCTATGTTAATATTTTTGATTAATATTCGTTCGCTTCATTTCAAGATCCACATACTACGCTCATTTGTTTCTGTGACCGATCCTGACATAATATTTATAACTGAGTCTTGGTGCCATGACAACATGTCTAACACCCAGCTAACCATTTTTTTATATGATACGTTTATGAGAAATCGGCAGTGTCATCGAGGAGGAGGATGCGTACTTTACGCGAAACAATCGCTGGCAGCAACGACATTCGAGAATCCAGTGCTGAATAATGTGCAAGAGTCACTTTGGCTTACGATAACGATCAGACATCAGCAACTGCTTGTTGGTTGTATATACAGCACGCCAAACTGTAGCCAAGAGGACTTAGTAGTTTTGACGTTTGCATTTGAATGTGCCGCAAGCCTTCCGTTTAAACACAAGATTATCGGTGGTGATTTCAATCTGCCATCGATTGCATGGTCTGCAGGAACTGCTCCTCTGAAATTTCATAATCTTATCTCTTGTATACATATGAATGGTTGGCAACAACATGTCTTCAAACCTATCAGAGGAAACAGCATCCTTGATCTCATTTTCTCGCTGGGCATACCTGCTATTAATGTAACGGTCCTTAATGAATTCCCTGGGAGCGACCATCGGGTGGTCAAATGCTGTTTAAGATTACGCATGGCCAATGAACCACACCCACTGCACTATCGTTTATTCAACTCCGTCAACTGGAACACGTTTAAGGATATGGTCCGTTCGATGAACTAGGATGATTTCTTCCTCTCTCCATGCCCTCAAAAAGCAGCAGACGTGTTCTATGATATCATTGGTCTTTGCATTGATTCATTAGTGCCTCTAAAGTGTGCCCGCCTAAGAAAACAAAACCCGATCGCAAAGCGTTAGGCATCACACGCAAGCTTCATAAGATCCGGCGGAAATTCAGATTAACAGCAGACTTTGCGCTAATACTGCAGCAGGCAAAGTTCATCGAAGAACTCGGGCATCTAAATGTTCGCAATCTCATATTAGAAGAATACAAAGCTTTGAATGGTCCGAATAAAACAACGGAACTGTCCAAACTGTTTCGTGCCAGAGGTTTGCGTCGCAGTAATTCCATCAATTTTATCATTATGCCGGATGGCACATACCTTGATTCTCCGGGTGAAATTTGTGAGGCTTTCAGCGCCTATTTCGACGAATCAATGGTTGATGAACCGCTAGCCACACCAACGCTTGTCACACCACACATTGCTGAAAGTTTATGCACAGTGGAATTCACTATTGCAAAAATCTCCGGTCAAGTCTCCCGCTTGTCTTCCTCGACTTACCCAGGACCTGATGGAATTCCCCCTTGTTTGTTAAAAAGCGGTGGGAGCGACTTGCCTCTTCTATTGCTCAACATTTTTACGCTCTCTTTTAACAGTGCAGTATATCCTAATCACTGGAAGACTTCCATTCTTATGCCGCGGCATAAGAATGGCAACGTTCACGAAATTAAAAACTATCGCCCCGTCAATCACAAACCTGTAATATCTAGAATTATGGAAAGGATAGTGAAAGATGAATTACTTATTTTCTTGAATAAGAAAAACATCATCAACAATTCACAACACGGTTTTCTGCAGGGCAGATCTTGTGCGACATGCCGGACAGACTTCTTAAACCACACAACGGCTGCCATAGACAAAGGCAACAGTGTTATTGTCCCGTTCTTAGACATGCAAAAAGCATTCGACAGAGTGCCGCGTCGAAGACTACTCCTCAAACTGAAGGAAATAGGTATTGGAGAACCAATGTTTTCTTGGTTGTCGTCATACCTATCTGACAGACATCAGGTGGTGCGTATTGGCGACCGTGTCTCTAAACCGAAAGCAGTCACCAGTGGAGTAATTCAGGGAAGTGTACTTGGTCCACTTCTTTTTCTCCTCTACGTCAACGATATATTTCATAGAATAAGACATGGTGCTACTTTTCTGTTTGCTGATGACATTAAAATCGTCTACTCACAAGAACATGCAGATACCCGCGCAGCCTTGTACCACATTCAGGAAGATCTATCGGCACTTGTATCCTGGTGCAACTGTAGCAGATGTCCTTTTCTGTGGACAAGTGTAATATTCTGCCGTACAAATGCGAAGTTTCACCAGGCAGTCTATTAATACAAGGCACGTTTATATCACAGTGCAAAGTGATTCGCGACTTGGGTGTGCGGTATTCCACTACCTTCAACTTTTCGGAACATTGTGACTTCCAAGTTTCGAAAGCCATGAATACGCTTTACAAAGAAGCTGTGCGGATATTCCTCCAAGATGACCTACAGAGAGCGCAGTGAAAAACTTGGACTTGGCCCACTTTGGCTACGGATAATGAAGATGAACTTGTGTTTCCTGTACAGAATAATTCACCATCACATGCACAATTATGCTAACTGTTTCCATATGTCTGTTAACACTAGATACGAGCTACGAACTAAGGAGACAACGGTCATGATTCCAAAGTTCAGTACGCGAATTAGGGAACGTTTCCTCTTAATACACTGCTCAAAGCTTTGGAACAAACTTCCAAGAGCTATCAGTACTTGTTGCACATTGCGTTTGTTTAAGCTTTCGCTAAAACATTATTTAACCGTTCAAAATGTGATAATAATGTTTCGAACAGCACAGTCCTTAGATAACGCTTTTGAGAACGGATTTAATGGTGCCTGAAAATGTATGTGGTCAAGTGCACAAGTGGTTATATTTTGTTGGCCCGCAGCACTTCTTTCTCTCTTTTTTCGTGTGCGATCAACTCTCATGTGACTGCTAAAACTTGTCAGACGATGGAACAAGAGAAATGTAAATTTATTGGACCGTTTCGCGCTACACAAATTTTCATTTTGTGCTCACATTTTTTAAATTTATTATACTATGATATGAAACTGCTGTACCATTATTTGATCCGTCCTTTCTGGGAACGGCTTCTTGCATCGTCGAGCCATATACAATTTATTTATTTATTTATTTATAAGGCTGTCGGATAGTGTAAATTCAACTCCATGATCAGATGGTGCCTTGATGTCTCTTCCCACCCCATTTGAACGCGTAACGAGAGCCCACTGGGTGTAGTTGGTCTCGGGCAGCAAATCGACTCTCACTAAGAGCGTAAATATCAATTCAGTAACGCACGATTGCTATCGCTACTAGTGCCGCGTGTATCTAGAGACGTTAATTCGTCTTCAGATCGAGCAGCGCTAGCAAGTTTAGTCCCGAACTCGAACGCTTTGAGCTCAAGTAGACTATTTCGCCCGGCCATTGCTCTGTGTCCATCTGGAGTAAAGAATTTTATAGATTAAGTGAAAAGGAGCCAGGGAGAGAATTTGCAGAGCAAGAAGAAAGAGGGTTTTGTGCCAATAACCTATCCAATATGATATGAGTGCGAAAGCAGTAACGCGTACACATTTTGATAACCATCCGGTCAATTTATCTTTTGTTCATTCATCTCAGATTGTTTTTGTTAATTTGTTGACTACGTGAATCTTGGCATCTGGTCTATTGTATTTCGATATGCTTGCAATGTTTACCGACGGTATCAAGATTTGGCGCGAGATTCAGCAGAACGCTGGAGAGCATCTCCTTCAGGGTGACCTCGACATGGTATACCAATGGTCAACCCTCAATTTGTTGCACTTCAAATTGAGTAACTACAAGATACTTGCTATCCGACATCAGAGCTGCTACTTATGCCGGTTTGGAAGGAATGCACTGCAAGCATCAACTTTTGAACGTAACTTGGTGTCTTGATTCAAGATGACTTAGATTGCTCCAGGCAATCCGAAAAGACCTCGAAGACTGCAAAATACACGTACGGATGTTGTCACGGGCGTTCGGACAAGCATACAGCTCCATAATTCGACAACTGCCCAGTGCGTATGCTTACCCCCACGTAGAAAATGCTATTCAAGTCTGGCATACACGGTTGTAACATGACCTTAATGCACTTATACAGCCACAACCTCGGGCATCTAAGAACGGAATTGAAATGCGAAATCTGTCGTGCTAGGGGAGGCTGAAACGATTGGGAGATTTCAGCCGATGCTATGGCAGATTACGAGGCGACCTAATTATTGCATGTTTAATTCTGCAAGACACACTTGTGCTACATATAACTGCAACTCAGTAGCGAAACAAACATAAAGGACTACTCATTGAAACACATTGAATCACCCACGTATGGTAACAACATCAACACACACACGCTTGAAGCGCGTGCTCCCGGTTCATTTGGAATAATCCTCTATAGCCTCTCTACCTTCTAGCAGCGGAGTCACCGTACGCTCATTCGAACCGGATTCACCAGCTCTACACACTGATTCATAATACGTGGAATTACCACTAAATCCCTAACCTTCGTTAACGGATTTGACTGTAATCCGTGATTGAACACAAGCGGATAAGTCGTTCAACTTGTGTCCATTGCGTTTCTGTGTAACACCATTCGGTGCAGAATACACGAGGCTATCCGAAAAGCCTAAGCTTATTCCAATCGGGTGTTTATCAACGCATCTGTGAAGGAATCCCTCAATCTTTGTTCAGCGTTGTGTTTAGCTACATTAACTAGGTCCCAAAACAGGCGGACCTAACATCGATCTATCAAGCGACCAACACTGCAACGTGTGCATCCAAGGGATCACCGCTGACAGCGGACGCGCCACGCTGACTCACGCTTATCATTGACGCAGAAAGATGCACTAACTGATCATCCGACAAACGCCCTCGACGAACATATCTCACGTTAAGAGCAAGTATGTATTAAATTGGAGATGATTGGGCTAGTTTGCCGCAATTGCTTGAAACCTATCACACGAAATGCCTTAGGACGGAGTCGATAAAAACGAGACGGTACAAAAACGCGACAGAGGGATTTTGGTTCTGCCCAGTATGCAGCGCCATCTCAGTTGTTAGCTGTGTAACTAAGTTAGTGAAGAAATGTGAAAGACTAACAGAAGTAGTCGAGTAGGTATTGTGCGCCGGGGTTACACGTATGAGAGGAAACAGACCTATGGTTGGAAGTGAAAATAACACCCCGAATTCCCCGTACAGGTGGAAGAAGAGAGCCAGGCGGCAAAACATTACGATAACGACCCAGTCTCAGTCAGTACCAACTCAATGCTCTCTCTCATAAATACAAACATTGTCTGCAGCGCGCCTGCTTAAACTTCTGTGCCGTATGTGACACCTAGTAGTTTTCTCGCTGTACAGGAGAGGCTAAGCTGCAGTCAACCAGCCATAGTGAGGATCCAGGTAACATACGCATCGTTTGCCGTCAGTCAAACACCGGAAATATCCCTGGTAACCTCGGTGGCCGGACTAGAGAAAAGCAAAATGTCGAAGCACGGATGACCCTTATCAGTAGCATTCACAAATTCACCATGCTGATCCCACGACATTAAAACGCATCATGCGTCACCCGAACGCATTAACTATGGTGAACCCCGGTTACTTCGGTTAACACTAAACCCGGTGGATGAGACAGTGGTCGTTCTGCTGTCTGTGAATCGACTCCGCAACGCCTCAAGTGGAGTGCGCATACTACCTGAAATCCCGTGGAAAGAACGTGCAGCGGATCCCACTAACAGAGAGAGGAACAGAAAAAGTGAAGACACGAAAACTGTGATTGTTCACGGTGTTCCTGAGCTTAATGGTTCCTCTTCCGGCGATACGCAGGTACACGACCGTGAGGCTCTTTCTCTCGAAAATGTCGTAGCCACATGTTTGACAAGGATCCCTGTATCACCGAACTATAACGGGTGCGTTTCCAGGCTGTTGAAATTGGTGTTATACTCAGAACTCACGACACAAACTCTTCTAGAAAACTGAACAAAATTCCGTAGCAGGTTGTCAACAGAAATTCTTCTGAAAGGAACAGGAAAATTACCATCTTCTAATGACAACACGGTACAGGCGCAACTCACAATGAAAACACTAACTGTAGGATCTGACTCTGTGGCGGTTCCAACAGTAGTCATAACATCCGGAGTGACACAGCAGAGGCAGAGCGAACACTTGAATACATACCAACTTCGTATTGAGAGTCTGAAACCCATTCAAACCCGATTAGCAGCTGACCTTACTTCGGTCGTCCTAAACTCACTTGCTTCATGTATTCCACCCAACACACTTTTGTATTTTCGAGAAGTTCTTTTGCATGTACACACATGTCCAAGGTATACTCATCAAATTAGCTGAATTAATACTTTTCCACGCGTCAGCAGCTTGGGACCTCATCGCTATCACGGAAACGTAGTTGTGCTGTGAGATCGCGCTAACAGATACGTCCGTTGTCCGGAATGATGGAGCAAGCTAAGGTGGTGGGGTAGCCCTCTACTTTCGTAACAACCTGCAGTGCGAAGCCATACACGATTCCGAAACCGATGTACTTGACTCCATTTGGTGCAAGTTTCGGCTGAGAAGGAACGCTGTTGGCCTGGTGGTTGTTGTTTACCGACCACCATCGTCTGCACGCGAGATGGATTGTAACTTGGTGGCTGCATTGAGGCATGTGATCAACAGGAAGTACAGTCACGTCCTAGTTGCAGACGATTTCAACTTACATGCTGTAAAATCCCAAGCCACACCAGGAGAGCAATTCAAAGCAGACCTGCAATACCTTGTCTCAGCTTTTCCGTTTTATGGCCACGTCACTTCGCCCACCATATTTAGGGGAAATACCAGGCATTCCAGATTGGGCCGGATATTCACTAATGAAGAACTGATTATCGTGTGAGTGCTAATTGATACTCCTCTAGGCCGTAGTGCTCATGCGACTTTGCATTTTGTGTGCACTTGCTATGCTAAATATCCCGAGGACCCAACTCAAACAACGCGAACCGCAACAGGTTACGACATTTTAACCCGACTCGTTAATGCGACCGACTGGAGTTTCCTAAACGAAGATGCACCGGATATGGAATGGGAGCATTTCGTCAGTAAGTTTAACACCCTGGTTAGTGGAGCATCGGAAACTAAGACTATCATTTAGAGGAACATGATGTCGTTTACACCGAGTACGACACGCAAACTCATGGTGATGCGCAACGCAGCGTGTTATACCCACAAAACCGATCCGAGTCCGAATACCTGTAAGGCGTATGTTGTTCACCGTAACCACTGTACGCAATTAGTGCGAGAGGACAAAGCAGCTTAACAACATGCCTTATTCAGGCGGGTAACTGCAGATCCTAGTCTTCTGTACAAGCATATGAACAGCCTCCGCAAGGTGAAAGGTGAATTCCTCCCTTTCAAATAGGAGATGGTCTAACGCGAACTGCTAAAGAAGCCTCGAATGTTCGGCAACAACAATATGCACCAACGATTCATTGCATTCCGTGGTCTCCTGAATTTTGAAACCTATGGTGCCCACATCAAGACTTACTCATATAAATTTTACAGCAGGCATCGTGCTGAGCAAGCTGCTATCCATGCGCCAGCATGCCTGTCCGAGAATTGACGACATCCGCCCAAAGACGCTCGCTGTGGTCGTTACTATTTTCGATGAACCTTTGGCGTGACTGTTCCAGCACTGTCTTAATGAGCAGCAGGTTCCTGCAGTGTTTAAAAGCGGAATAATAACTACCATTTACAAAGGGGGTAGTCGTTCACACCCAGCTAATTGCCGACCAGTGAATCTAATGCCAGTTCTTTCAAAAGTTACAGAGGCTATCATAGCCGGCGCACTCACGTCTTATCTGACCGGCCTTGGTTACATTTCTCAGCAGCAACCACTCTTCCGCCAGAATCGCTCGTGCACAACTAACCTATTTATATCGCGAGACGGCTAGACCGAAACTGTGAATACTAGTGCAGGAGTTGATGCGGCTTAACTTGATTTATCTTAGGCATTCGACCGGTTGGACCATCGTATCTATCTCGCCGAACTTCAAGGATGTGAGATTGGAAATCCTATCTTTGGGTGGATCTGCACTTTTCTCTTGCACAGGCGTCTGGTGGTGCATGTACAGAAATCTAGTTCAGACGCTATTCACGTCGAATGCGGAGTGCCACAGGGCTCGGTATTAAGGCCCGCTCTATTCTCTGTCTTCATAAACGATCTAGCGAGTCAAACTGCGTCAACATGTTTACTCTACGCCGATGCCATCAAAGTTTTGCGAGTGATCAGAGTTTCAGGATATGTTACCTAACTTCAAATCGAGCTTGACAAGATTTATGGATCGTCGCTCCAAAATCGCCTTTGCTTCGATGAAGCTAAATGTCGAGTTCTTCATTGAAAACTCTGAATGGTTCACACATATATGTAGAGGGACCTGGATATCCCACAGCCATTCTTTCGAAAAAGATCTCGGCTGCTCGTAGCAGTGCAAATGGGCATCGATTATTGGGATCCAAATCGTAAGGCTTTTACGGAGAATTTTCGGGCAATTCAAATCGTCGATTTTCCACCAAATACTTTCCGCTTATGCGTGCCCTCATGTTGAATATACAATTTAAGCATGGCAACCGTGACTAAAGCGTGATCTTACTTTATTGGTGCTTCCACAGCGGACGACCAAAGTCTTCAATTGGCTGCGCCACTTTTCATACGAATAGCGCCTCAGAGTGCTTGGCATTTTCAGCGGACGTTATCAACGTTTGCGTGGTGACCTGATCATGGTTTAACAAATATTAAGCAACACTCATCATCCCTGCCATCAACTCAAGAATCTGTGTCACAACAGCCAAGTGAAAGGTCATCTATCTCAAATTGGTACAACAATACAGTCGGTTGGAGTGTCGAAGAAACTTCTCGCTGCGTGTTTGCCACAAGTGGAATACCCTCTCAGAAGCTGTTATTTCAGCCGGCTGTTTATCCTTGTTCAAAGCACGTGTCGACAGTGCACTAAATACACTACACGATATCACCTAATGCAAACGACCGATACAAGGAGTAGAAAAAGAAAAGCAAACCACACCCACCTCAATTTCTGCTCGGATACCACGGAGGATAATCTTGGTTTGTACATAAAACGGACGAGAACGCTGTAACCGGCAAAATTTAATTTGCAGTGGTTCAGTATTTTCTATAACCGTTTTTGCCTTCAATTTCCTTACCCTTAACGGATCATCCGTCCGGACATGTCAAGCTGCGGCTTCTTTATCCGCAATATAACATTGACCATTGACGTCGGGCTGCTGTGACGGGGGTTCGGACAAATAAATAGCTGTATTTTTTGGCAGACTGTCAGAGTGTATATTTATTCCCATGTCGAATACGCGACACATACGACCGACTCTGGTAGAGCAATCCACATTTGACAAACACAAATGAAAAAATGGCTATGCTAACCGTCTGGAGTATTGCAGAAATTTCTTTTCGGTTCGCGTCTGTCACCCGTGGATTGGTATCCCAGAATCAGGCGTATCTGCACCGATACCAACAGTATTTAGATGGCGATTATATGAGGCATTCATCTAATTATAATTGGTCACTTAGCGCTACGTTTGTATCCTTTTCCTGGAGTTTACCGTGGATTTATGTAATGTTAATTATAGGTGCGGTGAATCCAAGCGGAGTGTAGGACTTAAGCCGAGCAAACTATAAACCATTATTATCATATTAAAAGCAGCAACCATTTTGCTATTATTATTGTTAGTATCGTTATTATTATAGCAATATCCTCAACAACTATCCAACAAGACTTGTAAACCAACGCTTCTTACTCCTTTCAAAGTTATTGTTCATTGTTCTATCTTGACACGAATCCGCAGTATCAAATGAATGGATGTACAAATAAATACTGTGCAGAACATAATACTGAAACTACCGCTAATAGCTGTGTTTCGCTTTACAGCACTGTAAGTGGTGAACATCCAGTGCCGTTTGTCTGATTCTTGCTATCAGGTCTCAGGCACTTCGAGTTAAGCCGCAAGCCGTACCAATAGGGAGTTGACTTGTCTTCAGTGACTCATCTTCCATCAGTGACGAAAATGCACAACTACGGAACTGTTACTCTTTTAATACGTCATATCAAACCAGTTGAAAGTTCATGTACATTTTATGCGAAGGAGTATTGTTCTGACCTGTAGATAAAAGGCATGCAAGAAAATTTGATAAAAGGTTCCAGAATATTATGGTAGAGACCATCAGTGTTTAGGTTATGTGAACCGTTCTGGCCTATGCTTAGAATACTTAATGTAAACGACTGAAATCCAAGCGCTACAAACAACAATATCCCCTAGCACCTCTCTCTGCACCAAGAAGTCAATTTTTGATTCCAGCTTCTCTATTGCTTGTTTGCTATAGTAGTTGGAACTTGTGCCATAACAACGGCTCTAAAGACGGGCTAATGAACTGAAGGTTTAGCGGCTCGTATAGTAGTGGTGGGGAAGGCAGCGATCACACAGGAGACGGAAAAGCCACCGGAACGAGAGAGGACCGAAACGTGCGCAGACATCATGAACGAGATCGGACGGCGCAACCCAAGCCCAACAATACGAGCAGAGAGTAGAATGCGTGCAACGAACGAAAACGTGCGTGATCCCAAAAGAACTGAAAAGGGATGTGTCGATAGGTCAATAAATCAGACAGCAACACGTTTGTCGGTGCATGCTAGAGTAACCCCAAGCCGAACAACGCAGTCGAGATCAAGCAGGTCAAGAGCTTTAGAACAACTCCAGGCTAGTCAGAATGTGAGCTACGGAAGCAAAGCTACGGGGTCAGACAAGTAGCTGGGGCCACGAAATATTCAGGCCGACGAGGCACGAACGTGCTATACTGAGATTCTCCATGTGTGTTGTGAATTGGGACGGAAAACTGGACGTTCCAATCGCTAATTTGTGAAAACGTCGTTTTGCCGCCGTTCCCAGTCGCTTTTAACACACAAAAGTGTGCCCACACTTATTCGACCCAGATTCATCTGCGCTATCTGTTGAACTCCATCTTTGGATCTAACTTGTGTGGATCGTCTTTTATCTCCACATTGCGGTTTTCGCTCCATACCGGCAAAAGCTCAACCGAGAAATGTTCCGAATCACGAGCACACAGAAACCTTTGTGGTCTCAAAGGAAAGCCAACTGCACGTTTCATCTGATGAATAAGTAATTACAGCTGTGAAACGTTCATCAAAGTAGCTATAGTATCGCTCAGTCACTCTGTTTTCCGCGTGAACGATCTAGCCGCTTAAACCTATCCCGCCTGGGCCGGACGCACAGAATGAGAGGGCATTGAACATGCAGACAATTTAGCGCACACGCAGCTGACAGGAAACCATAAGCGTTCGGGCTCTTCTGGAAATACCATAGATCGACGCAATGGATTTTGGCGACCAATAAAATGCCTGTGTTATCGCATCCAGGTCGACAGGAGTTTGTGGCCTTTCTTCAGGCCATAAATATGTAAGGATCGGAATACAGTACAACAGTTACCAAGGCAAATTCTATCGCAAATGTTTCAAGCTCACAGTGAACCAGTTGAGGCTACGCAATGACAAACCAGATTCACTGTGGTGCTGTTTAGTTGGTATACTCGTCCCACTGGTAAAGATTGTACATGAACTATCGCAGAAGTATGCAAGATTAGCAGCAATTTTTGAACAAATGAGGATCACCAAAAGTGATTCATTTGCAGGAAGTTTGAGAGAGGGTAAATCTCAGTCATTCCAATCCAGCACCGCATTACTACTGAGGAAGAAGGCTAGATAGCTCGGTAATGATGCATCATATATGGTATTAATGGCCAATAACACCAGTTGCTCAAATATGCCTGAAACCACCACCGCCAGTCCGATTGCAATGAGCAAGGTCAGGGCCTTATCTACCCTACAAACCTCTCCGAAAATCCAGAAGCGCTTCGGCACTCGTGGTGGTTAGAAATTGGTTGCTGCCAAAGTTGACCAGAAACCTAACTCTTCGGGCACTCCAATGGAACCATAGTAAATGAAAAAGAAGAAGCTGTACCCGAACAGATTTCATCGGCTGTATACAGACAAGCTGGTCGTTTGAACTCAACCAAGGATATACGTAATATACCAGTGGTAATCTGCACCAGCCTTCTAGAATCGAGGTCACATTCCTTAAATGGAAAACAACTCGATGAAGTGAACCAGTGGAACTCTAGCTGACACTATAGGTGTTGTAACTAAGCCCATAAATTTGACACGTGTCACTTGTTGCCTACACTCACAGCACTACGGTGAACCAAGACTTTTCCGAGTTGTGCTGACTTCTGCCAATGAAGCATTAACTACCCTGTTATCGACAACTCGCCTCCGGAATGGGTCATGTTCCATCCTCCTATTCCCGGATATTCCGTGCAGAGAGCGCAGACAGGAGAAGCACTATTTGGAAAACACCGAAAGTTATTCATAGAAAAGACCATCCATGTACACGGTGTTCCCGAGGCTGGAAGTTATTATGAGTGAAATACGGCCACTCACAAACAGGAGCAATGGCAAACGTCATAGCGCAAACAATCTCGAGGCTGCGTCGTTTGCCAAACTACAAGCGATGTGGTCCGAGGATTGTGAAAGTGGTCCTTCAATCCAGACAAATGTCAGCAATGGTAGTGGAGGTATGATACGCTGGTCGCTGCAGTCTTCCTTCATAGCTTCGGATAAAAGCAGTCTATGCTAAGCAAACACACGAGAGCAGCCACCTAGTCAGACAATTCATTGACAAGAGTTCGGATAACTTCAACCAACTAGCCAACGGAACTGGCAAAAGCACCCCATACATTAGATACAAAGAGAAAGACAAAGAGGTAATGGTAGGATCCATGAATCGGACACAGATTAGTTCGGCATCGTTCCACCCAAAACACCATTAGTTGTCGAGCTTTCACCGGTCGGCACACTATGTTATCCAACACACCCATTCCACGATTCATTGCTGAAAACAGAGAAACGTTCCTGCAACTAAATTAATGCTCAAGGTCTTCTGAACAAGCTTGCTGAACTGCGGCTTCGTCAAGCGTCACATGCCTTGGACCTCATATTTTTTACGGAAACCTGCTTGCACTCAGAAATTACCATTGCCGAAGTCGCGGCAAATGGTATGTCCCCTCTCCGAAACAGTCGACCTGGCAAAATTGGGGTTAATGTCATACTACCGCAACGACCTGCAGTGCGAAACGGTGGCGGATCCGGAAGCGCTGAGAATAGACTCAATCTGGTGCAGTGTGCGACTGAGACGCAACGCACTTGCCTTCTCGCCGTTGGTTATCGTCCCCCAATGTCCACGTCAAAGATGGACTCCCGCCTGACAATATCCTTAGGAAGGGTTCTACGAGGACCATACAAACATGTGCTTATCTCAGGTGACTTCAATCTTCATGATTTGGAACTACCGGCATCCCCAAATGAGCAATTTAAGACCTACCTGCAAGCGTATATTGCAAGCATTTCGCTCTTCAACCATTTCAGTTCATCCACCCAATTCAGAGCCGGAAATAAACCATCTGTGCTTGATTGAGTGCTCATAAACGAGTAGCTCATGGATGAGAAACCAAGGCTGGAGAACCCTCTGGAGAGAAGCGACTAGGTAACCATAATTTACGACTTCTTGTGTTATGCGAAGTACTCACAAGAACATACTAACTTGTTTCCTACAATCACGCAATACGACATACTGACAGAACTTGTGGGAGATGCTAGCTGGGAGTTTCCGGATGACTGTTCCGTCGACAGTGCTTTGTTGGGTTTCACTGGCTAGCTCAGTGATCTGATTAAAATAGCGTCGGTCAACAAGCCCTTTCGTTTCACAAGATCACAAACATACATGCGAAGTAGAATCCGAAAACACATGAGAGTAAGAGACGTTGCGTGGCATGTGTATAGAGCGAAGTCTAACCTTGACAACTGGAGTAATTATGTTCTGCATCCTAATAACTGTACCACACTTGTGCGAGGACAGATTAGTGCACTAACAGACATTAGGGGAAAATTTTTGTTCTAATAAAGAGCTTCTGTTTAGATATGTGAACAGCCTCCGGAATGTGAAACATGGTGCTCCCCCACTAATATCAGCGGATGGATGTGCTCAAACTGCCGAGGATACATCCAACGTTCTGCGACTACAAGATGCCCCAATTTTCCGACTTGTTCCCAGCATTTGTAACATTCCTGTTCTACTCTCCCAGATGCCAGTATTTACGCACGTCACGTTTAGTTCCGCGACCATTTTGAGGAAGCTGTTATCATTGCACACACATAGTTCCTCCGGAGTTGGAAACATTCCCCCGAAAGCACCGCAGGCGACAGCTACGAAGATAGCTGAACCACTAACGGGATTTTTCCAAAGATGCCTGGAAGAACGGCAGGCCCGTTGCATGTGAAAACAACGCAACATTACCCCGATTTCCAAAAAAGTTAGCCGTTCAGATCCAGCCAACTATCGTACAGTGACTCTCCTCCCCGTACTGTCTACGGGGTGGAATGGATCATACCTGCAGCTTTAATGGGCTACTTCGAAAGGTCTAACATCAGAGCAACGGAGCAACACGGATTCCGCCATCATCGGTTGTGTACTACCAACATACTGCTTGCCGTGGCAGTTGGACCAGGATAGCTGACAGTGGGACCGGCATTGATGTCATCTAAATAGACATTTTCAAAACATTCGACCGCACAGATCACCGCATCCTTCTCCATAAGCTGCAAGCATACGGGGTTGGAAAACCTCTACTTGGATGGATCGGGAACTTCCTATTTCGGCTGCGCCTTCCTCTTCCAGTTCGAGGGTATTTTCTGATCTAATTGGTGTGGACTACGGTGTTCCACATTTCTCGATGTTGGGGCCACGGTTATTCTTGTTAGACATTAAGGACCTTGGCTTGGCAACGCCCTGTTAAAACTCGACTTGGTTGCGTTTGAGACCACACAGCGACGGGCAACAAGAAATGTGTAGGGTTGTCCCTCCTGTAATACCATAAGCCAGTGAAAGCTCTGTGAGTGTACAACGTAAGAAATCGCCGTCAACGGGGTTACTTCATTCTCACGTTCCAGATTTTGAAAACCACGGCCACGCTTGCCGCCACCTCCTGTAGGTTAGCTGCAACACAGAATTGAGGGGCCATACATTGAAATTTGACACTCAACACAGTCGACTTGAGCCTCGCTGTAATTATTTTTCCCTTCGAGTTTATCAACCGTGGAACGTTCTTACGACTTTTGTCATTTCAGCTCCCACTGTACCCATTTATAAGAAAAACGACATGACGGTGCTTTGTACCATTTACATTACTTGGCCTGATTGCTATTCGTTGAGTGAGGACAAGATGCACACAAACATTGTGCTCACCAACCCCACGATATCGGGGTAGACGGGGTAGACGTGGATAATATGGTGAGTCCACAGACGTGTTGTTCCCCTTTGCGTAACTTCATTGAAGTGAAGTTATTCTCACAAACCATTCCAGGGGACTTGTGAAGCCTCGGCTTTCTTATCCGTTTTATCCCATTGTTCCGTTGTACATAACCGGCAGACGAAAATACGTTATCCATTTACTTAACTGTCACAGGTAGTTCAGCTGATTTCCTGGTGCGTGGAATGTCCCCATAACTTACCTAGATTACTTATAGTTTGTTAGCGAATGGATAATACATTTGGGCTTTGAACTGTGATTATGTTTTAAAACGTTGTCAAAATAATGGAAGTGAACTACCCAAGGATGCACTGAACAATGCGTAGATTATGCAGTGATTGCAACCATGGTGTCCTAAACATTGTATGCACCAATGTCCCCGAATCCAAATCCAATACAATTAAGGGTAAGTTGACGGGCGATCGAAATCAGTGGGGTTCCATCTGTACGTCGATCGGAGTCCATGCTAATCCCACGACATTAAAAAGAATCTCGCGCCACCCAAACGCGTTGCACTACGGCGAACCCCGGTTACTTCGGATAACACTAAACTCGACGGACGAGACTGAGGCCGTTCTGCTGTCCGCGAATCGTCTCCGCAACGACTCAAGTGGAGTGCGCATACTACCCGAAATCCCGTGGATAGAACGTTCAGGGGATCCCACCAACAAAGATAGGTACAGAATAAGTCAAGATAAGAAAACAGTGATTGCTCACGGTGTTCCTGAGCTTACTGACTCCTCTTCCGACGATGCCCAGATGCATGACTGCGAGCAATGGCACTACATCCGGGAGGTTCTTTCTCTCGAAAATGTGGTGGTCACCTCGTTGACAAGGATCCCCATATCACCAAACTATAAAGGATGCGGTCCCAGGCTCTTACAACTTGTGGTACAGTCGGAACAAATGGCACAAACACTACTAGCGAACTGGATCAAATTCCGTTGCAGATTGCCAACGGAAATTCGTCTGAAAGCAGCAAGAACACCAACACCTTTTAATGACAATTCAGTAGAGGCACAACTCTTAGTGAAAACGCCAGCTGCAGGACCCGACTCAGGGACGGTTTCAAGAGTAGCCATACTATCCGGAGGGGCCCAGCAGAGCACGAGCAAACACCAGGATTCGGAGCATCTGATACCTGCTTATATATCAAATACTTCTCGAGATTATGCAACCCATCCAAAAAACGATTAGTCGCCGACCCTTTAATGGTCGGCGTAAACTCATTTGCTTCATCCACCCATCCAGTCGCCGGCCACTCACTGGTCGGCGAAACTTCACGTATGAGTTGTACAACTTCTGAAACATTGATTAAATCTGAGAAACTTTCATGTATGTACACCAACACTCAAGGGCTCCTCAGTAAAATTAACGAACTTCGACTGCGTCAGGTTGCGAATGCTTGGGACCTACTTTCTATTACCGAAACTTGGTTGCATCAAGAGGTGACTGATGCTGAGTTTGAGATAGCCGGAATGTCACTCATCCGGAACGACCGCCCCAGCAGAGGAGGTGGGGTCCTACTCTACTACCGCAGCGATCTACAATGTACAATAGTTGAGGACCTGGAAATACACATTACCGACTCACTTTGGTGCCGTCTCCGACTGAGACACAACGATACATGTCTCATAGCTGTCGTTTACAGCCCCCCAACGTCCACTCTGGAAATAGACTCCTGCTTGATCCGTGGCCTAAACAGAGTAACACGCACTAGGTACAGCCACACTCTCATCTCCGGGGACTTCAATCTACACAATCTGGAGGTTTCGGCAACGCCCAGTAAGCAGTTCAAAGCAGACTTGCAGGAACTGATCGCTAATATTCCTTTGTACAATCACGTCACCACGCCCACTAGATTCAGGACAGCAAACAAACCGTCCATATTGGACCTTGTGCTCACAAATGAAGAGCTCATGATTGAGAAGTTATTGATGGATAGTCAACTAGGTCTCAGTGACCACGTAGTAATAACTTTTGACTATGTGTGTTATGCAGAGTATCCATCTGAACACTCGGAACTAACTCATACCATCACACGCTACCACGTATTGAAAGAACTCGCCGACGAAGCTGCTTGGGAATTCTCAAACAAAAGTCCCCTTGACAACGTTTGGGCAGAGATCGTTAATAAACTCAGCGACATCGTCAACAAAGCATCAGAGACCAAACCCCTTCGTCCCGCGAAAATGCCTTCAATTATAAGGAGTAGGACTCGAAAATGCTTGGCGATGAGGGATGCAGCATGGCATGCCTACAAGATTAACCCCGACTCAGAGACTTGGGGAAATTTCCTGGCCCATCGCAATCATTGCACCGCACTTGTCCGTGAGGACAAAGTAACTTAACAACAGTGCCTAGCCAAAATGTTAATGGCAAACAACAAACTGCTGTATAAGCATGTCAATAAGCTTCGTAAAGTGAAGCATGGAATACCCCCACTATTCACGACAGGCGGTAGAGTACAAAGCGCCGAAGAAGCAGCCAATGCCCTGCGGCTGCAATACGCCCCAATTTTTGAACTCGCAACATCTACCTGTCCCATAATATCAAGCTCATTACCGACACCTTTGTTTACAAATGTAATTTTCAACCCATCAATTGTGCTAAGGAAGTTACTCTCACTGCGTGAGCATAGTTCTCCGGGAGCAGACAACATCCGCCCGAAGGCACTGAAAGCTGTAGCCAAAAAGCTAGCTGAAACACTGTCACAGTTCTTTCAAAGGTGCTTTGATGAACAACAAGTCCCCACTATGTGGAAGTGTGGCATTATAACCCATATTTTTAAAGGCGGTAGCCGTTCCGATCCTGCAAACTATCGTCCAGTGACTCTCCTCCCTGTGCTCGCGAAGGTGATGGAAGCAGTCGTCGCTGAGGCTTTAATGGACTACCTGGAAAAATGCAACATCTTGGTACCGGAACAGCATGGCTTCCGTCAACACCGGTCATGCACCACCAACCTACTCATTACACGAGGTAGTTGGACGGAAGTGGCCGATGATGGGGGCGGAGTAGACGTCATCTATCTGGACTTCTCCAAAGCTTTCGACCGTCTTGATCACCGCATCCTACTTCAAAGAATACAAAGTTACGGAATCGGAGATCCTGTACTTGGTTGGATTGACAACTTCCTTTACCAACGAAAGTTCCAAGTACGTGTGAGGGGGTCACTCTAACCCAATTGAGGTGGAATGTGGTGTTCCACAAGGCTCAGTGCTGGGACCGCGTTTATTCCTGGTGTTTATCAATGACCTGGCAAGAGTCATCTCCTCAAACTCCCTGCTTTTCGCCGATGACGTCAAGATATGGCGGGCGATTAGTAACAAGTCAGATCAGGATCTGCTCCAACATGACCTGGATTGCATTTACGAATGGTCAAAGAGTAACAAGCTTCAATTGAACATGGCTAATTGCAAAGTGATGCATCTGCGTCACCAGCTGGTGAGCGCCTACAAGATTGGAGACCACAGCTTGGCGAAGGTTTCTCATGAGCGGGACCTGGGTGTATTAGTTCCGGAAGATCTCGGGTGTTCCAAACATGCAGAGAAGGCGACGAGAACCGGAAATCAACACTTCGACCTTCTTCGCAGAGCCTTTGGTCGGTTTGAACCATCAATATTTCCCCAAATGCTTAACGCCTACGTGCGCCCGCATGTGGAATATGCTATTCAGGCGTGGCAGCCGTGGCAGAAACAGGATCTCGTTGCTCTCGAGACTCCTCAACGACGGGCAACCAAGAACGTCAGGTGCCTCTTTCATCTGCCCTATCAGCTTAGACTGAAATCTCTAAGAATGTACAGTAGTCGATATCGGCTTTTGCGGGGGGATCTCATAATGGTTTACCGGATTCTGAATAACCCAAACCACATTTGCCGTCCGCTGTTGGAATTGAACCAAAACAATAAACTAATAGGTCACCCTCTGAAACTGACAATTCATTATAGCCGGCTTGAATGCCGTAGAAATTTCTTTTCTCTCCGCGTGTGTGAGCCATGGAATGCCCTCCCTAATTATGTCGTCTCTGCTCCCAATCTGGCGATATTTATAAAACGTGTTGACGATGCATTGTCTCACTTACATATCATTTTATGACTTGTTAGCCAGGGACTACAAAACGCAATCAAACGGTTCCTTGCCAAACGCCTAACCAATGGATTTATGGATTTATACGTTTGATATGCGAACATCTCCGCTATTCCACCTAAGTCTATGGTGAGTCCACCACAACGCTTTTCACTTTATTATGGAATTGATTTTCGCAATAATTTCCATCCCACGGGACTTGTTAAGCGATGCTTTTTTACCCGTAATAAACCATTGTCCATTGTCCATTGTCCAATTACGTAGCAAATAAATCGGACGGGCATATCTGGGTGCATTTACTGTGGCATATATCAGCAGTTTGTACGAAGATTCCATGCAAAAACTTCTTACTGAAACAAAAGAAGATCTCACATTGGCTTCGAATATTCTTTGGCATGGTTTAACACGCTGTGCACCAGGCCCTTAATAAGCGTTTGAATTAATCTTTGGCTTATTCTCGGCGAGTTGTAGCGTTGGTCCTAGAAGGACGGTCACCATCCTTCATACACCGTGTTACATTTAAGGTATCTCTACCCGATGATATAATGACTCTATATTTACTTGTCACTGCATGTATCTTTCTGTACCATTCCTTTTATTTGACACATTATGCACTTCTGAGTTACGTGACTCTGTGAGTAAGTTGAAATTACCTGCAAGCCCAATTGTCAAATGTTTTCTCAAATGACACCCCGCATTGCATTTCCAAGTAATTTTACTCTTGGCTGAACTATTGAAATGCCATACAAGTCTGACGTGTTTCAATCAATGGATCTCGAATAGTATGGTTCTAAAGGTAACCATGAGTCGCAAAGTACAGAGTCCAAGTTTGATTCTTGCACACAGCCGAAAACTGATGGGAAGTCAAGTATACAGGAGGCCCTAAGCAGCCCACACTTAGTGTAATCCGTTGCCATATTTTTGTTGTAGCTACATACTCGGAAACGGTTATAATTCACAAAACAATTAGCAAGATAAAAAGAAGGACTGAATTAAAATAAATGTTAGTTGGGCTGGTATTGGAATTGCTGTATTCACACATCCGTCAAAACTATACAATACTGCTGAAAAAGATCTCCATATGAATGTCCACGTAAATTTTTAGAAGTGCATCAGCAGGAAAAGATGTGGATGAATACAAAGTTAACATTTTTTTCTGTCAATTAAGATCTCGCAAAATAGCATCCGTCACCCATTAACTTCCACTATTCACGTAACATCACTATCGGGGGCTTCCCCCCACATGATACACAACGAATACTTTTCCTAGCTCGGTCACGTAGGGGATGTGTCATAATTAACAAAATACATGGACTGAAGCAGTAACTAAGAGAAAAGGCTATTAGGCGACCCTGATGTTCCATTGAACCAGCGGCGTACTTTGCCACATTCATTGCCTGAAGTACATAGGCCAAGGCATCTGGGACTTGCAATGTAAGACTGATAGTGGATAAGATTGTGGATATGCGAAGCAGGTGTTTGAAGTGGATTTTATAAGTGTCTAGGGTAGTGACACCAGCGCAACCGGCGGCTTCGCCCCTCCTCTTATTTGACTCTCGAATTCTGCGCAACACCATTATGTGCGTGATTGCAATAACTGCGGCCGGCAATACGTACTTGACGAGTATCCAAAAGTAGGAATGTACCATTTGAAATACAGGCACCCAGTGTGCATCGAAGGCGTGTTGCCAACGGCATGTCTCGTTCGCGTATTTTCGGTTTAATAGCACTGGACAATAGATTATGATTTCCATTATGGTTAAATACACATAACATAGTGTGATCAGTAGGATTTGGGACTTACGGTACCGAAGTGGATAGAACATAGCCATCAGGCGGTCGAGTGATATGCAAACCAGATTGTGATTACTCAGCACCGCACCAAACCAGAAGAAGCTGTCGCGAGACCAGAAATGGCACAAGAATACATTGAGACTATGGGACGTAGTCGTTACTAAAGGTCCAGTTGTTTTTGATATTATAACCATAAGACATGAGAATCCATCAATAGCACACTGGTTTCGTAATAACACCATGGTCAAACGGGATCCGAGTTTGACATTAAAAAGTAGATAAAGTACGAGTGAATTCAGAATTGTTCCAAAAACTCCAATGGTGACGAAAATTGTCCGCACTGTCAAAGCTACCTTGAGGGAAGCTGGTGTTGGGTGGGCAAATGTTGCATTCGGGTAGCTGTCTATCATTCAGAATATCTTATCTGTTTCCTGTTCACTAGGTGTTTCCAGAAATACATTTTCCATGCGTAAACACGCTATCTTTGGTCATCCTCGTTTTCTCATGAACTCATATCTGACTGACCCATCAGCCCTGATATTAACATTTTCTGTGATTGGCTTTTGAGTTTACCAATGATAAGGCCAAATATCATCAACTTGCGTGGGTCAAAAATGATATTATCTCTAATTAAATGAGAAAAGATGGGTTTCGTTGAAATAGGGAAGGACAAATTACTGGTTACTTTAGTTCAAGCACAATGTAGCGCACCGGAAATGATGGTTCTTATAGTTTCAGAGATTTTAAAGTTTTGCTATGGCACAAAGTACTGTTAGTTTGGGACAGCTATGGAGTCGTTAACTCATTGCTCGAGCTAAATGATCGGTTGGCACACATTGCACCACCGGTTGTGTTGCAAACTATAGTGCACACTTAGCCTCGAGTAAAAACCATGATTTCATCAGGAATTACTGCCGCATCTATAAAATTCAATAATAAAGGCATTGACATGAAATCAATCAAAACTCGACGATGAAATTAGAAGAATCTGAAGCTTACTACTCAAAGTTTAATCTACTCACAACCTCAGATTGCTTGTCCTTCGAAATAAGATTATCGAGGGCTGAGAATTACCTAGGCAATAACGGAGGTCCATGCACCCGTGAAGTCATTGGCTATAAAAAGATCTGTTAAAGACGCAAGGCACGATGAAACAGAGAATACACTGCATTACTGATTTTACTTAATAACTGTGTTTTCAGATGTACACATGATGAATACATCGCTAGAAAGGAGATATCTGCCAACAACCGTTGTGTTCCGATTAGTGTGAAATGTTGGCATGGTAGTAAGTTGCCACTGATTCGGTGTTGAGGGACGGTTTGTTAACCAGGTGAATTCTGTGGATAAGCGGCTGTCATTGTTTGCAAGTTTATCAGTATAGAGAGCGATAGTGATGTTGCGCTCACGCCCAATGGTTAGTGTTCTATTGTCATTTGCATCGTTGAAATGTGATAGCAGGGCCTCAGTGAATAAATGGCTATCCGGAAAAAGTATATCTTTTCTATGTACCGACCGTAGTACACGAATGTTCCGATGGATTCTTTCCGTTAATTGTTCGTCAGCTTATAAATACGTTTACAATCAGGGGCCTTAGTTGTGCACCCTTTGGCAACCCATCCTTTAACCGCTAAAGTTTTCCGTTAAACTCGAACTGGACGTTCTTGTTACACACATCAGCATGCACTGTCTTAAACGTTTTGGGGGATGTCGTTGTCAACTTGGGGCAGCGAGATATATAAAATTAATAGTCTGTAGTTTCATGAAATTGAACATTTGTATCTAGATGTACCACGTCTAACGATTTTACTGTCTCCCGATCAGTTGGTTTTGCCACTAAACCGAAGACCTTTGCGTCACTGAGTCTGTGCCTGACTAATGCTTTCTTATGTGGCTCTGAACATTTGACAATCCACCTGGTAGGGGGAGTTACGTACATCTAACATTGGTCTTAGTGGCAACCCCTATTTATAGACCTTCAGTAGGTTGCGGTTTCTCCGAATATTCGGCCCAATGAGTCTGATGTGTTTTCATAAGGATCCGAGGCAGTTAAGGGACGCAGGGGACGCAGCAGTCTGGATATGCTTATTCTTACTCTCGGCGCTTAATCCGTAACGTTCTCGGTTTTCCGAACTTTCGGTCTGTCACTAAGAATAGTATTCATCATTTTGATGGAATTTTATTTATCCACCGGAACAATACCTACTCCCTTATCTCGTCGGGAGTACAGCATATTTTCATTTTTCTTGAGCGAGTGGTGAGTGTGTAAATGCCCGTTCTTTGATAGACACTTGGTAACGCGAGCTAACCTGGTTTTATTTAAAGTGCTGTACCGCCAATGCTGATGAGGTAGCGAGCATTGACACTTGGGAAATTATGCATTAACCAAAACTTCTGGATCCAAATATTCAATCTCATTTTGTGAGCAAAAATTTGTTGGTTCTTTTAGCATGTTTAGCAATGCGCAAGTCAATGTAACGTTCGCCATCGAGTGGGCGCTCAAAACTTCATGGCATTTTTAGATGTCCATTACAATAGAAAATTTGTGTGGCAGTACGGAGGAGAGTTCATAGAAAAGCAACATTGATAGGATAGTGTATCCATTCCTACGTGTTGTTTTCAAGCTTCAGAAAGGAAACTTCATCCACTGTCTAATGGAGAGGGGAGAGGGGAAAGTAAGGAAGAAATGCTTTCTGAAAAGTTAGCTTTCAACGGTAATGGGTTCCAAAAGAAATAGACACCCAACTGAATTGCTCCGCCGATACATAGAAGTACAAACGCCAAAATTGAGGCAAGTTTCCCTCGAAAAGTTACTAATCCACTTTCGTTACTATGCAAGGGTAAGGTCATAGCAGAAAGAACAATACGAAGCTCTATACAGCCACCACCAGAATATTTCCTTCGGCCGAATTAGAAACAGGTTCACTACAACAAGGATTATGAGCCTGCACCACAAGAACAGAGCAACAGGTTCTAGCTTTTCTTTTACGTGTGCAAATTCTCTTTTCCGTGCCTAGTAGGAGATTTTAAGAAAAGCACCAGAAGGCTGTACAAAAGTGTTAGGGAATATTGCCCTGCATGGCTCCACTGTGGCATGGAGAGACCGCTAACGAGTGCCATGTTGTTCCTCCTTATATATTAGTATCACCAGATCAACACATAAGTGGCATTTTGGCCCATCAACAGCCTACATGAGAAACGTCAGATTCGGTCTACTGGCTGCAGCACAGACAATCACTATCGGGCTTCAAAACGGAGAACTATATTGAAAAGAAAGATGTATAGGCCATTCGGTAGCCCTGGCCACAAACCGCCCTTGAATTGATTTTGAGAAGACTTATTAGTTAGTTGTATCAAGCAAACAGCCTGATCCCTTTGCGCACCGAATTTGATTACTGTATTTGACTGACCCCCCTCCTATTTCGACTTATTTTCATGAAAATGAAGCACTGAACACAAGCTTAATCGTTACACTTTACTTTTGATGTCTTCCCTAAGAATATTTTCCCAGCTGGCTGGTATCCAACTACAAGTAGCCTTTCTCAAACCGCGTTGATGGAGCCAAGATTGTTTTTGATTTATTTGAACGAAGTGCCTCAGCTTCTACGGTCAACATGTGTCCTGTTTGCGGAGGACTTCAACAACCCCTCAACCACCACACCATGTGGCCTGCAGAAGTCCGGATGCTGGTCAACTCGGCCGAATCATACACATAAGTGGGGTGGGGGATGGTGGTAGTGGAACCAACATGGTCGACGACCAAATGGCTACATTCCAGGGCTTCGTGTATGAAGTAGCTATGCTCCCACGCTACGATTCTAAGTCCAAGCACAACAAGAACATGCTCCCTAGAAGCAGACTGCACATACTATGAGCGCTCAAGCGCAGCTTCTGGTTTGAAGAGGTCATCATTCGACTCACATCTTCCATCATAAGAGGATTACTGTTCGATCATATGAGGCGACGCACAAATGATGAACGGCCCAAAAGGTCGCTGCCAGGCTCATTTCTGGATCACAAGGTTTGAATTTTGAAGACTGGTGGAAAAAAGTAAAACCCTATGCCTAGTTTTATCCTCAGCTGTCAGTCGATGTCATCATGACCGACCGCATATTACATCTCTGCGACTTCCCCACACTGAAGACGCTGCTTCACTTGCGAACGCGACGAACCACCCGCGGACTTCGGCGCATGCTTTTGATGCTGGATATGAAGCGAGTTACTTACTCCCTGTGCGTCAAAAACGAGTGGTACGTGTTTGAAATAGTCTACCAGAAAACGTCTTGTAGTCACATCTGTGCAACACCTTGAAACTTTAAATTATGTATATGTAATAATCATGCGATTGAAGTCAAGTCACATTTAGTCAACTCAAGAATGCAATTTGTGCAACCAAGAAGGGTGAATATTCAGCTGCAACATCTACGCTCTAGTAATAGAGAAGGATGAAATATATTGCTAAAAGTGCATTGGTATAAAAAATTTTAGGAAATACGCTCGGAAGACCAAAAGTGCTGGAGCAATTTGCTCAGCAGTTCTAGTTTGCCTAAGATTCAGGCATTCAAAAACAACAAATAAGGAATAAGTGAAGTCTTACCGGTCGTATGATAATTTTTCCACATCCGAGTTTTCAGTTTACCTAATGCAACAATCCTCTTCCATACACGGATCCTTAGCTCCTCTTCATCTGTAGATCGGTCGAAAGCACTCCTCCATGGTAGCAAATTTTCGACGTCGTCCCAAAATTCCTCAGCAGTCTTGGTTTCCGAGTTGCTAACGGATACACTTTCCTTTGTAGGCTGAAAATAAATGAGTGTTGCTTGTGTTGATGGTGAGTTTGAGCTTGGTAGCTTTCAAAGCAAGTGCCATCGTCATACTTTGTAACTCATATACGTTGCACGCAAACAATGAACAGTCGTTGGCAAACAGCAACTTGCGGATGCTTGTCTCCCACCATGGGGTTCTCGCCCCCGAAACCACGAATGCTCAGCCGCATATCAAGCGTACGGTACTCTACACGGACAACATTATCACAAGCACCAACATGCACACGATATGATATAGCGTAGGTAAATGTTAAGCAGTGCAGGGGTTAACACATTGTCTTGGTTCAAAACAGGTAATAACAAAGTCATCCGAGGTTTGTGTACCCAACTACACTATCACTTGCATGCCAGTGTGCGTGCATACAATTAAAAGTGTTACTCAGGAAAATAAATTTTCCCAACACCAGCCAGACTGTTTCACGGTTTTAACAGCCAAATATCTTGAGGAATTCTGAAAACAGCGAGTACAGGGGCTGAAATCGCGTTTGATTTACTGCTGCAGTTGACGAGACAGACACCATATATATAATGCTGCGCCCCGAACGGAGTCCCCGTTGATCTTTCACCGCGTTTGATTAAGCGACCCTTGGTTCCTATTCAATCAAGCGGTCCAGTTCCTCTGTCCTCGTATTCAGAAGGGATTTGTTGTCACAATTCCATCGCAATGAGGCTGGACCTTACTATGGTGCGATGGTTTGCGTGCCTCAGATAATCATTGAACTATGCAGGGTGGTACTTTTTGGCATCTTCAGGGCACTCATACCAAATGGATGAATGGTTAGAGGCCAGACAAACTCAGCCTCCTGGTACTCCAGGTTTGAGGTCGCAATGAGCGTTGCCCCTTATTCATATAAAAAGACTCTTGTAGCCCCTTGTCCAACCCACTGCCTTGCAGTCAGGTTTTTGAACCAAACACTTCCGTTGAGAACCCTAATCGTTCTCCTGCGTAGGCACGGACAACTTGACAGTATCATGCCGACCCGATGCTATGAGAACTTTTGCAAACCATTTTTTGATGCTTTGGCCACTGCAGACGATGATCAACGATACCCTATCTGCATTATCGTGCAGGGTGGACAGGGATTAGGATGCCACTGCTCAAGCTTCCCCATTTTCATATCCCTCCACTAAAGCTTTTTGATTCTTAGCATCCAGTTCCAGCTTCCCTATTCCTCCCTGTTTAATTCCCCAAATCTTGGACCATCCCCGCCTTGTTTTGATGGGCGTTTCCCTTCTAGTTTTAACTCGCATGCGAACGCGGAGCGTCACTCCTGCCCTGTTGACACGCCCATTTCTGAGCAAGCGGTCTAGCCCAGTTCATCGACTTCCACTTGGAGCCCTCGATCCTCTTTCAGATTGGCATACCTCAAGGTACGCACATTGCTACAGGTCGATCAACAGGCAGCACTTGCTTGAACAATAGGGACCCTCGCTTTCGATATCTGCTGCTTATCGGAGACCTGCCTGCAAGTCTCCACATCTGTACTAACGTTGCCATCCCCTTCTGGTGATCCTAGCAGCACTTTCTCATTGCGCCCATCCGGTGACGATTTAGCTTCCACCACCGGCCAAGACAGTGTTGGTAATGCCTTGAGTTCTCAGGTTTAAACTGCTCTGGTTGATTGGATCCCAGTCAATCGTTGGATGTGTGCAGTACGACTGGCTTGCTCGTTCAAAGCTTCAAAGTCGCGCGGGACTAACTGGTGTCTATTCGTCATCGCTGCCTACGCGCCTACAAAGTGCAGCGATGGTTCGATAAAAGACAACTTCTACAGCCAAAAAGAACAAGCTCCTTCGAACATAAGAAGCATGGATACCGTTGTGCTGGTGGGGGATCTGGACGCTCAGGTCGGAACTGCATCTGAGCGGCCAACATGGTGTAAGCTCCTGTAACGATAACGGTGAGCGATTACTTCATTTGTGTAAAGATGCTCACTTATTTCTTGTGAACAATAATTTTCGACCCAGCACCCGCGGGAGGGCGACTGTGCGGCCACCTACCTTGAACCAGCTATGGACGCAGTTACCGCTGGAGATGCTACGTCCAAAACTGTCGCTCCATTTGGAGCGTAAGTGTGGACGCAGACTATGCACTTGTATCTACTGACTTCCTGATGCGTTTTGGCGGACGCTCACGATGACCCTGTGAGCGCATTAACACCGGCAAACTTACAAAGCCAGCTGTGCTGAATACCCATCAAAGTAATCTGATATGCGAGTCGAGTAAGCGCGCACTGGATACAATTGCAAACCACTAGTCTCATGTTTAGCAACAGCAGGCAAATCCTCCTGTGGTAAGTCTAATCGCCAAAAAGGTAATTGGGTCTCTTTGCAGTCTCTGGAACTTATCGATGCTCGCCGGCACATTTTGGCTGGATGCGAACGCAATAAGACTCGCAAGAACCTCCAGGCAAAGCTCCGTGTTAGTCTGAAGAGAGACAGCGACTCTTGGTGGTCTCATCATGTGTCAAAGGTGAAAATGGTCGCTACCCTGGGTAACCATCGGATGTTATACCGTCTGATACACAAAACGGGCAACAGAAAGCCTGGTGTTTGTATAACTATAAGTGACGACAGTGGGCAGCTTATCCACAACTTTGCAAAACGCTTGGAGTGTTAGGATTAACATTTTGAAAGGCATTTTAATTAGTCTGAATTGTCAGTATTTCCGCCAGACACTGATCGCCCTGCTCCCTGGGCTGTTCCTTTGGATCCGCCCTCTCGGACAGAAGTCGAACGTGTGGTCAAATTGCTGAAGCTGAAGAAAGCCGGGGAATCAAATGATCTACCTCCAGCCATCTTAAAAGTTAGGGGACTTTCCTTTGTGGATTATTTACACGAGTTAATAGCGAAAATATGGGAGCAGAAACCATCCAAACCGACTGCAGCCGCTCCGTCACAGTCCTAACTTTCAAGGGAGGCTCACGACCGGAATGCGGCAACTATAGACGAACCAGTCTGATCTCCATCGCCTCTAAATTGCTTGCCTCTCTCATCCTACACATACTGATTAGCACTCGTGAAAGCCATATTCGTGAACAGCAAGCCGGGTTTCTTCGAGATCGGAGCTGCTTCGACCACAGGTTCACTTTGCGTCAGCTGTTAGAGCGCCGTCTCATATTGGCGGTTTACGGATTTTGTGTTGCCGGATATCAAACATGCATCCGATTCGGTTAGTAGATGTGTCTTTTGGGACCGTCTAGTCAGGAAAGGTGTACCAGACAGACTATTAAAATATTATCCGAGCATTATACGCGCGTAACTCGGGTTGAGTGAGGACTTACGGTTAGCTGTCGCCGCCCTTCAGTATTTCCAGCGGTGTAGGACAATGATGCCAGCTGTCAACTTTCCACTTCCATTTCGCTATGGACGAAGCCAAGGTGTTTGCATCAACAGGATACGACTTATAAAGTGTGAAGTTGCTCCCTTGTGAACGACTTCTTGATCTAAAGTACGCTGACGTTGCCTTCATCTATTATAGCTCACAAAGTTGAAAAATTGCGATGAACAGGTCTGCACTGCCTGTCAGTCACTTCGGGCTCTGCTTCACACCCTCATAGTGAAAACCTTTCCTACAAGTTGGCAGGGACCGCCTTCTGTGCTGACTCCGTGTGGGGACCAGGTAGATATCGTTCAAACATTCAACTACCCGGGAAGTTGTTTCAAATCTCGTGGGATTGAAGACAACGAAACTTATAGCAAAAGCTCTTGACGTTATTGCTAGTCTTCGCCGCTTATGGCGCCCGCGCGACATCACTCTCGCCCTTAAGGGTAGAGGGAACAATGCCGCGGTATGTTCAAATCTACGGTACGGTTGTGAAACCTGACCCCTCAGATTAGCCAACATGAAGATGCTAGTTACGTCCGACCACAGGTGCCTGCGCACTTTGGCTCACATCTGGTTAGACGGCTGAGTGAGCAACGACCGTTTTCGACGCCCTGTTTAGGGTACAGGAAAAGGAAAAGAACAGTTCAGCATTGTTATTTCACGCACCACGCTTCGATGGATTGGCCACGTTTTACGCATGCCAGCTCACCGACTTCCGCGACGTGCGTTGTTTAAGCACTGGTGGTGTGGATGGAAGAAGAGGAGAGGTGGCCATGCAAAGATTTGGTCGAAAGGAATGAAGACCCTCACTTCGAAGCTGGTCTCGGTTGGTGTGTCTCGGCTCCCTGGTTGGGGTCCGAAAGACGATCAAGATGCTGGCATGGCTAGGAGCCGACCTCAATGGTATTTGTGCAGTGAGTTTCTTTATCTCTCCCCAACCCTCTTAGCCACTCCCTCCAACCACGATCTCACTTCCTAGCCTAATATAAGTTTGCGTAACAAATCCTTTTGTTGCCTAGAAGCCGGCTGGTTGTTTTCCACAACGACGCTCATCCGTTACTGTTAGCTCAGTTGGAATGCATCTGTTGCAGTTTTACTTTTTCTTTTATGTATTACAGCACAGTAGCTGTGTTGCCCGCCTCTAGCTAACGCGTATAATGATGATACTATCATAATTCTTTGCACAGACAGGTGCGCTAAAAGTTATTTAATGCAGTTTGACCAAAGCAGACTTCGCAGCCTTCCCGAAAAGACGCGACCATGCAATTTTTTTGAATCCTGAGCAACACAGCTACATTTGTGGTCTCAAGCGGAAGCCTACGCCACAATCAATTCGCAGAGACATCTACGACAACTGTCGATCGCTATGTGAAGTAGTTATTTAGCTTTTGTGCCTTGTTGCAAAGTTGCTTTGCTTGAACCTCCGAGCAAAGTTTGAGCGAACTTTCCAATGGCCTAATCCCGCTACGCATACACTGTGAGTCACCGCAGTGTGCCACGGACGCGTTGGCATTAAAAATACTGTCAAATAAGCGTGCAGGAGATTTCCAGGCAGCCACACATATAGAAATTGTCAGCGACGAGCGCTCTGCTATTAACCTGAAGGGCATCGAGCAGCAGACAAGAGAAGATATGCTTTGTAAGCATCAAGCTATTGACGTCGACTCTAGCACTACAAAAATGGCCGTAGTGCTTGGTTATTCCTTATGCTAGAAAAATGCATGACCAGGAATCGAATGTTTCAATTGCAAATGCAAGTCTTATTCTACGCTTGCTTAGCTCACAGTAAACCAATTGTAACCATACGATGGCGGACCAGATTATCTGTGGGGCTTTGCAGTACGTATGTTCATCCAATTGGTAAAGTTTTTACGTGAACTATCGTAGAAACATGAAAGACTGATGGCAAAAATTGGACAAATGAGGAAGGCCGAAATCGCTTCCTTAGAAGAAAGTTTGACAAAGGGTTGACTCGGTTCATCCCCAAGACTCCCCGCTGCAAAACTGAGCCTGAGGTTGGGTAGCGCGTCAAAAATTCAACAACTTTGGCTTTGAACGTTAATAGCACCAGCGGCCCAAACAAGCCTTGAAAACCACCTCCATTCAGATAGCAATTAGTGCGATCAAGGTATCGTCCACAATGCAAGCGTTTCCTAAATTTCGGAAGAAGTCAAAACTATTGGTGACTTAAATCTGGTTGCTGACAAATTTAGATGAAAACAGGTTTTCTGTTACTTCAACTGAAGCGAAAATTAATGAAGCAAGCAAGCCTGTACATACACGGTCTCCACCAAATGTTTGCGGACCAATAGGACGGTCCAACGCTACCAAGGCTTCACGAAAACAATTAAGAGTACACATAGTGTACCATCGGTAATCTACACTACAGTTTGAGTATCGATATGGAATTCCTTAAAAGAGAAGCCGCTGGACGTTGTACGCAGTGAAACTTGTGTGTGACATCATGGGTGTTATGATTAAGGCAGCCAACATGACGTGGATCACCCTACATCAAAACTCAGAGCACCAAGGTAAATCAACACTCATCGCAGTCGCATCGACTTCCGCCGAGGACGCAGAAACAGAACTTTTGTTGGTGGCTCGTCACGGGAATGAGTCCTGTTTCATTCGCATCCCAAACTGGCAAAGTAGAACTTGGAAGAATACAGGAAGGATTCAGTAGCCAGGATCACCTTTGTTCTCGGTGTTTCTAAGGAGAGCGAACCAACCCCCTACCATCTGGAGCAGTGGCACTACATCCCTTAGATCTTGTTCTTGGGAAACGTCGTAGTGTAATCCAACTTGGTGCAACGTATTTTGCCAAATTACAAAAGGTCCGACCAGAGGATTGTAAGGGAGATGGTTCAATCAAGACATATTTCAACATGGGTATTGGTGTGCTTGTATGTGGTTTCCAGAAAAAAATTGTTTTGAACTTCTTCTCATAGAAGAGTCCTTCAAAATAAACGCATACCATGAAAACTTTAATCAAACTACATCCTCAAAACAGTTCGAATATCCTCACGTCACTAGCCGACGAATTTTGTGAACACACCCAAAACATAAATACAGTGGGATGAGCAACGAAGAAATGACGGCGTCATTGGAACTGACACAATTATGTTCGTCACCGCCTCAAACAGAAAACAGTTAGTAGCCAAGCTTTCACCGATCGGTGTCAAATCACACGTCCCCCGACTCACTACTGTGATAACAGAAACTTTCCTTTTCGTTCACAAGGGCACATGGTCTCTTAAACAAGCTTGCTGAACGTCTGCTAGTTCAAACCTCCAATGCCTGGGATTTCATCTTCGTTACCAAAACCTGGTGGCACAGAATTTACGGACACTGGAGTTGCAATACATGGTATTTTCTTGTACGAAACGATCGGCTCAGCAAGGGTGGTGGAATAACTTTTATTACCACAGTGACCTGCTGTATGAACCGGTGGACGATCTGGAGACGCTGCTCATTGATACACTCTAGTGCAGTCTGCGACTCATGTGCAACGAAACTTACCTAGTGGCTGTTGTTTATCCTCCCTCAAAGTCCACTCAAGAGATGGATTTCCGCCTCCCATTAGCCTTGGGGTGTATCCTGCGACGACGATACAATCATGTTCTCGTATCAAGTAAATCCAGTGTTTACGATCTAGAAGTTCCGGTACTCGCCATCAGAGCAATACAAGGCCGACCTGCCGCCTTATATTTGAAGCGTTATCTTTTTCAAATACGTAGGTTCCCCCACCCAATTCCGAGCCCGAAATAAAGCATTTGTGTTTGAGTAAGTGTTCACAAACAGATCTCATGATTGTTAAGTCAAAGACTGTGAGTCCTATGAGAATAACTGGTCACCTAACAATATTTTACGAAGATTTATGTTATGCAGAGGATGCACTTTATCACATTGTCTTGGTTCGTGCAATCACACATTATACAATACTAGCGGAACTGGTTGGCGAAGCCATCGGGGAATTTTTTGTTTATGGTTCTATTGCAAATATTTATATAGTCTTTGTTTCCAAGTTCATTGATCTGACCCCATCTGCATCAGAATATAGGCCCATTCTTTCAGACACAGCTGAATAACGAAGTTGGAGCAGAAGTCGGAAACGCATGGCGATAAGTGACGCATTGTGGGACGCGAGTAGTGCAAATCTTAATCCTGAAAAGTGGTTCAAAAAGATAGTGCAGGTTAATGCCTGCACAACACTTGTCGGTGTGAATAGACTAGCACACTAACAGTGCTCAGTTGGAAACTGTTGTGATAACAAAGTCTACTCCATAAACTTGTGAACAGCCTCCGAAAAGTGCAGGACGCATTTCACCCACTCAAACCGCCGATGATGCAGTCCACGTTTCACTGCTATGCCTATATATGCCGACATGCCAGTGTCACATACCTGACCTATTTCACAGACGCTAATACTTACTCACTTCACCTTTAGTTCGGCAACTGTGTTTGGGAAGCTGTTATCGTTGCGCACCCACAGCCTCCCCCACGAGTTGACAACATTCATTAGAAAGCGCTGCATGTGGCCGCTGCGAAGTTATTCGAGCCATTAACCCGATATGTTTCAAATATTCCTGAGAGAACAGCAGGTACCTAATGTGTGGATTCAGGATATAAATGCAATCATACTTAAGGGTGGTAACCTTTCAAAACCCGCCAACTATCACTCAGGTATTATTCTGCCGGTGCTCTCAAGGGTGATAGAGTCGATCATAGCTGATGAATGAATGTACTATTGAAAATATCTAAAACCATAGCGCCGGAACAGCACGGTTTCCGTCAGAATCGGTCATGTATTACCAACCCATTGATTGCAGGTTTCAGTTAGATAGAAACAGCGGATAGCGGGACCAGGACTGATGCCTAACGTCTAAACTTTTCCAAATTCTTCTAATTTTAGATCAACGATTCCTTCTATAAACGCTGTAAACGTACTGTTCGTGAGGGAATCGGCGAACTGTTTGCTTAGTGGCCGCATCAGGTTAGGATCCGGTACTCTTTTTCTGCTTCTAATTATGTGGACCGCGTTGATCCGCATATTCCTGCTCTTCATCAATTGCATGCATTTTCCCAATGAGATCAAGATATGGCGAGTGATCGGTAGTCAGGAAGATCACAATATGTTGCAACAAGGCCTAGACGGTGCTTTCGAGGAGTCGCAGACAAGTCCACCTCCGGTACACGCTGACAAATGCCAAAGTGTACCTTTATGCCACATGTACACTAACGCAAATAAGCTTGGAGAGCACATATTGAAGATGGCCTCACAGAAGCGGGACATTAGGATGATGACGGGACACGACCTGGGATGCTCGGAGAAGTCGTTGAGTGTGTCAAAAACCAAGATCAATCATTCAGTCTTTTACGAAGGGTCTGCTGAGGCTGCTGTTGTTTTGTTCCAATATGCCTAGCTGCAACCCGACCTCAGTATCAGTACCACGGACATGCACAAACGGCAATCGGAACAAAGGCACAACCCAGTTAAAAAGTGTATACTTCTGAATGACTTCTTGCAGGCATGACGAGTATTAGAGGTGCATCGACAAACGCAAAACCAATCAATCGTGAGGTGGTTGCACGTGCTCTCGTAGGACCAACAGTTAGCCTACACAGTATCGCTCCCATTGAATGAGCACTTCAATCAGTTGTGAGTCGATGGGGCGGTCACGTCGGCTGCGCTGTCGCTTTTGTAATTTGGTACTTCGTTCGACCGTCTGGAGCTAAGTTTGCGATCGTCTACGCGTGGGGAGTTCTATACGCAGTGTAAGCTTCCGACTAAACAGGAATAGGTGCGATTGTTCACATACCCAGACACATGCGAGGACTTGTGTTTCGCCTGAGAAGTCTGACCAATTGTTTCAGTAAACAGCTTAATACGTAAGGCTTTAAGCTTTGAGGGTTTGAGCCACATACTGCGCATTCGAACGTTGGACAGCGTTATGTTAAGGGTGACCATGTCACTCTGACCAAGCAGTGCTGGACTACTCTTAGAAGCCACAGAGATAGCAACATCGGATGTAACCGAGTGTATACTAAATTTTGTCATCATATATCCACGAACGTGTACAAGACCGTTTGTGCATGATTCATAGTTGTCCGACGATGGATGCAGTGGAATGTCCTGCAAGTAATTATCCTAAAGGCTAGATGGTATAATAAGCATGGGTGATGCAGAATCTAATTCCATAGGAATTGACACAGTTATGTGGCGACCAAGGAGCCTAACTGTACGGATGTCAGGGTAAGGGAGCTTGGACTCCATAAAAATAGTCTCCTGAGTTTCTGGTTGAAGTAGTTTTTTGACCGAAAATATATTTTTAGCTAATGTGATAACAGGAGAATCACTCCGTTTAACTCGAGCTAAACGGCGTGAACGACACCGTCCGGCGAAATGACCCTGTTTACCACAGTTTTTACAATCCGTTGTGTGAGTCTTGCATGTTTGATATTTTACTTTGTGGTGACAACTTCCACACCGATAACACAAGACATTCAGTTTTTGAGATTGGGCTGAAGCCTTAGTTTGAATTTACTTGACTTAGTGTTTCATTTGTGTTGTACAGGCGCGACTGTTTGAACGTAGCTGTTTTGAACTTGGCGATCACTATGGCTCTGTCCCAAGAAAGATTCGAAGGGACTTCGGAAGGTAGGGCTTCTCGTATGCGATGATTCTTGATGACTGCTATTAACTGTTGGGTCAGCAGAACGCCCTCAAAGTTAGTTTTCGGGATGTTGGTGTAATCGCCGGATTTTATGGCACGGATCAAACGGGAAACGAAGTGCTCCAATGGCTCTGAGTCCTCTTGCATCAACTAGCAGAAATTGTAACGTTCTATGAAAGCATTCTGTCAGGCACCCCAAGATCGATCCAACGCATCCAATGCATTTGTAAGCGTGTCCTGTTTTTTAGTTCCAATGCGTCAAAGTAACGTTAGCCTTCATTGGCTGAAAAGGGCGCAGAAGTTTCAACTTTTGATTCACATTGCAAGTAGCAGTGAACGGTAGTAAATCCAATTAATTCGTAAAAGTAGTTTTCCACTGAGCGCAATCGCTTTCAGTAGGCTTAGCATTGGCATCGCACTAGAAAGCGTTCGGAGGTGGTAGATGAAGTGCCATTGGATGGTCCGTAGCCGTCACGTCAATGCTGTGTCCCAATATACTCAGTAGGCCTAGCTGCAACCCGACCTCAGTATAAATACCACGGATACGCACGAACGGCAATCAGAACAAAGGCATAACGCACTTCGAAACGGGTATTCTGCTGAATGACTCATTACAGGAGTGATGAGTATTACCGATCTATCGACAAAGTCATAAACCATCAATCGTGTGGTGGTTGCACGTGCTCACGTAGGACCATCAGTAAGCCCACCCAACAACTATCCATCCTTCTTCGTTCAATTTCTCAATGGATATTTGTGTGGCCATGTAGTTCACGTGATCAAGGCTGTCAAACCCTGGTTAAGACGCGATCTGGTCACACTGAAGTTACCACATCGAAGGACAGCCAAGGATGTAAAAGACTTGCTCCACCTGTCGTACTAACTGCAACTGAAAGCCTTCGGGGTGTGCAGCGGACGTTATCACAATTAGCGGGGCAACCTCCTTTTGATGCGTGACACTTCGAACTACCACAATCACGCATGCTCCCAACTGCTGAAACTTAGTCGCGACAAAAATCTGTGATGTCATAAGCTGAAATTGGCCACTGTCGGCTGGTATGCCACCAGCATTAAGTTGCTCAAAGAAACTGTTGATCATGAAACGCTCTTTCAATATTAGTCCATTTCTGCGCCTCGTTACCAAATGTTAAAAACAGAACCGATGATGCACTACACCATCTGCATTATATGTTTTGAATTTTATCATTAACTGATGAATATACAGATTGTGCCCACTAAAGCCCCAAGAAATCAGGGTGGAAGGATATACATTTGCTAACGCAGATATTATAGTGAATACCTAGGTGCGCGTTTGGATTTAAGATATCATTCTTTGGAAATAATGTATACCATACCATAGGACTATGAGACCTGTCAAGCCTTGGCTATTTTAACACAATATATCGGTGTTTCCTTGATCCAATAACCTCTGTGACGAGGCATTTGATCAAGAATCGTGCGACCACCTTCCTCACACAACTCAGCAAGTTAATGTCGAGACTTCAGGGTTTATGGCTCCCTCCCATTGTACTAAAAAAGTGGTAGCCCAGTGGCATCATTCAACTCAGCCGGCACCTATACTTTAGACTACCTGCATTGCGGCAAGTGGTACAGCGGATGTAGCAACGCGGCTCCGTCGTATCAACATTTCTGGCGTATTGCCTCTGCTCCGACACACTTGCCGCTTCGTAGTTTTGCAAGCGTTACATTTGTCCAGTTAATTGCCAGAGTGTCGGCGATGCACAGATTCTGTTGTTGCAGGAGGGCAACCTAACCAACTTAGTCTGAACGGTTGTTCAGGGGTCAGTCGAACTACACCAAATCTGTATGGTGTCTGCAGCCTGCGTGCAGGTAATGCATTAGGAATCAGCACCAACCAACTTTCAAAGCGGCTGCAAGTATGTACATAAAGTGCCTAAAGTGAGTCAAAGAATGCTTTATGTTGTCGGCTTTCGGTGTAGATTTCCTTCTTCTTCGCCTTCTCCGTCCACCATTCATTTTTGATGCGACGGATCACTCTAGTCTGTTGCAGTGGAAGATTGCGCAATTGACTTTTCTTCTTGAGGTTCATAGTATCGTTGACATACGCAGTGAATGCTATCTATTTTTACTATGTCAATGCGTTAATGACCGCAGTATTCTCGCCAAACGCATAGGGCCGCATACATTTTGCTCCCCCAGTGGTTTACTCGGCAGCAGCATAACGTGTTCTCTGATGTGGTGCCCCAAGTTACTGAGGCGATTGCTTCTACATCCCCAATGCGGGTATTAATCAATTCCTTCCTCTAATAAACAGTACCCAGGTAATGATCATTAATTTTCCGCCGATTGACGGTAGGTGACCTATGCACAGATTTACAAAAATATACATACATTTTGGCCTGCATCAATTTGTAATCATCGCCACACTCAGCTTTATGCAACACACATGTCGTGCGCACTGCGCGCACGTCATGCTAGCGCACGAGGAAATAGTCCATTATCCGAGAGCGAACACCGTGTGGGCGTCGGAGTAGCAATACACTCGCAGCTAATGCAAATCTGGTAGTCATTCACACAAGCCATGCATGGCGCAAAGTGAAAACGACAAATCATTTTCCATTAGGCTGAGCCAAAATCATACGGTCAGATTATTTCTGTTCACATTCGGCATCAGGTTCAACGCGCGCAGTGAAATCAACAACGGCAAAATCCGGTTGTTTCTCGACGCAGTCCGTGTAAAAAGGGACAACTGAGAGTAAAACTGACTCGTTGTGTAAGTAGGAAAACATATGGAGAGATCACACATGCTAATGATAGTGGCAACCGTTGATCTTCGGAGTCGCGGGCGGTGTCATTCGTCGTGAGCTGATGCCAGCCGGCCCTTCCACCGGCTAGTCGTTTATGGCATCTGATATTGCGAATGTGACCCCATCATCACATTGTGCTTTGGTGAAGCTTGCCATCTATTTGAACTTTCAACCCACACCAGCTGCATGCAGCTTGCCTTGGTGATTAAAACGAAGATTACTCAGTGCGAAAATACCAATGACGTATGGCACAAAATCCATCTTCATATGTACCGTTTGTTGTTTGGAACGCTCTTTCACTTACTGTTTGAGTAGAGCGCGCACATTCCAACACCCGATGTTGTGCGCTTTGCGCGGATCCATTGCGTGTCATGCGTATGTCACGCTGCCCTACGATGACAGTGTCGATTAGGTGAGGATGAGCCCTCCTTGGGTGTGTACAGGCAGCTAAGTCAATCGCACACAGTGCAAACTGTGTTCGTTATCATCAGGCCGTGAGTTGCATACCAATACCACAAGAACCGATTACATCTGTACACACTGTTGCACCACGCACTACGCGCGCATTAAAAGCACCCATTAGGAATAGCCGGTCGCTTCTCAGCACTGACCATATAACGGAGGACAACTGAATGTAAAGCTGATCCCTCGTGTCATCAAGAGAACAAATGGTGAGATCATAAGTACCAATAAAATTGCATACTTGTATCTTCGGAGTCGCAGGCGACGAGTATTCTGTAGTGCGTTAATGCTCTTCGGCCCTTCCTTACAAGGACATATGTAAAAGATAGCGCTTATTACGCGGCGGTTTATAAGACACGTGGTTACATGTAGCTGGCCAATCAGCAACTGTGACGCTGGGTGAGGTAAATTGGAATATTAAGTGTGCACAGCTAACAGGTTCATGCATTCTCGCAAATCAATGTTTCATGGATGCGAGGTTATTAAGGGTACGAAAGTAAGGTATAATAAATTACAAGCTTGAACTACTTCACGCTAGTGCCTAACTCACACCGGTAAATCGGTCTCAAATGTGAATTGCATCACAACGTCAAGTTTCCCCAAAGCTTGTTCAAGTGAATTCGGGCATAGCTGCCAGGTCGGTTTGGTCCGCAGTCCGTAGTTCGGTGTCCCTTGTGCTCTAGGCAATCAGATCCGCCTTTCCAAGCACCAGTATTCCGGAATCGGTGAACCACTCTTGAGGTGGACCGCGAAATTTACTCCTCAACCGCAGTTTGTGGTCAGATATTGAAACGTTTCACCTGGCCTCATCCATTTCCAGTGCCGTGTGCATGGACGCCTAGAATCGCTGATTTATGGTTTGAGTAAAGATCTCTGGTACACTTGAAGGAGAGAATTATTTCAAAATGATGCCTTTTGTTAGTAGGCAAATAATAAGATATTGAACCAATTCACCTAGGTCAAATATATCCGGAAATTCTCCTGGCCACCGAGTTACACTGCCTGAGTTCCCTAGCAGTGCATTAATTGCCGAAGCATTGTGATAATAACTTGCAACAATTCCGTTGCGCTGTGTTGACCTGAGCAGCGGAAACATGTGTGAAAGCGGTGGCATATCACGGTTTACTATTAAGTAGTGGACATTTGATAATTTGATAATTCAGATAATTCGTCACAGTCAGCAGGCTTTGACAAGTCTGCTAAAACAACACGCAGCGATGGTTCAACAATCTGGGTCTCGGCAGTGGTATGCCTTCCATCAGAACCCTGACGCCTTCCGACTTCATGACTTCTAGTTGCCAGCAGTTGGCACCACTTCTCCATGGGTGACAGTCGCGGCCCTACTGGTTGCACGAGGTAGTTTGACGGAAGTGGCCGATGATGGGGTCGGAGTCGACGTCATCTATCTGGACTTCTCCAAAGCTTTCGACCACCTTGATCACCGCATCCTACTTCAACAGCTACACAATTACGGAATCGGAGATCCTGTACTTGGTTGGATTGGCAACTTCCTTTACCAACGGAACCTTCAAGTACGTGTTAGGGGATAACTCTCTAACCCAAATGAAGTGGAAGGTGGTGTCCCACAAGGCTCAGTGCTGGGACCGCGTTTATTCCTGGTGTTTATCAAAGACCTGGCAAGAGTCATCTCCTCAAACTTCCTGCTTTTCGCCGATGAAGTCAAGATATGGCGGACGATTAGTAACAAGCCAAATCGGGATCTGCTCCAACATGACTTAGATTGCATTTATGAATGGTCAAAGAGTAACAAGCTTCAATTGAACAGTGCAAAGTGATACATCTGTGTCACCAGCCGGTGAGCGCTTACAAGATTGGAGACCACACCTTGGCGAAGGTTTCTCAGGAGCGTGACCTGGGTGTATTGGTTCAGGAAGATCTCGGGTGTTCAAAACAAGCAGAGAAGGCGAGGAGAACCGGAAATCAACACTTCCGCCTTCTTCGCAGAGTCTTCGGTCGCTTTGAACCCTCAATATTTCCCCAAATGCTTAACGCCTACGTGCGACCTCACGTGGAATATGCTATTCAGGCGTGGCAGCCATGGCAGAAACAGGATCTCATTGCTCTCGAGATTCCTCAACGACGGGCAACCAAGAACGTTAGGGGCCTCTTTCCTCTATCAGCTTAGACTAAAATCTCTAAGAATCTACAGCACTCGATATCGACTTTTGCGTGGGGATCTCATAATGGTTTACCAAATTTTGAGGAATCCAATCCACATCTGCCGTCCGCTGCTGTAATGGAACTACAACACTAAATTAGGAGGTCACCTTCTGGAACCAACAAGTCAGTATAGCCGTCTTGAATACCGTAGAAATTTCTTTTCCCTCCGTATGTGCCAGCCTTGGAACGCCCTCCCTAATTATGTCGTCTCTGCTCCCAATTTGGCGATATTTAAAAAACGTGTTGACGATGCATTGTCTCACTTACATTTCATTTTACGACTTGTTAGCCAGGGGCTACAAAACGCAATCAAACCGTGCCTTACCAATTGCCTAACCAATGGGTTTATGGAGTTATGCGTTTAATACGCGAACATCTCCGTTATTCCACAAAAGTCTATGCTGAGTCCACCACAACGGTTTTCACTTTATTATGGAATTGATTTTTGCAATAATTTCCATCCCACGGGACTTGTTAAGCGATGCTTTTTTACCCGGAATAAACCATTGTTCCATTGATTGAGAATTGACTATGCTATGGCCCGTTTCATCTTCCACTGCCATGCCAGTTACAAACTGTACAGCGGACAGCAGTTGGTCCCACGAGCTAGGATATTCCGCATAGCGTTAATATACGTTTTACTGCAGCATAGATTAATCCCCATATTTATGACACCTCAGAAATTCAGTAATTCCCTTCTTGCACACTGAGTTAAATAAAAAGGGTAATAACATAGTTGACAAGCATTGAAAAAACAACTGTAGTAACGTTGCTGATGGAAGCAAGTAACCAAACTTGCGGTGGTGTGTGAAGACTTCAAATGCAAAGAAATAAACTATTGTCCGTTCGCAAGGCTTGTTCCCGGAATTCACCATTAATATTAGCGGGCAAAAAGTGAGGGGACGTAGCGAAATCTCCACTCTAGTTCCGTGTTTGTTTCAAAAGAAACTGAAGCATTCTGGTGTTATAATCGTGGGCATTTGCGATGGATGAAATACATCAGTGTTAATGAACCTCTAACTAGAGGATGTTAGTTATCACATTTAATGCATTGTAAGCCAAGGTTTGATACTTTTTCTTCCCATTGCGAATATTCATTGTCACGACTGATGCCCACACGCAAACATGAAAGGAAGGAGTCAGTGCTTTATGTCCTCATTAATTCATACGTTGTAGAGAGGGACAAGCCCAAAAATTTCCCGTTTGCTTTTTCCCACTAGCATGTTTATTCAATATCACCATCACCATGGAAACTCTGATCTGTAAACTATTATTAATGCTTGCCCTTAATTCCCTTGGAGTTTGCAATCGTTTTGGTATGAGGTACATGTTGCGGCTGGGAATCTAATCGATCCAATGTCCATGTTCTATCAACACTGTAAAGAAGAAAACAACATTGCCCCGAATTAGAAGCGAAGACTCATGGCTTTTACTTCCAATCAACCTCGTAGCTTTGATCCTGTAAATTATTGACGGGAATGCTGTTTCATATGCTTTCTAATTTTATGGAGGCAATCACCACAGAGAGAAGTCAGTTAGAATATCATTTCTTACTATGAGTTGTGGAACATGTCGTTTTCCGCAATTGCTCGTTTTTTATTAGCATGTCCATTAAATAAATAAATAGGCTTTTATTCTAGATGATGTGAGACAAGTATACACAGGCATACTTGAGTAAGTGCATTGTTTGCAAAGGTTGATAAAAGGTGGATCAAGAAAGGACGATTCGAAGAACAACGGGGAGAAAATAAATATTTGACTGAATTGCAATAATGTTAGCTAGCTTTTAACAGTACTCTCACATAAAATTGTTAGATCACGGGGAAAAAATTATGATTATACACCATCACTAGGTCAAACGAAACCTTGACCCTGATCCTACGCTTGGTTAGTTGTTATAGCACAAGCGAACGATTTGATCACATTCTGTACTAACAAAAACTTATTGATGCTTTTTCCAAATTGGCGTTTGAGAATGCAGGCGCCTATTCTGTGTGATCGCCTGTTACAGACTCGGACGTACCTATTGAGAAAAAGGTTGACAGACCCGCTGGTAATCGACTTGTACTCAACTACTGAGAATAGTTTGTTTTTTGTGTTGTAGACTGCTGATTCCATTAATGTCAGCTTGAGGTTGGAAACGTGTATATTTCTGTGACAAATGCGCCGTAGTCAGAACGGACCAAGCTTGTACTTTTTAAATCGTTCAGAATATTCCAGTTTTGAAGAAACACCTAGCAGGCGCATTGTGCTTGCTCTATGTACTTGTTCCAGTACACTACGGTAGCGCTCTTTTTCACTACTACACACCATTGAACAAAATTCCAACATGGGTCGAAAAACCTATTTGTAAGAATGAAGTATTGATTCATATAGGGAAAAAGTCCTGAATACCCATCCAAGTTTCTGTCTTACTCACGCGGTGGCAAATCCTACTTGTTCACAGAAGTCAAGTAAGCATGAATAACACAAGCTTAACTCTCCAACCGTAGGACCGACATTGTGTGGCTTACCATCAAGAGTTAGGGCAGTTTGAGTATAATCTCACTCTTGGGATAATATATATTTGTAAGCAGAATAAGATATTTCCCAATCCAAGCACCAGATTGCAAGAGACTAGTGGTTGCGTTAAACCATGTTGACAGCATCACTGAAAAGCCTATATAATCTGTAAGCAGGTATGGTGTATCGAATTTTACAACATAGAAGAGATCTCTACCATATATTGTGAAAAGTAGCTGCCAAAGGACAATTCTTTGTATCACACCACTGGTAATAGCCGTAGGCTCATACGTATTCGTGAATTTCTACTACCTGCATTTGATTTGTAAGGTATGACTTGAACCAAGAGAACAAGGGTTTCGCCGATTCCGTAAGACATCATGATAGCAATCCGGTTTTCATATGGTACTCGGGAAAAGTCCTCGTGCATGTCGAGGTACATTAGAGCAGCCGACATGCCAAAATCATGCTAGGCAGTTATATAGTTTAGAAATTCAAAGGGGCATTTAATGCAAGAGCTATAATACAAGAAGCTTTGGCGAGGCTTACTTAGTAGTTTTTTGATAGTAGAAATTCGATAGTGTTAGTCTTGATATGTCGCTCCAAAATCATTGATAGGATTGATGTGTGGCTTGTTGGTCGATAAAGTTTAAGCTAGGAAAGTAAGAGTGATTTAGGTCGCGGCATGACTATAGCTTCTTTCAAATGAACTGGTACGGTACCTGTATTATTGGTTATATTGGACAAACTCAGCAAGAGCAGAGTGATGTAATCCACGCCCCATTTCAAAATTAAGGTGGGATATATTGTCTAGACCCCGAAATATGATAATTTTGCACATTTGAGTAGTTTGTGCAAATCGTGGCGATTAAATCTAATACAGGTTTAGCTTATCGACCGGGAATAATGGCAAGTCCATGCTTAGGGGTTCGGTACCCACTTTGATGGAAGCACAGAAATCTTGGTTAAACATTACGCTAGTTTGATCAAGATTTGTTATGTTGCAGCCATCTGGTGCTACGAGTGAGAATGTGCCTTGGCCATGCTTGGTAGTTCTGCGATTTAAAAGATTGACCAGTTCACAATTTTTGAATCGACTGTCGAAAGCCGATTGGTTTCGTGCAATAAGTCAGCATAAGCGACATGGTCAAATTATGGTGCTGCATCAAGAATGAGAGTTTATTCGTTTTGCAATGTGCTGTGCTCAGTTATTTGCTTTCAGCAGCTGCTTTCCGTGAAGCAGCAGGGAAAGTGTCTATGTTTGATAGGAGCCAGTGCGTCGAGACAGAGATTGATGTTGTTATATAGATCATCAGCTGCGACTTGTGGGTCGTCAATGAAGACGACATAGTCCCACTGAAGGTGCTTGAGTAAAGTAGCAAACGCGTCCCATTCAACTGCTTCCCAGTGTCTTGTGAACATGTGTGGTTTGGGCGCATTCGTTTTTGGGAGTGGGAGTTATTTTAAATGTAATGGCGACCACACTGTGGACACTACCAGGAAAGTGTGTTAGAACATCATTGGCAGCTGGTAGTAGGCCTACGTTAAATATCAACTTTAATATGTTATTCTTTCTGGCGGGAGTTTTAACATAAGCTGTCCATACATGAGTATATAAGAAGGGAACAAGATTTATATATCTGTTTGGTAGATCATTTGAAGACCACTTAATGTCCGTCATGCTTAAATCTCCACCTATCATTTTGCACTTGCCTAGTTGATCCTCTGGGAAACAGAACAGATCTTGTCATACATTAGTATGTATGAAATTGAATTGGGGTCCAATGTATACGCACTTTAGCGATACAAGGCTATTATCCAGTTGCACATTGAAAGTACTGTCCTGTAAGCACTTTTGTGGGCCGATATGTGCTGATGAACCGCACAGATTTGTGTACATAGATAGAGTAATCACCAACTAGTCCAGATTTGCAACATGGAACACATCTGTTGTATTCGAATGTGTTGTAGACAAATTCAGGAGTGTCTTCCATTAGAGACCTCTCAGTCACGAGTATGGTCTATGCTCCGGAGAGGGAAATGGCAGAGCGCAGAAACTGAATTTTGTTTTTGTGGTAACGAGCACTGAGCAGCAAAAACGCCTGGATTGAGTTTAATGGTGTCAGCTCGTTATTTGTTGAAATAGTGCTTGAACACAGACAGACGTAAATGCTTTGAACTCGTCAATGGATTGAAACCATGTGATATCTCCAAAGCACAGAAGTATATATCTGTGGGATGGGTCAGTGAGTACATATTGCAGTCGGAGCTTCAACTAATAAGTTCGGGATGAAGGGTGCTGTATCATTTGGGAGCCCTCGCAAACCGGGGGACAAGACAGAACCTGGGAGATTGGACACATATTGCGACCTGCGTGGTTCTGAGTCATCCGTGTCCTCTAAAGAAGACGCATGAAGAATGGTAACATAACGTCTGTGTCCGTCTGAATCGTCATTGTCTGGGAATGCGTGCGGAATCATCCTCGCTTCCTCTAAAACGGGTCGGTGGAGAATACTTGTTTAAGACTAGCTTCGTAAGTGTGGTGTGAAGCAGGAGGAGCAATTTTTCTAGTTTTTTCTTCTGGGTTATCTGTTTTGCTCATTTCCGTCGTATAGTGTTGGGCGAAAATGGTAGTAGTATTTAGAAGCCAACTTTTCGTGGTATTTGTTGGCTTGGGATTCGGTGTGGTGTTATGGTGTATGGGTTTTTATACCATGGGTTGAATGAATTCGGGGATTTGGTCCATTGTTTGCAAGTGCCGGTCATTGTTGTGTGTCACATGTGGAGAGGCGACATCATCTTGTCTATTCCATCCCGTTGTCCACCTATAATTATGCATTGGTTGTTGATTCCGGTGTTGGATCTTATGCTTGGGCTACTGCCAGCCACTCGTTCCTCTTGTCGTGGACTGTTTATTGGTCCTACGCACGAAGTTTACGGTTTGTGTCGATTGCTAGACATGGCCTAAGTGTTGACTCTTGCTTTCAATGCTTATGGCTCAGGCGTGTTTATAATATTGGTACTAGGAGACTTCGGCGATGTTACTCCGAGGATCGCAAAGTCGAGATCTACGCCAACGCAGTTAATTTCTCCATCGAGTGTGGCTGCTTTCTGAGTCGCCATATGAGGTCTCGATTCGAATCTTATCCCTGCTTTCGGTGTTTGTGAAACTATCAATAAAAGGCCTTTTGTAGAATGGTCCAAACAGTTTTCGGCATTGTGTGCGTTGTGTAATGACTAGGAGACATCGCATGAATCGCTATGCCGATTCTCCGCTTAAAAGCTCAAAAATAACCGGACAGCACTTAATGGCGATTTCTTTTTCATGCGCATACATTTACGTTCAACCTCAGGCATAGTGCAGGTGCTAATTAGTGATGTCTTCACTTTGTAAAAATTATATTCATCAGCCATGTGGAATACAATAACGTTTTTCAACCCGTGTTTCATCTTGTACTTCAGATGCGATGGACGCAGTAAGCTGTTCAACATTTGCATTTGGATAAACTTGAATTTTGCCAAAGGGTTGCCAATGCAATTTAAGCAATTCAAACAATCCTTAAGAAATTTGATAATGCTAAAAAAATTTTCGGCTCAAAATGTTATAGTTCCAGGATGCTAACGTTCTCATTTAGCCAAGGAATGAGACTGCTACTAGAAGTAACAATGTCTTGCGATCCTATACCTGTTTGGTTTTTTAAGGGCGCTAGTTGCATAGTAGATTTACGGTATTTTTGTCTGCGGGCTACAACCAGGTTTAGTCGAAGACTTTGTGGACCAATGACTTCAGTGTTGCTAGTTAAAGTAATCACGAACAGGTTCTCAAATAATAACGAGATCGTGGCCACAGCATGCTGTAACGCGTAAATAAATGAACAGGCAAGATTAAAGTCGTAGACGGTATTAAATTACTCAGAAGCAGCTATGAAAATGTAGATGCATACTGAGAAATTGGATCACTCAGGATTTTACGATGCTGTTGAAAACCTTGTAGTCGCGTGCTGATTGCTTGCCCTGTTTCGGGCAACCAAGAATGTCAGGGGCCTCTTTCATCTGCCCTATCAGCTTAGACTGAAATCTCTAAGAATGTACAGTAGTCGATATCGGCTTTTGCGGGGAGATCTCATAATAGTTTACCAGATTCTGAAGAACCCAAACCACATTTGCCGTCCGCTGTTAGAATTGAACCAAAGCACTAAACTAAGGGGTCACCCTCTGAAACCGACAATCCAGTGTAGCAGGCTTGAATGCCGTAAACATTTCTTTTCTCTCCGCGTGTGTGAGCCTTGGAATGCCCTCCCTAATTATGTCGTCTCTGCTCCCAATCTGGCGATGTTTAAAAAAACGTGTTGACGATGCATTGTCTCACTTACATTTCATTTAATGACTTGTTAGCCAGGGGCTACAAAACGCAATCAAACGGTTTCTTGCCAAACGCCTAACCAATGGATTTATGGATTTATACGTTTGATATGCGAACATCTCCGCTATTCCACATAAGTCTATACTGAGTCCACCACAACGGTTTTCACTTTATTATGCAATTGATTTTCGCAATAATTTCCATCCCACGGGACTTGTTAAGCGATGCTTTTTTACCCGTAATAAACCATTGTCCATTGTCCATTATATTCCTTGAGGTCACTCGTGGGCCGTCCGTGTGACAAATTTAGCAAGGATTGCCTATCGCTCAGATAACTGCGATGCCTGGCTGTGGATGCAAGCTTGTAGGCGCAGGCATACGCGCGGACGCACACAGTCGCTGCGTCTACGCGAAAGCGAAAATTCAGCGAATGCGTAGATCTGATTTGGGCGTCTGAAATCTTGATTTGCAGCAACGCACACAATGTCGGATTGATATAGATTGGGGCTCTCTAGGAAGTTCGCAAAGTGTACTCTTAAATGACGGTGAAAAGCTAACTGCGCACACAAAACTGGGGTGATGTTGCACGGGAATTTCAACGAGGCCATTGCAAGCAACTGCAGTAGCAAGTAAACAGAGATGTAACGAGGATGGCGCTGTGGTGCCGACTCTGTTAGCGCTCGTGAATAGGGGTCGAATGAGTGCAAGCGCATCGGTGTACACCGAAATGCCGATTGGACTACGGTCGCTAGGGCTGAAGGTTGCAGCTATGCGACCGCGTGGTGCCATGAGGTACAACGTATGCGTGCAAGGTTGATGAACGGAATAGTTGAATGGTGGCTTAGAAGTTGATAACTCTACCTGGAATTTTTAGTAGCTTCTGTTGGCGCAAATAAAAGAATTCCTTTTCATCAGTTTCATATCTAAATCATTGGATAAGCAGTCCTAGGTTTGAAGTCGGATGGCTGTTATGTGGCGCAATGCTTGATGCTACTGAATCACCTTTTTGTGTTGTTGATGGCTGTTTAGAAAAAGCGCTTGCTTCTGAGTTTCTATTTGTTGCGGTTGATTTCGTCATATGGTTATAGACCAGAAAACCGCGAAAGAGCCCAGTTTGATTTGACGGGCGGGAAAATCGGTCGGTTCAGTCAATGTCGAAGAGACCTTGTGGTTCATTTTTGCTATTTCTTTTCCTACGTTGCAAGGCGGAGAACACGCTACCTGCAGTATGACTCTAAGACACGGGACCTTAGTGTGACCGTACGATATTATCTCAACCGTTTAATACAATTTGATACAAATGTCCAAGTAGCAACTGGAACGTGGTCCTCTCTTGAGGACAACTCACGAGTTGGACCAACCGTCAAATGCGCTCTCACGGTGTCAATGCCATCCAAGCTTGATACCTTTAGTCGAAACGCTGCCTTAAGGACAACAAAGACTAACAAACGTCAATGCAGCATCTGTTACGAAAAATCAATGAACGAACGGGGAAAGCTCATTAGATGCATCCCTAGGTAGCATGGGGACCTCATGTTTATGTGCCAACTAGTGGATAACACCAAACACGCATTCCGTCATTAACCAAAGCTCGGTCGCAGTATCAGGCCCAAAGTTAACTGTTTGGTGTTAATTAGCGGACGATTAAGTTGGCAACATAAGTATATACGAATGGTGTACCAACTAGGGAGTAGCACCAAAAAGGCAAACTTACATTGTTGACGATATTTAAAAAGTGAACTAATTATTCTTTCGGGTGCCTCAAACATGGAATTTTCGCACGAGCCAGGAGGTTTTCCCAACTACTTAAGGGATCCTAAACAAAGGACTAATCGTTTTTCTTTGCTGCCTCTACCTCCCCTCCGTAGAAAATCATAAGGATTTGCACTTACTGAATTTACAAATCCCGTGGACAATACGAGACGGTATGCGCGTGAGCGTTTTTATAGTTTTGACAAAAACGTAAACTGTAATTGTTGTTCACACAGCTGTGTCAGCTTGCGAATCAGCAAATGGCTAGGTTTGCCCACCATTGATAAACAGGAGTGCATTTAAAGCGGTAGGCACTTATACAGACAACACGCATATATCCTTGCGTTGTAACTCCAAACACTCTACAGTGTCCGTTAAGCGTCTGCGTTTGGACTCATGGTAGCTACTTTTTCATTATTCAACTGATAGCATGCAACCAATATGGTTCTGTTTAAATGTGGTGACCGTGGTATCAAAACTCCTAACGTGCATGTGCGTTAACAAAAACATCAGACATCATACCGTCCCTCTTGCCGCAATTGTAGGAGTTGGGTTGCATAGCAAAAGGGACACCACATCCATGCTCACAATTATTGCAATTATAGTGGGATATAGCATGTGGATGCATACCCCAATTCTGCAAGTAGCAACCTTCTCTGAGCATTTCCATAGAGAATTTAACACTTACAGCATTTCGCTGCTATTCCTTGGTCACTCGCAATCGCACCTCACGATTCACATTGAGAGCCAGTACATTACCGATCTTAGGTCCGTGACAAACAATGTCGCAGTAGTGAAATATTCGTTATATTCCCTTGATCCTTAATGCCTTTTATCGTGACTTCTTAACATCTGGTTTTCATTCTTCTGCTTTGTTCCCGCAATTGACTCATGTCAGGAATACGCCTAGGTGGTGACCGCCAGGATGGAAAGGGAAAACGCACTTCCTTTAGCTTAGATCCAGGGCATAATCGGAGAAACTCCTTGGTTCGGTCTATTCATGACGAACTTCCCACCACTTTTAATAGTTTAATAGTTTCGAAGCACTGTTCTGCAGACGATGTGGTCCCTGTTCATGCTTAGACGCTTAGTTTGCATTGCAGTTTAACAACCAAACAAATGTCTTACACTCAGTTGCGTTTTTGTTGCATCGACGATTGTGTCATAGGTTCTCCGTTGGCTAACTGCATACAACTGGATTGGTGAATAGTAGCATGCCGACAACGAGAGTCTTACCCATTTAGACCTTCGACTCTCCTCCACATTCACCCATACCAGACCCACCTTAATTAGACTAGCCTAACTCTACACACATCAGCCTACCCTAGCGATCACTGGTGTAATCACTTCCATGCGAAAGGCGCTCAAGATTGGACGTAGGAATATGTGCAAACTGCTCCATGGGAATAGGCACTTTCTTCTCACGTGGCACAGTATATTGATGGCCATGGAACTCGGACACTATGGTATTCAGATAGCGATACGCTGCGATCCACTATTGACAGAGCAAATCGAGTTGTACTAGGTGATCGCAAGATATGTATCCCAATGGGTAGGAGGGCCCGACAGCCCCAAAGATAGGTGATATCTGCTTTGTAATATTTGACAGCCAAATAGGCCGACAGGTGGAAGAGCAGGTTAGCGTAAGCCCAAATTCGTAGTTATTTCGTTCAGGGCACGGCCGCGGTTATTTTGCCTTAAATGTATCCTACTGATACAGACAACAAGGCGCACTCATTTGTTCTGTTTGATAAAGTCTGTCTAAGAATTACTGGTTATTCTTGCTGGGTGTGCAAACACGCCAGTTTCTTGTGCTTTGGCACTTTGGTGGGAGAAATCTGGCTGCTTGATATTCATTTGGCCAGCGGGAACAACACCTGTTTCTCGGCACCACGTACCACTCAGCCTGACAATCACAAGCGCATATTTCCTATCAGGCACTTGTGAGACGAGTACTTAGTTACACCGAGCCAATGACAGTCTAACCTTCATAGTCATTTTATCCTAGATCCGTGAGACGAGTGAACTGGGCTTGAGTTAGAGCCATAATCTCACATTGCGACGAAGCATCTTGATGCGCACTAGGTCGTGTGTGACACTTGGAATAACGGAACAATGGTATATTACGGGCAAAAATGCTGATGCTTAGCTAGTCCCGTTAGATGCCCAAAAAGAGAACGACAGGATGGTGAACAGATGGCGAATAGAATGAAAGAGATGAAATGAAAATCATTTTTGTAGACACACCAAAGTGTTAACACAGAGACACGCAGAAAGAGCCAACCACATTTCTGTAGGTTAATTCTGTTCACGCAACGTTCGTCGCATGGTATAGTCTGTGGAGACCCACAGTCTACATCTCGTAGTGTAGGTGGGTTAGGTCAACATCAGGGCGTTTTTTAACACAGCTAAATTGGAGTCGGAAATAAAGTAATTTCGGAGGGAGTTCCAAGGCTGACACACACGCAGAGAGTGAAAGTTCCGTCAACATTCTAGCTGACTGTAGTACGTGGCTAACTTGAACTGGTAGCCTCTCAAATTCGTGTTGTGGTTCAGTTGTAGTAGGTACGGGCAAGAGTGGTCGGAATTCCTTAGAATCTGGTAGGCCATAATAAGGGCACCACGTAGGCGCCGCTACCGGCCACCGTATATTTTTAGGGTCCTCAGTCTAAGTTGATAAGGAAGATTGTACCACCCTTTGATGTACTTAGTGGCTCATCTCTGTGGAGTCGCTAGCTCTGCGAAGTCTTGTTTATGCCAAGGCTGCTGCACCTGGATTGTATATTCCACATGAGGTTGCATGTAAGTGTTAAGCAACTGCGAACAGACAGAGGAATAAAACCGATCAAATGTCCTCCGAAGCATGCGAACGTGTTGCTTACTCGTCTGACGCTTTCTCAGATTGTTCTGAGCAGCCCAGATCAGACTGAACTAGTACCCCAAGGTCGCGCTCCGGCGTGACTGCTTTCAGGACTTGGTCTCCAATATTGTATGTGATGTTCGGCTGTTGCCGAATGTAATTGCACTGGAGCAAATTGTGGAGTGACCACCCATATGCTCTGCTCAGGTCTAGCTGAAATGCCTCGTGATCTTTTCTGGGTCTGCCATCGTCCACCACATCTTAACATCGTCTGCGAACAGCAAGAAATATGAAGTAATCAAACGCGAAAGCTCCTTAATAAACACAAGCAACAGACGCGGCCCAAGAACTAATCCTTGCAGAAAGCTCCATTGGACATAAAGCGGATCAGACAGCACACTTCCAGCTCTAACCTGCAGTTGTCGATCCTCAGGAAATTCCTAATCCACCAAAGGAGTGGATCACCAACTCCATGGCTTTCGAGCCTGTGAAGCAGAATGCGGTAGTCCAGTCGGTCGTAGGCTTTGGAGAAATCGAGGTAAATTACCTCTGTCCTTCTGCCTGTATAGGCCGCTTCCGTGCAACTACTGCATGCAATCAGTAGGTCCGTAGTGCATGAACAGTGCCGGCGGAAATCGTGTTGCTCGAGTACTATGATGTTGTGGCGTTCTAGATGGTCTACTAAAGCCTCAGAGATGATTACTTTCGTAATCTTTGACAGGACAGGGAAAAGGGCCACTGCGTGATAGTTGGTGAGTTCGGAGCGATTGCAGCCTTTGAAAATTGGAGTAATTAGGCCATGTTTAAACAAGGTGGGCACAATTTGTTTATGCAAGAACGTTTGAAAAACGTTCGATAACGACCCAGCCAGCCTTCTTGCTGCTTCACTTTCTGGATGGTGTTAACGTGCTTGTATGGGAGCTTCTTGTTGTTGACAGATTTACAGGGCAATTGTTGTTGGTGAGTCTATTTGTCCTCATAGACAAGCATGTTACACTGGTTTCGCTGCGTCACGTAATCGCTCCAGGTTTCGTCATAAGAACGAGCTCTGTAAGTGTGCCAAGATGCGTTCTTTATTGACATGCGCTTGCGAGTTCTGGATCTGATGAAAGACAAGCGACTGTTGGAACGAACCATCTTTGTTTCCGAAGCAGTTGAGATTGAATTGTTGAAGCGTCCAACAAACTGAAACCAGGCGCTATTCAGTTAGCCACCTTTCAAGAATTCCCAATCGGTCATCGCAACTAGGTTGTTTAAGATGTTGTAATTGTGATAGTGCGTGTTAGTTCCGTGTATTCCTCAGGATATTCAGCGTGACACACATAGAAAGTATGGTGACATGATTGTTTAACCCTAGTGGGATGTTTATAAAAGACCTGTCCATCATGATTTCCTCATTTTGTAGGGACAAGGTTAAGTACCGATGAATTGTTATCAGATCTGTACCTGATAGGTGAGCTTATATGATTGCAGAGGGGGATATTGTGATAAGGTCATGCCTTTCGGCCTTGTATGTTTCATTGGGGGATGCCGAGCTTTCTAAATCGTACACGACGAAATCGCTGGAGATAAGAACATGGCTGTAGGATGTGAGTAAGTGTTTCGTCACTAATGATATTTGGTGGGAATCCAACGCCAAAGTGGATAATGTGGGGCCATAAACAGTTGCCACGAAGCAGTCGTCGTTGTGTCTGAGATGCAAACGATACCATAGGGAATCGGTGACCCGCGTCTCCGGCTCATCTACTGGTACGCATTGTAAGTAGTTACGATAGTAGAGTATAGCTCCACCTCTACTTCTGACACCATCGTGTCGGAACAAGGACATACCCTTGAATCATGATCTCGGCATCCATAATCCCTGAGTGCAACCAAGTCTCGGCTATGGTGATGAGGTGCCAAACGTTTGTTGCCTGGTGCGACCGAACCTCGGCGATTTTGCTGAGGAGGCCTGGGACATTCGGGTACATGCAGGAAAGTGTTTTGGTTCTCAGCAACTATCCGAGGCACTTGTGCCTGGGATTGTAGGTTGTGCCGACCGTTGTATGCTGGGCCGCTAGCCGTTTTTCGTGGTAGTATCCGCGAATCGTTTGGAGTTGGGTTGGTGGCATTTTGATTTGCCCCTCTGACTATTCAGTTTGCACAATGCATGGGAAGTGGCTACAGGATTGCACAAGAAGATTCTCAATTCCTTCAGACTTGACTTCAGTTTGAATTGCGGATAAGATCACTAATTCATTTGCCTGCTGTGGTGGTGCTTTAAATCGGATGACGGTTTTGCTCGCTGCTTTGAACCGGAGCTCCGTTGGCTGCCTGTTCCGAAATGGTGCCAGCGTTTCAGTAGTGTAACTACCATCTGTCTAATTTGTAATGCAACCTTAATTATCCTTGGGCCGCCCCTTTGGTAGCTTTCTGATTTTGGCATTCTCGAGAGCGAAGTAGCAACTAGGTCATTCAAGGGAAGGGTCCCACTCATATAGCACCACTGCTCCAGGTTGTGTGCCTTTGCTTCGAACACATCGTGCTCGTGAGACTGGGGACGCCGTAGATAAAAACGGTTCTGGCTGCGGCGTTTAGCAGAAACTCTTCTAAGCTCTGTCTCGTCCGCTTTCGCTCGCTCATAAAACGCCTAGAAAGAGGCGGACCAGACCGATTTCATTCTGGAAGCAAGCAGTCGAATGCAACGTTACTTCAACCTCATCGACAAAGTTTAGCATCATCCGAAGATGCTTGGCTTCGCCATAATTCTTGGAATTCGAGTGGCGGGTGCTTTTCGTCCAGTTGAAGGATTTATTCAGAATATCTAGGTGGTTACTTATGACATTTCATTTGCTCAGGTCATCCACCTGTCTCCCCTTCAACTAATTCTAAGTTGACTTAGCAACGTTGGTACATATTATAGACAAGGCATCCAGTATTTTCTGAGTGTCTTTCTTGGGAGTGTGGACGGTAGTTGGGAGACCCAGCGATTTGCTGCGCATCCGTGCAACGTTGTCTTTTGCATTAGTTATAGGTGTGGTTATCGAAACATCAGTGTTAATTTTGGAGTGCACTTTGATGCAAAAACCGCCCAGCTGCCACTGGAATTTGCATGTTTCCTGGGTTTCGGACTTGTCTGATTGGGTGAACCGTGTTTGGGGGAAATTGTTGTATATGGGTGGTGGTTAGGCGTTCAGGAACGCTTAGGCGATTTGGATTATTATCATTGTTTACAAAAGCAAACTTATTAATGGAGCATTCGGCGTGGTTGTGTTGGCTTGCAGTGGAGTTAGGCGAAGGGGCTGTCAGACATTCTGCCATGCTTTTCCTATCGAGCCTATTTTGGTGCGCAGTGTCTTCTCAACTCTAACTTCTCGGACAGTGCAATTACGATGTTAACTAATGGGACAGTAGTACACTTCGCACAGAACCAAAATGAGTCAGTCCCGCTGCCGAGCAGCCTGCACTCGTTTGGTGTGATTTTACCGCATTTCTCGTGGAAATGGCAAGGTTCACAGAAAATCCCTATTCTGACCACCTTATTGCACGCTCCGCCGGCGTCTTTAGGCCCTGCGGATCAGTTAGTTGCACTCTTCAGGGCACGTGAAGGTGTGATGCTTATTCCTACCCCTGACCCTGACTTTATTGATCCGGCGTCAAGGTCAGTCGGAGGAGACAGTGGCTCTCTCAATGTCTCACACTTGCAACTGCGCGCAGTTAGCGGGAGTTGGCAGTGTTTACACAAGCACACGAATGCGCAGCGTGTATTGACGGGGTCCCGTTACCCAAAGACGCACGCGGGACGTTGGCAAAATATTTTAAGTGCCTCGGATGCTAGATTTAATAGGTGAACGATGCAAAATCTCGCTTGCCTTTATTATGCTGCCGCCTGTAGAGATGGTTGCAGGGTCGTTTGAGAGTCCTCAACTTCTTCTACCGAATGGGACCAAAATTATCCTCCTAAAGCTTGGAAGTGATGTGATTTCACAAGCAGAAAGACGAAGAATGTGCCAAAACTGAGAACAGTATGATTCACACAAGTTAGATCCAAGAGAATCAAAGTCCTGAGTAGCGCTCGTCGAACTGGTTCGAAAGACCACACGCGCAGGAATGTGTATGTAGAAGTGGATTGACCTCAGCGAGTGTAGCTAGAGCCGAGATACACCGATAAAATTTTAATATGAATTCCTAGGAAACCTTGTGAAAGCTTCTGATTTGGAGTACGCATAATAATGACTTTTGGTGATTTCGCGTACACAGATTCATTCAGCCTCCTTTGGAACCTTCGAAAGCAGCAATTGACCGTTGCCAGGTGGAAAACGTGCCATTTAAGTGTCAGGTGCCTGCTTTTTACGTTAGAATAGTGCAATGCCTAAGGTATAGAATCGAAGAATCTCCGCAGCGATTCCTGTGTTATAGAGAACCACGAATGGGCAGACAGGGGTACAGCAGGATGTCCCCGCTGCTAACAGAATTATTCGTTGTAAGTGAAACCTCATGACAGGGGAACCAGATTAAGCAGCTGGGGCACCAACATGGACGGGTTCACCATAAAGCCTTCCATGTCCTTTTGAATGCAGACGATGGACTCGATTTAAACTCCTCCAAGACGTTGAGGGATGCTGCGTCGTGCACTGTTTACATTTAATAAACATGTTTCAGTTAGACACGACGTAGATATTTTTACAACTACTCGACGAACAACTGTCTAGATGTTAAGCAGAATATAAAGAGCAACGTTTTGGACAAACCGGCGCGGCCCAAACCAAGATATCATTTGTCTAACTACAAAAAGATAAGGGTACAGGTGCCGGTGTAACCGCCGGTGTTCCTGAAGAACGGAAGAACAACTACAATACATGTGCTGCACTAGTGAAAGTAACATGTGTGGCTTAAAAGCGATTGCCGCAGAACGGAATGATCACCTTCGAAACCAGTGCATACTATAAAACGGGTAAAACCATGGGCCAGACTTTAAGTGAAATCAATTTGTAAATTTTCATGGTAAATACAAATACAGGATATTGAATAACGCATTTTGCAGCGGTAAGAAAGTCTGTCGACTCTAGAACATAAACACGGCAAGCGATCAGTAGTTTGAAATAGTTAGTTCCCTTTAGTAATTTGAAAAGCGCAGTAAGAAGACGAATACTGGCAAATGCACACATTTCGTATTGTCTCATCAGTGCCTTTAATCAGTACTTTACAATACGCAGCTTGTTCCTCAGGCCTTCCCGCGGCAATATAAAAACACCAGACAACAATTGATATTTGTCGGAAATTTACAGTTACACTTAGCACGGGAACGTTTCCTGAATTGGATGATTTCGAAATATATGATGGACAACAGCTTAAACATTGACACCCATTTCGTCTTTATAAGAGCTTATGACCGGCTATTCCAAATATCGACCAACAACCGCCTAAAGCGAAGATGGTTGGGCAATCCAACCTAGTTTTTAAACTGTAAAATATTAATAGTGTCTAAGTATGCCGCAAGTTGCACTATGATAGAGCACTCGTCGAGCAAAGAGACGTCTGCACGATGAAGTATGGACAATGGTTTATTACGGGTAAAAAAGCATCGCTTAACAAGTCCCGTGGGATGGAAATTATTGCGAAAATCAATTCCATTATAAAGTGAAAACCGTTGTGGTGGATTCACCATAGACTTATGTGGAATATCGATGATGTTCGCATATAAAACGTATAAATCCATAAATCCATTGGTTAGGCGTTTGGCAAGAAACCGTTTGATTGCGTTTTGTAGCCCCTGGCTAACAAGTCGTAAAATGAAATGTAAGTGAGACAATGCATCGTCAACACGTTTTTTAGATATCGCCAAATTGGGAGCAGAGACGACATAATTAGGGAAAGCCTTCCAAGGCTGGCACACGCGGAGAGAAAAGAAATTTTTACGGCATTCAAGCCTGCTATACTGGATTGTCGGTTTCAGAGGGTGACCTCTTAGTTTAGTGTTGTGGTTCAATTCCAGCAGCGGACGACAAATGTGGTTTGGGTTCTTCAGAATCTGGTAAACCATTATGAGATCCCTCCGCAAAAGCCGATATCGACTACTGTACATTCTTAGAGATTTCAGTCTAAGCTGATAGGGCAGATGAAAGAGGCCCCTGACATTCTTGGTTGCCCGTAGTTGAGGAGTCTCGAGAGCAAGGAGATCCCGTATACGAGAGGATAGGGTGAGAGAGACTCGCTTGCGACGATGGGATATGGTGCACTTTGGATATTGTACGCTAAACGCATACATTGTTGGCAGCATCCAATTTCGGATTTGCCTGTCACTGTGGCCAGCTATAGGACGCCCGCTCTTACAAAAGGGACCATGGATGGGTTGCGCTGCACCACCCACAGCTCCAAACACACTCCCCATATCCCGTGTAAACCCGAAGGAATAAGACCGGGAGGCAAGCGGATGGGAACCACGTTTCAGCAACGGAGCCGGCCCAAACTCCTTCACAGGTAAACACAAGCACGCTGTATTTGGTAATGAAGCGTGCACAAGGCGGTGGCTGGACCGTAGTCCGCTCCACACTGAGTGCATGGAACCATTCTTCGAGCCTTACCTGGCCACAAGGACCGTGCACTTATGAAGCAGAGCTAAGTGATTGACTCTGTCGAATGCCTTCGAAAAGTCTAGGTAAATCACAACAAGGGGGATCCTTCATCAAGCGCTTTGGTCCATGAATCCCGAGCAAGAAGCAGATTTGTGAGGCCAGATCGTTTGCGTCTAAAGCCTTTTTGGAGGTGAGAAATTAGCTTCAGACTCTCAAAATATCGTGTAATTTCATCTGCAACTAACGATTCCATTACTTTTGATAAAACAGGGAGGAGAGTAATGGGTCGGTAGTTGGCAGGATCCGATCGCTTACCTCCTTTGTATATCGGAGTGACTATCCCGCTTTTCCTCTCAGACGGAAGTGTTTGGGAATTGAGTATACTTTGGAAAAAGCTTGCGAGGTGTGCTGCTATGATGGGAGCAAGAGTTTTAAGAACTTTGGGTCTGATCTTGTCTACTCCCGGAGCGCTATTTTCTCTTAGAGACCGTAATTTGCTAGCGACAGCTGCTGAGGTAAAAGTGACAGTTGATATGCCGACCACGTTGGGTGAATGCTGGTTTGGCAAAGGTTCTATGGCGTTTGCAGTAACTGTGCCAAACTGCAGAAGTAATGCGTTCGCAGCATCCACAGCAGTAGTCGTTAGGCCACCATCCGTCTTGAGCGGTGGTATTCCTGTTTTAACTTTCCTTCTGCTGATCACGTACCTGTACAGCAGTTTTGTATTGTTCGTGAATTTAAGTACCATGTTTTTTGCCATTCGTACTTATCGGCTCTAATCAGTGATGCGCAACAATTCCTCACTATTTTGTAATTCTCCCAGGTGGCGTCGCAATTGTTCAGCGCGTATTGTCTCCAGATCTCGTCTCTGGTGCTAATCCATTTACGCGTTCTGCTTCGGATCCAGGTGTTGGTCCGGCGCGGCACCCGTAATGGTATGACTTTAGAGGCTGCTTGCGTGACACAGCTAAGTTTGTCTTTTAGTTCGTTACACGCGTCGTCTGTCTTGCTCTGCAAATTGTGGTCCCAGTTGACGGTTGTCGCTAGGCTGTGAAGCACGGAATAGTTGGTTATAGTTCGTCGGTTT
>OX104065.1:38288374-38341427 GCA_944474145.2 Dicrocoelium dendriticum
CCTTCATAGCACAGCCTAGTCCGGAAATGCACCAGACGCGGTTTCCCTCGTCACTGGCTAGCCTGTATAATCATGATCTTCACTGTCAGTGACTGTGGGATGTAGGTCGTGTTACATCCCAGTTAGGTTGCAACTTCCGTAACCAAGCCGGCGTCATCTACGGCTTCTTGTCTTATGCTGCTAGCTACTTAGCATCTGTCTCTAGCGGACATAAGTTTGATCCCCAATAGGGGAACGAGGGGATATGCACCAATGACGAGCTCCACTAGAGCGAACTGCGTCTGGTGTTTCTCCGGACTAGGCTGTGCTACGTAGCATATGAGCTGCAGGGATGAATATGTCAGGTCTGCTGCAAACGCTTGCTAATGCCGTTTGTACCTTATTCAAATGAAACTTCTCAGTATGTCTAATGCAGTAGCGCTCTTTAATCTCGGTGTCCGTTCACGCGAATTACAATTCGCACCTCGACCGCGTGGTTATTTTATCGTGAGTTGGAGATGTAATCTAGGGAGGTCAGACTGTACTTGAGTGATTCAGTGAACGATAGTGCCTTATGGCTTTAAATAGTTAAAGCTCGAAAGAGCCAATCTTTTAATTTGATCTTGTTCTGTCAACAGAATATTTGAAACAATGTTTCGCATACACCTTTGTGCAGTTCACTTGACATTTTCACTGATTGAAAGATAAGCAAGCTATCCCTTTATGATTGGTGCTTTGTCTTTTTGAAGTCATGGTAGCTTAGTAACGACGGTGTCCCGTACTAATAAAATGGTTATCAAAAGCATTCGAAGGAAACGGGTTTTCGGCAGTGATGTAACTTGCTTGAAAATACACAAACTAATGAGTTTGAACTAAGGAATAAATCATATATTCCGAATCTCCCGGAGATGAAGAGAATTCTTAGACGTGGAAATGTCAAATAAAACCGGAACACGTAGTCTAGGCTAAAATATTCGCGGTGCAATCAACTAGAGCTTACATTTTGTGAATCTCTCTCACTGGTCATGTGTGCGGTTTATTTCCTTACATCAGGCACATTACCAGCTGTGGAAGGTCCGACGACTAGTTAGTACAGTGGTTTAGTAGCATGTTGAAGCTGGGATGCGCACAGGCCTTGTTGATTGAGTGCAAAGAATGCTGGAGTGGATTGAGTTGAATGAATCCTAGGTGGATTGTAAACGTCACAATGATGGCAGAGACAGATGCACCTTTTCTCAGTGGCTGCTAATTTTAGTCCAATATGGGTGTGTGTACGAACCTTTAACACGGTGTTCCAGCTCAGGCGATAAGTACGCTCGTCAGTCTTGCAAGTGATGAAGTTGTGGATGAGCTTTCGCACTGGAAGCACCAAACTTGCGAACTGTCTAGGGCTAATGAACCGAGTATACTCAAAAGATGGAGTATGCTAGAATGTCTTTGATAAATTAAGTCAAATAAGCATGGATGTTTTGCGGAAATTTATCCTTTCAAACTGAAGGGAATATATGAGGAAACCGCAAGTAAGATCCCCTACTGTAATTGTCGACATAGAAGGAAAGCTTTCCCTAAAGCGCAATCTCAGCATATCTAACATCTGGAAGAAACTAGCTTTAGGTTATTGCAAAGTTCTCCCAAGAGTTTGACACTCGACGCAATAAAGATTGAACAACCTCTTGAGGCCAGCATTATGGTGTATACATAGTGTTCGGATGCCATTTTTGTATCATAGCGAATCTAGTTTAGATTCAGTGGTTAATCAACTCTGTATGCCCAATGCTGAGGCTGATGTTGCATTCTTGATGCTTCTTCACCGCAGTTGGGCCAAACCAACTTACACTTAAACTAGGTCTTTTTAAGCTGGCTAACTTTCATTCCACTTTATTTCGTTTGTTCTGCCTAACTGAAAAATCTATTAACTGGCCACGTTAATTTCGCTAATTGCGCTTACCTTCGATAACTTTGTTGCGTTTGTATCATGTCTAAGTAAATTGTCGACATTTTTTCCTTATTCGGGATTCGTTGCTAACTAACTTACTTCATATGGTAACTTAGCTAAGAGTTAGGCCACCGTATCTGTATGCATTATTGGATTTGTTTTATTTCATCTTGTCGTTTCAAGTTATTGGCTGTTTCTTGGTATCCCCGGTGTGGCTGCGCTTGATGTGAATGTTGACAAGGTGCCTACCTGTCTATTACCCACTACCTAGCCCATACTGGCTCCAGGAGACAGTTGGTCGTTGCTGGAGGGGACGGGGTGCACGGTCCTTGTGAGGGTGCTAGGCTGGAAGGGCGGTTCCATTCACTTAGTGTGGAGCGGACTACGGTCCAGCCACCGTCTTGTGTGCGCTTGATTCCCCAAATACAGCGTGCTTGTGTTTGCCTGTGAAGGAGTGTGGGCCGGCTCCGTTGATGAAACCTGGCTCTCATCCACATGCCTCCCGATCTTATTCCTTCGGGTTTACACTGGATATGTGGTGTGTGGTTGGAGCTGTGAGTGGTGCAGCGCAAGCTACCCATGGTCCCTCTGTAGGCGCAGGCATCCTGTGACTGGCCACAGTGACAGGCCAATCCGAAACCGGATGCCGCCAACCATGCAAATTTGCGTTGATGTAAACCCGTCCCCTATACTAAGGCTATATGTGATCCAGCCATCAGGTATTCTAAGACACTGAATTTTTGTGAGCAAGTTGAATTCATAAGGGCCAGATCATGTAGATGTGCAAAACTTAACTTGAAATCATTCTCGACGAGTGTACCTAGACGGCACTTGTACAACCTGTGCTCGATTATTTTTACAACCGACGGGAAGCGCGGTCACGATGACCCAGAAAAAGTGCAGCGACAATTCACAGTGTCCCTCCTTAATTCCTCGTTTAAACCTAACTACTCTGCGATATTACAACTGGACTCACTATGGCTAAAATTCAAGAAGCTATGAGTAACATTATTATGTAACATGGTTCATAAGCGTATACCGCACCAAACGTCATTTAATTTCAATCAAGAATTTCGGTATGCAATTAGTAATGCCAAGAACAAACTCCCCGTGTCCAAAACGAAACTAATCTTCGGGGAAAATTCCGTCTAAACAGACACAGTGAGATTTGGAAAAGAAACCCTCTATTGAAATAAGTGCATTCGAATCACATCTAATTTTATAGAGCAATTTCAAATTGGCTGACAATACAATATGTACAGACGACTTTGCCACTACGCTGTAATGAAAAATTGCTAGCTGAGGAAGGCGTGGGGGTTGGGCTAGTGATTATAAATATATATAAAATGGGCTGCGTGCGGTATATGTACCGGACAAAGCCATCCTGAAAAGCGAAATTGGAAAAAGGGTGAAAAATTAACAGAACCCCATTCACTCTGGGTTACACGACCCTCTTTCCACCTTTACCATGGAAAGCCTACCTCTGAGACACACTAACAATTGTGGACTGCAAGCTGAGATCTATGTAACGATATTGGTCTCCGGTCTTAAGTTTCTGCTTAGTTAACAACATCTACCTAACAGCTACACCAAAAAGTGTACTCTGAGAAGGAAACGCTGACTGAAACTATCAATCTTCCTTCCCTTTTATCAGTCGATATTTCCCTATTCATCTATGCTTCCATAGTTGCCCTCATGTAAACAAGACAGGCAGAAATGTGCAGCTAACCGATTACGCTTCTAACATCTTCATCCCTGTCACCAATATTTCCCTTTTACTTTTCCCCTTCACTTGTGCGCGCCGACCGTACAGTTAAAACAAACACCTAAACCAATAGAAGAGTGTCAAGCACGTTCGCCTCACGCACATCAAACAAAGCTGCCATCATATCTGTCTCTGCCCATCTGTATAGTTGCTAAACTGAAAGGTAGTAACTACCTCTGTCATAACAGTTTATGGCGATGCATAATGTATTGGAAGCGTTTAGCCTAACTTAGATGCTATGTTCCATAAGCGTTATTTCAGCCTTAATAGTTTTCGTATAACCACACCATTGCTCTGCCTACTTTACCCAAAGAAAATTAAACGTGTTTCCGTCCGTATATGCAGCTCGCCGTCAGGACACTAAGAATTATTCTTTGCTCATTCAAGCATTTGAAAAGGATAACCATGGATGTTAAAACCAAGGTTTATTGATACCTGTAAACATAATAGGAACCAACTATAAAAATTAGCTCGTACCCAAAAATCATGTCTCCTATCATCGATAATCTACATTATTATTATCCTCATTTTTATTCAAGTCATTATTGAGTTGGCAATGAGGTATGCTACATCGTAGGGAACTCCGCTGTCGACGTAATATGCTAAGTATATAGCATGCGGCTAAAAGTTATTTTGGGCAACGTTTTAGATTCCAAGCTTGTTGCCATAGGCCATATAGAACAGGGATAAATAACTCCAATTTGCTAATGAAGTACCTCGTCAGCAGTAACTTGTGTAGCTTTAGAAGAGATCTCAGCTGTCAGCCTTGCTCTTGGTTTGAGGTATCGCGTTTATAAGTTACGGGCGAAACTGTTCGAGCTACAAGAAATGTACAGCGTTTAAAATGAGCATTATATAAGGTTGACAATCAGCAATGTCTGTTTCTATTACTGATCTCTGTATCTCATTCACCATGCTTATAAAACTTAGGAACGTTGTTGGCAAACCTGGTCCTAGGCGCATTATATTTGCCAATGCCTTCCATTGTCACTTTACTTGGTAAAGAAGTACACACAAGCGCATGGAAAGACAAGAACCAAGCAGGACGCATTCCAAAATGTGATGTCCCAGGGAAGACAACATTCAGCCTACGAATATAATCAAACGAAATAAAAAGAGAGTACAACGCAAATAAATAATAAAAAAGCTTCAAAACCTTCCAGTTCCCTATATGGAGCATTTGTTAAAACAGACGCACTGAACATAAAATAGGTGCGATCAGAATTTCTATTAAGGAAAGGAAAAGAAATGGGGCTACCCAGCTAGCGGAAGTATTTGCCGCAGTGAACTCCGACGAGCGGTTTGCTGAGAAAACTGCCTCTATTCACGATGTTACTTCATCGGAATAAGTGAAGAGGGTAGTGTCACGAAGCATGGAATTGATGCTTACATATACAGCTAGGCAAGTACGAGATGTACAATTTTGGGGGAGAGAGGAAGGGCCTAAAATTGCAAGGGAATGCTTTTTCCATATTTTTTCTGGAGACTATTAAGATCCCTAGAAGCAGACAAGGAAGTCAGTGGTAGTCTGCCCATACCTCAGGTTGCAGCTACTGTGACTTACGTATTTTATGAAATGTGCTAAAGTGAAGGTGAACTTCTAGCAACAACGAAGCATGTTATCGAATAGTGTCTTAACGCAGCGTGCAGAGTAACAATCCTCTCATGCGAACTTAAAGGAAGTGTGTTCATTTCCAAATATCTTATTTTTATGTCTTTTTATCTGTTAAACGAAGTCAAATGGGGTGGGCAACAATCTTTTCTATATTTGTCAACTAAGTACTGAGCTATAATTAGTCATTTGCCTTTCAATCACTAGGTGCAGTAACTGACTTCAACTGTTTATTATCAAAACGCAGCCCAATGTTAAGGTTCGGGCTTCTGAAACGGAAAACTTAGGTCCACATTCTACCGCAGGACATATTTTACCCCTTTCTTATCGTCAATATCAACTGCTGTAAATTCCTCTGTCCTTCAAGCTAAGCTATTAAAGCAAATCTATGAAGTTCTTAGTAGATTTATTTACCTTTCTTTGGAGAGTCTCAAAAACAGGTAAATCTAGTCTCTGCTACGGATCCCAAGCCAGGATGGCGTATTCCATTTCTGTAGTAAGTAGGTACAAGCAGATGTGGGATCATTGAGTGGTCAAGCACACCGAATGCTCTGTGATAAAGACCAACTTGTTGAATACCGGTTCCTACCGCCCTCTGCTACCTTCCAGCTGCCGAGACTATCTTAGGGAAGTATCTCAAAGTCACGCTCATGTGAGTGTTTCTGCAAGGTGTAGTTTGCAAGCTTTTAAACGATCTACGGCTGGTGAAGCAGGTGAATCATTTTACCCTTATCTGTTTCAACCATGCATGAACGTGATCCAGATTATGTTATAGGAAATCGTGATCTTCCTTGATATTAATCGCTCGCCTGAGATTGACAACGTCGGTAAAAGGCAGGAAACGGTAGGAGGTAACTCGGTCAGATCGTCGTTAAATACCAGGAGTAGCTACCGTCCCAGCAAAGGGCCAAGTGAAAGCTATTCCAAATGATTTGAGTTGGAGAGCTATCCCCTAACAGACTTTTGAATCAGCAGCGTAGAATGGGGGGTGGCGGACCGCCCCGGGCGACATGCGACATGGGCAACGTTTTTACTAATATCTGTTTGCTACGAAATATATGGAGCAGAATACCCGGAAAAGCTGAGCGCTGATTATGTAAATGTTACTCTGTATGGTCAACAGCACACTTGCGCCATGTGTCATGCATGTGCAAACGTTCTTCCCAGTGATCCCCTTACTTGTCAACTGGCGGTCACTTTCACCACATTTAAATTCGAGTTCAAACCATCATCTGCTTTCTCGAAAACTAATGTGCACTTTACCCTAAGCCGATTGAGTGGACTTCAAGCACCTGTTTTGCTGTCAGTTGAGAGGAAAACCTTTCCAACGTCTCGGGTGGCAAAACTAGTTGCTGCGCCACTGCTTGAAACCTCCATGTTGAAGAAAGTTGACATTGCAACCGAGACCGGGATCTCCGATTAAATTGCTCTGTAGTCTGTTGAATCAGATGTGAAGGTTCAGACGGTCGAAATCTTTGGAGGAGTCAGATGGATGACGTGGACTCCGGCCCTACTATCGGCCACTCCAGTCTAACTACCGCGTGTCATCTGAAGGTTGGTGTTGCATGACTGCTTTTGACAGAAGCAACGTTGAGCCGGTGCGAAGACTTTGCTTATTCCAGGTAGTCCACTAATGTCCCAGCGACGAGCGCTCCCATCAACTTCGTGAGTACAGAGAGGAATGTCACTGGAAGATATTTTACAGGTTCACCGAAGATCCTGCATTTAAGGATAAGGATAATAATGTCTTGCTTCCAACTACTGGGAATTTATTGTGCATGGAAGCATGTTTGAAGGAAATGTGACAGTGGCCAACTTAGTTGCCGCAAACTTCAGTGCTTTTCGGCGAATGTTGTCAGCTCCCGGAAAGCAACGAAACGTGCGCTAGCCTCTTAGCATTGTGCTGCCATATGTTTTAACTTAAGGGCCACCTCTAAAAAACTTAGGTCAAATTATTTGTACTTCGGTGAGGTACGCAACCATGACACGATTTCGTTAGCACGACATGCAGTGCGTGTTTAAAGAAAGTTACACCATTGTCCCTAATAAGGGTTTGTCATTTCACTCTTCAGATACAGGAACGCTGTGCTCCGTGATGGTTGTGGCTTAACTTTGCTTCCAGTGGTCTTCTAATTTGCGGTTACTTTAACTAAGGCTCGACTCTAATATGTCTAAAAATAGGAATTTATTAGTGTTCATTTCTGAAACGGACTGTCGGCAGCATAGCTCAATCAATTCGGTGCTTATTTCTAAGGAGAGGCGCAGTAGTCTTGGTTCCCCTAATGCTTAAGGTTTTGGTGCGTGATTGGCATCAGATTTGCAGTTTTGTACACAGCATGGAATAGGTTACTACTGACAGCCCATTAGTTGATTTTGTCCAACGGTCTGCCCTTAATTGACATCGACTTTAATTCTGAAACATTGAAACGCAATACTCTCAATAAAGTTCGTTTTTCTTATTATGTGGTGACATGTCTCTGGTAGTAATTGATACACTCGTTGGTATTTGCTCCCGGAGTACTCCACTTCGCCTCTCAGTTTTCAATTCAGTGGGGGTGCAGACCTTAAATTTCGACCGTTCTTGCATGCAAACCTAACCCAACTTTCACTCATACGGACTTGCAATTGTGCAGTGCTCTGAGTCGGGAGATTAAACAAAACATTGTGTGCACTCATCCCGATCAAAGTGAGAATTGAATTAACAGAATGTGAGCCGCTTGTGTCTTTGGAAGAGCAATGGATATTCTGGGCTATATATTTTATCCTTTTGATTATAGTGTTAACAGCCGTTCTCCTCAAGCTTGGAACCGCAATAATTGGGGTGGCCTGATTTGTATAGTCTGGTAGGCTTAACCCTACTGTGGTGCTGTTGCTTGTATCGTTGTGAGGTGCATTTGTTCAATTCAAATCAATTAACACCTGGCCCTAGAGTATTGCTCCAATACCCCCTTATCAGATGCGAACATGGTGCCTTCTCAAGCATCCCTCGGTTCCGGTTCCTATTTGCTTGTAATTTCCTTGGCCGAAATCCCGATTGGATCCCCTCCACATAAGTCTGGCCATCCCCCCGTTTTGAATCACGCCCGAGTGAATGCTGCCCTGTGTTTTTTTCGCTGCCAAACGCCGTATTCTCTCGTTTGGTGTCCAAAATGCGCAGCAAGTCAAGGCTCACGTTGTGCTTTAATTAGTGACTAACACTAACACACCTGCTCCCCAATTACTCTGTTTACTTTCGTCTGACTCATCGTGTGGTAATTCATCCGCGTTTTTACCCTCGTTTCAGGTCACACCATGTATATAGCAATGTCCCTTCAACAGAATCATTTTGGCCTTGTGTAATTTGACCCCTGAACCTTTTTAGTATTTTGTTCATTGTTGACATCAACAAGTCTTGGTATGTGCGCGGTCGTTAGCGTGAAGTCATTGTACTCTCTTTGTACTACAGGATTGTTGTGTATAGTCGTAACACGTAACTGTATGTACACATTGTTGAGGATATTGTTGATGTAGGTTGTAATTATAATATTCTATTGTTTGTAAAATAGCATTATATTTAAATATCGATCGTGGCTTCTACTTGTCCGGTCGGCATATACTAGTTCCGCTTCTTTGCATGTGATTCTATCGTCTCTGGAGGCCACGGATCAGTGTGCTACTAGTTGTCTAACTATCATAAGCTCGTATGTCGCTTGCAATCATTTCCTCAAAGCTGGTCAGTAGTCGGTTGTACTTCTGTGATAACAGAAGCGTACGTTTTATCAGTGGGATAGACGTGGCTTCCACGCAGAACCGGAAAGATGATTTAAGTTTAACGAAATTGGACTTGGCTAGATTTTACGCTGACGCATTTCGCATAAAAATTTTTTACGACAATTCGAAAACGCAACACACACTTTGGCAAATTTAGCACATAACCCACCTGTCTTTAGCCTGAGGCGTGCTCAGTGTGACTCTGGCTGAGCGAATGTTACTCCTCATTAGACTAGCTCACCTCTGATGATCAGTAGTTGTTGCTGAATTCCCGACGTTGGGGGCAATTTAACATGGCGTGCTTCGCTCTTGTGTAACTATAAACTGTCTTGCTATAGAGATTCATTTAACGCATCGGTTCAATGCATCAGTGTGCATGTTCGTTGTTGCACACGCCGTTTTGATAGTGGAGTCTCTTGGCCGGACCTGCGAATCGTCCAAAATGGATTCCGGAGAGTCTGAGAAGTATCCTAGGGGAAGCAAATTAATTTACTCTGTGGCTGCCGCACAAAATGGAGCTAGCTAAATAAGAACTTGTCGTAAGGGCGCTGGAATATTCCGTTAAACGAGGCCAGTAATTTATCCGACGGCTGGAATTACGCAAGCAAGCGTGTGTAAATAACCATCAAACTATACCCATAATTGTATTTAGGGGTAAGTGTAGAAAGTACTGTTAGCAAATATGGCACGAAGAAGTAGAGTTTGCAAGTAAAAACGAACAAGTATAGAAGAAGTGTGTGTGAAAAAGTAGTCTGATTAACAGCGGAAAAACTGAAAATGTACGATGGTGCGGATAAAAGCATTCACATATTCTCATACGTAAGGAAGCAGTTCTTTGTTCTCCAAAAATATGATCCGGTTACCAATGACTGAATCCAGGATTGTATTGAGTGCTTAATTACTATGTGGTAGCATCCGTACAGGATAATAGCAATGATTGTTGAACCTAGACTCACCTGCGGCACAGACAAGTCATACTTCTGGGGCTAGTGAACATTGGTTTCATTGTAGTTGTGCCCACGCAAACTAGAAGAGACCCACGTGGTCGAACTCAAGTGTGTGGTGGATAATATCATGCTACACGTAATCTATTAACGTTAGTTGTACTGCCTGAACACATAGTAGATTTACTGTGGAATACAAATCGTGCCAGCGATTTTTTCATCCCATTAAGTTGTGATTACAAAGAGAGCAATTTATCAATTAATTCTGTAGTACGGTCACCTTTTGCAAAGGGACAGATCCGCTTTTCCTTTGAGGCCGCGCATTTCATTCACTTTGCAGGTGGCGTAGAAAGTACACTACACTAAGCATGACGAATGCAGGGAGACTTCGGTGTGACCGTGAGAAGAAAAGAACAGCCAACTTTGTATGATTTCTCGCAGTCGGGTGCTGATAGGTCGATTAGATTCCAGGGTCGATCATAGCCATTGATAACAATACAAAGAAGATTTTGAGACTCGCACCGGTAGTTAGGTCAAGTTGTTGCATCCTGCAGGGTGGGGTCTGGAAATCGAGTGAGGCAGTTAACTACACATACACACTCACATGCACACGCTTGCGCGCATGAGGCCATGCGACTGATCTTCTGAATTGGACAGGCAAGCTGACGTTATATATGACGTATACTGGGCGTCGGTTTCCGAACAACAGCTGGAGCGACAAACGGCTGGGAGAGATTAGATTGACTGCAATAAAATGTGGTTGCAACGTGGGATATAGCCTCAAACACGGTATTATAAGACCTCGAGTTTAGACTTATTGTAAAGCTTCGAACACTATTTCGAGTGAGAGTAGAAAATCCAAAGTGAGCTTGAAAGTAACGAAATTACGTGTTTGCATTTTAACAACTCTGTTCAAAATTCCGCAAGTGACTAATGTGTTGCAGCGTTGAGTATTCAGACAATTTTATATCCAATTTGTGGATCTGATACATCCAAGCGAAATGCGTGCAGGTTAGATTATGAACAGTAGGAGAGTAAGGAATGATTCAGAAATGGTCACGAAGTCTGATTTGCTCCCTTTACACGCCAATGTGCGTCAAGATCAACAAACAATTGCAATGTACATCATTGCTAATTAAGACTGAGCACATGCCTCCGGAAAATTACCTCTTACGTTCGTGACAATGATACTAGAGCTCAGTTTTGACCAATCGCTCGCCCAGCCTTCACCTAAGCACACCCCCTTTACCAAGCGGCATACACGCATACTGCTTCACATGTTAGCCGTCGACGTACTTGAAGGACTCGGCAAGGATCCTGTTCTGCAGTGTGTAACAATAACTATTTTGTCATTAAACGATACGTCAATTAAAGAGGACGCCTATTAAGAATCTACACATGACCAAGTGGAAAGCACTAGCAACACATGTGGTGAACGCACCAGACATGACAAGATTCGAAAGACTAATAGACTTTAACCTTAGCGATAAATGCTACACAACAGTTTAAGAAAATGCAATGGATTAACCACTGATAATTCGGGATCCATGTTAGGACATGTTAGCTTATTTCTCTGCACATACCTCCTGTGGGTCTCGTAAAGTTATGCTTTTATCCCATCTTATACAATCCAACATTGGAGTTGCCAGTAAAATAAAACTTTATCGCACTGCGGAATAAATTAATATCCAACAAACAAGCACTTCGGTATCCCAACTTAAGTCACAGCAATATGTTTTGAGTCAACAGTCCAGAAACATCAAGCCGCCTCGCGAAAGGTACTTTGAACAGCCTGCCCTTTAGGCGACGGTTTAACAACCCCAGAGTAAAACCGACAGCGTAAAAGAGTATAATACCATCAGGTAGTTCCGTGCCAGCAGTAGGTGTCAGCATCTTCGATGAAATTTTGAAGAAAGAAGCCCAAGATATAGTCAAATGACAATGGTAGCTTTAAGATTCACTGCTTTTGGACAAGCAAATTAGACAAGCAAATGCACGGAAAGAATTAAAGTTGATAGTGCTGGATATCAGAAACGAAGAATCCATAGACCAACATTGAGACAACATGTGTAACATGAACGCATAGCCGTAGCTCGCATAAGGTCCCAACCTCTATTCGCTTTAACTCATAACCCACTCACCACCACACATTTCATTACTGAACGGAATATAGTAGTATCTGAGCGAAAACACGTTTTGAGACTTTAGTATACTCTCACTTCTGTATACCAAAATGCACGTCACTTTTAGCTTATGATTTTCCCCCACGATCTTCTCCACCAATCAAGTCGCCATCACATGCTATGACGAGCCATAGAATAACCCAGCTACCGGAGTACCGACATCATTCATTCCAGTAAATGCAGAACTCAGTGTGATTCAATTATCTCAACATAAAGCCTTTTTAGCTACAGTGACGCTTTTATTTCACTCTAAAAGTATCACTCAAATCTCTCATTATTAAGATCCGCTCTCCATTGCCTAACTCAGATTCAGTTCAACATATCCGTTTAATAACTCATCGGATATTGCTTTTATTACTTAAACTCGATGAAAATAAGGTATTAGTGAGTACCAGCCCAACATTTCAGACTAGTAACTCCTCCGCAAAGAGCTTTCACACTAACGTAGAGGTAGCTGTGCTCTATGCATCCTAATGGCCATACTGCGATTCCTGCTGATCGAAATGCGCTCAGTCAGTTTTATTGATACACTATAGCTAGTGCTCCCATCTATCAAATCTTTAGTGTGTTTTCCATATCGACCGACCCAAAACACTCAGTGTGAAACCCAAAATCTAATTGATGTGATCAAAGCTGCTTCCAGTACATTCTAAAAGTCCATATTGATGTGCGAAGATTTCAACCAATCATATGTTAACTAGTTGCTGTCTACACCTATTGCCACTGCGAGACGTGAGGAAATCAATCCCTTTATTCACCGCAATCGCTTGGCCCAGCACGTCAGTATTAACATCCTCGATCATGTATTCATGATTGGTACACCGTACGTACATGTATCCGTTGCTAATCTCCTACCGAGCTGTGAGCACAACACTATACTTTGTGGCATAACTGCTGTATCCCCTAAACTAAAAAGCACATGGCGAATACCAACTCGAAACCTACCTCGAGTTGATTAGAGTACATTTAATGAAATTATCAGCGACGCATTGGAACAAGTCATTCTCAACGCATTACTGTGCTGTATTTGCATTTGAATTCGCCAACCATAATGTCCTATGCATAGACGTACAGGCACGCGGCTATAGTGTGATACCTACAACACCATGGGTCATCACATATCTCTCAACGAGACCGCTACGAAAATAAAGAAACAAAGCAATATATAGAGGAGAAGCAGTTTCGCCACATTACTACAATTACGTAAGGCTGCAAAGCAAATACAACTTTTGACCTAGGCAACCAAAATCAATGAGGGAACTCGGGCAAATTAGAAATCCTGAACCTCATCCAGAAATTAAAATGCTGATGTTAGACACTGGTTAATTAACGAGCAACATTTCTTGTATTTGCGAGTCAGGCAACTAGAGGTTTGCCTCATCCTTTATTCATGACGCTCAGCTATCTGCCCCCTAGTCCCAAGAAAAACAAACGAGCTACTCTGAAATATTCCTGTGACATTGAGAAAGGTGCAAAATGTCCTTGTGTCAATAAAATCAGCAACCCGTCCGAGCCTAGGTCGCATCCGCCAGCTGTCATAAGGCACGGTGAAAATTATCCCTCTGTTATTATTAATCGTCTTCATTCTATCACAATCTACCGGCTGCTTCACATCTCGGTGGAAGAATAGTACCATAATACCCAAGCACAAAAGTGACGCGAAAAACGAGATGATAAGTTACCGCCCGATAATTTGCATGTTTCCTGTTTCTAAACTTAAAGTGATCAGTGAACGTATCTGTAGGAAACTATTCAACTGTGATCTAGATATACGATGCTCTACAGACTTTCATTTATCAGAGCAACCTGAGTATTAAATAGCATGTGCCAAACGATCTATAGCTAATACATAGCATAAAATCTATACTACTACCGCCAAGTTCGAGCTTTCCAAGTTACTCATATTTTTTGTAATCGAATGCTTCATCACCCTTTGTGGGAATTTGCGTACGGGTGACAGGAAATCCATGGAAAACATGCAAAGAACATTCACTAAGCGTTTCTTCAGTAAAGTAAACACCTGGAGTTATCAGGAGCGTGGCCAGCAGCTTAAGATCGAGGCCCTTCGGTTGCGACGAAGGTAATATTACCTGATGTTGATACACCGTCTCATAAACCAGAAATCACACTTCAATCTGTGCATGACAAAATTGCAACATAACCACCCGAAATATACACAACAAGACCAGCAAATTAACTGTGCCAAGAACTAGGGCAGCTGTACCATCCATTTTATTCCTCGTCATGTACCACGCCATGTGGAATAACCTACCAGTCACAATCAGGTCTAGCACAAATGCGAGAATATACAGCATTTAGCTTTGTAGATTCTTGGACCAGAACTCGAGAATGCCCATGTTCCCATCGGGTAAATCACCACACAAATTCTTCCAGGATGGACCAAGGAATATGTTAGCAATTAGTAAAGGTGGTACACAAAACTCAGCGAAAGTAAGTTATGTGCTTTAAAATTATTTTGATATCATGCACACCAGAATATATATCTCACTCTCTCATGAGCATGATAATTGTTGTACCCATTCACTGACCAAAATTCATTGACAGCTTCTCGAGCAACCGAGAAAGGTAGGTATTATTATTATAATTATAGCATGGATAATCAAGAAGAACCTTGTTAAATTTTTTACACGAATTGATTCATTCAATCCTGTTAAACATGGCTTTCTCTCAAAGCTTCCCTGCATTGTTTGCCCGCTTGAATTCTTCCATCATGTTACGACTAGCATTAACACATAAATGGCTATCACTTGGCTATGCACTTGAGTCCTATGACATTGAAAACACTGCTAAGCTGGTTCAACTCACCTAAACGATCAAGCTCAAAAATGCAAAACAGTTGAACAGTACTTTAAACCAAAACGTATAACCTCCGCTGCTTCCCAGGGACGTGGGTTGGGATCATCACTTTTCCTTTTGTACATAAACTACATATGCGACTCCATCAAACACGGACTTCCGTGTCTGTTTGCAGAGGAAGTCAAACTAGTCTACTCATTTCAACCAGACCACCTACAAAAGTGGCTTGCTAACATACGGGAAGAGCTATTTGCATTGCGTATCTTTGGGGAGCTTCTGCTAATGCAATTCCCCACAAGAAAACCCAAGTGCTTGGACATAATTGTCGCATCTTGGGAGACTGTGTCACCTATTCCCATAACTTGATCCCAACCATTGATGCAGTTCTGGATTGGAAATTAGATACGCTAGCGGTTTCATTTTTTCTGAACATATACTTTCCATGCTCCAAAAGCCAGCCAACTACCTGATAACATCAATGGAAGGTTTTCCCTTCACTTTGGAAAATATACAACAATCACTTACCAAGCTGGTCATGGGGCGCTACCCAAACCTGAGTCACTATGACTGTCGTTAGCACCTCCGAATGAATTCACTTTGGCTGAGACAAATGAATTACAGTCTCCTTCTTCTACGCAACATTGGAAAGAAGAGGATTTTTGCGGAGAGTACTGCCTTTGAACTACGGAAAACCGCCAACTACCTCACCCTTAATGGTGCTTACTCGTTCAGCCGCAGTGTACAAGTCATAAAACCAAATCGACATTCTTTTACTGAGGTATGTTTATCTGCGGAACAGATTTCCATTACGGGTATGTACTAGTGTTAAACATTTCGACGTTCCTAACTTCTCCAGAGAATCTTTTCCCTAGCCCGAATGTTTTAAAGGTACTTTGCGCACTACAATCGTCAGAAACGTTGACGAAAGCTGGTCTAAACAACACACGAGGAGACAATAGCCTAGGGTCCTCTTAACCTATCTTTTCATTACCCATGAAAGGAAGCATATGTGTGTGTCACAGTTTGCTTTACTCCACTTCTGACTGCTCCCGAGCTTTAATGCCTATAATATTTGAAACTAAAGGTATAAATGTTAGTACCTTTTGTAGTTCAAGTGACCAAATTGATGATCCAGACAATTACTTATGATCAGTTATCTTCAGTTTTACTTCTACTAGCTGGTTTTAAACCGCATAATATATGACGCTATTTCTGTGCACAAAAGATCGCTTCCTCTCAGGAGCCGTATACCGCTTGTCGGCAATTATGAAATTTATTTTTTATTTAGCTCGTTATGGCGACAAAAGCCATCTGTTAAAATGTAGTCTCAATGCCAAACTCTCAAACCGATCTATCGTTCTACTTCGTCTTCCTAACCTAGATCAATATACTTTGGTCACCGAACATCTACCCAGCCTACGCCTAGAACTGGTGAGCTGTGGTCACTCAGCTGCCCCCATCACTTAACCCAGGAGACAGCTCTAGTAATCTAATCCTTTCTAGAAGAAACATTGCATTCCGCTAGGTTTTTCTAAGTGAGTATTTACAGAGTAAGGAGGAAAATAAAAGAGCTGACGGTCTAACATCTTAGTTGCATTGAACTTCACAGGGATGCATTCAATTATCCATCAAATGGTTACTTCAGCCTTAAATTAGTGACTGTCCTTCCAAACAAGAGCTCCTCCGATTTTGTCTATGCATTCACCTGTGTGATTAATATTGGGGCCAAATATTTGGCATGTGCAGTCAAAACTGTCTAATGCGACCACTCAAGGGACCGACAAAAAACGCTCACCTTGAATAGGTGGTCGCCATGGACAAGTTCATACACAGGGACATTAAGTGTAAGCGAAAACGTTAGGGATATTTTGGCTGGCCGCCAAAGGCAGGTGGTCGCCATAGCAGTTTGGGCTGTAGTTATCTATCACAACATACAGCTATACATAAAGAACCTACACTAACTCGATATTTAATTGACCGAAGTAAAACGTTACTTTGAGTAGCTTGTAAGCATTTCACTGCGTTGGATATCGTTCAGTTCATACGTTGTACACTCCGAAATTAAAAGGTGCCTTGCGCTGTGTTTCTACTTGAGACTGGTTGAAATAAACTGTGCCGGCTTAAAAATGAGGCAGCCGTTCTGGCTCTTGCAGTCAGCATTCTGGAATACAAATCAACTCTGTTATCTCCGATTTTTCGTACCTCACTTGTTGCATCGCCTCAAAGCGACGTCTATTTGTTCGCGCAAGATACGTTTGTGGGACGGTTTCGACTTCATTCCCAACAGGCTGGATCACGCCAGCTATTCACTTCGAACTTCACTATGCCGCATCTGCGTTCGTAATAATTTCGGAGCTGCGCTGACTTCGTAGACAAAATGTCCCAGGCTTAGTAGTTTGAATCAGGTCTTGAACCAGCACCACCTCTCACACGCCCTGTTGTCTCAAGCTAGCGCGCGTTGACACATTGTACACTTAGATGAGCGGAGGGCTGAGATTCGTATAGAAAGGAATCAACCACCTGGGTCCCTCCTACCTTGCCTCGGCCCACCTTCGGTTAAACCAATGTTTCCTACCCCCTCCCCCAAAGTGCGATTCCTCTATGCTGTAGGTGAGTATGGATGCAATAACCATGCTGTCATATTTTTCGAACAATATCCGCTGATAGTGGATGACCTCACAAAGCGATCCCGGATGCAATGACGAAGGTTATCGGATCGAATTATTTGCGTAACGGAGAAAAATTGCTACCTTATTAGTGAAAGCGATTCCGTTAATGAAGTGGTATATTTGCCGGAGAAAGCGTATAAAACTCATTCTCCTTTCTACGTAAACATGATTCACATGGATTGACCAGAGAAATTACATTTGAGGAAAACGCCTAGCTACTTCAGTGGCTGGTTGGAGTAAAAGGGCTCAAAATCTACGAGCATTTTAGATCATGTCATAAGAAGTTGCCGATGACGATGGCTTTGTGTAGGGAAAACACGTTCTTGCAATTTAATGCCATCAGATAAAATGTGACTTCTGGACTACAAGGCAACCTTTTTCATATGCATTTATAATTTGGTTGCTGACGCTATAGTCGGACGTTGGATACCAAATCCAACGTCGTGTGCTTATTTCAGCTAGTGCTTCATCTGGGTCAGGTACCAAGGTGAAATAATTGGAAAAGGGTTATGTTAACATTATTGCTCCTTGAAGGACGCAAAATACCGGGGTGTGCTTGGAGGAAGTTTTACCCCTAGTCGAGTAAACTGGGCACATTCTGTGTACTAGTCCCTCAACAGTAGAACGCTAGGTTGCTAAACTCCGATGTGTTTTTCTCTCAAAAGAAGCAGTGTACACTGCTGAAAGCGTTATTGTAGTCAAGAAAACCTAGTCGCGTCCTATGTAATAATGCATCTTGAATAGACCTACAACTGCGGCAAGCGATGTAGAGTGAAAAGTTTGTATGTGTTTGAGTCAGTATCTATTAAAGGTTAATCTTCTCGAGCACCTTCATGTTATTAAAGTGCGAGCAATTTGTCCGTTTTTATTTTAACCATATGGTACTGGTGTAATTCCGTCACTTGTCCAAAAATCAACAATTTTACTATATATATGCACAACGTTTACATATCAGTAAATTCTGGGAAAAATAATGTTTAGGTAACAAAAGGACAACGGGTGATAAGCTGTCCGCGCTACTTGCTTCATTGAAATTTAGCTGCAGCAGTTTATTGTACACTGCATCTCAGTTGACAGCAGCTAAAGGGTGGCAGATGGAGGAGAGGTGGGCAAGAAGTGGTCAGCTTCGAAGAAAAACTTGCGTTTCAGTAACTCAAGGTCCACATCTGGATTCGGCACACGGTGACAGACTCCACTGGGTTGTTTCAGCAATCGCCAAACCTGCTGACAGCCATAAAGGTGGATTAGACGGTGCAACTATAAATCGAACAAATAAAATGAGATCTCACTAGAGCGTGTTCATTCTTTTCCAAAGCATCCACTTTGATTCTACTCAAACGTTTTAGTTATGAGGATGAAAACAAATACGAAGTTGTAAAGTGGTTTCTGGAGGAGAGCAGATAACAAAACAGAAGTTGACGTAGCATGTTAACTGGTCACACTACGTAGATACATCACTGCTAAAATATACGGAAGTCTGTGGACGCAATCATTTCTTGTAGACGATATACATTCTGAGGTGAACATCGTCATCGTTGGAGCTTGTAATTTTTATGCCAAGTTACCTCAATATGATTTATCCTACTTTAGATGACCGGCGATTACTAGCAAATTGCGTCGCCAATCAATGCCTGGTTGCAAGCAAACACAGTGTTGACTTTTAATAGATATGATGCTTAAGATTGATTTACTTCTGGTAGGTAAGTTTACAACATTTGCAGCCTGAGATATTTGAGAGAAGTGGCCCCAATTTTGCTCAAATCACCGGAAATATGCATACAGAATAATCAAGGTGCTCGATGACGGTTGAAGTGAACTGATCGTAAAATTCCTTTGCTTCGGAATAGGGACAGCTTGTGGGAAATGTGGATATTTGCCCCCAAATGTTTGCTTACATCTCAAATTAAGGGAAGTAATAGGTGGCGTAACAAAGTGGAGTAGCAGGATTTTTAGTTTTAATTCGAATAAGGCTTCCATCCCAATTGTTCACAAGCTACATAGCGGAGCCTATTCCGGAAAAGCGCCATACGCGTTTCCCCTATTGGGGCTCGTCAGTAGCGCGCATTCACTCGGTCCACTAAGGGGCCTCTAACCCAAGACCGCTAGAGGCAGAGGCCAACTAGCCAGCAGCTTAAGCCACTGAGCCATGCGGGACGTTGGCTGGGCTAAATAAATTGAAAACTAACTGGGATATAACACCACTTATCTACCACTGTCACTGACAGCCTGCTAGGTGATGACGACCTGCTAGCCTGCTAGGTGATGACGTCCTGTCACCAGACGCTATATCCAAAACATTTGGAACGAGGGGAGACTACCTTTATTTTATATTACTCACTAGTGGCAGGATAGTTAGTTGTAATTCTACTATATATATGTATTTTATATATATATATATATATCTACTTGGATTTTCAATTTTGCCTAAATGCTTTTCTTTCTCATATAAATGTCTACCTGTACTCTATTCCATTAAATTGCACACTTCGCTTAAGCCAATTGTAGTCGATTTCCATAGCATTTTGTGTTTGAGGTATTCCGTAAAGTATACTTTCTGACCTCGCGAACTTATCTAGGATTCGTTTGTAAACAACTTATTTCATATGCGCATTAACTTAAGGTTTATGTCACCGTTTCCTCATGCATTAATCGCGTTATTTTCTTGTCTCTCTCTCTCTCTCAAATGATTGGCTGTTGTTTGATATTCCCGGTGTGGCTGCGCTTGATGTGCATGTTGATAAAGTGCCTACCTGTCTATTACCCACTACCTCCTCCATACTGGCTCCAGGAGACAGTTGGTCGTTGCTGGAGGGGCCGGGGTGCACAGTCCCGGTGGCCGTGTTCGGTTCGAAGAGTGGTTCCATGCACTCAATGTGGAGCGGACTACGGTCCAGCCACCGCCTTGTGTGCAGTTGATTCCCCAAATACAGCGTGCTTGTGTTTGCCCGTGAAGGAGTGTGGGCCGGCTCCGTTGATGAAACGTGATTCCCATCCGCATGCCTCCCGGTCTTATTCCTTCGGGTTTACACTGGATATGTGGTGTGTGGTTGGAGCTGTGGGTGGTGCAGTGCAAGCCATCCATGGTCCCTGTGTAGGCGCAGGCGTCCTGTGGCTTGCCACAGTGAGAGGCAAATCCGAATCCGGATGCCGCCAACCATATCTGCTTGGCGGCATCCGGTTTCGGATTTGGATGTTACTGTGGCCAGCCACAGGACGCCCGCGCTTACAGAGGCACTATGGATGGATTGGGCTGCCACACGCACAGCTCTATCCACACACTTTATATCCAGAGTAAATCCAAAGGAATAAGACCGGGAAACATGCGGATGGGAATCACGTTTCATCAACGGAGCCGGCCCACACTCCTTCACAGGCAAACACAAGCACGCTGTATTTGGGCATCAAGCGCACACAAGACGGTGTCTGGACCGTGGTCGGCTCCACACTGAGTGCATGGAACCACTCTTCGAGCCTATCATGACCACAAGGAACGCGCATTCCGTCCCCTCCAGCAACGTCCAGTTGTCTCCTGGAGACAGTATGGGCGAGGTAGTGGGTTATAAACAGGTAGACACCTTGTCAACATGCACATCAAGCGCAGCCACACCGGGGATACCAAGCAACAGCCAATCACTTGAATGAAAGGTAACAAGAATATAAATCGAGCAATGCATAAGGAAACGGTGATATAAATCTTAATGAACATTTGAAATAAGTTGATTACAAATGAATCCAAGATAAATTCACGAGCTCTGAAATATATTTTAGGAAATGCCAAGAACACGAAAATGTTATTGAAATTAAGTACAATTGGCTTAATCGGTGTGCAAGTTTATCCAAGACAGTATAGGTAAACATTTATATGAGCAAGAAAAGAAATAGGAAAAAATTGAAAACCCAACACATGAAATAAGTAGACTTAGCATGCAAGCACGCGATTGGTAATTCGAATGCAGCGTACCTACAAACGCTGCGCTGGCTCTGCCTACGTTCTCTGTAGGACGCGTCGTCGCTTCGGTAGTGGTCCCGAGTGGCCTCGCTGATGGCTCACTAAGCCTGCCTGACTCAGGCACTCGCGACCACATGTGCTACAGCACCATGCGCTCGATGTCGGTGGAGTGGAACTCATCGGCACTTGCCGCTTCTTCTTTGCATGTATGACGGCTATCGCCAGCACTGCGGCAACCGTCTTCGTGATTAGATCGCGCCATGCATGCCGATCAGCGGCCTTCGATTCCCATGATCTGCAATCAAGATTAGAACGTGAGAGGCTCACTCTGATCACGCCCCGGTAACGTAACATTTATTTCCTTACTGGCCGCTTCTCAATACTCAGCTGACCGCATGAGAGTTGCTTCGGTATCCGGGTCTAACCAATACGGCTCACATGACCGAGCCATCATAGGTGTCACAGTAAAAGTGTGCAGTCCACTACGTATATCCCAATTTGTCGAAACGCTCTCGTATCAGCAACACTGTCGCCTTCATCTGATGTGCAAAATTCGTCGCAACCACTGCTGATGGAACCGCTCTAGATATCTCACATCCCGTTGGTATATCGTCTAGGTTTCACTATCATATAGAAGAACGGACAGCACCATGAATCTGTACACCATCAGCTTCGTGCCAATCGTAAGATGCTGGTTGTTCCACACTCGACACTCTAGCTTCCCAAATGCCGCCGCTGCCTTCCAGACGCCGTTACGCAACTCACCATGCAGCTGCTGATCAGTCGACATCACACTCCCACGGTAGCAAAAGCAGGAGGTGGTTTCCAATATTCAGCAACAATGCTGATTTGTGTCAATATTGAAGATTGCAACTCCAGTGAAGCCTGAAAGGGACAGAAAGCTTTGATTGTGCAAAAGTTGAGCCCGAATTTTGCCGCTGTCGAAGCCAGAGCATTAGTCATGTGCTGCAACGCAACTGCGCTGTGTGAAAACAACACACATTAGTCGGCAAACAACAACATAGGTAAAGTTGTCCCAAAGAATAGAGTTCTCGCACAGAAACGACGGATATTCAGCAGCCCACCTTCAATACGGTGCTCCACACGAACACCGTAAGCAAAAGGGGCATTGAAAACAAAAATTATCATGGCATGAAGATATACATTAAACAGGGCAGGAGCTATGACACAGCCTTGCTTTACACCAGAGACAACTGCAAAGTCATCTGAAATTTCATCACTCAGCTTCACCCTCGCTCGCACACAACTGTGCAGACATTGAAGTAAACTTAAAAATTACCCAACACTAGCCACAACGCCTCGCGGTTCACCGTATCAAATGCCTTGGTGAAATCAACAAAAAGCGAGTACAGCTGCTGGAGTAGTCTCCTGCACTTCTCTTGCAACTGACGATCAGCACACACCATATCTATAGTGCTGCGACCAGAAAGGAATCCACACTGCTCTTCTGCTTCGTTAGGTACCACAACCTACCTGACGAGGCGGTTGAGCAGGATTCGGGCAATCACCTTGCCCACACAGTTCAGCAAGTTGATGTCAAGCTAATTCGTGCAACCTTGCTTGCTCCCCTTGCACTTGTACAGCGGGAGTATATTCGCATCCTTCAGCTCAGGAAGAACATCCTGCTCAGATCATACCCGTTACACCAATTGATGCAGCGCAGTCAACAACGCAGATCCGACGTGTTTCAATACTTCAGCCGAGATTCGTCGGCCCCACACTGGTTTTTCGCAGCTGAGCAAGTGCACTCTGCGTGTCATCCAGTGTCAGCGTGTCCGCCAGACTCGTCTTCCCATCCTGCTGTTTCAGGCCGTTGAATGTAGTCTCTGAAAGCTTGTTTAAAAGAGACGGTCAAAGTGTTTCCTGCAAATCTACAATATGTCTGCAGTCTGTGTGAAGGTAGCGGCTGAACTACCATCGATCTGCGCCCGCATCAGCTCCATTCTCGGTCCACACCGCCATCAAGGCGTCAAAGAATCCTTTCTGTTGGCGGCGTTTAGGGTAGCATTCCATCTGCTTCGCCTTATCCGTACAACATACATTTTATGCGACGGAGCTCTAAAGTACATGGGCGTCGAAGATTGTGTAACTGACTCTAATTCCCCAAGTCACTGGGGTCTGCCACATGTGCAGCAAATGCTGCATTCTTCTCCGGCACCAATGCGTCAATGGTCACATTGTTGTCATCAAAACAATCAGGCGGATTAGAGATTGCGTGCCTGATGGTCTCCTCAGCAGCAGCTCTAACCTGGTCGCGAATGTGGCGCCACAGGTCGCTCACTGTGGCTATACGGTCCACATCACACAGTGGTGCAGCCATCACCTTCTCCAGCTCAGTACGTTTCGCCAAAGTACCGAGGAAGAGAATGTTAAATTTACGCCGATTCATAGCAAGAGTGCGAAACATAGACTTACGGAAATATATCTCCAGTTTGGTCCGCACCAATCTGCGATCAGTGCCACATTCAGCTCCACGCAGTACACGTATCATGTGCAGTTCACGCATATCGCGCTGACGTACGATGATATAGTCGAGCAGATGAGCGTGACCAATCCGTGGGGCGTCCAAATTGCTATACCACTCGCACTCAGTGCAAACCGAGTGTTCGTGATCGTCAGGCCGTGAGTGACACATAGTGAGACCAGCCTGTAACTGATCACATTCGCTGCACCAATGCCATGCGGACCAATAACATCTGCCCACACCGATGCATCAAGCACTACGTACGCGTTGAAATCACCCAGCAGAAATAGTCGGTCGCTCCTCGGCACAGACCGTATCACGGAGGGTAGCTGAGTGTAGAAATGGTCACGCGTGTCATCAGGATAACACATGGCCGGACCGTACGTGCTTATAAAGTTAGCAAACTTACCTCTTCCGATTCGTAGACGAACAGTCATCAGTCGCGCGCTAATACCTGTTGGCTCACCCACAAACTAACCATGGAGGGGATCGGATATTGTAAATCAGAACCCTTGCTCACATGGTGCTGATGCGGCGTTGCCCACCTAGTAGAAAGTGTAGCCTGCACCTGCTTCATGCAACTTACCTTGCTCAGCGAGCCGGGTTTCACTGAGCGCCACAATACCGATGTTGTAGCGCGCCAGTTCCATCGCGACCAGTGCAGTGCGCCCTTCGTGGCGCTCGCTGGAGTTCCGGTCCTGTAGTGTGCGCACGTTCCAGCACCAGATGCTGAGTGCTTTGCGCGCAGGCATACGATTGCATTGGTAGGCAATCGCACGCAAGGTGGTCGTTGTGCTTCGGCGGTTTGCTTGACGGACTCCACTCGCAGCCTTTGGCTCAATAGCCTTACTCACAAGGCCGTGGGTGATTTGGAGTTTTGCTTGAGGGACTCCTCCCGGAGTCTTTGACTCAATAGCCTGACCCACAAGGCAGTGGGTAGCAGATGCAGCTGAGGAATGTGATTGCAGAGGCAGATTGGGGTCTGCTTCACGGCCGTCACACGCAGCTATTGAGGTACTGAAAGGATAATTCCCAGCCATCCAAGAACAGGGTTTCCAGTCCGGTATGTAAACAGCATTTGGAGAAGGATTCAGTAAGCTAACCTGTAGAATGCTTTGGAAAATTGTGATGGATAACCTCAGTAATGTTTCCACTAGCCGCTGTTTCTGTCCAACGGCCACTTGCAGTCAGTGGAATGGAAGTGCGCGACCGATTCGAAGTAACGTTGTTGCTCCCGTGGCATGATATTAGACCTTCCAAGTTAGAGCATTAGCTCCTGAGATGTTATCGACTCCAACACATTTGAGAGCATCGGGAAGAGAATACCTGGGTCATAGATCGCGGGTTTGGAAAATTTACTGCAATTACCAATCAGGAAAATGTTACCCTATTTCAAAATTTAATTAATCTTCTTTTCACTCAAGAATCTTGTTCATAGCTGGGCTAACACGGTTATCAATAACTGCAGTGCTTTTGGATGAATGTTGTCAACTCGGGGGTGGCTGTGGGTGCGAATCGATGGCAACTTTCTCAAAACACTTGATGAAATAAAGGTGATGTGGTTAAATGTTGGCACCCGGGAAATGGGTATGTGACACATGCGGGTGGAGTGTCGGAAATTTGGGGCTTAATGTAGCCGCAAAGCTTTGGCTGTATCCTCTCCGGTTTGAGTGGGCGAATACCACCTTCGAGAAGCTCGTGAAGCTTGGTGATCTGCAGCAGCTCGAGTCAAAAAGCATCTTAACGTCGGTGCAGCACGGCTTCATGAAAGGTCGATCATGCCCCACAGACCTGTTGCTCTCGAGGCATGAATAGTTGCAAGAGCCAAATCAATGGAAGTCGGTGAAACTTATTTCCATGGTCTTCAATAAAGCATCTGACAAGGTGAAGTATGAGATCGTCCTACGGAAGCTGAAGATGTACAGTTTTGGTGGCCCAATTCACCAGTGGATCAGTGAGTTCCTTATTGGTCGGAGGTGGAGGGTGCAGGTGGACAAACACTTAAGCGAGTAGTATCCCCCCGACCAGTGGCGTCCCACAGGGCACATTCCTTTGGCTCATTATGTTCCTGATCCACATCAACAAATTGCCTCAGCTTCTCAGTTTACCTTGCACATTGTCTGCAGTTGATCTCAAGGTATGAAGAGTAATTAAGACGCCTGACGACTGCGACTTGCTTCAGCGTGAACTTAACCCCGGTCAAGTCGGTATGCATGAGCTTGGGCAAGGTTGGTAATGGCAGAGTCTACACTCTGGCCGGCCAACAGCTACATCTACCGCTATCCGTAAAAGATCTCGGCGTACTCTCACGCTACGATTTGATATCAGTCGAAAACACGAAAAAGCTTTACCAAAATGGACTGCGCACGCTCTGAACGATCAAACACAGCTTCTGCACTTGGTCCGAAGAGGTTGCCACCCGCCTGTTCTCTTCTATCATTAGATCAATGCTAGAGTACAGCTCACCTGCCTACTGTCCGCTCACCCGGAGTGAGGTGCAAAGCATTGAGTGGCTACAGCATGTTGCCACAAGTCTCATCCCCGGTTAATGAGGTGTGCCATGCGGGATGTTCACATCATGACTCCCCGAATATTACATCTGGGTGATTTCCATATGTTGACGCCGCAGCTTTATCTGCGCACACCAACCAGCACACTAGGACAGCGGCACAAGCTTGTCGTATCGGATTTGAACCAGGTCGCTCACGAACTCTGCTTCTAGTGGAGGGTGAAGAACAGTTGAAACAGCCTGGCTGCAGACGTATTAAAATCAAAATTGGTGCTGGAGTTTAAGAATCTCCTGCACTCACTTTGCCGACTTCAGATTTCGAAAATAATCACCATCATATTAGTTAGATTTGTTTAAAAGATATTATATGCAGCTACACAAAGGCAACTCTACTCGCTGCATATTCTCAGTATACAGCATACAGTACAGTTCACCTTCGGGGGCTGTTCACATGTTTATACAGAAAATTTGGTTTGCACAAAATATTTCAGATAGGCGCTGTTGCTGTACTGTTGTCCTCACGGACCACTGCGACTAGAGCTTTTTACTGCACTCCATAGCTGCACCGGTTTTTATGACTAGAGTTTTATTTCTACGTACGCTATCCTAAGTCTCTTACCCCCAAGCAGTTCCGGGCTCTGCTCAGAATAAACCATTATGCTGTGTTGTAACGAATAGGCCCGTTATCCTGTGTCGAAATTATCAACTAACTGAACTTGTCAGCAAAATGTGGTCAAATTTGCGCAACGGAATCTTAAAGCAAAAGATCGCAGATGGCTTCCCCAACCAGATCTGTTAGTATATTGTATTGTGAGATTTTACGTTAAAAGTTAATGTGGTCCTGTTGACACTTCGCGATTCACACAGTCGTAAAGTATGGTTACGTGATCACAAAGCTCCGGAATACTCATCATCGTTGGTTTATCGAGCATGAGATCTGTGTTCGTGTGCAATGGATCTGGCAATCATGATTTATTTCCCGCTCGGAATCGGGTAGGTGAACTAGCAAACGTGAAGAGGATAATACTACAAATATGCTACTACAGCTCGGCCTTGCATTGCTAAGCGGTGAGTGCCAAAGTATCCAGCACGTGAACATTGAAGTCGCTTGATATGGCTGCATCGTAGTCGCATGAACATCCCCAAGGCTAATGGCACGCGGCAGTCCGTATCTGGATTGGTTTTTCAGGGACGATAAACAGCTGCCACAAGGTAAACTGCGCTGCGTCTCAGTCGCAGACTGCACTTAAGTGAACTTATGAGCAGTGTCACTGGATCGCCCACCGGTTCACACAGCAGGTCACTGAGGTAATAAAACATTAACCTACCATTCTTGTTGGGCCGATCGCTTCGTACAAGGGGACATACCATGTATCACGACTTCGGTGTTAGAAATGTCTGCGGCTAGGGTTCAGGTACGATATGTACTCAAAGATATGACGTTTGCCGTATCCGCGATTCCGCAAGATTGTTCAGGATAACTAGACTTTTGTTGACAAGCAGTAATGGTTTTCTAATCCTTCCAATGGGTTGGGAGACCTGCGTTTCTTGTTTGATGTTGTGCAGATCAGTGAACATTTGGCATCGAATCGTTTATTGAGTGGGTCAGTGACTAGCGCATTTGTGTCAGATCCTGGAATCTTGATATTTCCTCTTTGCTTATGTACTTCTGCATCGTATGGGGTGTGTTCGTCGGCTAGCGGAGTGAGGCTATTCGAACCGTTATTGGGAAGTAGTTTGATAGAATTGCTGCTCTCAAATGCTTGTTCATGTGAAGCCGTACTGGTCCGGACCGCAGCTAGTCTTCGCCCACCCGCATAGCAGCACTCCAAGACCCATATCTGGGGTAAAACACGGACTTCACGTTTCTCGGGCCTAATGCGTTGTAACTTGGTGATCTACGTACACTCGAGTCCGATCGACCTACGAGCATTTCCACTGACAGGGTCTCGCGAATGTACCGCCACTGCTGCAGGTTGTGGGCTGTCGTTTCGCATTCAACACGTCGTGCAGCCTCGGGAATAAGATGAACAAGGAGGAGCTTGACTACAGATTACTTCTAATATTCTTGAAATCCGTTCTTCACCTGTTTTCGCTCGCTCTACGAAATACATGGATGGATGCGGGTGGAACATTACCCATTTCTTAAAAGACCTGTCATCCTCGACAGCTCATTGGCATATAATTCGTGGTTAGTTATGCACTATCGAATAGGTACAAAAAGCTTATTTCAGATTAGTCACCAGTTAGTGAATTTTCCCGTGCGGATGCGAGTGCGAGAGACAACGACTATGAATCAGACGTTTGTGTGTTGCGTCCAAATTGATCCGTAACTTGCTCTTACGGATGCTCAGTTGAGTACGAAAACGGAATAATTGAGGAGCAGGTTAGGTTTCAGCCAAGATGGAGCTGTAACATTCACATCTTTACAATATGCCAGATACTCATACCTCTCGTTGTCCATCATCATTTTCTTGTGAACATGCGTACTGCTGCACCAAACAATGAGCATGCGTGCTGCTGAATAAGTTAACAGCACTGCTCTTTGGGTTTCCTTACTGGGAAGAAGAGTGACTGAGAGGTTTATCAGTCTCCTCCAGGCCATCAGCACTTCTAATTCGGTCCGAGTGTGGGTATAGAGTAATCACTGGCACTCTTTCGATGTTAGCACTGGTTTAGGACAGAGTTGTGCAGTATCATTTATCTTGTCCAGCTCCACTGCGCATGACGTCCTGGACAGTGCACTTTAAGACTGCAGGCATATTGGTGTCCAGTTTCTCACGAGTGGTCGATCTTGTAACTTGAAGTATACTGACGACAAAACCGTAATCCGTAATTCCGCTTAGGCTGTCCTGGACATGCATCACGGATTAAAGACGTCGTCTAACAGTGTAAGATTTCCCTTTAGGACTGGCTAGGTGCTAATTCCATGCTCAACAAGTTTTGCTCTTCTTTGAAGTAGATGGCAAGTTCATTTGTCATGGGATCAGCACAACAGTGGGCGGATTAATGGCTGTGGTATCCTTACGAATCTCAAAAACCAAAGTAGTCAGACAAAATCCGACATATTTAGTGAAGGCGTGACCTTAGCCTTTCATTGAAACGCCAAGCTTACAATTTTGTAGATGCGAGATCTGGACCGTTGCCGATAGATATATCCGGATATTACTTTTGATTACCACCTCCTTCGGAGCGTCGTCCGCATAGATTAGCATCAATACATTAATATTTGACGGTCTTTACCGTTAGATTAATATCCCTACCTAGACTTCGTTGGTTGAGACAACTGCTTCGTATAACTTCTCATGGTTGCCCCCCGGTGCAACCTTTTCGCGTGCCGGTGCTAATTGAAAGAAAGTAAGAGGTGCTTAAGATGCAATGTGAATTATTCGTATGAGGCGCTATTATCAAAGTTGTGCATAAGCATGGTCGGGGACCGAGAAGACGCGAGCACACATGATTTCGAGCGATACAGGAAGTCCAGGAAACATACTCAACTGCGAACATGCCGTGGAGCTATGCTCCCCCAAATGTTTGAGTTCCACACTTTTATCGATTTTACCCACGTGTTTTGACACTTTGCTAACAACATATTGATCAAATGCTATATATATATATAAATAAATATATATATATATGCCGGGAAAGCCTATGGTGCGTTGAGGCTAGTGTTGGCTAGATCCTGACAGATGGTTTACGCACTGCTGCGACTGTTGCGCCATGGGCTCATGTCCTGGCCCTCTCCTCGTGGCGACCGCTGGGTGGGAATTGGGTTTCGCCCCTATCCCTGATAAGATCCAGGACATTAATCCGCAAGAGTCAGTGAACTAACCATGTGCTAGACCCGCTGCCTTTCGGGTATTCATTTAATCGAAGGCTTTGGCTGAGGACCTGAGTCGTTCCCCTGTCAGATGTGGGCGCCATGCAAGTATCATAGTCCATTCTCTTCGGAGGTTAGGAAGTGATCGATGGCACTCTTCCCGTAAAATCTATCCATGCGAGACAACAGGTATACGGGTTCTAAGCTGTTAGCTCGATTCGTGCATGGCACGAGCGTCACGCATTTTCTCTGAAGGTGGGAGGGCATCTCCGAATGTTCAGTGGTTTGCTACTGCCCACCACAAGCCAGGCAGCCCCTGGTCAAATTGGTGCAAACCCGCCAAAAACCCACTTGCGTCTGGCCGTGATCGCAGGCGTGTATCCTACTACCATCGCAAAACATATATGAATGGTTTCAGTACCTGAAAGGCTGCGTGTGACGGCCGTGAAGCAGATCCCAATCTGTCTCTGCAATCACATTCCCCAGCTGGATCTGCTCTCCACTACTTTGTGGGTCAGGCTATTGAGCCAAAGGCTGCGAGTGGAGTCCGTCAAGCAAACCTCCGAAGCACAACGACCATCTCGCGTGCGATTGCCTACCAATGCAATCGTATGCCTGCGCGCAAAGCACTCAGCATCTGGTGCTGGAACGTGCGCACACTACAGGACCGGAACTCCAGCGAGCGCCACGAAGGGCGCACTGCACTGGTCGCGATGGAACTGGCGCGCTACCACATCGGTATTGTGGCGCTCAGTGAAATTTGGCTCACTGAGCAAGGTAAGTTGCATGAAGCAGGTGCAGGCTACACTTTCTACTAGGTGGGCAACGACGCATCAGCACCATGTGAGCAAGGGTTCTGATTTACAATATCCGATCCCCTCCATGGTTAGTTTGTGGGTGAGCCAACAGGTATTAGCGCGCGACTGATGACTGTTCGTCTACGAATCGGAAGAGGTAAGTTTGCTAACTTTATAAGCACGTACGGTCCGGCCATGTGTTATCCTGATGACACGCGTGACCATTTCTACACTCAGCTACCCTCCGTGATACGGTCTGTGCCGAGGAGCGACCGACTATTTCTGCTGGGTGATTTCAACGCGTACGTAGTGCTTGATGCATCGGTGTGGGCAGATGTTATTGGTCCGCATGGCATTGGTGCAGCGAATGTGATCAGTTACAGGCTGGTCTCACTATGTGTCACTCACGGCCTGACGATCACGAACACTCGGTTTGCACTGAGTGCGAGTGGTATAGCAATTTGGACGCTCATCTGCTCGACTATATCATCGTACGTCAGCGCGATATGCGTGAACTGCACATGATACGTGAACTGCGTGGTGCTGAATGTGGCACTGATCGCAGATTGGTGCGGACCAAACTGGAGATATATTTCCGTAAGTCTATGTTTCGCACTCTTGCTATGAATCGGCGTAAATTTAACATTCTCTTCCTCGGTACCTTGGCGGAACGTAAGGCATAAAGATCAATAAAGTCCTGGTCTAATCTAGAGCAGTTGTTATGGTACCATAACAAGCATCTGTCACACTGAATTCCCTCTCTGACTCCAACGCCACAAGTGTGCTCACCACATTTATAGCCAGCCACCGATGTCATTACAAATAGCCCGTAACAGCCACGTATAGAATAATAAAAAGCTAGGTAGTTTGGTGGGATTAACTGACCAAATTTATGCAGGTATGATGGCTTAAGATGAATAAGTAGTCACAACAAGTTAATACAATAGAAAATACAACAATATTAAATAAAACAATAAACACAGCGAAGTAACACGACCAAAAGGAACAAACAGAAGCAATACTGGAACGAACTCGCGTTGTTACCGAATATCCAAGATATCTTGGATCAATATTTGTTGGAGCAGAGTAAAAATTTCCCACTCAGTCACTAGATGACGCTTCCAAGCCAAATTTGAAGGTAGAAATATCAAGATAGAGCTTTTTCAAAATTTCAAAACGCGCGCCAACCGGCAGGCCAAAATCACATGATTGTAGCGAAGAGAAATTAGCTAAAAATAGCAGAATAAGTTAAAGCTCCTACAAATATTTTGCATATGGGATCTCAGTGAAAACGGGTACCACCAAAGTTTCATAGGGAAACGTAGTCAAGTGCAGCCAAGGGACCTAGTGCACACCGTACTCAAGCAGCCTGTAATCATTGAACTGCCATTAAAAGATGACGTCTCCTCTCTGAGGACCACAAGGCGTCTGGTCTGCGCCACGCAAACAACTTATTATGCCGCCAAGGTCATTGTCATTAATAAAACTCAAAAAACTGCCACCTCCTTCTGTAAAGGATGCTCACCCAATCGGGACGAAATCGCATTGCGTTTACCAATTCATATATGACTGCTGCGCCTCTTACATAGGCAGGACCGATAAAAGATTGTGTTACCGTATGAAGGAGCATTACGTAAGTAGGTCCAACGTTCGACCGCGCAAGAAACTGACCAGACTCAAGCTGCTTGTTTGCGTTAGCCACCAGCCTCTTCAATTGGCCGACACTTATTGACCATAGATCACCCAGTCGAGGGAACTACGGCGTTCACAATCCTAGTAAAACACACCAATTCTCGCCTGCTCCGTTTCACAGAGGCGATTGAAATTAACTGGATTAAGCCGCTACTTTTTGTTCAGAAAAATTTATCGGTCAGCATTAGACTGCCCTGGGGTTAGGGTGAGAAACCTGCTTTGCTTATCGTGTGTTGGTCTGTTTGTTTGTTTGTTTGTTTGCGTAGGCTGATGTTGCATTCACGGTGCTTCTTTACTGCAGTTGTGCTAATGCAACTTAATCTTAAGCTAGGTCTTCTTATGCTGGGTAAATTTCATTCTACTTTATTTAGTTTGTGCTGCATACCTGAATAATCGTCTATTAACTCCCACTGGTTGCTTACGTTAGTTATGGTTATCTTCGTTAACTTCAACGCGTTTGTATGGCTTTTTGAATTACTGGTCAACATTTTGTACTTATCGCGAATTCTTTGTTAACTGACTTACATTAGATGCCAATTTAGCGAAGTTATGTCGGCATAACCATTTGCTTTAATATATTTTATTTGCTAATGTCATTTCAAGTAATCGGCTCTTGTTTGACCTCCCCGGCATGACTGCGCTTGTTGTGCACGTTGACAACGTGTCTACCTGTCTAGTACCCACTACCTCGTCCATACTGGCTCCAGGAGACAGTTGGTCGTTGCTGGAGGGGACGCGGTTCACGGTCCTTATTGTAGTACTAGGCTCGAAGAGCGGGTCCAGGCACTCAGTGTGGAGCGAACCACGGTCCAGCCACCGCCTTGTGTGCGATTGATTCCGAAGTACAGCCTGCTTGTGTTTGCTTTTGAAGGAGTGTGGGCTGGCTCCGTTGATGAAAAGTGGCTCCCATCCACATGTCTCCTGGTCTTATTCCTTCGGGTTTACACTGGATATGGGGTGTATGGTTGGAGCTGTGGGTGATACAGCGCAAGCCACCCATGGTCCCTCTGTAGGCGCAGGTGTCCTGTGGCTGGTCACAGTGACAGGCAAATCCGAAACCGGATGCCGCCAACCATATTTGGTCGCGCCCTTCATTGAATAAATATTTTTGCGAGTTTTTGGTATAGGCACTAGTGAGACAATACGAAATGTGTGCATTCGCCAGTATTCTTCTGCTTACTGCGCTTTTCAGATTATGGGATCGTCAGTGTTTTCCACATTTCGAACAGGACCTTGGACAGGGCGGGATATCGGTCCTTGAAGCGCAGCCGAACAGCATAAGCTTGCAATATGCCAGAACTTTCTGCACCTATGACAAGTAGATAGTGTGTGACTGCAAGCCGTAAACATTATGGTTTGCGCCGCAACTGTAGCACGGAAAGAAATATTTGTTGTTTGGTAAAAGTCAAGACCTAACCGCATGGACGGCATCTAAGAGAGAATCGCTTTAACACTGAAATACATGTTGAAAAACGCTTTCCCTCTGTATGACAAGTGGGCGGCCTGTTTCCTAAATGAATTTATTTTCGTCGTCCAACAGCAGACGCTCTCTAGCTTTGTCGTCTCGAATGCCAAACAAAAGGCATTGCACCACCAACATCTCTTTGAATTTCGTTTCGGGAATTTTCATGTAACGACAGTCAGGAAGGGATTGCTGTATACGACTGATGAATTCCCTAACACTCTCTTCTCCTTTCCGTCTTAATTAAGAAAAACATAGATGTGCAGACAAAACATGTAGCTGCGGCTCACAAACGCCATCCAGGTCGTTAAAGCAGTCCGTCAGAAATGTTCTTTCCTACAAACGCAAATTATCAAAATGCGGTTGACCATCTGCACCTTAGTGTTGTCACTGTAACTTGAGAGAATGAGTTTCATTAACTTTGATGTGGGGTATGTATTTACTAAAGCATATGGTAGTCACGGAAAGTTTCTTTTTAATGGTTGAAAATTGCTAAGGATTGCTTGGACGACGTGTTATTCCAAGAGGGATCAGGCAGGGTAAGTTGACTGGTAGTCAATAATTCCAAGTTTAACCTTCGTCGCCAAAATGTCACAGTTCATCGGTTGGGTTACTAACACACAGTGGCTGGCTGTTAGCGTAATTATCACGAGAAAAAAGAGGTCAGGCATATAGAATTCAACATGGTAATCTAAGCAGCATGTTTTTAACACACTGATCTACTATTCTATACTATATCAATCCATAAATGGGTGAGTGGGTTACTGACGCACGCCAGCGAATGAGAGCAACGAATAGAAATATCTCAGTACACTGGCCGTGAAATTGCCACATCCGGAAGCCCCCTAGATCATGACGATTTTGGTTGCCTAGAACTACTTCGAGGTACAATTGGTTTAGCCTTTGTACCACAGATTTAATTTGCAGTGGCTAGACTTTTGACACTAGTAGCCTTCTTGTGCTTCGAAGCTGCTTCATTAATGGTGATGATGTATCTGCGCTTAGATAGATCGTTTCAACAGGTCAACACATATCAAAGCAATATTTGATGTAGTCCGTAAGGTAGCTCGAACCAGCTCGGTCTTTGAGAACAAGCGAGCGCCATGGAGACTGGCTTGGATATCCTGTAGGTGAACAACCGGATCAACGTCCGGAACCGTCACGTCATTGAAACCGCGATACCCACCCCCTCACATAGTTTCCAGTTTCTTGACTTATTCGGCACCAAGGAAAGAGGAGACGGCCAACGGCTGTTGGACGGCCGGCAATCCTAAGTTTGATCTTGTGCTCGAATTTGACGCGGACGGTTTTGTGCATGTCTGGAGTTCGTCTTCGGGCATTGGCTGAGACCGGCGGACCCTGGGTAAAAATGTGATATTGCATAGCTGCGGCGGCGCTTTTGCTAACCTCCGTCACTTATGGCGCCGGCGGGACATCACACTTGCCCTAAAGGGTAGAGTGTACGATGCAGCCGTAGGTCCGACCCTACTGTACGCTTGTGAAACTTTGCCCCTTACATCAACGGACATAAAGAGGCTAGTTACGTTCGAACTCCGGTGCCTTTGCAATTTAGCTCACATCTGGTGGGAACACCTAGTAAGCAACGAGCGTGTTTGACGCCTTGTTTACGGCACAGGAAAAGGAAATGAACCGCACAGCACTGTTATTTTATGCATCAGGCTCCGATGATTTGGCCATGTGTTACCCATGCCAGCCCACCGACTCCCGCGACCTACATTGTTTTCTCGCTTGGCGTGTAGATGGAAGAAGAGGAGAGGTGGCCAAGCGATGACTTGGTCGAGAGGAATGAGGGTCCTCACTTTGAAACTGGTCTCGTTTGGAGCGTCGCGGCTCCCTGGCTGAGGTCCGAAAGAAGATGAACACGTTTGGTTGGTTACACTTGCTGACATGGCCAGGATCCGACCTCATTGGCTTTCGTGCTGTGAGTGACTTTGTCCCACCCAATCCCTCTTAGCCACCGCCTGCAATCGCAATCTCAATACTTAGCCTAACGTAATTTTGCATAGTAATATTTTGCTGCATAGTAACCTTCTGGTAGCTTACCGGAACGATGCCCATCCGTTACCGATAGCTCAGCTGGCATGCCTGTGTGGCATTTTCCACTTTTTGTATTGCGGCACAGTTGCTGAGCTGTTTCCCACATCTAACTAACGTGTAAAGAAATTTCTAACAATGGAACTTTTGGTTGTCTAATCTATGAGACTTGTCGTTTTGCGTCGACGATCAAGTCGAAGTGTTGAGGAAATCCATCACGATTATGGGATTTTGGACCTCAGCGACAAGTATATCCATCGAAAAGAACGTCGCAGGTAAAAGTTAAGCATGCGCGAGCGCTGACCGCACACACGAACGCTGGTGCCGTTGGTTGCTCTTGGAAATCCAGTCACGTTTCCGATTACGTCCTTAGGATCACGAGGAAGGGCGATAACTTCTGCGCCAGTATCCAGGAGAAAGCGTATTCCCGTTGGTCGATAAGTGACGAAGAATAAACGGCTGTCTAACAGCTACTTCCGTCGCCCGTACGTGCTGCTCGACCCGATTTCCCGCGCTTTGTTGATTATACCAGCATTAGGAAACACTTCGGCGAGGTGACTTCGCCGAAGGTTTTGTTCGAGCTTGAGGTTGGCGACATTACGAACAGCATCGGCAGCTGCTCGCTTAAGTTGTTAACTCAGTAGAGCAACGATCCGCGCTTTCATTTCGGCAATGTGGTCATTCGGGGTAGATCAAATTTATGAAAGCTGGCCAAAAGGTTCTCAAATTTGGTTTGCGATATCGATCGTCAGCACCAGTGGTGCACCGGCACTTTCAAAGAATTCGTCGTATGTTTTACGCGGCAACCAACGGAGCCACATTTCTTTGAGCAATGCTTCGTCTACTACGGCGAGTTTGGTCAAAGTTTTCATATTTTGTAATACCAGCGATGGCATTAGGTCACACAACTCCATTTTTCTCAGAAGATTTGTGACTCCTTGACAATCTTAGAGACCTGTTTTTTGAGAACCACTGCTTTTATTTCTTTGTGTTTACTGCTTGGCTGGCAGATCGACGATATCTTCAATGTCTTCGACAAGGAAAGCGTGGAGACGACGTAGAATTATTTGCTCTTTTCTTGTCTAACGCCACGCAGTTTGAAATGTGGTTCTAAATGAGCAACCGAACTCTCAAGGGTGCTTTCATGAAATGGAAGAGTGGCGATGGTTACATTTTCGAACTGGCCGTCGGGAACTAGGTTACACGCATTCATAGCAAAATGATACACAGTAAGAGATATAAAACCCGAATTATGCACAAGATGTAACAATAGATGGATATACCATAGAAGTTAACGAACCTGGAAGGCAAAATTAGCAAACAGCTTCCCAAAATGTTGGTAGGGGCCCCCAGTTATAGCGGAGACGTTCGGTCGCCATTTGGTCTGCGCAACGCTGCGCAAACCTCTCAACGCTTCATTGACGCCATCGTACGTGGGCTCGACTTCTTTCACCCGTACATCGACGACACCTTTGTGGCCAGTTTATTGGAAGAGGAACACGGACTGCATCTACGATTCTTGTTCGAACGGCTGAAAGTCCACATAGGCTCCCACAACTCCGACAGGTGCATTTTCATGCAGCCACGCACTGAGTTGCTCGGATACCAACTTACATCTGAGGTTATCATTTCATTGCAGGACAGAGTCCAAGCAATTCGCGACCTTTCTCGAACGAACCTTCGTTGTGAGCTCATAGACGATCCTCAGACTTGTGTCACCGACGTCCTTTGGTGCAAACTGTGGTTGGAACGCAACGACGTATGCCTTCTCTCTGTGGTTTACCGACCACCGAATCACACTCCGGAAAGGGACAACAGACTTATCTCCGCTTTTCGCTCCGTGCTGAATCAGAAATACAGCCACATCCTCGTTGCAGGAGATTTCAACACCCATGACTTGGAAAATCCAGCATCCGAGACAGAAGTGTTCAAGGCATATTTGCAAGAGCTACTCTCTAGCACCTTCTTGTATAACCACGTCACCGTTCCAACTAGGTTCAGAACAGGGAACAACCCATCGATATTAGATCTAGTGCTCACTAACGAAGAGCTCATGGTCGATGGACTAAAGGTGTGCAGTCCTTTGGGCCGTAGCGATCACGTGACTTTGCAGTTCGATTACATCTGCTACGCCGAATATCCAGCTGCAGAGCTCGAAACGAGGCAATCTGTTACCCATTACCACGTTCTGTCTGCTCTAGTTGAGAATACCAGTTGGACGTTTCTAGCTAACTGCACCCCAGAACTAGCCTGGGAGACATTTGCGAACACCATCACGTCACTAGTCATAGAAGCCTCAACACCAAAAGTTTCCCAACATCCCCGCACAGCGAAATCATTCTTGCGAAGCCGGACGCGAAAATGCATGACTCTAAGGGATCGGGCATGGCGCATGTATAAAAGCAACCCCAGCGCAGAAAACTGGACGGAATACGTTTCGCATCGCAACTACTGTGTGCTTTTGGTTCGCGAAGACAAGAGAACGCATCAGCAGGAGCTAGCCAAACGATTCTGTTCGAACAAAAAGCTTCTTTACAAACATGTGAATGGACTTCGCAAGGTGCAACGGGGAATCCCACCACTTAATACGACCAATGGGTATACACATACTGCGAAGGAGGCGGCCAACGCATTACGGGCCCAGTACTCCCCAATCTTCCAAGGTGCACAAGCCTCGACGTATATTCCGCCACTAGTTACCCCACCGTCCATTTTATCCAACGTCACGTTCACTGCAGAAATGGTGCTGCAAAAGCTGCTATCCTTGCGTCCACACAGCTCTCCCGGGGCCGATAACATTCACCCAAAAACATTACAGTTAGCTGCCATCCACTTGGCCGAACCACTAGCTGCATTTTTTCAGCGCTGTTTCGATGAGAACATCGTACCTTAGAGGTGGAAACAAAGTGTAATAACGCCCATTAACAAAGCAGGAATTCGATCGGATCCTGCCAATTACCGCCCCGTAACGCTTCTGCCTGTGATCGCCAAAGTCATGGAAGCGGTGATAGCAGATGCGTTAATGGGATATTTGGAAAACTACGGCATAATTGCGCCAGAACAGCATGGGTTTCGTCAACATCGTTCATGTACGACGAATCTGCTGATAGCTCGTGACAACTGGACCGAGACTGTCGATGAGGGAACAGGAGTCGATGTTGCATTCTTGGACTTTTCGAAAGCCTTCGATCGCTTGGATCATCGAATCCTGCTCATTAAACTCCAACAGTACGGTATCGGAGACCCGTTGTTAGGATGGATCGGTAACTTTCTCTCTGAACGGCAGTTAAAAGTTAGAGTTCGATCATCCTTTTCCGATCCGATTCGAGTGGGATGCGGCGTACCGCAGGGTTCGGTACTTGGGCCTTGTTTGTTCCTGCTTTTCATTAACGATCTAGTAAGAGTTATTACTTCGAAATTCTTACTCTTCGCGGACGACCTCAAGGTTTGGCGGGCGATAAAACGATCGGACGACCATGAAGTCTTACAGAGTGACTTGAATGAGGCCTGGAATTGGTCGATGAGAAACGCCCTGCCGTTTAACGTGAACAAATGTCGCGTTGTTCATATCCGCCATCGACAAGTCCACGTCTACAAGCTTGGGGCACACGATCTGAAGACCACCACTCAGGAACGCGACTTGGGTGTGCTGGTACAGGAAGACCTCGGGTGTTCCAAACAGTCAGATTCCGCTTCTAAAAGGGGCAACCAGCACGTTGGACTCCTGCGAAGAGCATTCGGAATTTTGGATCCATCCATCTTCTCTTTGATGCTGAATGCCTACGTGCGTCCTCACGTCGAATATGCAATCCAGGCCTGGCAACCCTGTCTAAAACGTGACCTTGCAGCGCTTGAGACCCCACAGCGTCGAGCAACGAAAATCGTCAAGGGCTTGCGCCACACTCCTTACCAGGAACGACTGGAGATACTCGGTGTGTTCAGCGGACAGTACCGGCGACTTCGTGGAGACCTCATACTAGTGTACCAGATATTGAGCGATCCCAGTCACGTATGCCGCCACCTCTTGAAGCTCAGCCCAAACACTAACCTTCGCGGTAACAGTTTAAAGCTGAGCCATCAGTACAGTCGTCTAGACTGTCGGAGAACCTATTTCTCCCTCCGGGTCTGCGGGCCCTGGAACGCTCTTCCAAACTCAGTTGTTTGTGCCCCCCCATTAGATACGTTTAAAAAACGATTGGACGTCGTACTGAGCCCCCTGCGCTTTGTTTTATGAACGAAAACGCTTGTATATATTTAGGCTGACCAGCCTCTTTGGATTTATACCCCAAATTCACGGTCGTAAATCTGTGCGAACCGGTGAGTACTCCATTTTTATTTGCTACCATCACCAACGATAACAATTTCTTAGCCAATTTTGCGTCGTACCACTTTATCCCCCTAAAACTGTTATACTGTTATACTTCTACCTTTTATCTCACTGACGCTCCTTATTTCAACCACTTATGTGGTTTGCCAATCTGTTAGTATTTCTATTGCCAACCTGCGGGACTCGTTAAGTGTATGCTTTTTTACCCGTCATATACCATTGTTCCATTTTTCCATTGAACGACTCCCGCCGCCATTAGACGCTTCAATGGCGTGATCAAAGTCTATCGCTGATTCCAACCACACCGCGTCGAGCTTATGAAAGCGCTCATGGAAATTTTGCGTAGACGCAACAAAGGCAAAGTAGATCTTACAAGTGAAGCAAGAAAAGCGTTCAAAGCCAGCAACAAGCCCTAATTTCCGCTGTCATGCGTCATATCTCCGATTTGAAAGCTCCGATTAGTGTAGCCGTCGACGCCTAGATAAACCCAATCGGCGCTGCCCTACAGCAGTTTTCCCAAATTAATTGTCAATCACTGTCCTTCTTTTCTCGTCGTCTTCAGACAGCCAAGTAGAAATAGGGCACATTTGGTCGCGAGTTAGTCACCATCTACGCTGCTTTTGACCATTTTCGTCAGTTTCTTAAACCGATAAAAACTAATGCTCTACGCCTTCCGGAATTCTTCACCTTTACAACCTACACGTGAAATTTGTTATCTATCGTTCGTCTATCCGTTTCAACAGACGTCCAACACGTGTCGACCAAGGACAAGGTTGTGCCGGACCCGTTTTCAAGCGTAAGTTCTTTGATTCCGATCGATCAATTGTTTGCGCTGGCAGCTACGGCCGCCACTCAACAAACCGAAAAAAGCTTACTGAAATCCTGAAAAATATCTATGCAAAATTTGGCACCTAGACCGATTCCTTCGTGTACAGGTAGAATAATCTGCGACGTCTCTATCGGACATCCACAGCTACTTGTACCTACGGCTTTTCGCCGATTTGTCTTCGATACGCTGCACAACCGCGCGTCCTGGCATCCGCACTTCAGTCAGCATGTTTATCAAAATTATTTCTGGCCCAACATGCAGCTCGAGGTCATACTTTGAACACGCAACTGTCTGACCGGCCAGCGACACGTTTCCGCTCCGATAGGACGCTTCCCGTCAGGGTCATGGCACTTCGCTCACTTTCATCTCGAGGTTGTTGTACATCTGCCATCAAAAGGCATGGGCTACACACTGACCACGATGGATCACGCCACTCGTTGACCTAAAGCTCTTCCAATACTTAAAATGTGCTTAGACCATAACGCTTGTATTCATCTTACGCTGGGTCGTTTCACATGATTGTCTAGCCACTGTGACTACCGTGGTCCACAATTCGAACGGTCCACTTCCAGCGACCTAATCAATGTCCTCGAATTTAAGTGCATTGGAAAAATTGTCTGAAATCCTCAGGCAAACAGAACGGTGGGATGTATGTATCGAAAGCTTAAAGTCTCTCTAAGTGCCGCCAATGCACTTGGACAGATGTTATGCCAATGATACTACTCGGAATTCGAGCAGCACTGAAAGTAGGTCTCGAAGCGTGCATGGCCGGGCTGGTTTAAGAACAACTACTACGATTACCAGGCGATGTTTTCCCCGAAAGCCCGAACACTCCTTAGTAGGTTGCGCACTACGCACGGCAGTTAAGCACGAGTTAGCGCTGTAATAAATCGACCGTATAAGGGGAGCAACCTCGTAAGTGCTACGTTCGCAAATATCTTCACCAAGGCCCGTTGGCCTTCATTCGCATCGATGGTTTAGGCTGACAACACATACCACCTTACCAAGGTCTATACACGGTGCTAAAACGTATGGTTTGCTATTTCGTTATCGAACGCAATGGAAAGCCCTGAACTATTTCGATCGACAGCCTCAAAGTTACTTACGTCGAACCAGAGTCTAACAAAGGCTCTACTCCTCCGTCCTCTGAAGAATCGACCCAACCGATGGTGGAGGAAACGCCTGAGGCAGCAAAACCAAAACCCAAAGCCCTAAAACTGAATCCTCCACCCAGCTTATAAAGATTACAACTTCTGGCTGTCGGCTTCACTGAGTGACATTTCTCCTAGCAGGTTAGATCAGCACTTTTTCTCTTAACAAACTTTTCAGATTTTCTTTTGAGTCAGTACTCCCGCAAAAAGCAAAAAAGCGCGATATGTTTTGAAAATCCAAAAAAGCGTAAAAGCTCTTAAAAAGCAGAAGAATCGGGGAAGTCTTTACGTGTCGTTACCTATTTGGCAAGTGTCTTTTCTATCTTTGTTGTCGCCACTTCATCATGCCTGACCTCACTGGATATTACATTTCGTGCCATGTTGCGGATTGGAGAACACTCACTCGTGGTCAAACTCAAGTGATCGTGGGCTATGAAAGTTCTCCCATCTTGTTTTATCGACCCCTTTAGGAAGGACATGAGTGGGAGTCCGCTATGGTCCAATCTCCTGGTTCTTTCCCAGCGGTTTCACTAGGTTCCACCGTCTGGTCGCGCAGAAGGCTGACCTGGGACTGGCAGTCCCCATATAGATCGAAAGATCAGCCATAGCCTTATTCTGGCAGGGACTGTGTAGGGACCTGGAGCTTTCAATGTTTGTTTGTGTATGATATTATTAAAATAGAAGATATTTGCTTACCTAGACACCTTAGGAAGCTGGCCTATTCAAATGATGGTTAGGTGTGTATGAATCAAGTAGACGAATGCCATTTCGCGCGATTCCGGCTTTCCCGCTTCGAAGAGCTTCCGCTACGTCTTGATTGAGGATTATACCTTTATTCTAGCTGCTACCGTTTTAAAGCGTCTCTAGATAGCTCGATAGCACCTTTGAAGACTAAACTCCCATCTCGCCTATATATTTGTATTTTCCTGACTTCTGACTTTATAGCCACGGAACTTTTTCTATAGCAGTAATGCCTAAAGTATTTTTATACGGTTGAGGGAGTAAGAAAACATTTACCTTGAAACTTAGTTAGAAAAGACAAACCGCTTTAAAGAAACAAATAAACTATAGAATCCGGTCAGTATTGTAAAATAACCTTACGACGAGGACTGCAAACGCCGCATTTGATGGCCTCCCTAAGGAGTGTTGGCTAGCTCCATTGATGGAACGTGGCTCACATCCACATGCCTCCTGGTCTTATTCCTTCGGGTTTGCACTGGAGATAGGATGTGTGTATGTAGTCGTGGGTGGTGTAATGTAAGACATTTATGTTACCTTGGTAGACGCACCCACGTTGTGGATATCCTTCGCGTGCTGATATATATATATATATATATATATATATATATATATAGTTCAGGTACTCTCCATTTTCAGAGGTTCGCGTCTATCTCTTCACCTAGCGTAGTTCTCATGCAATCAGTTGAATTGGATTAACGCCGCATGTTCACTGGGCATATTTTTACGGAAATAGGTCCTACGAAAGGTGATTGGTACCACCTGTTTTTGGCAGGTTGCTTGCTTATATCCAGACGCACTACTCTGTTGTTTTTTAACAGTTTCCAATGCTGCTACACTTCGGCTGAAAATGGATGCTTCGTGCCATCTGGTGGTCCTAGAATTAAACTCAGTAACTCATAACTAACTAAGCTATTACTCGATTTGTTGTTTCAATGGCGTTCGCGAATCGCCAGCACTTGGTCACAGAAATCCATCCCTAACAAGCAACTTAAATCGGCTGAAGACTACCGGAAATAGTGTGGATCAGTAACCAAGCCAACCCCGTGTAAGTATGTCCTTGCCCTCACTCACTCAAGTATGTCAAACGACTGGGACCCAGAACGAGAGGATCACTCGCAATATATCTCTGGGAGTGGACAAGTGCAGCGTTTGCGTGCAACAACGGCCTTCAATACGCATGATCCCGCTTAACCGCAAATGGTTTTAAGCGGTAGGTGCACAGGTGTTCAGAATACGCCTCACTTGTGCAAATGGCCCCCTCGCGTTTCACTCTAGGTATGTTTTTACAATCCAACTACTTTGCAAGTACCAAATCAATTAGACTTATGCGCTGTGGTTGTACTAAATATGCAGAGCAACTGCAAAAGTCAAATCTATAGTACCGCTCTTGCTAAATTGGAAACCTCTGACGAAAACACTCTAGCAGATGCAGAGTTTCAGGGCTTTGCCATTAGAAGCCAACAATCCTGATATCGTTGTACGACAAAATACCCTGAGCTCTGTTTCTAATTCAATAGGTTAGGTCAGACTTGCTAACCGCCAAACAGCAACTGCGTAAAGTTATCTGCATCTTACTAACACTTTAATTGGTCAAGCCACATTAAGCGTGCTACTATTAACGCGCACCTAGCTGGCATACTAAACGATTTGGTCATAACACAGGCAGTCCAGAAGATGGGGAACATACTCGTCAATCGTTACAATCAAAAAGCCCGGAACTGACATCCATACGTCCATATTCTCAAATCAAGCATGGGCGATAGGACGCTACTTTCATGACATAATTTAGTGCCTACTAAACAATCTAAATAACCAACCGCAAATCTCAAGCCGACATTAGCTATACAGTAGCATAGTGCGTTAGCTATCGCGTAAACTAACGTCCCTGTGGTCAAATTTGGCATAATAAAGGCAAATTTGGTAGAGGACCGCATCCAACGGAATTCCATCTGAGGTGCGATTGGGTTGGGTTGTGACAACTATGCTAAGACGCAACGCGCGTCACCCAAACTTAGTTCACAATGGTGAATAATGGTTTATTTGAGTAACAATGAATACAACTGAGGTAACAGCGAACTTTCTGCTCGCAACCGTTTGTCTTCACAACTCATTGCGCGTGATACTCGTACTACCAGATATCCATGGAAAAGAACGATCAACTAATCATGGAAAGCATGGCGGTACGTCTACAAACGAAAGCAAGCAAACTGTGTTCGGACATTTGCTCCAAACAACCGGATTTTTTGATTATAGGCGTACTCACACGATCAAGAGCTGTGGTGCTACCTTAGCGAAGCACACTCCCAGGTCGATCTTATCGTAAATTCATTGAGGAAATTTCCGGCTTCTACAAACTATGATGGCGGTGGTCTAAACATAATGATAGTCGTATTCCACGCGGAAGGAATGACAGAAGTCCCACTGGATAGCTTGTTGAAGCGTCGCTCCAGGTTATCAACCAAGGTTAGTCAAATGATAGCAGGTGCGCAGTCACGAGTGGACAGCAATTCGTTGAAGCATGAAAGTTCGGTAAACTTTTTCCTCGACATTCCTGCATTTTGATGGACAAAGTTACACACGACGCCCGACAGGACAAAGAGATGCATCACAGAATAGCGCGACCTGGAACACCCTGTACTACAATGTAACCTGAATGATAGTTAGGAACCAATGACCCAAGCAATGAACGATTATTGGCCGACCGACAAATGGTTGGCTTGAAGCTAAACAGGAGTTTTGCGTCTACCAGCACACTAGTAACCAATAAGGTACTCCCTTTTTATACCAACGCACATGGCCTTTTCAGAAAGCTGATATGAATTCGGCTACGTCATACTACGATGTAGTGGAACTTCATCTTGTTGACAGAGACAAGTTTGAGTGCAATGATCACGGACACTGATATTGCGCTATCCGGAACATCGGTTCTGCGCAACTGTCGGCCAAACAGAGGCAAAGGTTATTACTCTATTACCGCACTAAGCTGCATGTTGGTCTAATCGATGAACCAGACGTCCAGGTTGTTAAAGGACGTGGGTTTCGAAGGTACCCAAGAAGGGTTGGCACATGTTTAGTGGGCATCGAGTATCGTCCTCCGTCGGCCACTTCAGAAATAGACAAAAGCCCAGATGCTGCTATGATAATTTTCCTCGCACATGCACATAGCCAAATCTTGCTGCTTGGTGACTTCAATTTTCATGCCTTGGAAACGCCCGCCTGCTTCGATGTGAAACTCAAACTGGAATTGCAGGACTTAAGCATTGGATTACCACTATACAACCACGTTGCCACCCTAGAAAATTCAAGAACGAATGAAGTATCCTTAGTCTCATGTTCACTAACGAGAAGCTTATGATCGAAACGATTTCGCTAACTAGTCCTTTGGGCCACAGCGATCATGCATCACATTTATTCAACTGCATGTTATGCACAGTATTCTTAAGGAAACACCGAGGACGCTTAGGTTATTCTAGATTATCCCGTCCTGCCCTCACTCATTAATATAACTAACTGGTCTTTTCTAGCTGAACTATCCCCAGATGTCGCCCGGTTAGATTTTGTTCATTAATTCAACATATTAGTGTCCAATGATCCGAGAAACAAGCCCATACGCGCCATGAGTGTAAAGCCATTATGCCGCAGCAGGACAAGGAAATGGATGATTGAAAGAGATTTACTTCGGCGGAAATACAAGGAGCCACTAGGTGTGGAAAAGTGGGAAGCCTGACTACCTAGGCAGGATATTGTGTGAACCTAGCATGCAAGGCTAAGCTGAAATATCAACAGGATCTAGCTAATAAATTCTCTTAAACCCAATGCTTCTTTACAAACATGTTAAGTAACTCTGTGAACTGCAGCTAGGTATTCCTGCTCTAAGCACGCCAAGTGTAAAATCACGAGCTACAACAGAAAGCTTAACGCCCTACGTCATGAATTCTCACCAAACATCCGGAACAGGACTTGGTCGCCTATGCTGTTCACGCAAGTTATGCCACTCATAATACTTTTTTATCTCGTTTACGGAAACAGATCTTCTAAAATTTTGACTTGTCACAAGAGCATGCCTCTCCTGCTCCTGATAATATCCGATCAAATGCGCTGAAGTTACCTGCATTGACTTTAGAGGATCCAATCTCTAGGTTCTTTCAAAGATGTCTTGCCGAGATTGTGTACCCAAATGTCGTAGCGCTGTGGCGTCGGTTCCATTCACAAAGGGGAAAATTGTTCAGATCCAGCCAATTATCGCTCGATAACACACCTGTCAGTGCTATCCTTATTCATGGGGTCTATGAATGCCGATGCGCTCAGGAATTACTTGGAGGCTTGCAAAATCACAACAACCGAACAGCATGGATTTCGACAGAAGTGGTCTTACGCAGAGACCTGCTGCTTATTCGCTCCAGTTAGGCTGAAATTTTCGACAGCAGTGTAAAAGTTGTTGCAGTCTATCTGCACATTTCAAAGACTTTTGACCGTCTGCCCCACTGCTTCCCCTTTCATCAGATGTAGAGCTGTGCATTTGGTTACCCAATGCTCGGTTGGATAGATCAACTTCTGATTCAACGACATTTTAATGTGAATGCTCGCATCGCCATCTCTGACCCTATAGACGTTCCGTTCGTGTTTCACAAGGTTCAGTAATTGGTTTACGCCTATTCCTGATTTACATCAACAATCTTGAAAGAGTGATCACTGCTAATTCTTACTTTCCTCTGATAATACCAAGATACGGTGGGGCATCAAAACTACTAGTTACCACGCAGTGTTTCAAGCAGATCTTGATAATGTATAGAAATCGGCTACGAAATCTGCCTAGTTTCAACGTCACCAACTAAAATATTGAGCAAAAGCCGACAATCCACTTGCGCATACAGGCTGTGGGTTCAAATTTACAGCGTACTACTACTGAATGTAACCTAGGTGTGATACTACAGAAGAAAATTGGATGTTCATATCAGGCCATGACGGCATCCAAAAATGTCAAGCAATATCCGCCTTTCGCTGTGAGCGTGCGGGCGCTTTGACCATGCAATCTGCTCTCCGATGCTCAAATCCTACATTAGCACCCACCCGAAATATGGCATTCACGCCTGGCAACCATGGCATCAGCACACCTCCTACCTCTTGAATCTAACATGTGTGGTTTATACTCTTGCTCCAATTCTCAGTTTTGATATATTCTTTGTTGACTTCTACGTGTTTAATCGCAACAATCCGGAGCCTTTCGGGAAACATTTTGGTCGCATTCGGAAGAAGCTAAGGACTCCCGAACTACCCAAAAACAGTCCCTGCAACTTGCAGCATAATAAACTTACGATCATTTTACTCCCCTCATCTACTGAACATTGCGTCCGAGGCACTTAGGGACGCTTATCAGCGCCCAGCCTATATGGTCTCGTAAGAAAGGCCAGTCAATACGCGCCGCTGTTTCATGGGAGTGTGTGCGTTCAACCGCGCAACTTGAACGCTGGTCTAGCAGTCTACGCGCTAATGCGAGTGAGAGAGGCAGTAAGCCATCTATTTGTCTCCACTGACTGACCTTGGCGCAGGAACAATCAACCAACGTGTTTGATGTGTTTGTGTGTCACATGCATGTCAGGCTCTTAGAATATTCATCAAACATGAGCTCCATTACCACAGTGACCGCACGGACAGACCATGCGGCGAACAACAGTGCGGCCAGCGTTCCAAACAGTGCGACGCCGCGTATGCTCTTCAGTGAATCGCAGTAATATTCTTAAGATCGTTGTAACCAGTCCTAGCTGCATTCGATCGTACCATCCGAAATGTGTAGGCAAATCCGTCTGGTAACCAAAGTTGCTGACATATTTTGTTCTTGTTTAAGTTGTCAAGTCATTTTAGTTGTCAAGTTATTATTTAAGCTTATAACAAAGTGCGATAGGATGACTTAGATAATGGCGTATTTTGTGAATACTAAGATTGCTCCCTCGGAGATAAAAATGACCAAGCTCTGCCTCTTAGTTGAAGCACAGAGCCAGACGATGTAATTGCACTGCAGCGTCTGTGTATCTAAATCCTCTGTTCGCCTCACTCCCATTTATTTATTTATTTATTTATAAGCAAACAAGCTTCAAACTCGCCTGCTTCCACTCCGCCAACCATGGACGCTTCGCCTCTAGGTTTAGCCATAAGACCGACAGCCCAGAGCCGAACGCAACCCGGGGCAGAAAACAAACAAGCAGGGTACGCATCGGTTGCCCGGGTAAACACACCGAAAAAGGACACACGAAGGTCCATCTTCTGTGCCGAGCACACGAGGGGCGACGAATCTCACATAGAAAAACCTAGTGGCGTCTTCTAAATAGCTAAACTCACCAGCAAATACACTCAAACCGACACTTGTTAGACAAAGCGTTGAATCTTGGGTGCGCTAACTTTCCCGAGTTCACATCTGACACAATACAAGGTGAGTTGCTAGACGATAGCAACCAGTGCAGATCTATCTGCGATGCGATTGCTATTCAGGCAGAGCCTACTACGTTGCGACACATATGGCGCTGCCCGATCTAAGTGCACTCTGGTTAACCTCACAGAATTGGAGTATCACTGAACACAGGAGATGCAACAGTGGCTGTTCTGCTCGCAGAACTTCGTCTTCGCAACTCACAGAGCGGGGTGCGCATAATACTTGGTCTTTTATGTGCGCATCGCCTAATAGTAGCGGGTGACCAATGCGGCATTCCTAATAGCGACAGTATAAGTACCGTACTTGTTCATGGCGCTCCCGAGCTCATGGCTTCCTCTGATCATGAACTAGAGCAGTGGTGCTACATCCGCGAAACACCTTCATTTGATACTATTATTGCCAAATCTTTGATAAGCGTTTCATCATTATCTAACTATACGAGCTGAGGTCCAAGATTAATGAAAGAAATATTAACTCGGAGGCCATGACGCAAGTGCTATTGGAAAACCAGGCAAAGTTTTGAGCCCGGTTGCCAAAAAAATCCGAGTAAAGGCATCAGCCGCACAGACAAGAATAGTAAGCATTTCGATGGGAATGGTAACCGCCGTAAATTTGTTGGCTGCGCAGTCCTGTTGCGAGATCGATACGACACGCAACAAGACAGAGCGCATTGCGAGTTCAGGAATAATCTACGATGCCATCCCACTTAACTGAAGTTCATAAACCCAAAAACGACTAAAAGCCGGCCACCTGACCGTCGGATTAAAACAAACACGAAGTTTATATCCATCAAAGCGCTGCTAAGATCAAAATACTATACTACTTATATACAAAAGCCCAAGACTTTCTTTGTAATTTGGCCGAACTTACAGAAATCCATGTTTCGCAACCGCATGACTTTCTTAGGATTACAGAGTCTTTGTTATACCTTGAGCTAACGGATAATGAGATCAATTTACACAGTATGTCACTGCTTTGGAATGATAGAACTGGAAGGTTTGGTGGTGTGATTCCTTAGTATAATGCAAACCTTTGATGTGAAGTTAGCAAACACCAGGAAATCCGCTCCCCTGATTCACTTTGGTGCTGCCGACGTTTGCGGAACAAAGACACATGTCTACTAGCCGCAATATTTTTCCCACCAAATTCTACGTCGCGAATGGAATACAAAGTGAAGCACGCTTTCTAGGTTGTTTTAAGCGGATCTCATAGCCACATTCTTCTCGTTAAGGCACGACATAGAAACGCCAGTAACAGATGGTGTGCACTTTAAAGCTTGCTAGCAACAGCTAAATTCTGGCCACGCTTTCTTCAATCACTTACACCCACCAAGCAGATTTCAAACTGCTGACAAACCGTCAATACTTGATATTTTGCTTCATAACAAAAACTCATGGTCGAAGGGATAGGTCAAAGCACGCCACTGGATCGAAGTGACCACATAACTAATCTTTGACTATTTATGTTATGCGGCATATCCTGTAAAGGAGGATGATAACGAGTATACTGTCACACACTACTACTTGTTAGCTATGCTTTTTATGGGTACATCTTGCACAGCTCTTTAAGGAATACCACTCAGTAGTTGCCTAGGAAAGGTCAATAAAGAAGGTTAGTAGAATAGTAGCGCCCGCATCGGAACAGAATTCCTTTCAGAGTAAAACCATACATAAGCCATTTCTGAGGAGCCGAAAACGTGATGTATTTCCCTGAGCGAGTTGCCATGGCCAGCTCACAACAAATGCCCGAATGCAGAAATCTAGACTGCATACTTGGTACATGGTAACTTTGGTGTGAAACTGATCCACGCAAACAAGGTTACGTATCAACAGGAGTTAATGAAGCGATTCTGCACGAACCGTAATCTTCTGTATTGGCCAGCTATTGGCCTTTGTAAGGTGAAGTGCAGAATGCCAGCAGTAGTCATGGTTGATGGATGCACGTGGCCAGCAATGGATACAGCCGTTTGCTTACGGATTCATTACTCTCAAACGCTCCAGCAGGTAAGGAACCTAAATATTTTCCTCCGTTTTGTTACTTTACTGTCAGGTTTATACCTCACAATTACTGCGGCAACTGTGTGTTGATGTAATTGTAACCATCAATCATCAATCATTGTTCTCCTAGAATCCACAACATTCAACCGTAGGTTCTGCAGATAGTAAGTATTGATCTAACAGAACAACTGGCCGCTTTATAACAGCAACGTCTAGAGGAGAACCAAATTCCATCAGTATGGAAGCGTGGGGTCTTCATCTTTTTTCATAAGAGAGGTAGCCGCCGTGACCCTACCAACTGTCGTCCAATAAACCCATTACCTGTACTATTCAATTTGTGGAATCAATCATCGCAGATGGGCTTGTGTAATAGCTGAAAAGCCACAACTTAATAGCAAGATAGCTTCCATCAGAAATATTCGTGCACTACTAACCTATAATGGCACGCAATAGCCGGACTGAAGCCACTGATGATGAAACAGAAGTTGATGAGCCCCACCTGGACTTCTCGAAAGCGTTTGATCCCTTAGACTGTTGTACGCTGTCTCACATTTTTCAGAACCATAGCACTAGCGACCATCACCTAAACTGGATTAGAGATTTTCTGCACGAACGATGGTTGGTGGCGACATTCCGGGAATCTCTGATTCAATTAATGTGGATTGTGGTGAACTGAAAGGCTCGGTGCTACGGCCTAGTCTATTCTCAGTGTTCATTAACGATTTGGCGAGATGATTTGCTTCCGATCTCTTATTTTTTACAATATGATCAGAGGACCGGAAGACCACGAACGGCTTCAGTGCGATCTCAACACGATTTCGAAATGAACGCTTCATAACTTCCTACATTAAACACAGACAAATGTCGCTTTGTGACAAAAGTATTTACTTGGGAAACATAGATTTCAGACCAGCTACCAGGAAAGCAACCTTGGTATATTCATACAGAGTGACCTCAGCTATGTAAAACAGGCTGAGGAAACTACGAAAAGAGGCAAGCAGCACGTCGGTCTCCTGCGAAGGTCATCCTGGAGATTTGACCCATTAACGTTCACAATAATGCACAATTCCAAGGTACACTCTCATCATGAATATACTATCCAAGCTTGGCATTTGAATTGAAGCCTTAACTAAAGGCATTAACTCACAGTCTGTGTG
>OX104065.1:38341925-38426765 GCA_944474145.2 Dicrocoelium dendriticum
TAACTGCATCTTAAAGCAGCCGCTAGGTGGTAGTCGGTTTCGGGTGTTGAGTTAGGGGCGCGGTACACCAAGGCAATAAGGCAAGCGTCCTTGCATTTTAACTGCAACCGGCACCAAAGAGAGTCGGGGAACTGCGAGTCCGAATCATCCACGGATTTGAACTGTAAGTCGTTTCGTAAGTCGTTTTATGAGCCTGTCTTTCCGGATCAGCGACATGCCCGGTAGCGAAACTTCAGCGTCCGTCATTCCAGTGTGCAACCACGTCTCGGAGATACCATATGACCCGGAAGCTTGGCGAACTTGCAGTTTGGCCAGTATGTTTGCAAGACGCTGAGCATTCGTATAAAAGTAGGCGAAGGGGTCACCTGTGGGAGAATGCCGACCGATGGGAGGTCGGCAGTTACTCGTTTTTTGATGGGATAATGATACCTCGTTTGCAACTTGATTCGGCCAAGGTGCGTCCCAATCTTCGTTTCGACATACGTCAGAGTCACTAAAAGTAGCCGTCAAGTTACACTTCGGTACATTCGTCGGTATGTGTGCTGCTTCAGTTGCTTTAATATTTGATCAATGCAAAGCGTTTGCAACCTTTAAACGAATTTCAGAAGAAAGATGTTTCCGATTTCTCCGCCATCAATCCAAAACATCCTTTGCTTGTTGCTCTGACTGAACCGCAAGATTTAGGATTTTAGGGCCGCATCCTCTGTGATATGGTGGGAGAGGTATCCTGGTGAGCGATAGTGCCACAACATTCTCCAAAAATGTTTCACGAATGAACCGCCAATGTTCTAAATCATGCCTTCCGGTATCTTGAACATCGTTAGGATGTTCTGGCACGCCATGCATGAAGATTGTGTTTAGGCGGTCTTGCTTGCTGTGCCCATCTTCGGTGTTTCGTTTTGATTGTCACGCGCTCCAAGGGACATCAGCATAGATACGTATCCCACAGGATCCGTGTTTTAGCGCACTTGAGGAGAGCAAACGTTTTTCTAAGTCGGTGGAGGATTCTAGTGTTTGTCGAATAATTCTTTGTTCTCCATAGTGTGGTAAGTTCGGATGACGAGTAATTCGCAGTAAGTTTATGGGCTTAGCTTTGATATTCATCTGTATGCACAATGAGTTCCATTGGTATGGACGTCTGACAACTTATCCCGCAATGTGATGGCAGTAGATTCAGGGATATTTGAGCATACAACAGTCCGGGTACCGTTGTTGGATCCCTTTTTCTTTGATCTACAATGTATGGTGCTCGTTTATCTTGACCTGCTGACAAGTGTTGCTTGTTTGTTGTTTGTTCCTCTATTCGCGTTAACAGTGTTTACAATGGAAGAGGCCGCCGTTGCGGCCTGTCCGTGGACCTTTGCAGCAATCTCTGCATAACTAACTGATGTTCTGGGAGGCTTAGTCTGGACAACAGATATTTGAGCTACAAGTGCCGAGGGTTGGTGTTCGGCTGCTTCATCCTTGTTAATGCTAGATGTCAGGTCTAGTGAAATTTGTTTAACTAGACGTTTTGAGTTGTGCCTGATTTTCGTTGCCGTGACTACTGTTTGACTCTCGTACGAACTATCTGTTTTTGCCCGGCGTTCTTCCAAAGTTGGAGAAGACAACGGAGATGGAGACGTGGCTGATTGAGGTTCAGGGGAAACGGATTGTTCAGCATTCCATCGCTCAGAAGCCGCTACGCTTCTGTGATGCGTACTCGCTTCCACTGAAGTAATCTTATCGTTTATACTCTGCTCTTCTTCCGCGGTTAATCGCTCACATTTCTGAGATAGGATAAGCAAGCACTTAACGAGGGGGATGGTGGAACACGCAGTTTAGAACCAAAATGCATCTTGGGAGCTATTTTGCTCCCGTACCTGCTATTGGGACACATTTGCACATTTCGTATGGTACCATTCCAAACAGTGCGAACAAGCCAGACCGATTTTTACTACCCGATGACATTCTCCTAACCCGCAAATGCCTTTCGATGGGAGTCTCTTCGGTTTCGCATTTCTGCCATTCAATTAGGTCCTTACCTGACCCAGTGGGTTTGTTAGCGTTCTTTACTTTTACAGCCTTGAAAGCGGCGCACATCGATCAGGCGAACGTGATGGTTGCAAGGTCAAATAAGCGGTTGGCATGATCGCGCTTTCCGTGTGGTGGGTTAAGCAGGCGCACTGGCTGACAAGGTCACAAGGAATGGCGAGTGACTGGAACCTCAACAGAGCGCTGAACACATATTGACAGATCACAAATTCTTTCTGAGCTTTGTTGAGAAACACTGGATCGGAATAAGCTTAGGCTTTTCGGTCTGCCTCGAGAATTCTGTATCGAATGGTGCCACACAGAAAGGCAATCGGTTCAATATGATTGAGTTAAACGCTTGCGCTTAATCACAGATGCCAGTGAAAGAGGTTAGTGATGGTACAGCCTCTAATCGTAGATATTTCCACGTATGATGGACCACTGTGTAGGGACGGTAAATCCGGTTCGAATGAGCGTACAGTGATGACGCTGCGAGAAGATGGAGAGAGGATAGAGGGGGATAATCCAAGTGAACCGGAAGCACACACGTCACGCGTGTGTGGGGATGACTATTGTAACAGTGTAGTCTAACACAACTTTATCAAACTCAGCATAGCTTTACTAGCATTGTATTGCACATAAGTAAAACACTGAGAGGCGCACGACGGCAGCTTGCATCTCCGAAGCAGCAGCAACGCTGAGGAAGAACGGGATCCAGAGTTCGGTGCAGCGTACTAGATTACCTTCAAATATTGCAACCAGGAACTAGACCGCGTCAACAGTGTCACGACAATGGCAACTTGGCCGGTCTACGCTTTTGAATTGGTAGTACATGAAATGCGAAAACTACCGAGCGGTCGAAAATAGTGTCCTCCTGCATTATTCGCCTTTAGATCTTCGAATTTATTTTCACAGTGACCTACTTGCTATCAATGAATTTGGTTCTTCCTACCACTGTTCCTTTTTTGATCTGTATTTGGCGGATCACCAGCAAACTGTGCTCTTGCAACTTAGAAGTCCACCGCGCTTGAATCTTATCGAAGGATTTATTTCCCCTCTCGTCGCACAAGAACTCTTGTAGTCTTATTTGAAACATCTTGTTGAGAGTCACCCGAACATCTTCCTACCATTCCTTCTAGTCTCTTTATAAAGCGATATTTGTCAATCTCGTCGGCCCTTGAAACAGCCACTGTCTTTATTAGACAGTGTTTTCCAATTCATTTTGCTTTGCCCTCAATCCTACGCTGCAACCCTGACTATCCATTTACCGGCTGGATCGATAGCACGCACGTCGCCTATCTACTCTAAGGAAAAAGTGAATCATCTGGACGCCACATGTCTGCCCCCCTATGGTCTCAAACCAGCGCCGATTGCCAGGCAAAGAAACGCGAAGCAAAGACATACACGGTGCGTCAGTACCTCTGATCTCTTGCAATCCCTGTTAAGTTTACATCCAGCTGCTCCATTACATGTATTTATTGTGGAAATTTTAAACAATATCACCACCATCTGCGGTCATTACTAGATCCCTGTTCCATTAGGAACGTGACCAAATATACCAGTAGAAGTATTCTAATGGTTCAATGACGTCTCTGTTGCGCAAACAATTGCAGTTAAGTCCTTAAGATCGGTATAACCTGTTCTAGCTGCGTTAGATCATACTGTCCGCAATGTGTATGCAGATCCGTCCAAGAAGTGAGACAGACAAACAAAGTCGCAAACACAATTTGGTTTTCTGCAACATGTCAAGTCATTCCAGTTGCCAACTGTTCATCTTTCCTCATGAAAATGCGAGATAGAATGACTGAGATAATCGCGCATTTTGTTAGTACTAAGATCGATCCCACGGATGTAAATATAGCCACGATAATACCTCGACCAGCCCAAGTAAGCTCTGAATCTAAGCCGAAGAAGCGAGCTAAACGCTCCAACCGCACTGCAGCCTCTGTGTCTCTAAATCCACTGGGTCACCTCACTCACATAAGTGGACAAGCCTCAAACATGACTGCTTGCAATTCTCCAATCATAGATGATTCACCTGGAGATTCAGTCATGACACCGACAGCTCAGTACTGAAGGCAATCCGGTGCAGATAACAAGCAGGTAACGTACGCATCGACTGCCAAGACAAACACACTGGGAGCAACACACGTAGGTACCTCTTCTATATGGTGCACACGTGGAGTAACGCAGCTTTCACCGTCAACTCCAGTGGTGCATTCTAAACAGCTCACATTGCCGGTAAAACTATAAAGCCGACACTCGCTCGACAAAACCACGCTGCGTTAACTCTCGTGTGCACCAATGTTCCCGAGTCCAAATCTGATACCATACAAGGCAAGTTGCTGGACGAACGCAACCATGGGAGTTCCATCTGCGATGCGATTGGTATTTGGATTGAGCCTGCAATGCTGCAACGAGCAGCACGTCATCCTAACTCAGTGCACTCTGGTAAACCTCGTATTCTTCGAGTAACACTGGACTCAGCATATGATACAGGGGCTGTCCTGCTCTCAGCACTTCGTCTTCGCAACTCACCGAGCGGAGTGCGCATATTACCTGATCTACCTTGCAAATATCGTCCGAAAGAAGCAGTTGAGCAACGTGGCATTCCTAATAGGGATATCAAGAAAACAATATTTGTTCATGTTGTTCCCGAGCTTCTGCGTTCTTCTGATTACGATGCGCAAAAACATGACCGAGAGCAGTGGTGCTACATCCGCGAAGCGCTCCCTGTTTACAACGCTATTGCCTCATCCTTGACAAGCGTGCCGTCATCACCTAACTACAAGGGCTGCGGACTAGTCTAACGAAAGTAATACTGCTCTCCGAGTGAATGACGCAAGTTCTGTTGGATAACTGGTTAATGTTTCGAGCAAGGTTGCCGACAGATATCAAGCTAAAGTTAGCTGGAGAACGGCCAAAAGTCGTAAATAATTCAAGTCAAGTCAATATAAGCTTTATGTACCAAAAAGAGTGCATTTTCAGAATTTTAAATTATCAACTACAAATTTACAAGTGGGTTACCAGTAAAATGCAAAGTTTACAAATTGATATAAAAATGAGGATGCACTGTCATGTATCAATCAATCAATTAGCCCAAATAGTTGGAATAAATCTTCAGGATTTGTATCAAATGAAGACGGAAAAGCTTTCGTAAAATTGTCTCCGCAGAATTCGTTTCAACTGACATAGAATTTTGTGTCCAGCACCAATATATCGGGGAACGTACGCGACCTATTGTGTGCATATCCAATGCTGGATTGAGTAAAATGTCGCAGGGTCCATGGAAGTTGATTTAACAAAATACCTGTGTGTGCAATGTCACAATACTGAGATATATACAGTAGTTAATGTAAAAATGGTGTTCGGCGAAAAGGGCAACAGCCGATTTAAAGGCCCCGCCGATGGAACTAGCAAACGCTGCAAATTCTTTATCTGCACAGTCCTGCGGAGAGACCGAGACAACAGCACCCACGACACACAACAGCACAGAGCACAGCGCGAGTGAAGCGTCTGTTCAGGAACGCTAAATAATGCAACTTGACTGAAAATCCTAACCCAAAAGCGATTTATGGCCAGCCACCTAACGGCCGGCTTAAAAACTAACACAAAGTTGACATCCATCAGCACACTCCTAACAACAAAATCGATGTCATGTATGTGCACGAACGCCCAAGGCCTTCTAAGTAAGTTGGCCGAAATTAGAGAACTACATGCCTCATAACTGTGGGACGTCGTCATGATTACAGAGACCTGGTTAAACCTTGAAATAACGGATTCTGAGATAATTGTACCGGGTATGCAGCTGTTTCGGAGCGATTGAATCACAATGGGTGGTGATGTGCTTGTTTATTATAATACAAACCTCCGATGTGCAGTTATCGTTCACCCAGATATCCGCGCTCCTGATTCGCTTTGTTGCTGCCTATGGTTGCGAAACCAGGACGCATGTCTACTAGCCGTGATTTGCCACCCACCAAACTCAAGATGGGAAATAGACTCCAAACTGAACCACCTCTTTCAGTTTGCATTTAACTAGTCCTACACCCACATTCTTATCGCTGGAGATATTAACATGCAGGGCATAGAAACTCCAGCAACCGACGGTACGTAGTTTAAAGCCTGATGACAAGAGCTAATTGCTAGCCACTCTCCATACTACCACGTAACCTCACCCATCAGGTTTCGAACTGCTAACAAGCCATTGATGCCGGATCGTATGCTCACTAACGAAGAACTCATGGTTGACGGGATAGTTACAAGCGCACCACTGGGTCGTAGTCATCATGTTATTCTACTGTTTGACTATGTATGCTATGCGAAAAATCCTGAAAGGGAGGATGATAAAGTGCATACTGTCACACACTATAATGTGTTATCTACGCTTGTTAAGGATACATCTTGGGCTATCTTAATCGAATTCCCCACAGCTATTGCCTAGGAAACCTTTATACGGACGTTTAGCATACTGGTGGCGCACGCATCAGAGCAGAAGTCCTCCCAACCAAAAACAAGTCATTTCTGAGGAGAACACGTAAATGTATGTCCCAGAGTGATTTAGCATGACGAGATCACCAGGGCTGCCCGAATGTCGAAACATGGACAGCATACGGGGCACATTGTAATTTCCGTGCGAGACTGATCCGCGAAGACTAGGTCACTCATCAGCAGGAATTAATGAAGCGATTCTGCACGAAGCGTAAACTGCTTTATGGGCACGTTAACGGGGTTCGGAAGGTGGAGCGGGGGATTCTAGCACTAGTCACGGCTGATGGATGTACGCGATCAGCGATGGAAGCAGCCGATCTCCTACGGCTTCAATAATCCCAACCTTTGGAGCAGGTAATGTGCTCAAATATTATCCTCGTTTCTATTAAGCCTCCGTCAAGTTTAGACAGCCTCACGTTCACTGCGGAAGCTGTGTTGAAGAAGTTGTTATCATTGTGCATACACAACTCTCCTGGAGTCGACAACATCCGACCAAATGCGCTGTAGGCGGTAGCTAGCGATCTAGCATAACCACTGGCTGTTTTCTATCAGCGATGCCTAGAACCATACTTCACTAATATGAAAGCGAGTGGTCATCACTCCTATCCATAAAGGAGGTAGCAGCACTGACCTTACCAACTACTGTCGAATAACACTACTTCTAACACTACTACTATCATTGTCCGATGCAATCGATGTGGTGTGTGGTGAACCAAAAGCTCGGTGCTTGGACCTCGTCTATTCTTGGTGTTCATTAACGATTTGGCGAGATCAATTGCTTCCGATTTCCTATGTTTCGCTGATCCTATCAAGATATGGCGAAGGATCAGAGGACCGGACGACCACGAACGGCTCCAGTGCGATCTTTACACGGTGCTGAACTCGTCAGTTCAAAATGAAATACCATACAACGTACACGAAGGTCACGTTGTACAATTACGCCCTAGAGCTTACTACACGTATTCGCTTGGGACAAACGGATTGCAGACTAGCTCCCAGGATTTTGACGTTGGTGTGCCCGTACACAATGACCTCAACTGTACAAAACCGCCTGATGTAGCCGCGAAATGAGGCAACCAGCACGTCGGCATGCTGCGAAGGGCATTCGGGAGATTCGACCTATCAATCTTCCCAATTATGTACAATTCCTACGTGCGCCCGCACGTTGAATACGCTATCCAAGCTCAGCAACCTTGGTTGAGGCGCGATCTAGAGGCGTTAGAGGCACCACAACGAAGAGCAACAAATAATGTAAGGGGCCTGCGCTATCACTCTTACCACCGAAGGCTGAAGTTGCTGGGAATTTTCAGCGGATGCTATCGAATGCTGCTCAGCAATCACATTTTAGCGTATCAGATATTGAGTGACCCAAACCACGAGGCTTAGCCATAACACGCAGCTCCAAGGTAACTGCTGAACATTGAAAGAACAATATAGCCGTCTAGAGTGTCGACGTAATTACTTTTCCCTTCGGGTTTGCCAACCCTGTAACGCACTTTCAAAGTCAGTTGTATGCTCCCATAGCTTGTCGTTTTCAAAATCCATTAGATATTGTTCTTAGCTCCCAGCATTCTTTTACCTAAATTCCTCAATTGTGGATTCCGCCAAGCACGTTTTTCTGCAGAATTTATCTATAAACTGGACCCAAGTGAGCGACCATATTTTGCTTTTTTCACCTCTTATATCAACGGTCACTGCACCCCAGTGTATTTCTGCATGTTTACGCTCGATTTTTTAATTTTGATGTTATTTAGCAAAGTATTCATCTCGGCAGACGTTTGGCAGATGACCCACATATATTTTGATTTCATGGTATTTACCCCAATTATCCTAGGGGACCTGTCAAGCACTTATTTTTATTCCGTGATAAATCATTGTTCATTATTCATCTTCACATTTGGTACCGTGTTGTATCTCCATATTTAAGGGTTGCGGGTTACCTCAAGAGGAGGGACGCGCGTGTACGTCCTCTTGCCCGCAGTCAGATGCGGCATGTTGACGCTGATTATGACAATACATAATCCAGGCAACGTCCACTTAAATAGAATCAACGACCTCACCTTCAATGTTGCCAACAATTCAAAGTTCGTCGGGCTATTTGCAGCTTGTATACACTGCCGATAGAAGATGGATTGTGTATGGCTGGTTTTATGAGCTGAGGTTACCGCCGCCTCACTCATACCCAGTAGAACACGTGTTTTCGACGCTGCAATCGTAAATAAGACGCGTGCTTACCCACCGGACGATTGTCAAATCGCTAAGTGCAGTCATTCAAGTGAGCCTTGGTATGGTAACCTAGCAGGAATGCACGAAATGAGGAAGAGTATATCTATACACAATTATCGTCTAAATCTAGGTGACTTTTACTTAGATCCTACTGGATAAAGTGATTCCAGAATCTGAATTCGTAACAGTCGCCCACAAACTACGCGAAGTCAGATTGGCAGAGATATGGAAAACCATTCATCGCCCTTGATCGAGGTAATCGAGGCTCACGATGGCATGAACGTTTGGCCGTGACACCACTGATTATATGATTCGGTTGCGCTAACATGATGGTCTTAACATCGCCTATTCGCATTACACCTCGTTTCTTATCAACACATTGATGAACGTCTGTTTAGAATGTAATGTGTCCCGTTTGGTTTGCAAATCCCTTATTGGACTTACTAATTTGGCACCGGTTGGCAAAGCTTACATGTCTGTTTGCAAAACGTGTAATTAATTGTGATGATACGTATATTCGTGCATTCATGAGAGTTTAGATAGTCACTGTCACGTTAAGTGTATATTGTGTTATTTTGCAGCTTTCTGTTGCTTAAAGTTGCACTGTACCTGCTGTGACATTCATGTCCTCTTTTGACTCTGAACATAAGTTCTGGAATTTATAACATTCCCCGTGAACCTATATTAACCCACCTCTAAGATTGTACCAGTAGCTTTCGTATCCTACGTTCATTACCATTCCCACCATGAATAAATAATTTTTATCTACACAGATAGTTATTCACCAATATGTACCGAGCTACTCGGAAGTACTTGCCGACCTGCAGTCATGATCTAACTTTCGTCAGAAAACTCTTTTAGTCTAAGCGGAAAAGCATAGTTGGTACATGTATCCTGATAAACGTAAATCATCAAATTAGTTGCTTCGAAGATGGAGTTAATTTCTTAGTTAAAATTGCTCCGAATTGTCAAGTGTACACCGTGCTTAACAGTCCTGTATTGGGAATCTGATTGAGTGACTAGCACACCAATTCAGAAAAATTTTAGATGGCCACAAGAGAAAAATAAACAATAAGTTTGTTCAAACCCATTTGACTGCGTGGACAAGCCGGCGGTTTGATCAAGCTAATGGAGGGAGTTGTATCATTGGTTCAGCAGACCTTAATATTAGCAATAAGCCGGAATACCTGTAGCTCGGATGGTCTTTCCAAGTTTTGATCTGTTCTCCGAGCAAAACATTTTCGTTGCGATCGTATTATTACCAATCAAGTTTATCTCGTCAGTGCGTAGTAAGAAAAATCGTGGCCTTCGCAGTTTGACTCATATATGGGAGGAACACCGTGTGAGTAATAAGCGTGTTCGAAGCATTGTTTATGGGGCAAAAGAAGAAGCGAAAGCGTTCAGCACCGTTATTTCATGCATCAGGCTCCGATGGCTAGGCCGCATGTTGCACATGCCAGCCCACCGACTCCCCCGACGGACGTTGTTTGCGCGCCCGGGTTGTGGATAGAAGAGGTGACCAAGCGATGACTTGGTCTAGAGGAATGAAGGTCCTTACTTGGAAGTTGGCCTCGTTTGGACCCTCTCGGCCTCCTGTTTGGGGACCAAAGGATATTAAACAGGTTTGGCTGGATACAATTATTGACATCGTTTAGAGCCGATCTCAACGGCGTTTGTGTTGTGAATATCTTTGCCACTCAACTTCGCCTCCTCCTCCAACCACGATCTCCATTAAAAGAATAATATGACTACTTTTCGGCACAGTAGGCGGTTGGTAAATATCCGGAAAGATATCTATCCGTTACTGGTGATTCAGCCAAAGCGTCTCTGTTCCATCTTCTTTTCCACTTTTGCTTTTTTATTGCGGCATACCAGCTGAGGTCTTTTCCACTAGCAGCTAACGTGTATGAGGATGAGTAGGCAAACTAAGTGGTTAGTCGACGCTTGACTGACGAGTGAGTGACGTTTGAAATCGGCCACTTCGTTTTATGTTCCCTGACCATCGCTTGTTTGCACTTCGATCGTGGCTTCTTTAAGACTGATATGATGAATAACCCGCCTTAAATTATTATTCTCGCAGTTGGTGGTATATCGGGTCTAAGTCATAGCGTAAGTTTATCGAGTTCTCCGTAGAGAACCGTGGTTCGAGTAATTAACTTCCTCTTCTTGTCTCACCCTGCGCTAGGACTTACGGTTTCTTCCAATCAACAATGTGCCCTTCTTCGTCAACGTGTGCCGAGACCAATAATGATAAGTAATGGTTTCGACGGGCTCGCTTGTGTTCTTGTAACCCTATAGAGAACACTTCCTTATTTGGCCCACATAGTTTTTCTCACAATGTTTACACTGTATACTGTAAACAACGTTCCGACGTCCATAATCTCTCGTCTTCTCTTTCGGTCTAGATAGGATTCCTTTCAGAGTAGCGGATGGTATGTGATCTAAAAAATAGATGGTGGGGCTTGAGGAGTCGAGCAGTCATTTCCGATGCGTTCTTGATATTCGGCTTCGTTGTTTTTGGTTTAGATGTGGAATTTATACGCTTGCAGTTTATTTAGCTTCAGATGAACTACGTGCATATCGGTTGTGAATGAAGGGTGTAAACAGATGATATTTCTTCTTTGCGTTTTGCTTCCGCAGGATTACAGTGTGATTCCGCCCTGCGAAACGAGGTCCATATGCAACTGATTTTGTGACATTTTGCATGGTTGCTGTTGAAATTTAGCATATGATCTGTGTGCGTATCTTTTCTGTGAACTATTGTTCCTAGGTCTTTGTTCAGTGTCTCAGTAAACAAGCAGGGGGTTTGTTTGCTGTTTTTCACTTTGCTTACTACGCACTGACGAAGTCAACTCGAGTGGTGATGAAACAACTGCAACGAAACTGTCCAGCTCGGAGAACAGACAAACAGCTGAATCGACCTAAGTATCTGAGGAAAATATCAACGGAATACTTACGTTTTCTAGTCAGAAAATCGTTTGTTCTCAGGATTAAAAGGTTCCAGTTGTACCCATTGCTGTGACAAAATTGTTATTCGCGTTACTTGCCACACAGTAGCAAAGTCACATCAGTCAGCACCCAGAATCGAAATGAACCAAGACTTGGATATTTTTAGTCTATCACAACCAAAAGCAACTTGTGGATGCTTGGAAAAATGGGATTATTGAAATATTGCATGCATTGTCAACAGGCAAGAAACACACTGTCTTCGTTGTTAGTTAAATGTGTAAGCGTTAGCAAAGATAGTGATTTGCATAAAGTGCCAGGTTTCAAATATTTTAACACACCGAGTACCCAAGCAACTCTGGTACACATTTTGTGGTTATGGTGCTTTGTTAAAAAGCATCTACCTTGTAAATGTCCGGAAGACGGTGCACGATATCACTGGAGTCACGGACACCGAATAAATGATAATTTAACAGCAGATACTGGATATATTCGCAAATTGGCGCCGAAGCAAAGTTGTGCTTTTCGTTTGAACTACGAATTGAGTGCTTTTGGCATTACATTAACAGTACTATGGTTCTTATGCTTCTTGACGTTTTATTCAAAAACCCCCTTGACTTCCGTCTAGACCAGATTACACTTTTGTAAACGAGGAAGAGACGAGCTTGCTTATTAAATCACTTGTATAAGTGACTATTGCCAGTGTACTTTATTCTACACGAGGAAGAATGCCGAGCTATCCTTTATATACTATCCATTTTAGCACCTAGGTAAGCGGCATAAAATGTTCGTTAAGGGTTAATTTCAATTTCAATTCTTCAGTTGTCATCATACATAGAGAATTTGACAGGCGTTAGATGATAGCTGAACGCGGCGCAGTCTGTTTAATTCCCACTCCTTCGAAACTCATGCGAAAGACTGAAGGGCACTAGTCAGGTCATGGCATTGATCAGCCTAGAGAACGAGTTGTCCTTTGAAACGCGCCGTATGCTAACACGCCCTATGGACTTGTGCCTGAAGGTTTTGATCACTTCTCCTAAAAATTCCTCTTTCAACTTGGTATGACTGAATAAGGTAAGATCCCACGTTTATAAGCAAGTTGTCCGATTCAATTAAGGTTACAATCCATGTTTTTCTTCACTTTCTATTACATCGTAAACTGCGGCGTAACAAATAGGACCCCACTTAAGAGTGCGCAATCGTGATTGGAAAGTAGAAGGGATATTGGGCGACTCACTTATGCTTTCTGGACTGTTACCAGCAGGTTAATTATTGGTCAACTCATGAACCAATCACTGGCAAAATCTTTACCAGGAAGTTGATAAATCGGCAATCACAACTCAGTAAATATAGGCTATAGAAAAAATAACCATCCATTCACTAGGCGGGTAAGAACCGCTTCCTCTGAGATTTGTGGCAGGTGATTTTGTATTGATGCCAGCTTGCGTCTGTGCGCTTAAGTCATGAACGAACTAGCCTTGGCCGTCCGAATTATGTTCGGGTTATCAGGTGGCATCGGAGTGGTCGTAAACGCTTTCGCTCTGTACTTAATGACTACTGTCACGCTCGGATCACTCATGACCACAGTGTCATTAAAAGCCCAGTGTGTGTTCGATGGATTCACGTGTTCGGTCGTCATTCTGTCGAAAATCACCGGAGATACAATCATCACAACATCTGAGACATTCAATGCATTCGTCTGTACTTTCTGGTCTCGAGACTGTTTCTTTTGGTTTGGTTCGGTGTTGAGTATACACAATCTGGTTTGCATCTCATTCGACCGCCTGATGGCAGTCTATTTTCCCATCCGATATCGAACGTCCCAGAAAGTATTAATTTCCCTGTGCTTCATTTACCTACTTCTAATGGTGTGTATAATTTATCTTCCGGTTTTGGTAAACCGGCGCTATGAAAACGGTGTTTGCACATGGGATAGAGTATTTGATCAGCACTGGATACAAGTAGTCCGTAAAGCACATTCATACCTATGGATGATTCTGAAATACATCTGTCCCTGTCTTTTCATTTCGATCGCTCACATTCTAGTTGTGTGGAAAGTGCGCAAGTTTGATTTGAGAGAATCAGACAAACATCAGCTTCGTCGTTTTGTCCTTATGTCAGTCATCCTTTCTACGTTGGGCTTGATAGTGTATTTTCCGGATGCACTGGTTCACCTCCTTCATAATCTGGGTGTCGCTAATTATGCAGCTGGTTCACCCGAACATCAGGCACGTCTTATGGCCATCAGTATAAGCTACTGCATCAATCCTTGCATTGTTATGATTACCATTCCTGTGTTAAGGCAGAAGGCAGTGGGTGTAATGCGGAGTACACCGTGCTGTCGAAATTTGATGCAGTTTATTAGAAGGACACTTGACAGCAGATCGAAATTAGATTCTGTTCAACCGAATCCACCGCTTTTCGATTGCAACGATTAATTGGAACTATTCCTCTACTTACTGTATTTGCATGGACTTTGCTTTGTTATGGTTTTTGGCAAATGCATAATACATACTGATTTTAAACACGCTGTCAGCTGTCATTGCAATTTTAGGGGAGGGAAACTGGAGCAATGTGCACTACAGGCGCTATCTTGTAGCCAGAATATGCATTTTTAAAAAGTGTGACACTGCTACGTAGCATTTGGGTGACGTTCCACTGTGACGTCGCGGTACTTTGGGGTCGCAATTTGCATGATGTCCATACTGTGCTAATCCTGCTTGTGAAACACATACCGGAGTAAGTAATTCTTATGACTTAAGGTCTCTCACTTGATGGTAGTTACAAGATGAACATCGTGTCTTAGTTCGCCATCCCTAATGACCTAGGCAGATGACGCTGTCATGTAGAAGTTGTTGTCAACAATGCCTTCAAGCTGACTTATCAAATATGAGCCCAATAGCTGCATCACAGAAATTCAACAGCTGTTTACATTGAGTACAAGGTATATATAAACAAGGTGAAAAATGTTAACCCTTGCTTAATTCCTAAAGTGCGGGACACTTCTCTCTTTTGCTTTTGACCACCCAGCTATGAAACACGGTGGATTCTATGTTCGGATTATTGTAGGGCAGGGCGTCTAAGTAAAATCATATGCTCAGTTCTTGATTTAACTAAACTCCCTTATTAACCCATTACCGTGTACGTCATTGGACGAATCTGAGCCACCAAACCCTGGCAATCGTGGTAACCTAAGTGGAACGCATTGTAAGAACAGGTTTTAACAAGTGTAGATTTGGAGAGGAATGAAGTCGACCTGTATGTTTCTATCTCTGAACACTGCCTATCCATTGACGTCTTAAATATGTGAATAATCTATTTTAACTGAACAATGAGAAATGATTTATCACTGCTAAAACCGCAGGTGATTGACAAGTCCCGTTGTGTGGTTGGAGTGAGAAAAACCGGCGTATGCGTTGCTTCACTGTGAAGGAAATTCATTTTAGATGCTCTAACACTTTCTGACAACGACGTTTATGTCAGGCGTGTTACGACATCCTGAGATTCGGGAAGAAGCAATAGTGACAGCCTGTAAACACTATATAGTTGGAGTGTTTCAAATTTACTTTGCTCTGGTGAATCACACTATTTAGCTGCACCAAAAATAGAACAGTAATTTGTTTGAGAAATGGATAGATACCCATTTTATCTCAAGCTGTACAATAATGCTAAACTCGGGGAATTTTCAAAAGGGAAGAACACCTTTGACTGCGCCTTCTCGTAGTTCAAGTAGTGACGCACACTGACATGTCAATGTTTCCGATCTGTAAAGCATATGTATATCGCTATTAATTGAAATTCGAAGACGTGTTATTAGCGGAAACGGCTGTGACCCAGCGGTACTTCCGAAAACAGATGAAAACGCATTTCATTTAAGATCTCTTGGAAGTCATCTAATATACAGTATGGAAATTATTGAGAATACCTGTAGCTCGGGGTGTGGATGAGAGGATTATCCCATTCTCCGAGCTGGGCATTTCGGTTGCAGACCTTCCGTTACCAAACTAGGTAACATCTTCAGTGCGGCTATGCAGTCCTTATTCGCGGTCTCGCAAACCAACGTCAGATCCGAGTGACTATTGATTGTTGCCTGCTTCGAATGTCAGCTTTCGATCTGTTCACGTGAGTCGGTCGAGTGGGCACCTAATGCTGGCTTAACCTGCAGAGCTTCATAGACACCCTCCAGCTCCAGGTGTTTGTTGATTGAGTGTCGGCCAGAATGCCAGGCCTCGAGGTACTCACACGCTCTACGGTTTCTTGCTCTTCCAACTATTTCAATGTTCTCCAGATTGAACTGATGGTTCTCGGCATCCATGTGTACTGACATTAAGGATTTCTCATCTTGGCGGCGGATGGCCAGACTATGTTCGTGCAGTCTTGTGCCTTGTGTCTTGAGCTGGAGGGTGTCTATGAAGCTCTGCAGGTTAAGCCAGCATTAGGCACCAGATCGACACGGAGAAGAGGGGCCCACTCGACCGACTCACGTGAACAGATCGAAAGCTGACATTCGAAGTAGGCAACAATCAATAGTCACTCGGATCTGACGTTGGTTTGTGAGACCGCGAATAAGGACTGAATAGCCGCACTGAACATGTTACCTGGTTTGGTAACGGAAGGTCTGCAACCGAAATGCCCGGCTCGGAGAACAGGACAATCCTCTTAATATACAGTATCCTCGAAGTCAGTGGTATGCTTGTTCCAACGACGCACGGCGCGACTCAAGGGTCTTTTTGCCTTGATATCTCGAACGGACCATTCTGTTTTAGCTTTACAACGATGTCTCAGCGAATGTAACTACCCGCTTAAATCAAATGCTAAAGACTAAAGCAAAGTTAAAAACCAATCTGATCTCTAATTATTAACAACGTTAATTTCCATGTTGCAAAGTCGATGTTGTTAAGGAACCGCAGGATGCATTGGCTAACTTGTTGCTTCAGTTGTACAATTCACACTGCGAAATAGTCAAAAACATAAAATATACAGCGCATAGGGTTTCAACAGCTTGCTAGCAAAACATATATGCAACATGGTACCAGAAGTGCTCAATGGTTTTCAGTGATTGCTCACGAGAACTTTATAGGCACATAAGAAAATTGCAATGGGAGTACAATCGTGTCTGTTAGGATCTTGAACAGACGAGAAATTTAAGCTAGAGTAGTTGCGTTTCCGATTTAACGTAACTAACTTCAGCATCTTCTACTTTCGCTGGCCAAAGCAGCTACAGAGTATGGATCAGTTTCTTGTGGGAACACTAAAGAGTGAAAGCAAGCGAAAGCCAATTGGCTCAGCTGTCGCAAGCACAGGGAGGCATAAGCGTTTCGACTGCAACAGAGGGATCCGTTGGATTACACGAAGGGGAAGGATCACTTCTATTTGATGCCTAGTGTCGACAAGGCAAATGGAAATGATATTAGCAGCCACAGTACCACCTTGACATAACCAAATTGGGTGATGCTGATTGGCGCGCTCTGACAGGCTCCCCTCCTTTCGCCACAGGTGTGGTTGAATTGGTAATTGACCATTGAAGCGGTAAGCTTCGGCAATCTGTCCTTTTTTTGTGCACGGATGAGAGTTTTTGGTGGAGAATATACATTTCAGGGCCACCGGTGGGAAAATAGATCTAAATGTAGATGACACGTTTCTGGCTAGACGTTCTGCAACCGCATGCACTTTGGAAAGGAATTTATGATGAGTTTCTACTTCTCGACATTTAAAACGGCTCTTCCTGACTGTTTTTAGAAATGAATCCGTCAGGGTACCCATTTCCACATAGCATCACCTAAATGAATACAAGTTCATTGATCAACAGACATTCAGTGCAAATCTTGCTTGAAGTTTAAGTATGACAACGAACCAAGTTTCGATAAACGTACTGAAACCAACCTGTGGTAGTTCTCATGCTGTCCACGCTGGTTGGTACCGTCTAATAGGCTGCTTTGTAACAAGCCAAGGATTAAAACTAATTGCTTGTTTCCTTCTCATAAGTAACTGCATTGCTGGGTGTTCCTGGTTAATTTGTTATTGGGCTTTATCTAGGTCGATGTGTTTAGCTTTAAAAAAAAGCACAGCCATTTTAAGACTAGACGTCAACCGTAGAAACTTTGCGCATAGCTAGACAGCGGAAAAAAAGATGCAAAAGCGGTTTACAGCATAAAAGCGTAGTTGGGCATGCCCAAGAGCAGATGCAAATTCAAGATGTTTGAACCTACCTAGGTCACTAATTCTTTGCGTGATAACGTGATAACCCACGTTGTCGTGGCTAAAGTCAACGTCGCGGATGAAAACATTATACTGGTTTGCGAATTCGGCCAAAGTAGGGTCTTACTAGTTGATTAAGTTATCTCGCTGTCCGCCACTTTTTATGTACAGGATCGTGATTTAAATTCCGTTTCGACCCGTATGTTGGTGCCAAGCAGGCCAACGTGGTCCAAATTCAAGTGGACGATCCGGTCATTATAAAGTTGCTACCCGGTTTGAGTTCCCGCAGAAATCAGAAGGTAAAACAGTGGGTCACATTAAGCCATTTCGTCAGAGCGGTGAGAATAGATAAGTTGCAATATGTCAATATATCGATTGTTCTCATCAGTCGCAAACACAATACAAGCGGGATTCATAGACAGTTATATACAGGGGAAAAGTTGGCACACCAATCAAAATGTCAAAATCAAGACCACGGTAACCTACTTGATGGCCTCAATAGTTGCTGTGTACACAACACAGGTTGATAAGTCCTAATTAGCAAAGAGTCACTAATTACCAAGATTATCGGGTTGGTGTTGCGTAATAGCATCTTGAACGCAGTCTCCGGGTTCACCTGATGTCGGGTTGCTAAGAGATGCTTGGTGATAGATGGTGCGGGACTCCGGTTCATCCTCGGATCCACTCCGTTTTGTTGCGTCATCAGTTGCTCCAACCACCGCGGCATATGTTCAGCTACCCTCTGAGCTAACTGACGGTCAGTCCTGGCTATGTAAATGTCACCGCAACCGCAGGTGAACTGGTAAACGACGTGAGAGGCCGAACTGACTGATGAGTTTCTCTGACGGTCATGAAGAACAATGCTTCGCGTTGTTCAAAGTTCAAGTTCATTGGACTGAAAATGCTAAGTAATCAGATCAGGAGTGATCGACGACTTATCGGCGGCATGTCCCTCAACATGAGTCGTTGTAACAGCGGGCCGGAGCAAACACAGAATCTGAACGAACCATTTTTGAGCACATAATTCTGGGTTCTGGTGGCGGATAGCAATTGTCTCAGCTGTTGCTAAAATGCAACATTCTACCGCGCGTGAAAGGCGTCCAGGTACACGGTAAACGGGTTGTAAAGATTGGCAGGTGTCGTTTTGGTGATTAGAATCAACCAAGTGTGCCAACACGGCGCTCATCCCAGTTTTTCTTCCACCATTGCGTAGATTACCTAGACAATGCTCACTTATTCTCTCAGACAGCCTCCTAGTAGTTCTTCCAATGTATGTTGCGCGACATGAACAAGAGAAGGAATATACACAGTAAGAATTACATGACCAGGGAAGTCTGTCTTTGAGATGAGGCCTCACAATTGGCGTTGAAGTAAAACATAGCCACAAGCTTGCTGCGTAGTACGTATGGCTCATCGCGTCGGATAATAGTCTGGATGTTGCCTGCGTTTTGCCATCCCCTTGAACGGCAACGACAAATAAACCGGTTTCTTTGCTATCTCATTTATCTTCACTCCATATATTTCCGAACAAATTTTTCTGGATAGCCATTTCCCTCGAAAACGCCACTTAAGAAACTGAGCTACTCCGTAAGTTTGTCCTCACTACAAATCCTTCTGGCCCTTTCGGTTAGACATCTAATCAATTTGCGTTTCTGATTTGCTGGGACAAAACTGGCAAAATGTATATAATGTCCGTTCCACGTTGCTTTTCTATGCACGCTCCGTTGGACCGATCCATCTGGTCTTCTACTAAACTGAAAGTCTAGGAAGGACATCGTGTCATTGCCTTCAGTTTCTAGGGTGAACTTGGCATTAGGGTGCGCTGAGTTAAACTGGGATAAAATTGTCTCTGGGCAACAATGCCTGTCCGTCACGAAAAATATATCATCCACATATCGTCCGTAATATTGCAGACTGATAATGACTCCGCTCAGATGAATATTCTCTAATGTGTTCATGAACACATCAGCTAGTAGCGGTCCAAGCGGTGAGCCCCTGGCTACTCCATTTCTTTGTCTGTATATGGCCCCGTTAAACTGAAATTGTATGTTACTTGTACACAGCAGGAGTAGCTGTTTCAATCGATCAGTTTAAAGGCCGATACCCAAATGATGGTCTCGAACGGTGTCACATATATAGTCTATTGTCTCTTCTAACGGAATATTGGTGAATAGCGACACCACATGCAACGAAAACATATTTCTTCCGGTTAGCTGAAGCTGTCTTATGGAATCTAAGAAACTGGATGTGTCTCGTAGGCTGTATCTGGACATAGTATTTCTCACCGGCTCTAGAAGTTTGTCTAACCACTTGGCGGTTGCGTGATACGGTGAATTGCACATGTCTAGTATGGACCTTAGTGGAAGTCCTTCCTTATGCACCTTTGGTAAGCCGTAGATTCTCGGGATCACCGTCCGTGTGGGACGAATGTATTACAACTTGGCGTAGTCAATCATGTTTTCCTGTTTCAAGCGCAGTAGAAGCTTAGCAACTGTTCTTTCTATTGCAGCAGTTTCGTCCTTTTCATTCTCCATATTCCGGAACTTCTAGCGATGGCTAAGGATGTCATTCATCTTGTCGATGTAATCAGCTTTCTCCATCAGCCCGATCCTTACCCCCTTATCCGGCCTTAATAGGAGCACATTCTCATTTTGTTTGAGAGTTTTGAGAGCATCTAGGTGGTCTTTTATCAGCAAATACCTAAGTTTAGGTTTGTATTTCAGATATTGGTTACAAGTGTTGACCAGTGCGGGTTTAAATGCTCAGACGCTAATGCTGACGACGGCGTAAGCATAGAAACATAGGCATACAAAATGCACTTCTGATTCTTATTAACTTAAATAACCGCGGGGACAGCAAAAGTTTGGACCAAGTGAGAGCACCTCAAGCAATGTCTTACCTATGTGCAACGACGTAAAATTGTGAACATCTGTCTGAGAGAATACGTGAGCATTGTCTAGGTAATCTACGCAATGGTGGAAGAAAAACTGGGATGAGCGCCGTGTTGGCACACTTGGTTGATTCTAATCACCAAAACGACACCTGCCAATCTTTACAACCCGTTTACCGTGTACCTGGACGCCTTTCACGCGCGGTAGAATGTTGCATTTTAGCAACAGCTGAGACAATTGCTATCCGCCACCAGAACCCAGAATTATGTGCTCAAAAATGGTTCGTTCAGATTCTGTGTTTGCTCCGGCCCGCTGTTACAACGACTCATGTTGAGGGATATGCCGCCGATAAGTCGTCGATCAATCCTGAGCTGATTGCTCCGCGTTGTAGGTAGTAGTAGCAACTGGGCGGTCGCGTAGGTGCATGTAAAGGCTGACCGGAGTTTATGTCCGATTTCATTTGATACATGATCCCATTTGAATGTCAAGAACAAATAAATTTTCTTTTTCTCTGCGGTTAACACCAGTTATAATCCATTATCCCCCAGTGTGGTTTGATTAGCTGCGCGTGGCTGTGTCTTATCCTCTTATGGTCTGAACTATATAAAAGCCCTATTTTATGCTTGCGCTTTATCCGTTCGCTGTCCTTTCTTCATGAAACCTTCTCAGCTCTCTTCTGTGGAGCAAACATAAATCATGTGGTCTGCGCTCTGTTGCTCATTAGCCTCTCCTTTCTATACTTTCATTTATCTGTTGTTCCCTGCAACCTCTGTGATACTTGCTCATGCAGGAGTCCGGATTTTTACTGGTATTTTCCGACTGAGTCAACCTTATCACTAAAATCATAGCAACCTAACAGGACTCAGTATCTGTGCGCCTCTGACTGATATGCTGCGACGTCCTCAGTAAACTTAATGTGTGCATGCATCTGCCTGTTTGACGTCCTTCCTTCATGCAACCTCTTCAGCTTTCTCCTAGTACTCCTTCCTAACTCATCAAGTCAATGCACAGCCGCTCCTTAGCCTTGCTAAGAGCGAATGGGTATCCAGATAAATTCATCCTCAAACATTTGAAAGAACGCAAGATCAAACCAGCGAGGATGAACTTACCCAAAAAAGAACTAATCGTGCATATTCCTTTCAAATGCGACAGTGCGGCGGATGCCCTGTCCAAACGCCTGAGAGACACTGTTGAAAAGACCTATTTCGCGGCTCGCCTACGCATAGTATTTTACAACAAGCCCTTATCCGCAAAACCTTTGAAAGACAGGCTGCCTCCGGTGACCCGATCAATGCTTGTTTATCTTTACTCGTGCTCCTGTGGGGCACGATACGTAGGTCGTACCACGAGACGCCTATCTCGTAGGATTTGCCGACGCATCCCAAATTGATTTTACAAAGGCGAAGCGAATTCGAGTAACAGTTCCATCCTATCTCACCTTCTAGAGTGCAGTCACGCAGGAACGGAAAATGATTTTAGAGTCATCTATACTGTTCCTGAACGTTTCACGCGCGGATTCCGAATGCATCTTCTGTCTATCGCGGAAGCTATCTACATCCGCCATCTCAAGCCAGAATTATGCGTACAAAAACAGTTTGTACGTCCTTTACTTCTACCGTGGCCTACAACTTCGGATGTGATTTTCCCTGTACATACTTGCCACCTACAATGACCCCGTGATTTATTGATTTGTACCCATGAAATTAAACATTGTGTTCAATACGCAGCCCAATCCGGCACATTTAGCATTTTTCCTCATCATGTAATGTTTGAGTCTGATGAGAATTGCCGAAAAGAATTCTTTACTCAGATTCTGCCTCCCTTGATTCGTTCTAATAAATGGGAATTTTTGGTTTGCTGAGGATCTGCATTCCCCGTGATTCAGTTCTCATATCTCTTAATGTTTGTAACGTCTTCGACCTTTTCACTTGCAAGCGTCCAGCTTTCGGACTAGGTTTCCCTGGCTCTAGCCAAAGTAGTTTTAGCTCAGCACCCTAGCATGAATTGTGTACCTACGCACCTCCGTGCTTCAACCTCGTATGATGTGACTCCTACAGTAACCTTAATGTACGCTTGCATTCTTCCTGTCTGCTGTCCTTTCTTCATTCAACCTTTTTAGCTCTCTTCTGGCGACCTTCCTTATCTCATCCGGTCAGCGCACAGTTGCTCCTTGCTAGATACTCAGCTGTCATTTACTCGTCTGCGACACCTAATTAATTGTAGTTCAGCTCTCTCACTGGCTTCTCCCAGCTCAGGCTTCCTTAGCTATATTCCATTAGCACCCCATCATGATTTGATAATCTGCGCGTCGATGCGTCTTAGCCTCTTATGCCCTGAACTATTTAACAGCCTCATTGTATGCCTGCGCTTCTCCCGCTCGCTGTCCTTTTTTCCCGAAACCTCTCTTAGCTTTCTTCTGTCGTGCAGACATATCCATGCATTCAGCGCAAGCCGCTGTTTTGCCTCACATTTCTAAAGGTTCATTTATCCCTTACTCGCTGTATTGTCTCAGACATTTTTACCTGCAATCCTCCAGCTCTCGAGCTAGCATTCCCTGGCTCTATCCAGCTAGGTACTATTACCTTAGCACCCTAGCTGCTTCGGTTAGGCCTCATGTTCTGATATCCTCAGCAACCTTAATGTAAGCTTGCATTCCGACTATTCGCTGCCCTTCCGTCAATGTACCTTTCTTAGCTTTTTATTTCATAACTACTCTCATCTGGTCAGCACACAGACACCCGTTAGCTTCTCATTTCTAGGTGTTCATTTCTCACTTACTCGCTGCTATGTTTGCGACACGTACTCATGTATGAGTCCAACAGACTCACTGGCTTTTCCTTGATCAGCATATCCTAGTACCATTTTCTTAGCACCCTAGAATAACTCTTTTCTCTGCGCGACGCTACGTATACATTTGTTCGGCACGTTCGCTTTCCTTTAACTGATCTTTATTACTTCCCTTCTATCGATCAATCCTTTACCACCTAGTGTTCTGTGTCCGTTTTTGCAGCAAAGGTTTCAACACTTACTTATGTAGGAGGTAAGCTCTCTCATAGGCTTTTCCTATCTCAGTCTGCCATAGCCATATACTCTTAGTACCTTCGTGTGGTCTTTCTGTCTTGATCCCCCGAAGACTTTTAGTCAGCGCTTGAGTCCTATCTATTCACTGATTTCCTCAATTGACCTTTGAATCTCTTTCGTTGCAAGCCAGTTATACCTTCACTTACTTATTCTGCTCTCCCTATCGAAGTAGGCTGGCTACCAGCCGTTCCCTGAATTCTGTTTTCTGTCTTCCCACGCAATAGTTGCATCATAGCAAACCGATAGTGCGTTGTTTGCTTAACGACGCAACGTTCCGTATTCCATGTAGATGGTAACAACCAACCTATAGGACCATTGCTTCCGTAGCATATCCAAAAAACACTTTCAGTACAATGGTTGTTGCACATTGTACATCATATGTCTACCCTCTAAATGTTATAAAATAGTATTTAACAATGTTTTTTCCACGCCTGTTCTTTGCGGCCTTGGGTGTCTCTCATCTTTACTTTTCTCCGAGATGCGGAACTTCTTGGGGATCTGGGATTGGACCGATAATCCGTTTTGCCCGGGACAGGACATAACCTATAAGGACCTACAAAGAACATGGCTGTACAACAAATGGATACAACTGCACTCACTACCACGACCGTTGTCCAGTAATGACAGCTGGACACGAGGCTTTCACACTCCAGAAAAGTATACATTAACCTGAAAAATCCAGACGCAAGAAACTGACGTTTTGCTCACCTGGACACTCACAAAGACGATTCTTCGGGAAACTCCCATCCTCCATAATCTCAGCCATTATGGCGGCTCTGACCAAGATACCTGATCAAATAACAGAGGAAATTTGAAGTCATTTGACTGCGGATAACCTAGTGTGAAATCAATCGGCAAGCTGCTATGCCAGTTATAAATTAGTGTACAAAAGGATTTCTGACGTTGTTCCAGAACGTTGTGGGTTTTCGCCTGGTAAGCTTTCTCCCAATAAAAAGCCACAAATGTCCGTTTAACAACACTGCGACGTGGCGGATGTGACTCGCTACTGAATAAAGTCACTGCCCACAACTTCATACCGGCAAGTCGACTAGAATCATAATTCAATATTTTCCTGACACTTTCAAGAATAAGATATTTCCTGCCTACCTGTAGCGTTTTCACGAAACATATAGGGCCCTGACTGTTTAAACTACACACGCTAGGGCCAAACACATGGCATCCATTGAGGACATTATTCCTAGTGAAAAGTTTTACAACTTCCGCAGCCTGTACAACTCTCGGCTTACTGCCGATTACATACAAGGCAACCTGTTTGTTGCGAAACATAATTGCATGTGTATGTTGAGCGTGCCTGGTTTGGTGTGTCTCGGCAAATTCCAGAATAAAATATTTATTTAATTATTTAGTATTTTCTCATTGGGAGGCCTGCTGTGGATCTGAATGAACTTATCAGGATACCCATTTGACACCAAGGTTTGAAACAAAAATTCTACTTAAGCTTGCAACATTGCGGGGCTGCATATCCGTCTGGCTTTGTAGCAAAGCATTTTCACTAGACCACGTTTGTATGCGACCGGGGCAAAGCTGGTGGAGTGGAGGTACTGCCCGCTCCATGTTGCCTTACGATGAACCGTAAGCGGTAGTGTACCATTGGTCCGTTTCTTAATGATTATATCCCAAAATGGCAGACTATCAAGTTGCTCCAACTCATGGGACACCGAGAGATTTGGATGAACTGAATTCAGAGCTGTCTCGCAAAAATGTTTGTTGTTGATGAAGACTAGGATGTCGTCGACATACCGCTTGTACATTGTAACTTCACCAATGCTGGCAGTAACTTGTCTTTCTATCCAGCCGAGAAAGATGTCTGTTAATACTTGTCCCAGAGGGCTAGCCATGGCGACGTAGTTGATCTGTTTATAAGCAGTAACGGCAAACACGAACCGTATATTTTCCGTGCATAATAGGATCATATCCCTCAAATAATCCAGCGGCCTGCCAAAAGACATGTTTTCACTCGCGATGAAATCAAACAATTTTTAACTGTCTCACGTAGAGGCACATTTGTGAACACAAACGTGCCTCACAAATGTGCCGCTACGTGAGACAGTTAAAAATTGTTTGATTTCATCGCAAGTGGAAACATGTCTTTTGGCCGGCCGCTGGAGTATTTGAGGGATATGATCCTATTATGCACGGAAAATATACGGTTCGTGTTTGCGGTTACTGCTTATAAACAGATCAACTACGTCGCCATGGCTAGCCCTCTGGGACAAGTATTAACAGATATCTTTCTCGGCTGGATAGAAAGACAAGTTACTGCCAGCGTTGGTGAAGTTACAATGTACAAGCGGTATGTCGACGACATCCTAGTCTTCATCAACAACAAACATTTTTGCGAGACAGCTCTGAATTCAGTTCATCCAAATCTCTCGGTGTCCCATGAGTTGGAGCAACTTGATAGTCTGCCATTTTGGGATATAATCATTAAGAAACGGACCAATGGTACACTACCGCTTACGGTTCATCGTAAGGCAACATGGAGCGGGCAGTACCTCCACTCCACCAGCTTTGCCCCGGTCGCATACAAACGTGGTCTAGTGAAAACGCTTTGCTACAAAGCCAGACGGATATGCAGCCCCGAAATGTTGCAAGCTTAAGTAGAATTTTTGTTTCAAACCTTGGTGTCAAATGGGTATCCTGATAAGTTCATTCAGATCCACTGCAGGTCTCTTAAGGAGAAAACACTGGTGTTAATCGCAGAGAAAAAGAATATTTATTTGGTCTTGCCATTCAAAGGAGACCATGTATCAAATGTTATCGGACACAAACTCCGGTCTGCCCCTACGCGCACCTACGCGACCGCCCCGTTGCGACTCCTACATACAACGCGAAGCATTGTTCTTCATGACCGTCAGAGAAACTCATCAGTCAGTTCGGCCTCTCACGTCGTTTACCAGTTCACCTGCGGTTGCGGTGACATTTACATAGCCAGGACTGACCGTCAGTTAGCTCAGAGGGTAGCTGAACATATGCCGCGGTGGTTGGAGCAACTGATGACGCAACAAAACGGAGTGGATCCGAGGATGAACCGGAGTCCCGCACCATCTATCATCAAGCATCTCTTGGCAACCCGACATCAGGTGAACCCGGAGACTGCGTTCAAGATGCTAGTAAGCAACACCAACCCGATAATCTTGGTAATTAGTGACTCTTTGCTAATTAGGACTTATCAACCTGTGTTGTGTACACAGCAACTATTGAGGCCATCAAGTAGGTTACCGTGGTCTTGATTTTGACATTTTGATTGGTGTGCCAACTTTTCCCCTGTATATAACTGTCTATGAATCCCGCTTGTATTGTGTTTGCGACTGATGAGAACAATCGATATATTGACAAATTGCAACTTATCTCTTCATACTGCTCTGAAGAAATTTAGAAGAGTTGCTGGCCGCAAACGTTATTCATGCTTTTGCGTAGTGTACAATAAGTGATATTCTATGAGACTGAGACTGTATTTAAGAGCAAGTAGAAAGGTTTCTGTACAACTCTATCGAATTACGAAAAATCAAAATTTACTTGTGAATTATCAGCAGTTGTGCCTGATCCGTTAATCGTTTATCCGTGTTCGGTTAGAAATTTGTACTAGCGTCATTATTTCCGGACATACAATGTCTTCTTTTGGCACTGTATGTGCATCGTTTCACAAAAGCACAGGTTTCCATAATAATCGTCGATACGGGTTTTAAAACACTTCACAGAATCGGCCTCTATTAATCCTTCTGGTAGTGTATTCCATAAGTTTACGATTCGTCGTTCGATACAAAGCTGATGTGATACTTTGTTCATGCTGGGGACCCTGAGTTTGTAACGATGTCCTCGGGTGTTACAGGGTCCTCGCAGGTGAAATATTGGCCGCAGTATGGGGAAGTGATTCAAGTGTAGTACTCGATGGGTCATAATAAGATCAATTCTTACTCGGCGATAGGATAGTGTGTAGAGTCCGAGATTTTCACAACGTTTTTCATATGGAAGCTTTCGTAGACTTGGTATCATTCTAGTTGCGATATGCTGTATTTTCTCCAGTTTTTCAGTTTCCCATTGGGTTATCGGATGGTAAGCTGGGGCACCGTATTCAAGGATTGGTCTAATGAGCGAGGTGAATAGACGAGGGACGGTTTCTTCGGACCATGTGGAGAAACTGCGTCGTAATGCCCAGAGCATACGAAGTCCCGCACGGTACAATTTCTCTGTATTTTCTAGTGATCTTAAATCATGTCGTGAGAGAACTCCTAAGTCTCTGACAGATGTGTTGGGATGGAGCAACTGGCCGTCCAAGGTGTATGATCGAGTGGCTGGACGTCTGGTGATACTGATGAACTCCGACTTGCTTGCGTTAAGAGGGAGTTGCATTTCAGTGGACCACGTTGACAGTCGCTCTAAGTCATGCTGGAGGCGAGCGCAGTCGTCCTGGTTTTCAATGATCCTCCAGATTTTCAAATCATCTGCAAACAAGACACATGGTGACTGGAGCTGCTGCGGAAGATCGTTGATATGAATAAGAAATAATGCTGGCCCAAGTACAGTTCCTTGAGGCACGCCACTGGTCGATGGGAACCATTCTGTCAGATAGTCATTGACCTGTCATTGACCTGTACTCTAAACCTTCGTCCCACAATAAACTCTTGTATCCACTGAATGTGCAAACAAACTTTCCTTACTCTGAGGTCACAGATTTTCTCAGCAGCTCATCCACCTCAGTACGCGGGTTAAGGAATAACCAATGTATACTTTTACTGAGACTTTGGCGAGCACTATTTCCCCGGGAAACTAATAGTTGCTGCAATGGATATGGTAAAGCAGGCAAATAGGGGAAGATGCAACAAAGTTTAGAAACCTCCCAAACGCTGGATTTCTGGCAAAGGAGCACCCGCCGTTTATCCTGGATTGTGACACGCAATCTCAATTGTGGCCTAGGTTGAAATGATATTCAACCACTGCTAATGCGATAAATGGGACCTTTACCAAAGTGGAGGGTTCCGTGTTGTCTCTCTCCCACCCCTGCACTCCACGACAGACGGCTTCGTTAAGGTTTGGACTCACCAGGTAGAGCCAGGCGATTTGAGAGTGGAACTAAGCGCAAGGTGCTTGGCTGCTGTCACCAAGATAACTATGACATTGAGCTACGCGACCTGGGCTTGGCACAGCGGTTAGAATTTGATTTTCTGGCTTCGGAGCATCCGCCATGTGTCTTGGATTACGACACGCAATCTCAAGTGTGACCTTGGTTGACGTTGAATTCATCCTCTGCCAAAACGATAACTGGGACCGTCACCGAAGTGAGGGTTTTCGGTGTTGCTCTTACCCATCCCTGCACTCCAAGAAAGGCGGTTTCGAACTGATTATTTTGGCTCTATGTCTATTTGATAGACTGCTGGCTATATATATATATATATATATATATATATATATATATATATATGTTCACGGAGCTCAAAGACCTAGTGATCATGGCGATATCCATAAACCAGTACGTGCCCGAGTTCCACTCTCAGCTCTGCTATATCTACCTGTTGAGACCAGACCAGGACGAAATTGTCGGTTGTGAAGTGTAGGGAATGAAGTTAACCCTACCAAATTTTTCCACTCTCTGCTTTGTTATTCCTCGTTTCATTCCTTCACGACGCCGCACACATTTGCCATGCGGCCGCACTTTAACTCGGCTCTCGCTTTGCGCTCTGTGACCACTCATATTTTCCCCACATGATATTGTGTGTGCGCTCGTTGGAACCAGTTCGACGAGCTCTACATAGTGCGTCCCAGCGCTTGGATCTAACCTACGTGCATTATTTTCTTGCTCCCGTTTCAAGTTTTCGGCATATTATTTGCCGATTTCTACGTGTATAACTAACTCGAACCGGTTTTCGGAAAATATTTTGGTCTCATTCTGAAGAAGAAGTTGAACGCACCCAAGCTACATGGCATCCATCTCTACAAGATGTAGCATAACAAATTTACAGTCATTTTGCTCCGCTCGTCAACCGAACAAGTTTAGGGAGATTTATTAGCGCTCCAACTGCATCGTCGTTTAAGGCAGGCCAATCAACACACGCTGCCGCTTCGTGTGGGTATGTGTGTTCAACTGCGAGTCGGATGATCGCGGAACCCGATAGTCTGCGTGTTACGACCTCAATCTGCCTCTACCGCTTCATCTTGGTACGGTTAAACAAATCGCAATTTGTGTGCGTGTTCTGATGTATTTGTGCGTCACGCATGGCGCAAAGAACACTAGGCAATGCGAGCCCACAGCTAGGCGTTGCTACAAACGATAAGAAAACAACCAGCGTTCTAATGGTTTAACGTCGCCTATGGTGCGCAGACAATTGCAGTTAAGTCCTTAAGATCGGTATAACCTGTTCTAGCTGCGTTAGACCATACTGTCCGCAATATGTATGCAGATCCGTCCAAGAAGTGAGACAGACAAACAAAGTCGCAAACACAATTTGGTTTTTTGCAACATGTCAAGTCATTCCAGTTGCCAACTGTTCATCTTTCCTCATGAAAATGTGAGATAGAATGACTGAGATAATTGCGCATTTTGTTAGTACTAAGATCGATCCCACGGATGTAAATATAGCCACGATAATACCTCGACCAGCCCAAGTAAGCTCTGAATCTAAGCCGAAGAAGCGAGCTAAACGCTCCAACCGCACTGCAGCCTCTGTGTCTCTAAATCCACTGGGTCACCTCACTCACATAAGTGGACAAGCCTCAAACATGACTGCTTCCACTTCTCCAATCATAGATGATTCACCTGGAGATTCAGTCATGACACCGACAGCTCAGTACTGAAGGCAATCAGGTGCAGATAACAAGCAGGTAACGTACGCATCGACTGCCCAGACAAACACACTGGGAACGACACACGTAGGTACATCTTCTATATGGAGCACGCGTGGAGCAACGCCGCTTTCACCGTCAACTCCAGTGGTGCATTCTAAACAGCTCACATTGCCGGTAAAACTATAAAGCCGACACTCGCTCGACAAAACCACGCTGCGTTAACTCTCGTGTGCACCAATGTTCCCGAGTCCAAATCTGATACCATACAAGGCAAGTTGCTGGACGAACGCAACCATGGGAGTTCCATCTGCGATGCGATTGGTATTCGGATTGAGCCTGCAATGCTGCAACGAGTAGCGCGTCATCCTAACTCAGTGCACTCTGGTAAACCTCGTATTCTTCGAGTAACACTAGACTCAGCATATGATACAGGGGCTGTCCTGCTCTCAGCACTTCGTCTTCGCAACTCACCGAGCGGAGTGCGCATATTACCTGATCTACCTTGGAAAGATCGCCCAAAAGAAACATTTGAGCAACGCGGCATTTCCAAATAGGGATATCACGAAATCAATATTCGTTCATGATATTCCAGAGCTTATCCATTCTTCTGATTACGATGCGCAAAAACATGACCGAGAGCAGTGGTGCGACATCCGCGAAGCGCTCTCTGTTTATAACGCTATTGCCTCATCCTTGACAAGCGTTCCGTCATCACCTAACTACAACGGCTAGGGTACAAGTCTAACGAAGGTAATATTGCACTCCGAGTGAATGACGCAAGTTCTGTTGGATAACTGGTTAAAGTTTCGAGCCAGGTTGCCAGCAGATATTTAGCTAAAGGTAGCAGGAGAACGGCCAAAAGTCGTAAGTAATTCAAGTCAAGTCAATATAAGCTTTATGTACCAAAAAGAGTGCATTTTCAGAATTTTAAATTATCAACTACAAATTTACAAGTGGGTTACCAGTAAAATGCAAAGTTTACAAATGGATATGAAAATGAGGATGCACTGTCATATATTAATCAATCCAAGATTCAATCAACGATCCAAAAACGTTGGAATAAATCTTCATGATTTGTATCCATTGAAAAGGGAAAAGGTTTCTTAAAATCGTTTCCGCAGAATTCGTTTCAACTGACATAGAATTTTGTGTCCAGCACCAATATATGGGGGAACCTACGCGATCTATTGTGTGCATAGTCAATGTTGGATAGAGCACAATGTCGCAGGGTCCATGGAAGTTGATTTAACAAAATACCTGTGTGTGCAATGTCACAATACTGAGATATATACAGTAGTTAATGTAAAAATGGTGTTCGGCGAAAAGGGCAACAGCCGATTTAAAGGCCCCGCCGATGGAACTAGCAAACGCTGCAAATTTTTTATCTGCACAGTCCTGTGGAGAGACCGAGACAACAGCACCCACGACACACAACAGCACAGAGCACAGCGCGAGTGAAGCGTCTGTTCAGGAACGCTCAATAGTGCAACTTGACTGAAAATCCTAACCCAAAAGCGATTTATGGCCAGCCACCTAACGGCCGGCTTGAAAACTAACACAAAGTTGACATCCATCAGCACACTCTTAACAACAAAATCGATGTCATGTATGTACACGAACGCCCAAGGCCTTCTAAGTAAGTTGGCCGAAATTAGAGAACTACATGCCTCATAACTGTGGGACGTCGTCATGATTACAGAGACCTGGTTAAAACTTGAAATAACGGATTCTGAGATAAATTTACCGGGTATGCCGCTGCTTCGGAGGGATAGAAGCACAAGGGGTGGTGGTGTGCTTATTTATTATAATACAAACCTCCGATGTGCAGTTATCGTTCACCCAGATATCCGCGCTCCTGATTCGCTTTGTTGCTGCCTATGGTTGCGAAACCAGGACGCATGTCTACTAGCCGTGATTTGCCACCCACCAAACTCAAGATGGGAAATAGACTCCAAACTGAACCACCTCTTTCAGTTTGCATTTAACTAGTCCTTCACCCACATTCTTATTGCTGGAGATATTAACGTGCAGGACATAGAAACGCCAGCAACCAACATACGTAGTTTAAAGCCTGCTTACAATAGGTAATTGCTAGCCACTCTCCATAAAACCACGTAACCTCACCCATCAGGTTTCGAACTGCTAACAAGCCATTGATGCCGGATCGTATGCTCACTAACGAAGAACTCATGGTTGACGGGATAGTTACAAGCGCACCACTGGGTCGTAGTCATCATGTTATTCTACTGTTTGACTATGTATGCTATGCGAAAAATCCTGAAAGGGAGGATGATAAAGTGCATACTGTCACACACTATAATGTGTTATCTACGCTTGATAAGGATACATCTTGGGCTATCTTAACCGAATTCCCCACAGCTATTGCCTGGGAACCTTTATACGGACGTTTAGCATACTGGTGGCGCACGCATCAGAGCAGAAGTCCTCCAAACCCATAAACAATTCCAAGTGGCATTTGGTGTACTCGCTCTGTGGTTGGATTGTGACTCGCAATCTCTATTCAGACCTCGGTCCTAAGTGGACCTCAGTCATTACGATCACAAGGACCGTAACCGAATTGGTGGTTCGGTGTTGCTCCTCCCAACCCTGAGACCTCATGACCGGTTTCGTCCTCCTTTGGACTCAGCAGATGGAGATACCCTGAGCTGGGGTGGACCTCGAGGTATAGTGTTCAAAGGTTGACGCCCTGACCACTATACCTCGAGGTCCACCCCAGCTCAGGGTATCTCCATCTGATGAGTCCAAAGGAGGACGAAACCGGTCATGGGGTCTCAGGGTTGGGAGGAGCAACACCGAACCACCAAAATCGAGTCATTTCTGAGGAGGAGAACACGTAAGTGTATGTCCCAGAGGGATTTGGCATGGCGAGATCACCAACACTGCCCGAATGTCGAAACATGGACAGCATAAGTGACACATCGTAATTTCCGTGCGAGACTGATCTGCGAAGACTAGGTCACTCATCACAGGAGTTATTGAAGCGATTCTGCACGAAGCGAAAACTGCTTTATGGGCACGTTAACGGGGTTCGGAAGGTGAAGCGGAGGATTCTAGCACTAGTCACGGCTGATGGATGTACGCGATCAGCGATGGAAGCAGCCGATCTCCTACAGCTTTAATAATCCCAACCTTTGGAGCAGGTAATGTGCTCAAATATTATCCTCGTTTCTATTAAGCCTCCGTCAAGTTTAGACAGCCTCACGTTCACTGCGGAAGCTGTGTTGAAGAAGTTGTTATCATTGTGTATACACAGTTCTCCTGGAGTCGACAACATCCGACCAAATGCGTTGCAGGCGGTAGCTAGCGATCTAGCATAAACACTGGCTGTTTTCTATCAGCGATGCCTAGAACCATATTTCACTAATATGAAAGCGAGTGGTCATCACTCCTATCCATAAATGAGGTAGCGGCACTGACCCTACCAACTACTGTCGAATAACACTACTTCCAATACTATCTAAAGTTATGGAATCAATCATAGAAGATGCGCTGATTCATTAACTGGTAGGCCACAAATTAATAGCCCAAGGGAAACATGGCTTTCGTCAAAAGCGTTTATGTAATACAAACCTATTAATTGCACGTAACAGCTGGACTGGAGCTGTTGATGATGGAGCAGGAATCGATGTCATCTTCATTGACTTGTCAAAAGCGTTTGAGTGCTTAGACCATCGAATTTTTCTTCAGAAGCTTCGGAACTATGGCGTTTGTAACACAATCCTGAGTTCGATTAGCAATTTTCTACACGAACGACGGATAACGGTAAGTGTCCGAGAATCATTGTCCGATGCAATCGATGTGGTGTGTGGTGAACCAAATGCTCGGTGCTTGGACCTCGTCTATTCTTGGTGTTCATTAACGATTTGGCGAGATCAATTGCTTCCGATTTCCTATGTTTCGCTGATCCTATCAAGATATGGCGAAGGATCAGAGGACCGGACGACCACAAACGGCTCCAGTGCGATCTTTACACGGTGTCGAACTCGTCAGTTCAAAATGCCCTACCATACAACGTACACGAAGGTCACGTTGTACAATTACGCCCTAGAGCTTACTACACGTATTCGCTTGGGACAAACGGATTGCAGACTAGCTCCCAGGATTTTGACGTTGGTGTGCCCGTACAGCGCGACCTCAACTGTACAAAACCGCCAGATGTAGCCGCGAAATGAGGCAACCAGCACGTCGGCATGCTGCGAAGGGCATTCGGGAGATTCGACCTATCAATCTTCCCAAATATATACAGTTCCTACGTGCAGCCGCACGTTGAATACGCTATCCAAGCTCTGCAACCTTGGTTGAGGCGCGATCTAGAGGCGTTAGAGGCATCACAACGAAGAGCAACAAATAATGTAAGGGGCCTGCGCTATCACTCTTACCACCGAAGGCTGAAGTTGCTGGGAATTTGCAGCGGACGCTATCGAAGGCTGCTGGGCGATCTCATCTTAGCTTACTGGATAATGAGTAACCCCAACCACGTATGCCGCCATTTGCTGAGACTTAGCCACAATAAGCAGCTCAGGTGTAACTGCATAACATTGAAGGAATATATAGCCGTCTAGAGTGTCGACGTAATTACTTTTCCCTTCGGGTTTGCCAACTCTGTAACGCACTCCCAGACTTAGTTTTATCCTCCCATACCTTGGACGTTTTCACAAAAATATTGGATATTTTGCTTAACTCCCAACACTTTGTTACCTAAATTCTTCAATTGTGGATTACGCCAGGCATGTTTTTCTGCATTATTTATCTATAAACTGGACCCAAGTGAGAGACCATATTTGCCTTTTTTCACCTCTTATATCAACGGTCACTGCACCCCAGTGTATTTCTGAACGTTTATGCTCGACCTTTTTAATTTTTATGTTATTTGGCAAAGTATTCATCTCGGCAGACGTTTGGCAGATGAGGCACATATATTTTGATTGCATCGTGTTCACCCCAATTATCCTCGGGACCTGTGAAGCAGTTGCCTTTATTCCATGATAAACGACTTGTTTCATTTTTCGTTGTGCTAAGCCGTTCCAGGCTGGATGATACTGGCCTTTCTTAATTGTTGGATCCCACTGTTTTTAATAAATTTGATACCCTCTGCTCTTATAATGAATGAAGCCCTTTCTTTGCTCGCGGTTTCCGATGTGTCAAACGTAACAATGTATGAACGTCCTTCTATGAGCAGATAACATTTAGGACAGCTGAAATATGCTACCACCGCCCAGGAATCAGCAAAGTGATTCCGCGCATATGTCGGATCCACGTACGATGAAACAAACATCTTTTTATCTTTTTGCTTTTTATTCTCGGTATTCAGTATCCACCATTTCATTTATGTTGGTTTCTGTCGTTTCTTGGTTAACTGGATGAACATCAATCCATTCTGAATATGCGTCGATATAGGGAGGAAACATTGTTCACTAGATCGTTCCAAAGTGCTCGGCTTTCATCCGTGGCCACTGTTTTGGGCCGATCCCAAGAGGACGCTGCACCTGACATTTTACCAAATTGATGTGCTTGAAAATATTGCAATTCCTCCATAAATTATATGTGTCTGAAATGATCTTGTGAACCAGCAATATCCCTAGCTAATGTTTTCATCCTCGCCCCTCCTGGATGTGCATCGTGGAGCTGCTTAAGCATTTGTAACCGCGTCTATTTTGGAAGGACAAGCTGAGAGCTCCAGCAAAAGCGCCGTCGAATAGACTCCGCTCGTTTGTGCTCATTATGAACGGTTGCAAGTCCGGGGTTTGTTAAAAGGGCCAACCTACGGTCCAGGAGGTTTTTACTATTAATTGCCCTGGGTCCCGTTCTTTCGACTCGCAGATTTTAGCGCTTCGTATTGATGTTACATCTAGATGTTGCATTGAATTGACCAGTCCTATGGAAGAGATATGTTCCCGTACCGCCTCAGTTATCTATGCATCCTTGGTGATACCACCTGTTGGATGCATCTGGTTTCTGAGTAAAGATAGTAAGGGTTTATATTCAGTGTGCAGCGTGAAATGTCCATTCAGGGGTACTGGTGGCGACTTTTCAGCACAACAATTATTGCCAGTGATTCTTTATCTAATTGTGAATAATTTTTTGCTGTACCCTAATGTACCCGATGCAAAACTTATGGGGAGTATAAGTTAATATTTTTCCCGGTAGCACGGAACAGCTCCAACCCCTCAAAGCTGATGCCTCACACTGAAGAATGAATTGTTTATTGGGATCATAATGAATGAATGTTGGTGGAGAAGCAAGAGTTGTTTAGCTTTAATAAAGGCTTCCATGTGACAAGAATCCCAGCACCACGGTACATTGTTATGCGGTAATTCATTTAATGAAGATTCTACTGAAGTTGCATTTGGTAACAAAACGCGATCGTGAGATAACATTCCAAAGAACGAATAATCTTCATCACTGATCTTCGGCTCCAAACTTTCTATACTGGGCTTCAGCTTATGATTTGAAATATTTAAGCCATTCTTATAAAGCAGGTAATCAAGGTAGCAAACGGAAAAGGAATGGTCTTCACATTTCCATTTCTTTATTAAACAAACTTTATTCCATTCTTTAGAGCTCAAAAGCAGGTGTCAGAAGATGTTCTCTATTACAAAGGTAACGAGGAGACTATCCGGTCTAAGTTACGAACTGCCTCTTCGTGTAATCGATGTGTTCTCATTAGAATACCGACGGCTTCGTGAAGATCTTACTCTCACATACCGGATACTAACTGAAAGTGAATATCCATGTACATCACTGTTGACCCTAGCCCCTTACAAAGATAGCCGAGCCAACCGTCTGAAACTATTGACGCAACACTCCTGTCTGAATTGCAGAAAGTATTTGTACTCACTTAGAACCTGTTATCACTGGAAGGCATTACCAGGATATGTGATGAACGCACCAGACATGACGACAATCGAAGAACACTTAGACTTTCATCTTAGTAATAAACGCTACACAACCGTTTGGTAAAGTGCAATGGCTTAACCACTGATAATTTACGTTCCACGTTGGAACATTTTGATTTTAATTTGCATTTGCATATCTATCCTGTGGGTCTCGTAAACTGAGCTTTTTATCCCATCATATAATGAACAACGAACAATGATATATTACAGGTACAAAAGCGATTGCTTTACAAGTCCCGTAGGATGGTTGAAGTGAAAATAAACATAAGTGTAAGTCGGCAATTTAAGTGTCTAGTGAATCCAAGTGCCCCTTATTGATAGAAAAGTTGTAGAACGTGTACTGAATTGTTACTGTAGAGTAATATAAGAAGTAATATGAGTAAGGCATATCTTAAGCACAAGAGAAACGACCAACACTTACTCGTGCGCCGCTTTCTTGGACTGGGGTAAACTGATGAATGCAGTTGTAATATATCCGAAACTATATTCCACGACAGCAATGTGTAAATAGTGAAGCACAAAAGCTGAGAATGAGAACCTTTTTTCGCTTTTTTGACGTGGACATCTCTGATTATATAGCGTAATGGAGGTGGATAAGTGAATCATCCAGACGTCTTTTGAATACCGTTAGCGTGGGGGAAGAAACAATGTATGTGGGAAGAGCATTCCAGTGTTCGCACACACGAAGGGAAAAGAAATTCCGAAGACATTCCAACCGGCTGTATTGTGCGGCCAGCTTTAGCTGGTGACCTCTGAGTGTTGTTTTGCTATTCAGCTTTAGTAGGTGAGGACAACAATGGTTTGATTCCTCAGAATCATATAAGTCATTATCAAGTCGTCACGCAGGCGTCGATATTGTCCAGTGTAGACCCCGAGGGTTTTCAGCCTCAATCGGTAAGGGAGATAAAACTGGCCTTTTACGATCTTGGTCGCCCTTCGTTGTGGCAGTTCAAGAGCGGTAAGGCCTTGCTTTTGCCATGGCTGCCAGGCGTGGATGACGTACTCAGAATGAGGTCAAATGTAGGCGTTGAGCATCTGAGAAAAGATGAAAGGATCGAAGCGCTCGAATGCCCTCCGCAAAAGGCCAAAGTGTTGGTTAGCTTTATGGAGGCTTTCTCGGCCTGACGGAAACAACCCAGATCTTACTTCACTACCACTCCTAGATCATATTCCGTTGTAGTGCGCTGCAATATTTGATCCCCCAGTCTGTATTCGCAAGTGGCTTTATGGCGTATGCTCAACACCTTGCACTTTGTAGCGTTGAACTGAAGCAGGTTCTGAGTCGACCACTCGTAAACTCTGTCCAGATTAGCCTGAAGTGCTGCATTGTCACTGGTTGTTCTACTGGCTCGCCATATCTTGAGATCATCAACGAGGAGTAAGGAGCTGTAGGTGATTACTGTCGCGAGATCGTTTATATAAATCAGGAATAGTCGTGGACCAAGTACTGAGCCCTGGGGCACTCCGCACTTAACGTCGATTGGGTCAGAGATGACGCCGCGAACTCTTACATTCAGATGTCGTTGAAGCAAGACCTTACCTATCCAACCGAGGATTGGGTTAGCAATTCCACAACACTGCAGCTTGTGAAGGAGAATACGATGGTTCAAACGGTCGAAAGCCTTTGAGAAGTCTAGATATACTGCGTCAACACCTACGCCGCTTTCAACGGTCTCAGACCAACTAGATCGGTTCTTGCGGAATCCATGTTGTTCCGGTGCTATGATATTGCGTTTTTCCAGGAAGTTCATCAGCGCTTCGGTAACGACCGCTTCCATGATTTTGGAGAGCACCGGAAGTAGTGTTATCGGGCGATAGTTGGCCGGGTCTGTACGACTTCCTCCCTTATGGATAGGAGTGACGATGCCTTGCTTCCACATTTTTGGCACGCGAATCTCATCGAGACATCGTTGGAAGAACTTGCAGAGTCCGCCAGGTTTACTGCAGCAATTTTCAACGCTTTTGGACGAATATTATCAACACCGGGAGAGGTATGCTTGCGCAGGGCAATTAGCGTTTTCATAACATTCCTAATCGTAAACGTGATGTGGCTAAGTCCTGGTGGTGGTACAACGATTGGGAACAATGTATGCGGCAATGTCATGCTCTGGAAGTTCGGGCCGAATTGTTGACATAGGGCGTTGGCCGCCTCGGTTGCGTTTTGTGCGAGTCCACACACCGTGTGTAAAGCAGGAATTCCTCGCTGCACTTTGCGGAGCTTGTTAACGTGTCTGTACAGAAGCTTGAGGTTTGAAAGGAATTTCTCAGCTAGATTCTGTTGGTGCTGTATTTTATCTTCGCGTACCAGGTTTACGCAGTGATTCCTTTAGATAGTGTAGGCTTCCCATGTTTCGGCACTCGATGACTACTTGTATCTTCGCCAGAGTAAATTGCTCATGACGATACACTTGTTTATCCTGCTGCGTACGGATGATTTTACTGTCTTCGCTCGCGAACGTCTTTTCCTAGAAGCACTAGTTACTAACGTGTTGAATTAGTGAGCAAATTCAGACCAGGCGTAATCGGGGGATCGTTCTGCTAGAAATGCCCAGTTTGTATGATTTATAAGTTTGAGTAGAGCGCCGTAATCCGTAATAAGCTGACATCCCTGGGTGTTTTCTGTGGAATACTCTGCGTAAAAGATATACTGGAACATGAGGGTTGCATGGTCGCTGCGGCCTAAAGGACTCTCTCTTGATACCGTTTCGATCATAACCTCTTCATTGGTGAATACAAGATCCAGGACACCCGGTTTGTTTCTCCTCCTGAATCTTGTGGGAGATGTGATGTGATTGTAGAGTGGTAGCTCACTGATTATCTCCTGTACTTCCCTTTTGAAGTGTTCCTTGATACAGGCTTGGGTTTCTATGGTATGAATATTGAAGCCGCCAACCAGGAGAATGTGGCTGTACGACTGCGAGAGAATGGTCTTCGTTGTGGAGGCTAGGCGGTTGTCAATTTCCAAAGTAGCCAACGCAGGGCGATACACCACACCCAACAAACATGCGTCCCCACGGCTAAGTTGAAGACGACACCAAAGCGCATCGACAATCTGAACCTCTGGGTCATCGATGAGATCAATGAGTAGTTCGCTGCGATAATAAAGTACTACTCCACCTCCTCTACTTGGTCGATCGTTGCGTAGAATAGACATCCCAGGTAGTGCGATTTCTGCATCATTGATCGCTTCATTCAACCAGGTCTCGGTTATCATAACGAGGTCGCTTGACATCGATGTCTGACGTAGGCGAAGCTCCGTCAGTTTGCTTAAAAGACCTTGTCGTTGGGATAAAAACAGGAGAGTGACTCATAGGTTAGAAGGTTGTTTGTGGATATAGACAACAGGTTTGAGACTTGGCCGACCCTCTTGAGGTCGGCTACTACTAGTTTGTTGGAATTGTCTTAGGCTCGCGAGAATGACTTGGGATAACTCTCTGCACCGTGTGATCAGGTTCATGATGTTCCTGATGGTCACTCACCTCCTGCAGTGCCTCGCCGGATGCTATGACGGCAGTCAGATCAGTCTCTGTGGTGGACTCTGCAACAACGGTTGTTCCCACTGAGTTTGTTCTCTCCATGGAGTAACCAGTAGCCACTGGCCGTAAACCTGCTGCTTTAATTCGAATTTCTGTTGGTAGTATGTTACGGAATTTACCCCAGTTCTCTAGATCTATTTGTAAAGTTAGCTCAGACGGTAAGACCAACTTCAGCAACCTAGGACCACACCCTTTGTAATTTGGTAACACGGGAATCCTGGTCAGGGAGGTAGCAATGACATTTTCTAAAGACAGCGCCTCTCGTATGGATCGCCATTGCTCCAGGTCATGTGCCTGAGCTTCTTCAGGATTTGAAGCTTGAGACTCGGGGACGCCATGAATAATGACGGTTTCCAGCGCGTGTTTTCTACTCCCCTGATGATTGTTCATATCCTTTGAACGTTCTTTCCACGGAATATCCAGTAAGATACATACTCCGTCCGATGCTCTGTGATGTCAATTTGCAGCGAGCAGAATGGATTCCGTTTCTTCCGCCGAATGTAGTGTTACTCGAAGTAGTCGAGGTTCACCGTAATGTAAGTTGTTTGGGTGTTTTGCGATGCGGCTCAGCGTACTGGGTTCAGCGCGCATGCTGATGGCACTGCAGATGGAATCCCACTGACAATGGTCGTCTATCAGTTTGCCTTTTATTGTGCTGGAGTTATATTCAGGAACGTTAGTGCACACAAGACTTAATGCACCATGCTTCCGCCTTGTGGTTTGCGACAACAACACTAGGTTCTTTTGCTTTTTGTGGATTTGTGAACCGCACTGGCGATAGCGATCCATGTTGAAGCACAGTTTCGACCTCTCCGATAAGTGGAGTCACAGGTGTCTTTGACGGCGTTTTCCTAGAAGCAACCGCTGCGTAGGATGTCCAGTTATTTTTTACCGTAGACTTGCTGGAGTTTTGTGTGTCGAGTATGTCAACTGAATTACTTACTAGTTATTACACCCTTGGAGGAATTAGTAGCAAGTGGGTTGTAAACGACTTTTTCACTTAGTGGAGTCACGAAGCTAGGGGATGTTGGAGAATGAGAACGTGATGGTGGGGCTGGGATGCCTGGCCCTCTTCCTCGGTCTAAACGGGGAGTTTGTAGGTGTCCGTTCAGTTTCAAGTATAGCGTTGTTTACTTTCACAGCTGCGTTGCGTGCGTTCACCAGTTGCTCAACTGTTTCCACCAACTTTTCACACTTTTCATTAGGAAAATTACACAATAACGACAGGAATGTATTTGCACACCTGGCCGAACCAAAATGCTTCGGTTTTGCTGCTGTAATGTCCAGTTTCGAGTGCACTCATCCCTAAACATTTCGAATGGTACGCTTTTTGGCAGTTAAATCAAACTGGACCAGAGTTAACCGTTTTTACACCTAGGTCACAATTGATTTTCGAATTGGCCATATCCACTTGAGGCGTGTACTTTGTTATTTTGACTTGCACCAAATCCAAATGGGATTAGATGGAAAAGGAGAGTTCCGAGTCTATGTTGTAGATCTCTCACTTACCACTAGCTTAGAATGGATAATTCTACTGAATTATGAGGTCACGGTCAGTAATGGGTCAGCAAAGTGGGAATGACTGCAGATGGTGGTGATATGGTGTAGAGATTCACCACTAACAAGATGGAATGGAGTAACTGGATGTGTACACTACAATAGGGGTAGCAAGAGGATAGAGAGACTGACGCACCGTATATGACTTCGCTTCAGTTTTCTTTGCGCGGCGATCGGCACTGGTTTGAGGTCAGAGGGTCAGACGTGTGGCGTCCAGATGAGTCGCACGTTCCTTAGGGTAGATAGGCGACGTGCGTGCTATTGATCTAGCAGGTGAGTGGATAGGTAGCGATGCAACGTAGGACTGAAGCAAGGCAGAACGACTTGGAAAATACTGTCTATTGACGACAGTGGCTGCACAAAAGCGGACCAAATTGACAACTATCGCTTTGTACAGCGACTAGAAGGAGTGGTAGTAAGATGCTCGGGTACCTCTCAAAAAGATCTTTAAAATAAGACCACCAGAGTTCTTGTGCGACGAGAGAAAAAATAACTTGTCCGATAAAATTCAAGCACGGTTGACTTCCAAATTGCAAAAGCACAGTTTGATGCTGATCCAGGAATGACAGATTCAAAAGGTGAAAAGGGGTAGGAGGAGCTCGCGGAGCCCAATCGAATGATAGTACGTAGGTCACTGTGGGAATACATCCGAAGATTACAGGGCGAATAACGCAGGAGGACACTTTTTGCGACCGCTCGGGGTAGCAGCTCATGCACTATTGAATTAGTGAACCACAGCAAATCGAGAAAAGATTATCATCCAGATAAGCACGTGCTTTAAGTATACCCATTTCCAGGTTGTCGATAATACTCTGGAAGATGTCTGGAGTAGAATTAAATGTCAAAAGGCAAACAGGTATATTGGAAATGTCCACTGTGTGTGATAGTATAAGTAAGCTTCTTGGTACGTTTGTTATGCTCAATCTACGAATATTTATGGTTATTATCAAGCTTGGTAAACTTTTCATCACCTGCCAGTATTGTGCACAAATCTTCAAATATGTGGCAATGGACACCAGACTAACAAGGAAGCTTGATTAACAGTCATTTTGTAGTCACAACAAATACGTATGGAGCCGTCTGGCTTTGGCAGAGATCCTATTGGTGCACCCGAATCAGAAAATTCTACAACAATATTGGCACTGCGTTATTTCCTTTTTCGTATTAGCTTATGAACTTTCGTTCACTGCACCTGGGTCACATGCACTTCAAACCTGACTATTGACTATGTCGCACTTATGCCAATTATTGTTGCTTTATTATTGAAACGTTCGCTTCGCTGAGTGCGCTTTAACTGACGATCACTATGACAGCAAATGGTGGATGCTTCTTCCTGACTATACTCCTGCTCATAACGCTCCGGGCACCCGGACATTACTGACCGAGAAAAAATTACTATAATAGAACAGCCCTCATACTCAATTGATATTGCTCTAAGCAACGCTGGTATTAAGGAGCATCGTGGAAGAATGCTTCCAGCAGTGCGACGGAGCGTGCTAAAGAATGACGGAAACCCGCATTAAACCCGACGGGGAATGTCCTGAAGGTGAAGTTATACAGTTTGTTGTTTTCGAGCTACTGGGATTCTATCAGTAATATAAAATATCACTGATAGCTCTTTGTGATTTTCCTGCTACATTAAGTCGCCGTTTCACTTGAAGCCTCTGTACATATATGATGGAGTAGCATGAGACATCTTCCACCATTTCTTTTACAGCGGACTTTACGAAGAAGACGTTAAAGAGGTAGCGTATTTGGATTACAGTCTAATATATCAGCGGGGTACCACGTTCCGGTAACGAGGACTGCTTGCAACTCGTTTAAATGTGCAAACATGCTTAGGAAATACCGTTTGTTGGTAATCCATCTGGTTTCAATCAGAAATAATATAAACAAACTGTAAATGGTGGAATTCGCGTTCACGTTACTTTCGTGTGAGTCATGGTAATTGCGGATTATTTGAGTGGTATATATGTGTGGGCGCATTGGAAACGAGTTTATTGCTAATCACTTTGCAGGTTGGGGTAGTGTGCCGTCTGCAATCGCCGGTATACTTTGTGAAATTAAGAGTTGATGTCTCAAGGATACATTGCGGTTGACTTGCCGCTGTGCCTATCTGGTCATGTGGAGAAATTGCAGAAATAATAGGTGCATATATATTTTGGACGAATTCAAACTAACAAAAAGCAGAGGCTACTCCGCAGGATAAGCCTATCAATCCAACAACCTTTTCTGCCCCCTATTTTCGACACCGACGGTAGCCCATTCATTGCCGAGTTCCTGTCCTTCTGCGGTTGGTTAACCCCAGGCTGAAAGCATATAACAGTGGACTTCAAACAAGGAGTGTTAGGAGGGGCATCTCCTAACGAATGGATCAGCGAACTCAAATGAAGTGCATGGCTAGAATCTAACTGCCTGTGCTGGTCTGCCGTAATTATTGATTGCTAATTCGGATTTTGCCTTCGGGTGGCCGAGAGTGCCTCGCACGTTCGGTAGCTGTTACTTAAAGAACGATCACATTAAACAACTGTTTTTCTGTTTTCGTCTGGCTTAACAGTGCATAAGCCTATTTCATGTGGAATAGATTAAGGCATTTTGCAAATTAAGATCTATTCGGGTAGTGTACACCAGGCAAGGTATAATATTATAAACGATTACTAGGTTATTATTTAGGCGGCGCAGCCACAGAGGATCTAGGTTAAGGAGGTGACAACGGACTTCATAGTTCAGAGGGTTGGACCGGCCAATAAGGAGTTTCGTGAGAGAACGCTGAATGTTTTCTAAACCTATTCGATCCATTCCACGCAAGTGCTAATAAATAATGGTGCAGTACTCCGGCATATGTCACACGATTATTTAAAAGTTTTCCGGTCTCGCTACGGGTAGAACAAATGATTGAGTGATATAGGCTTTTAAGTAACTGGCCTTTGCTATCAAATATTAGATACGTTTGGAACAGTTTAGCGATGCGGAATATATTACTCCAAGCTCCCTAACTGAAGACGAGTTTAGGAAGCTTGTGCCTGCTGGGTTGATGGAGTCGTCCGATATACATCATCCACACCCAAGCGCGTGCGACTTTATAGTAGATAATTTCATGGACCAATTTTTATTCCAAAAGTCCAGCGAGTTAATTCCTCATGTTTGCTCTTAAAACACCCAATTCAAAGCTATCGGATGGAAATAAGTAGGTGAGTATAATATCGCCTGCAAACAGTTATAATGGTCCATGGTTGCTGGAAGCACATATGTTATGTACATACATTAGGAATAGTAGTGGTCCAAAAATACTTCCTCTGACAAATCCGCTTGTAACGTTCTCTAGGAGGAGAGTTGTTGGCCTATTTAAACGCTCTGTGTCAGATCTTCTCGTAGGATTTAAACCAGATTAGCAATGGATTGCTGACTTCGTAAGACTGAAGAAGGACAGCAAAGGTTTTTGTGGTACACCATAGAAGACCTTACACATGTCTAGTTGAATGACAATCACTGCCATGGCACTCCTAGCAACTCGTGTTTTGCGGTCGAAAAATTGCATTTGAGAGGTTATAAAGAAGCGCTTCGACAGGAAGCTGTGTTATGCGTTGGTTAACAAGTCTAATCTTGTTACATTCTGTTACCTTTTGCATTTGCTTCAGTGTCTTTGGGGCTGCTGCAGCATGAATAATAGGGCACTAACTCATGGGGGCAATTCGGGGGTGACCTTTGTGTTTTAGTGCTATTATGGGTCCTTAATTAGTCGCAGATATTTGTTGTGGTTGGGGCTACTGTCGGGGTCGGAAGAGAAAATGATTGGTTTCGTTGATTGCCGCAGAGCCGAGGAGTAAACGGTGTTATATAGCGTGTCTGTTAACTCGGTGGATGTCTCGCATGCGCCATTACACCGGTGAAGGTTCCGCACGTATTACGTGTACAGCGGCCCAGAGGAGATATAAGGCTAGTAGCGGATACCACTCACAAGATACCGTGGCAGGAGACAAGTGATGGTCATTCGCCCGCCATATTTGACTATCGGTGCATGGTTGCATGCATAGTAAGAAACCACTGGTAAATGTCATGTACTCAAGTGGCTCACGCGCGCAAGGTAGGTCAGCAGAAGATAACGATTGCAAAGAACTAAATGATGCGTGCGGAGTACAAAATGAAGATGATGACAATGATTTATAACAGGCAATCTCGGAAGTACCGCTTGCGAAAGAAGTATAACAGACCTATAGATGCAACGCCGACATTCCACAGCGCTACACTAATTGTGTGTTCATTGGCTTATTCATCTATTTAGGTTACTACGGAAGCTACAACGGTTTGTGCGCACCTAAATGAGTTTGGCTTTCAGCAGAATGGTAAGATGCCGCTGGGAATGCTCATCATTCACCATCTTGATTGGAAAGTTAATAAGGCGCGGTCAAATCATGTGCGCTATGGGGGCACTGACCTACATGTTAAGTTACTGTCATATGTTAGCGGGAGTAATGCTGCTTCTTTTCATGCAGTTGGCTTGTTTGTCAAGTTACACGACAAATGTTGCATATACATGCATTTATATCCTCATAAAAATAGGCCACTGCTATTCCCGTGCAGCCTGTATGTCCCATTGTAGCCAACTAATGCTATCTCAGCGAGGGTGCGCAGATTTCCAAGTCATTTCTGCGCTATGGCCAGTTGGACGTAGGAACACAATAGGTCTTAGCCACTGCGTTAGTTGACATGATATTTAAGGACACAACGTTTTGCTTACCCCCTGGCTACCTATCCCTAATATTAACCTTAGCAGTATTCTTAGTGCATCGCACTAACAACGTGTAGCTGACGAGCATCCGTAAGTGGTAGAAGACAAAGAACTGTAGGCAAAATAATTATTGAGGAATTCAGGTACTACTAGTGTACATAAAGTAGAAAGCAAAAGGCAATGAATTCGCACACACAGCAGTTGCACGGCACAGTCTCGTGAGTCAGTTGCACGTATTGAATATGAACAGGCATTCAGTAGCACTAAGCCAATCCCAGCACTCAGACATTCACATGTGCAGGGGTAATCCTCTAACGATCCAGTCATATGCCACAGCTCAAATTCGGTAATCATCTCGCCTTACTTCCAGACAGGTCTTGCACGTACTTGCTGCGGCTACGCGATGATATTGAGTGTCTGGTTCTCAAGTCCCCGACACAGTACCAGCCCACCTACGCGAAATCAGAGGCCTTGGAGGACACGTTGTGTACCATGCTGGCCTACTTGGGTGAGACAGTTAAACCTCGTTTACACTGTTGCAGCCTTCAAGCTTTGGACCGTTCCCTTTGTCATTTTCGTCGGTGGCTGCCTGTTTATTTTGTCCTCTGAGTGCAGTAAATATATTTTGTCCCCAAGTGATGTCACCCACAATTACCCTACTACGCAAGCAGGGCTAAATTAGGAAGCACAATGTAATAGCCAAAGGCTGACTGAAGTATTTCTGAACCGGGCACAATTATTTCCCCCTACAACGAAACTGACATACACAGATCCAGGACGGTGGTTCTGCTACAATCTGGAGGCTGCGTATACAACAACCGTGATTGCGCAATCCCAACTTCAACCACAACCGTGTCCGGTGAATTTATAATTTTTAGACAATTACGAGTTCCTTCAGAAAACACGATGTATGGTACAAGATTCTTAGATAGATTAATCTCGGGAATATTACCTAATTTAGATATCATAGAATATTGATTTCCCCATTCTATACTGCGTTCATGAAGTTTCGCTTTTCTGAGGTTCTGTTTTCGAATATTCTGTGGCGCTACATGCCATACGTTTTTCTCTGCCAAATCGTTCCGAGATCACGCATGTTTCACTTTACGCACCTTCGACACCACAAGATACATCCTGTTTGGCATTCAGTGTCTACCTCACCTGTTGCCTATCTCGTCTGTCCGTTGAAAGTAGTGAGAGTGATTGCCAGTCTCTACTAAGACTGTAAGTATTTCGAGCCCGGTAGGCTGAAATGCACAACGAACAACTGCCAGTGTCAACAGAGCAAGGAAGAACAACATTTCGACAGGATAGTCTGAATTCAGCTATTCCGCGTATTTTTGTCAGCCTTTTGCATATACTTATAGGATTAGATTGATTGCATACAGAGATCATAAGGATGTAATATACTCTACGCGCATTTATATAGCCGCTACCTGAATGACACTTTCGTTGTTGTACACACTGCCGAGCAAGCAAAACCATCACTGTTGGTGCTTAGTAACTGTTACCCCGCAATCGAATTTACAGTGCAAAATGTGTGTTAAAACGCCGTCCAATTTTAGATGTTCGCTTTAAAGAAACTGTAATGGTACACTACCCCACGTTTGACATTTAGTGTCTTGTGAATTACAAACGAGCTCCGGTTCGTACCATCTTTGCGATAGCTCGCCAGCTATGCTCTGGGGAAGCGATTGCGTGTGAGCTAGAACGCGTCTCTTCTACAGTACGTGAAAATGGACGCCCCGAGTAGTTCATAGCAAAGCACTCAAGCATTAACGCAAAAACGGGGAACGAACGAGTGCTCGACGTGCCTAAGAAAAGTGTTCATAACAATACCATTCAAAGGAGACAAAACTGGCAGGAGACTCGGCTATGACCTCCGTCAAAGTGACAACTTAGGTAATATGATGCTTAACATCTGGTTTGGCACCGAGTTAAGAAGTTGCTGTTTAAATCCACCCTAAACAAGACAGATATTCGTGCTTCAACCTAGGTGCTGCCTGCGTAATTTGCTGTTGCCTGCACCGTAAATGCATTGTAAGTATGCGTTGGGGAGCCAATGTCATCGTTTAACAAGGCTTCAGGATCTCCCTGCTTTCTGATGACAACATGTATACGCGTAGCTTGCACATCGGCAGCAATGTATGTAGAAGATCGGATAGTTGACAGCCAGCGGAAGTCAGGTACAGTAAAATAGTCGTAGAGTCTTGCTAGGGTCCTGCAATCGGGCAGCAGACATCAATGGCTGTAGTCTCAAGCGTGAGAGCAAATGCTGCTTGTGACCCGATATGCATCAGCGTCCGGATGTTAAAAGTTGCTAGCTTGAATTAGGAACAGTGTGCTAGAAAGGCTTGGCGGTACTTCTTGTTGGTGCACCGTGGGACCTAACTTTTGATCCGTATGGAAGTACACTCGACCAAAGTGGCACGGGGTTGTGGACTCGGAAACGGAGGGGGATTACCAAGGATGGGGAGTTGAACAAGCGTTAAATAAGGTAACAGTAGTGCGGTAAAACGCGCGATATAGCGCGTTCGGCTGCCAGCACCTCGGCCGAGGATAGCATTGGCAAAGAGCAGAGATAGAGAGACAGCACAAAGTCGTCGAAGCATTTGCCATAAGTTGTGCGGTCATGTAACTTCCCCGTTGCTCAGACCTAGGAAGTGGGCTGAATTGGGGGACCCCAATAGGAACCTTTGATCTTATAGTTCTGGCCCGCAAGGCAGTGTGGAGCTTGACATATATTGCATACTGTTGTGAGTCGGCTAACACGATGATGATAACACGCCTTTTAAATAGGAACGAACTACTCAGGACGCCTAAGAAGCGCAAATGACGGAACGCGGGGGCCAGGATAAATTTCCTGGACCACCGTAGGCCGTAGGCCATTGACAGCCAGGTAGCGCATAGGCCATCGCAGGATCCGGTGATCATGCATGTAGATGATCAGCCATTACTTGGGTACTCTCTTCTGGTCGCATAAGTGAGTGGCCAGTGATCCTATGGCCCGTCATACTTAACAATGAACAATGATTTATCACGAGATAAAAGGAAGCGCATTACATGTACCAAAGGATGGTTGGTGTGCATATGATGAAATCGACACATATGTGGGTCATGTACCTATAGTCTACCGAGATGAATACGTTGAAAAATAACGTCAGCATAAAATATAAATCGAATGTAAACGTTCCAGAATACATTGGGGTGCATGGTCTTTGATATAGAGCGTGAGAAAAGTAAAATATGGTCGCTCCCTTGTGTCCACTTGATACAAAAATCCTGCAGAAAAGCATGATTGGCGTAATCCACAATAGAGGAGTTTAGGTAACAAGGCAATATCTCTCCGTTTTTTAAGTCAAGTTAGCGGAGGATACAACTGCGACTGGGAGTGCGTTCCAGGGTTGGCAAAGCCGAAGGGAAAAGTAATTCCGTGGAAACTCCAGATGGATAGCTTGTTCCAATTTCAAGCAGTTGCCCGTGAGCTGCGCGTTGTGGCTCAGTTTTAGCAAAATTTCGTACACTATCTCCGCGCAGCCTTCGGTAGCTTCCGCTGAAGACCCTAGCAACTTCAGCCTTCAGTGGTATGAGTGAGAGCGCAGCTGCTTTACATTATTCGTTGCTTTTCGTTTTGGTGCCTCCAATACATCAACATCGTGCATCAACAAATGTTGTCAAGCTTGGATAGCGTATTCAACGTGTGCGCGCAAGTAGGCATTGTGCATCATTGGGAAGTTTGATAGATCAAATCTCCCAAATGCCCTTCATAACAAGCCGACGTGCTGGTTGCCCCTTTTTGCAGCTACCTCAGCCTGTTTTGAACGGTAGAGGGCACTCTGTACGGGCACCCCAAGCTCACGTTCCTGGGATCCGGTCTGCGATTCGTGTGCCCCAAACAAAGACGTGCAATCATGTCTATGGCGTAATTGTAGCATGCGAAGTTTGACTAGGTTGAATGGTAGGGCGTTTTCTACTGACCAGTTCGACACCCTGTTAAGATCGCACTGGAACCGTTCGTGGTCTTCCGGTCCTCTGATCCTTTGCCGAATCTTCATACCGTCCGCATAAAATAGGAGATTGGAAGCAATTCATCTCGTCAAATCGTTAATGAGCACCAAGAGTAGACGAGGGCCAAGCAACGAGCCTTGTGGCACACCACACTCCACATCAATTACATAGGACAGAGATTTCCGGACTCTCACCTCCAACCAACAATCGTGTAGAAAATTGCTTATCCAACTCAAGCTTGTGTTGCCATTGAATGTTGCGAAGGAGAGTCGGGTGGTATAAGTGATTAAACGCTTTTGAGAAGTCCGGATAGATGACGTCGACTTTTGTTCCATCATCAACAGCTTCAGTCTAGCTACTGGGCATGATTAATAGTTTAGTAGTACATGAACGCCTTTGACGAAAGCCAGGTTGTTCTGGGGATATTAACGTGGCCCTTCAGATACTGCATTAGCGCATCCACGATAATTGATTCCATAAGTTTGGATAGTACAGAAAGTAGTTATTGGACGGTAGTTGGTAGAGTCAGTGCGGCTACATCCTCTATGTATAGTAGTGATGACTCCTCGTTTCCATACTGGTGGAATATGCTTCTGCTGTAGACATCATTAGTAGAAAACGAGCAGTGGTTCGGCTAGACCACATGCTACTGCGTGCAGAGCCTGCCTTTAAATGTTGTCCACACCAGAAGGACTGTGTATACGTAAGGATAACAAGTGCTCTAATACAGTTTTCGCAGTGAAGGTAGTGTTGTATTAACCCGACGGTGGAGTAACAGAAACGAGGATAATATGAGGGCTGGTTATCTGCTGGAAAGTTTGGGAGTGCTGAAGCCGTAGGAGATCCGCTGATTCCATTACTAACCACAAGTATCCATCAACTGTGACCTGTACTGGAATGGAGTGCTTTAGCTACCGAAGGCTGTTAACGTGTCTGTACAGAAGTTCGCGGTTCGAGCAGAATCCATTCATTACTCCTGCTCATGTGTAATCTTGTCCTTGCGGATCAGTTTGACACAGAAGTTAGGATGTGTCACGGATGCAAAGCAGTTTTTGGCATTCGGGCCGTTCTTTTGTGCTCGCCAAACCAAATCCCTCAGGGACATGCATTTATGTGTTCCGGTTCTCATAAAGGAATTATACTTGTTTTTGGGTTGGAAGGACTTCTGTTCCGAGGCGTGCGCTATTCGTGTGCTAAATGTTCGCGTAAACGTTTTCCCGGCAACATCTGGGGGGAATTCAGTTAAGAAAGTCCAAGATGTATCCTTAACAAGTATAGGTAACACATTACATTGCATGACAGTATGCACTTTATCATCCTCCTTTTCAGCATACTCCACATAGCATATTTAGTCAAAGAGTAGAGTTACGTGGTCACTGAGACCCACTGGCGTGCTTGTAACTATCCGGTCGACCACGAGTTCTTCATTAGGGAGCACAGGATCGAGTATCAACTGCTTGTTAGCAGTTCGAAATCTGGTGAGAAAATTACGTGGTTGTACGGAGCATAGCTAACAATTCGTTCTTGCTAGCGGTCATTAAACCGCGCACCATCGGTTGCTGGCTTTTCCATGTCATGCACATTGAAGTTCCCAGCGATAATAATATGGGTGTAGGACTTGTTCAAAGCAAACTGAAGGACTTGATTTAGTTTGGAGGCCACTCCCGACCTAGAGTTTGGTGGGCGGTAAATTACATCTAATAGACACGTGCCGTTGTTCTGCAACCATAGGCTGCGCCAAAGCGAAGGAGGCGGATTTCCGGGTGATCGATAACTTCATCACGGAGGTGCGTATTAGTGTAAAGGATTACATCCTCACCCTTTCAAGTTCTATCGTTTCGAAGCAGCGACATACTGCGTAGGTAGGTCTATGACTCGGTTATCTCAGGGTTTAACCAGGTCTCTGTAATCATGATGGGGTCCCGCTGTTGTGAGACATGGAGTTCTCTAAGTTCTACCGGCTTACTTAGAAGGCTTTAGGCGTTTGTGTATATACAGGATAGTGTTTTCGTTGTTAGGAGGGCGTTGGAGGATGAGAAACTTGTGTTTTTTTAAGCCGATTCTTAGGTGGCCGGCCTTTAATCGATTTTCGATTTTTGCATTTCAATCAAGTTGTACGGCATCGTTGAGTATTACTGAAAAGAAGTTTCTCTCGTGCTGCGCTCTATCCTGTTATTTGTCGTGGGTGCTGTTGTGTCGATCGATCCGCAAGACTGTGCAGCTAAAGAATTACAGCGCTTGCAAGTTCTATCGAATTGCTTACTACTCCTAGCCATGCGCCCTTCTGCTTTTAGCTAGATCTCCGTTGACAACCTGGCTTAAAACTTTGACCAACTATCCAATAGAATTTGCGTCACTCCCTCGTAGTATTATATTGCTTTCATTGATCTCGGACCGCAGACCACATAGTTAGGTAAATGCGAACGCCTCTCAAGGATTTAGCAATAACATAGTCACGATAATGTGGTTCGCGGATGCAACATTACTGCGCTCGGTCATGTGTTTGCGTATCATGATCAAGAGCATCCAGAAGTTTGGGAAAATCAGGAAAAAATACGGCTTTCGTGCTATCGCGAATAGGTTTGACGCGTTGGTCATCTGCTCCCTTTGGGAGTTCTTTCCAAGGGACATCGTGTAATATGCGCGCCGCCCATTGAGTTGGGAAAACTAACTGCTGAACGCAGGACAACCTCTGCTTCATCCTCTGAGTTTAGTGTTATCTGAAAAATTCGAGGATCATCAGAGTGGACTGACGTAAGCTGACTCGCCGCGCGTATCTGCATAGTGGCCTCAACCTGAACGTCAAGCAGATCGCAGTTGAAACTCCACTGGTTGCGATCGTCTAGCAACCAGCATTGTGTTGTGCTAGATGTAAATTAGGGAACATTGGTGCACACGAGAGTCAACGCAACATGGTTTAGTCTAGTGAGTTTCGGATTTAAATTTGTTGTTGCTACTTTGGGATGTTTAGAAGGTGCCAATGGAGCTGACGGTAAACACTGCGCCGCATTGCGGGTGCTCGGTAGGGAAGATGGATCTACATGTGTTGCTCCCGGTGTGTTTATCGTGGCCATCGATAGTATGTTACCTGCGTATTATCTGCTACGGATTGGCTCCGGCACTGAGCTGTCGGTTTCATGGATGACTCTCTAGGTAAAGCGTTTATGATTGGAGGACTGGTAGCAGGCAATTTTAAGGTTGGTCCGCTTATGGGATGAGTTGACCCAAAAGACTTAGGGGCGCAGGAGCTGCAGTGCGATTGCGAAGTCTAGCTCTCTTCTTTGGTTTAGAGTCAAAGCCCACAATGGGTGGATAAAGTATTAACGGGGCCATACTTACCTTCAATGGAGCGATCTTCGTATGTACAAAATGCGCGATCATCTTAGTCATCCTAGGGCACCTTTTCTTGAGCAAGCATTAAGAGTTGACGACTGGAATGACTTGATATGGTTGACAAAACCAAAATGTGCTAACGCCTATGTTTTTCACTCTAACTTCGTAGACGAATTTGCTTGTACTTTGCGAATAACTAAGATAATGCCGCTGGAAGAAGTTACCCTGATTTCATGGACTTTACTGCAATTCTTTGAGGAACATAGGCGACATTGCGCCCTCGGAATGCTTGTGGCTCTGTCATCATTTGCAGCAATGTCTATGCGAGTGGTACTGTTACCGGCGCTCAGTATTTTTGATTTTTATAAGCCAGGCTTTTGCGTGACACAAATACGCCAAATCCCGCATGCGAGTTGAACTTTTCAACCCCCAACAAGGTCAGTCGACCGTGAGGGATATATGTCTCACGGTCTGCCTAACGTGCGGCGCACAGACTGCGGGGTTCAGCGATCAAACCTCTCGCAGTTGAATGCACGCACCCACACAAAGCGGTGGCGTGTAATGATCGGCCTGCCTTAAACGACGATAAAAGTGCCGCGCTGATAAATTTCCATAAGTGCCTCCGAGGCGATGTTTACTACAGGAACGAACCAAAATGATCGGAGCCTCCAAGTCCAACTTTGCATTCGTTCTCGCTGGACCAAGCGTTGCTCGTGGATCTCAGTGGCATAGTGCTTATGGTGTCAACCATGAGCCACTAGACTCTGAGTTCCGGCCCAACTCAGGCTATCTCGAACTGATGAGTCCCAACCAGGACGAAACCGCGGTCTTCAGGTGCCAGTGTTGGGGTGAGCAACACTATAATGTTTCCATGATCAGAACATTGTCTTACTGCTACTTGCATGGATGGTCACCGTGTTTTTGAGAGTCACCCGCTTCTTCTGCTGAATGAGACCAAATTGTTTCTCGGAAAAAGACAGAGTGATTTGGTTAAACACGTAGCACACGATAAAGTAAAATCCAAGACTGAGAACTGGAACAAGCGTATAATTCACACAAGTTAGATCCAGGTGGTAGAAAAAACTAGGTACAACTCTTCGAACTTTCTCGAGCGAGTACACGCACAATATTGTGGGCGCAGAATTAGATTAGCCACAGAGGGTGAAGACAGATCCGGGTCAAAATGCTACCGTACACCCGGTATTTGACACAGCGACTTACGTGCAGTAAGTGCCTTACTGTGGAGCCATGTGACCGCCTCAAAAGGCCCTACGCTCTAGAACGCTGCCGCTGATTGTCTGCGACTGCTTCTTCATTGCGCCTGCGAGGAGCCGAGTCTTATTCACAGGTACCTTTGCAAGAAAGGCGTTTCTCTTTCTGCAACCTGGGGACGCACTCAGTGGCGTACATCTCCACCAAACCAACCAGTAGATACCGTTTCATGGCTGGTGTCAGTTGTTGTCTCCCGACGGCGTAGCTAGGGTCCGAGGGACAATGAACACGTCCACTTTGATGCATATTCTGACATGACAAAATGACGACTTTAATTGCATTTGTGTTATTTCTTTGTCTCTCCCTTTTCAGCTTGTCTTCTTATTCTAACAACGGTCTCATACCCGAAGCATACCATGTCACTAAACATTTTCTTACTTTTATGTTTGTTTAGTGTTATGCAATGTTTTGCTTCTTGTATCTTGATACAGATCATAATTTTGTATTCTGGCACATAGTTAAGTTGTTCCGTGCATTCAGCTGGCGTGTACTTTTAATGACGAGGATCATGACAAAGGCTGCAGATGCCTTGTGAGAGTCAGATATAAATCATTTGTGCAAACGGGTCTATCAGTGAGCATACAACAGACGAACCTCACAACACATGTGCACCAATGTAATGTAGTACTAAACTGGATAAGGGAGCGCCGTGGCCAAAATAAACTACCAACGAACGGTTAATGCACGGGCAATAAGCGAATAACAACCGATCCCGTATTGGTCCTTGGTCGTTCCCGCTTAACTAATTCGGCTCCTAGTGGGTTAATTAAAAGTGATAGGCTCGTCTGTTTTTACACTAGTGCCCAGGACATTTCCTGCAAGTTGGCCATCTGAAAGACCGCTAAGTGTCCAAACAATGTGACATCATCGCTGCCACTGAGATATGGTTATAATTCATAGGGCCTATATCAAACTTGCTCATGAACATATCGCTCATCCAACATAAAAGTACAGAAACTAAGAGGTTTATTAGTGTATTACCAAAATGACCTGCAGTGTAAGGCAATGGAAAATACTGATTTACCTATCCGCCGTACAACTTGCTGCTGCCTACAGCTAGGAAAATGAAATTATACACACAGTCTTTGTGTAACGTACATAAATAAACCATAAATGGACCAATACTCAGATAAAAACAGGAACTGAAAACATGTTATTATAGGTGATTTCAACTTTAATTTTTAAAAACACCATCCAACAACATTTAAGAACCCATTTGCGGTAACTTATCGGCGATAGCTCACATTACAACCAGCGCATTTTGCTCACTCGGATCAGAACAGGTGAAAAGCCATATCTACTGGACATTTTGTAGATTAACGGAGGGTATATGGTTAAAACATTAACATATGACCGTATTAGGGCGCATAAATTCACACTAATTACAGAAGCAGAGCTTTAGACACTAATATAAAGGATACTATTGTACAGTTAAATATGCTGCTTTATGGAAAGGGACTTATCGCATGTGCTTGTATGGGGGCTGTTTGTTCACTTCTGACTTGGAGCAGTTGGGTGCGACGACGATGGCGAACACTGAGAACGTGGACAAGGACGTGCGAGTCAGTTATCCGGTAATTCAGTCCTACATGTTGCGTCCATGCTGCGTAATCCATGTCCGTTCTGTGAGTGGTTATACTACTTAAAGCACGTGCTTAGATGCACCGGCATGTTAACTGGTTGAGGTCAAAGGTTGTTTGGACATCTGAGAGTTTATCACGTGGTTTAGATCACGAGGTGTGCTGAGTGAGCGTAGCGCCAGTTAGAGTAATACTAGTCCGATGGAAAGTGCACTTTCAGAAAACATTGCCTTAGAAAGCTGTAAAGGGACCCATTAGGCTGCAATGCTCATTTGATCACAAATGTCATTTTAACTTGTAATATTTCTCGATGAAAAACAGATGTCGTGTGCCACAATGTGCGTTGCCATCTCTTGGTTCACACGGAAAACATTGCAAACTGGTATTTTCTTGCTTACGAACCCCGGCGATTGCCCGGATACAGTACCTTAGCTGTTTACTGGACTGAGCAAGGATAATTCAAAAACAGCGTTTTGCAATGAGCCCAGAACTACATTTTTAGTAATGCACGTGAAGTGAACATGAATAGCAATATGAATTGCAGCGTGGCGCTGGAATCACTTATCCCTAGTTCCCGAAAATCGAGACAGCCAGTACTTTAACAAAATCGCTGCATTAAAGTGCTCCGAGTAAACAAGGTGGTGCGTCAACAGAATGTGGTAAAAGACTTCATTGCCAACCACAATTTAATGTATAAATTGACCAATAGTCTACGCTATGTGAGTCAGAGATTTCCTCCACACCGCACAGCTAACGTTCCTGAAATTACGGTCAAGGAACAGCTAAGTATAAAAGTTGCAACATGCTCCCACATTTCATTGGATTTCGCCCCCATTCTAGTGTTCCTGCCTTTATTGCCCCATTCTACTTTGACCCGTGTAAACCCATGTTACAACTGAAGCTGTATTGCAGAAACCAACATGTCTGCAAAACAACATGCAAACTAGAGGGCATGTTCGCGCTAAGGGTCTCAGAGCATAAGCAAAGAAACCGTAGGAAAGTTGTATCAGTTCTTTCAACTGCGCTTAGATAATAACCATGTCCCAACCAGGTGAAAACTTAGGCTATTAACTCCAACACACGAAAGAAGAAACAAACCTGAGCTATGGAACTACCACCAATAATTGGTTATCCGCGTGCTGGTCAACTTCATGGAAGTTATTATTGCTGGTGACGTGAGCGACTATTTTAAAAACGACGACAATGGCTCTCCAGAGCAACATGGTTACCATCGATAGCGATCAATCACCGCCAAATTATCCATGGAAAGAGCGACTGTACTAAGACTCTGGTGTGGGCGTTATTTTACTCTAGCTGGACGTTTCAAGTGTTCAGATATCCAGCTAATGAAAATTTTCATTGCTAACCCCAGCATTACATAGTTTGTGATCCCACATTGGGTGAAATCATAAAATTCTTTCTTCAGTTTCACTGAAAGGTCAAACTTGGATGCAATTAATTAACTTTCACTTGTCGTGCCGCAGGGATCATTATTAAGACTACAGCTATTTTTGGTGTTTATCGCTACTCTTACAGTAATTACGGCCCTATTTTCTTAACATTTATCAGCGGCTTAAATAAATAAAATGGAGTTAGAAAGATACCAATATGTGTGACCTATGTACGATGCACCAGTGGAAAGCCTATCGTCTACTACATTCTAGTGAGGATATAAATAGGGTACCTACTTTACCAATAGTTCTCAACCTGAGTGCAATTACTCCAAGGAGATAAAATGGAATCTTACGGGGGTAAATAAAAGCATGAGGATGGGGTCAACAATCTGCCACCAAACTAAGCTAGTGACCAATTTATCTGTACCAAAACATGTAACTAACAAACCAACTAATCACTTTTGATTGACCATCAGTGGCTAAGCAGTAGTGAGTGGTTGGTGAATTTGACACGTTACGGTACTAAATTTTACTGCCTGAATTACAAATACAAGGAGGCAAAACAACATAACTGGATGGCGCTGCTATCGGTTTGCTTGTCCATGGTCGTTCTTTTGAGTCAAGTAGTTGTTCGTTGGGTCGAATTACAGATTCTGGTGAAAACTAAGGGGGAAGCATAGGTCAGTCGACCAGGTAAAGGAGCGAGCGGATTTGGGCAATTTTGTAGGGATAAAACAGCCGATCAGTGTTCAGGTCGTATCGATACAGAGTGTTCGTGGAAAGCTGTCAGTCAGAAGAGATTTGGAGGAGATGGTTGAAGCAAATGAGAAACCATTAACATCTGCTCCTGTTTATCGGTGTTATCATAGTAAACTAAAAAACAAAGGAACTTGAAGCGGGATGCACAATGTGGAAATATACCACAAATTGTTAGAATTAAGTACTATCAACCGTTTCATTAGCATACAACGCCTCATCATTACATAAATTTGGTTCAACAATAAATGTTTTCTTTATTTGCATGATGGAAGTAATTCGAAATAGTATCCATTTTTATAACATAAAGTAATCAGCTATCCAAATAAACGTTTTGGTGGTGTAATTGTTTATAGCGAACCAGATTTGTGAATAACCGTCTCAAAAAGCTTTAAAACCACTACTCTATACGGGGCTATCCAATCTGCACCTACAGGATGTGCGCGCATGTACGAAAGCGCCTTCCGGTTGAACGAGGTCTATTTGTAGAAAAGAAGCTTGCTAAAATTAATCAATGAACATTAAATTTATACAGGTTAAGCAGTACGGCTTTACAAGCCCCGTTAAGTATTTTGGTGGGATTATCATAAAGCAATAATAACAACAATATAACAGTTAGTACTATAGGTCTGAAAAGAGGGAATTATCGTTTGCTATGCGGAAGACCTACAATCCGCGTCGTTTTACAGCACCCACAGGTAACACAAAATAAATCCAAGGTAACTCCTAGGAGTAGGATGGAGCAGTGGTGTAAATAACAAAGTGTACTTGGATGAGTATGTCATTCAATCGTCTTTAAGATATTTTTAATGTCGGTGCAGTGACGGCCGATCCGGGGAGAGCAAATCATGAATAGCACACATGACAAAATCGAAATGCTTGCGGCAGTTCCACGGTTATACTGCGATGCGTTTCAGTGAGTGACTTCTCAAATGTGTTGCTGCTGAGTTGTAGTAAAGGGTGCCACAGATGACTTGCGTTGTGTAAAAACTAGTATGTCGTTGTCAGGTCGCTTCATAATCGGCTATATCGTCCGGTAAAACTTCTAAATCGGTTCAGTCTTTGTTCTTCTGGCATATTGCGTTTCTAATGACGCACTGGCTTGCCTGGTGTTGAGGCTTCTCAAGTGCATTGAGATCGTGTTTCAGTCATGGCTGCTAAGCTTGCATTGCGCACGCGACACATGAGCGAACATGCGCACTGAGCATCTGTCGAAAAATAAACGTGAAGCTCCTGTGTAATCCCCTGTAGGTTAGCATTTTTAGGTGGGCTGATGTCCCATTTTTGCAAAGCGTCACCTGGAAGGTTTTCTCGAGGTTTCCGCCTATGTCCTAATGATTGCAACGCTGTCTGCTCTGACTGAACCCAACGTTTTAGTATGCTTGGGCAGTATACGTTATAATTTAACGAGAGAGGTAGTGTTTTGACACAGTGCGACGAAATAATTTTTAGAAAAAATGCCCCTCGAATGAACGACCGCTGTTTAAAAGGTCTATTTCGAAGCTCTTGGCTAACAGGAGAAGGATGCTTTGGCATTCCACGCAGAAATGGGCTTGGATGATCTGCTAGCAGTGACCTTCCGAGATTTTTGTTCTCTATTGTCCTGTGCTCTATAAGACTTTAAGAGAGTTGCGTACACTACCGCAACAGTGTTGTAAAGGCTTTACAGAGGATACAAGGTTTGTTACACAAGTCGTGTATGCCAATGTTCCTCTAATAATTACGGGTTCGCTAAGGTGTACAGAGTTCGGCTAACGAGTAACACGCACTAGGTTTGTAGGTATGGCTCCGACGTTTATCAACTTTCACAGTGAATTCCACATGTCTTGGTCGTCAGACAAATTGCCCCACAATGTAATGGCAGTAGATTGCGGAACAATTGTGAACATAACAGTCAGCGGTTTTTTGTTGGATGCCATTTTTGTTAAGGTGTAACCTCGGGCGATTATTGGTCCTGACTTTTATCAAGTGTTATTGGTCTACTGTTTGTCTCTGTTTGCGCTAGAGGTGTTTGCAAAAGGTGATATCCACAACGATCGCTGCGTAAGTGACTTAATTCCCGGGGGACTTGAACCCAAGCCCAGTCACTTAAGATGTAAATGCACGAGGCTCCTGTTCATCTCCCCCATCATGGTTAATAATATACATTTTAAAGTCTGCGGAATTCGATGGCTTCTATGTTGCGTGTAGTGCTTGATTTTCATGGACTTGAGCACCGGCTGATACTCAAAACTTTAGTCCCTTTTTGCCTGCCGTACCTACAAATTTTCAAAAATTAATGTCAAGGAATCTTGCCTTTCGTATTCCAAGTGAAGCCAATTGTACCCACTTGCTTTGCTTTGCCACTTCGTGGTCCCGGCGCAGTCGAGCTCCCTCTTACATGCTCTTAACCTTTACACGCTTTTCAAGTTCCACTGCTAACCGGTCGCAATTTTGGAGTAGGGTAAGCATACAATTGACTAATGGGATATTTGCACACGCGTTAAAATATCAGCAGACGTATTGGGAGCTATTTGGTTCGCACATCGCTTGTTGTGCACTATTTACACGTTTTGGCTTGTAACATTTGGAACAATGGGAGCAGGCTAAACCTAACATTAAAAATCCATTGCATCGTCCCAACCCGCAATTACGTATCGCCTCGAGCCATTTCGGATTCGTTTCTACTTGATTTCTGCTACGCAGCATAGTACCGTCACTTGACACATTGCGTTATTTGAGGTTGTGTATTTTACTGTCTGGCCGGTTGCGCATACCAGTCAGGTTGATGTGTTAGAAAAGTCAGGTGTGTGCGGAGTAGCGGGGGATGTAGTCGCGCTGGTCGGCGTGGTTTCTAACGCCGGCGCACTGGCTGACAAGGTCTCAAAGCGGCTGATTGGCCTTGAGTGATCAATCAATTCCAACTGTATACTCAACGAGCAGCAATATACTAGGAAATGCGAGACAACTAATACAAATTTTATTGGGGAAGAACGGCTTTTGATTGACTTGCTCGCTTAAAGGAAGATCATCGGAACATCTGTAAAATAATATCAATGTGCTTGAAATTAGAGTGTTGCACCCTTAAGATACAGCAACAAAATCCTTCACTAGCACAAATGTTAATCGGACGTTGAGACGAATAGGAAATTCGGGAGGATTAGTAAGCACATTGTAGAGCTGATATTTCCGAATCGGTTGATTGCAACCTAAACGATCTGCTTGAATCCTGCCCGCAACGAGCTAAAGGCACCACTACCTAAATAATTAAATGCATCGAAGAACCTAGTGATTTGTCACCAGCAAAGGCTGATATTACTGTGAGTACTAAGCAGATGTAACGGACGAATGCGAAGCGATCCCATGCCAGTGCAATAAACATTGACCGCCCTCATCAAATTTGCTGACATGCAATGAATCTCAGCCATGATACCATGCTCAAATGTAATCGCCTGAAGCTGAATGAACAGTGGATGTATTAGACTTATATTGTCACTCAGATAGTGCCAACCATGAAACTCTCTCAAGGCCTCAGTAGTTGCTGGCCTCCAGCACTTCTACATAAGCTATGATATGGTACAGTCTATTTATGATCCGCTCTTACTGGATTCATTTGGAACCTATATAACAAAGCTACGGTAATAAGTTAGGGTTTTTTCTCCTTTTTTCACAAAGCTGTTGACCAAAACTGATACACATATTTTTGCGAACCAAGGTACTATTCGTCTTTCTTACTGTCGTCATGCAGCGGTGCATTTAAAATATCAGGCTTTTAAAATATTGACGATCATATTTCCTAAGTTCCTGTTTTTTACATAGAAAGTGGCTTGTTATGCACCTGCATTTTCCCCGTTGATATCCTTTTCATTTCTAAATATTCGTGGTATTGACATGACATATGACCTTGGTCGTTTCACTTCATTGAAATCCAGTGCTCCACACGGACTGTAGAGAAGGGCGTCCTTACACATTTACATCACTATATTCAATCCAATGCTCAGCGAGTATATACTTCCGCAGGTTGAATACGCAATTAAAGCCCGAATGCTTTTCTATGACACGCTCGCACTGCTTCACAGCAAACTCAACATCGGTCTTTCAATCACTTGACTGGTACGAATTGTCTTTCCTTAGAACAGAGGCTGAAACGAGTGGCAGTATTCGGAAAACCATATCGTTCATTACTGGAAGACCTGATACTGGCTTAACTGACACTGCACAATACAATTTATGTGCGTGTTCTTTGCTTGAGCTCAGCTGTGATACCGACCTGAGAGACCACAAATTAATATTATCTGGGCAGTGCAGTCATCTTGAATGTCGAAGAAATTAGTTTGTAGGGATTCTGAAATATCAACAAAACGCGCCCGCAGTTGGTCTTTCTACACAGAAATATGCCTCTGTAAAAGCCGGGTTGATGACGCACTTAGTCGCCTATATTTTGCTACCAAGAATTATTATTCTATACCACGTTTGGGTAAATGGTCACCTACATAGCGGAGTTGCGTGCTGAATTTACCGAACTTAAAAAATTCCCAAGCGGTCCCACGCTTAAACCTGCCTGTTTTCTGTAGACTGTTACATATTCGGAAACTAAATGGAGATGAATGTCGTGGCTATTTCATGTTTCATATCTTCCCTAATTAGCGGTAAAAGTTACATCAATGGCCCTGTGCATATAGACAGAGGCATGAGTTTAAATACGGTACAGTAAGTGACTAATTAAGCACATGATTTAGATTTCATAATTTTTGCCATGAATTTCGTTTGACGGCATTGCCACGTATCATCCAACCATTCCTCAAGAAATAATGTTTATTAGTGCTCGGATAGCACTGTTCCGATATGGGATCGGGAGATGTTCAGTGATCCTATTTCGTTATCGCTCTGATATGCGAGGCACCCATGGGCACAGGCAAGCTGACTAAACACACGATGGTAAAATGTTTCACCATTTTTCAAAGAGGAACGCTATCGCCAACTGATCTTCCAGATCCCTGTAAACTTTAACCGAACTATGCTAGGAGTGTATCCACTGTGACTCGGTTTGTCGCAATTTTCTGTACATTAAACTGAATCATCGTTCATATTATATAAAGTCGTCATTAAAGCCATCCTTACTGCGCTGGTTGGGGGGTAAAGTACCTGGGCTGATCTTTCTGTTAAGTCTGTAAATTTAAGTGGCGCACTAAGCGAAGCAAGTGCTCTACCACTGATCGGTTCCAAATATGTTCCAAGATATTGGCGCACTAAGCATTGAGATGCGGTTAACCATGAGTAGATAATGAGAGACGTCTGGATTCACTGGATAAACATACCAACTTGTATGGATTACGAAATGCTTAACAAAGAAAATATATGCAGATTGTTAAATGGGCTAGAATTAACAGGAAGACCAAAGTAGCAAGATTCGTCTTGTCTCCAAATATCGTGCTCCAACTATACCTAGGACTGAGTTAACAGAATGCTTAGCTAACCCTTCATGGAACTTCTTTACTGGCTCAGGTCAGCATTGGTCACGGGCAATGTGAGTGAAACTGTACCTCAGAAAATGCTGATTTCCGTTTTGCTCTCGCCAATCATTGTACTCCACGACGCGTCTCGTCCTTGTTTAGACTCATCGAGTGTAGATATCCTAAGCTGTGAGTGACGTTCTTCACAAAGTGTTTGAGAGCTATCGCCATAATCATTAACAATTACCTTCCAATATTTATGCCGAGTTCTGTTGGCAGAACTCAGCATCCTTGTGACCATGGTGATAGTTGTCAACCGCCATGTGCCGAGTCCTACTTAAAGCTCAGGCTATCTCTACCTGATGAGTTTAGACAAGGGTGAAACGTGTCTTGGAGTGCAGGAATGGGAGAGAGCGAAACCGAAACCCTTCACACCCGAAACAGTCCCATTAATCAAAATGTTAACCGACGCCACAACTGAGATCACGCGTCCCAATCCACAACACGGTGGGTGCTCCAAAACCCTACAGTGAACCTTATAAAGGATATGCATTATTGTGTACAGTGGTGTGGGATCAGGCCAATTAGTTGCCCATATGCTGTTGGTTTGCTTTATGCTATAAAATACAGCGCGAATAGGGTTACATTAGAGACACACTTCTTTCGATTCTTAGTGTCACCGTTGATCAGAAATCGTCTCCATGAGACAGTGCACAGGTAAGTATGTTGAGACGAGTGTGGTTAAATTAATTATCTCGAGCTAATGCGATATAATGTCGTCAAGCTAGAATCATTATGGTTAGTACAGCAGTTTAAGTTGGAAGGGGAGCATAATGGTTTATAAAGAACAAAGTAGCATTTGCTTAACAAGTCTTGCTGGCTGACTTGCCGAACAACCTCCTTGGGGTGCAAGCTGTGTGGTTCGGGATTATCCCGTTCCAGCGAATGCTTCGGAGGCAGTATTCGATGACGTGGTGGGTTTCGCCTGAAAAGTGTTCTCCTTATAAAAAGCCACATCCGTCCGGTTAACAACACTGTTATGCAGCGGATGTTACCCGCCACTAAATAAAGTCACTGCCGCTTGCCTCTCTTTGAGCGGCATTGCAATTCATGGGCGTGTTTGGCCCCTGGTCATAGGCGGTCCTAAAGGCATATGAACCACTTGTTTTGTCACCACCACCCAACAGTTTGCGATACACTCATATCGCTCTGCTGCCTAGTAAGTTAGATCTTAGATCAAAGACTTGGGGTGGGGCCCCCTAAGACAACCCTCTACTTCGGCTTGGGCAACCGGGTATTATCACGCCCACTGACGAACAAGGAATGGATTACACTACTGCTTTCCCTCTTGCTATGTCTACTGGCTTTACTGCCTCTGCTACCCAACATCTGCTCACAGATTCTCTCACGTCCCATTCTTCGACTGCGCCTAGGTTTTCCCCGGTCACCGTCAACAACAGCTCACTGGTCGCATCTGAGAGAGTTCTTAGCCAAACGTTTGGTGTTCTTTGCCTGGTGGTCACTACATCCTCACATTCAACCAAAGCTTAAGCTTTCCTCCCTCCTGGTTTTTAATTCAACCTGACAGCGTTCAATGTGCGCACTCTGATGCGGGTCGGACGACAAACATGTCTGGCCCGCACACTTGTGACACTCTCGGTGGACATCTATTGCCTTTTTAAAACCAGGTTACAAGACTCCAGTACCGTCATCAGAATGATATCTGCGGTAAGCACTAACGTCAAATACCACTTGCGTCGTTCCGTAGATCCAGAGGCCGCGGCTTCTGGCCAAGCTGGTGTCGGGGTCACTGAATTCACTTTGCTTGACTGAATCCCAGTCAACAGTCGGCTATGGGCAGTCAGACTACGAGGTTCATGTAAGTTAATAAGCGTCGAGGTGTTACGAGTGCCTTGTTTGTCATCGCCCACACACTTACAGACTGCAGCCGGGATGTAATCAAGGATTGTTTTTAACGACAACTACATGAGCTTCTGCTTTCCGCTAAGAAGTCTGACATTGTCATTCTTGCCGGAGATATTAACGCACGAGTGGGCAGCCTGCCACCAAGTAAGCACCATATGTGGGGTAGTTTTGTCCTCGATAGTTGCCGATCAGCCAATGGAGACAGACTACTGACTCTTTGTTCTTATCATCGCTTGTTTCTTTATAGTACAAGTTTTCGTCATTCGAAAAGACAGAGTGCTATCTGGCGTCCGCCTTCTCAAACACAAAAGTAGTCCCAGCTTGACTACCTAGCAATATGCTACAAATGGCGCGGAAGCGTAACAGACTGTCGATTGCACTGGTCAACTTGTCTGGACTCCGATCACGCATTGGTTCGCGTCAAAATTTGCATGCGTTTTGGCGGATCATCCAGACGGAAGCACTACCGACCAAACGTCGGAAATCCGCGACATCCTGCTGCGTTAGCTAAGTACCAGGCTTCTCTGTCAACACTAGTTGCTTCATCCTCTGACGATAGTCTCAAATTGCAAAAGATGCGCATCAAAGACGTTTTAATATTTGCCAATGCTTAAGCTGTGTATTTGCTTGTCATCCGCCAAAATCTGGATAATCACTGCCTCCTTGTTGCTGATGGACAGAAGCCACTTGATCGCAGGCGACGTCAGCTTTAGTGAGGAAAGCTGATCTTTTGATTGAACGTTGCGTAGAAGCTTACAGAATAACCGTGAGACCTGGTGGTATGAACGCGCTAGAGAGCTTGGACTTGCTAATCTCTCTGGTAATAACAGAATACTGTTTCGCCTCATTCAACTCACTGAAGGCTTCCGATCCTGAATAAGCCAAACAATCTACGAAGACGATGGCTCCCTACTCACTAATCTTTAAATACGGTTGGAGCGATGGGCCGAAGATTTCCGCTCTCAGTTTCATAACCGCAAGCTCCATCAGTTTCCCTTGGGGTGCGCACTGGTGATGAGTCGACTATCCCAAATGATCCTCTCTCTCACCAGCAAATCTGGCGGGAACTCTTCTGCCTAAAGCGTTATAAGGCACCAGGCCCTTATAGTCTACCTCGTGCTCAATTTAAAGGTGCAGGCTCTTTGCTGGTTCGGGAACTCACCGCTTCGTTCTCAGAAGTCTGGGCAAAAGAGGAGATTACATCATCCTGGAGTGAGACGATAGTCGTTCCCATCTTCAAAAATGGCCTGCGCACAAAGTGCTCTAAGTACAGGGACATAAGTTTGGTTCCCGTGGTTTGCAAGATTCTGGTGTCCATCATTCTTCGCAAGCTATCCTTAACGCGTGAATTACTACAGCGAGAAGAACAGACAGGGTTCTGCCTTGGTAGCGGCTGCATCGTTCAAATTTTCACACTCCACCAGATTTGCGATGTCCGCTATGGTTATAAAAAGCCAACGATTGTTGTGCTCTTGGAAATGCGTGTTGTCTTCGATGCTGTCGACCTGGCTGAATTTTGTCGCTGTCTGTTGAGGAAAGGTGTTCCAGGGAAGTTCGTTTCCATTCCGTGTGCTCTGAATAGTTTGACCTCAGGGAGAGTTAGGACTTATGGAAAGCTTTTACCTTTACCTTTCACCTCAGTGGGGTTCAAAATGGAGGCCCTGTCTCTCTATTCCTCTTCAAATTTGCCACTTAGGATGTCCTCAAAAATGCTCTAGAAAACTTGCTGAAAGCTGGCGTTGAGCTCCTTCCAGGTAGTCGGGTGGTTGATTTGGATTACGCTGATGATATCGTCTTGTCGGGTGACGGTTCGCAGGCTGTTCAGCTTGCCCCTAACCACCTGGTGATTGAAGTGTTGAAGTATGGCATGCACTTTTCACCATCCAAGTGCAAAACGCTTCTGCGGGACTGGTATACGCCCCTACCTGCAATCATCATCGATGGGGAAACGTTAGAAGGGGTACAGAGTTTGGTCTAACTAGGAAGCTGCATAACTGCTGGTGAGTTTGTTGGAAACGACATTTCGATGCTTATCTCAAGAGCTCTTCTCGCCTTCTTCAAGCTGAGGCATTTATGGCGCCGCCATGACATCCGTCTCTCCGTCAAAGGAAGGGTCTATAGGGCTACTGGCCACCCGGTATTATTGTACGGTTACGAGACGTGGTCTGCTCGTACCGATGACCTACGTCGACTGTCTGTCTTCGAGAACCGTTGCTTGCAGTCCATCACCCTTGTTTGGTGACTGAACCGTGTAACCAACGCTGAGGTCAGACAATGTGTCTTGGGTGGAGTCAGCCATTCCCTCGACAATTTTCCCTCCAGCATCACCTGACTCGGTCCAAATACTCCGTGCGACGGATACATCTGTCGTGTACGATTGCTGTCGATGAAATGTTTGCTGTTAGGGAGCACTAATATTAGAGTTGTCCGCATAACACACCAGATCCCCGGCAATGATGGAATCTACGACGTTGGACAGGCTGAGCAGAAGAAGCCGGGCTCGAAAGTTGCGCACAATAAAAGCGCTCAAGAAGATTGCGCACTAGGAAGAATGCGCACATACGAAAGCATTCCCATCAGCCAGTCTGTTGGTGACTTCCGTTTAAGATATTCGGGTTCGTTAAACTTTAACGAACATAGAAATCATATCATGAGAAAGAGTAAGCAGTCAGTCGGACTCATATGCCACCTACTAACTTCGAAAGAAACTAGACTAATTGTTTTCAAAATCAGTCGCAGGCTTTTGCTTGAATATTGCTGTGTTACGTTCAATAACTTGCGAAAGTGTAACTTGAGGGCCATTGAAAACGTTCAACTCGCTTATAAGAGGCGTATATTTGGTTATTTAACCGCTCTTAGATACAGAGATAGGTGAAAGGAGCTGAATCTTGAAACACTGTGGTTACGAAGAATGCAATTAAATCTGTGTTTCCTCCACAAACTCGCTTGGCGGAAAGCATATGTTGGAACCTATCAATTGCACTTTCGGGATAATACCATTTCTGAACTGCGAGATAGTGAATGTATATTCTCTTTACCTAAATTCAAGACCAGTTTAAGGAGAAATTTCTACCTTCTTAGGTATGGCTCCATATGGAATAAGCTGCCAAAAGAGATTAGATGTATTGAACATTTTTGCATGTTCAAGAAAATGATAAAGGTTTATCTGTCAACGGACAGAGTGAAATGGATCTTAAAAATTCAACTTGATGATGAAAAGCTGTATGAAGAAGGGCCGGATCATGTATGATACCGGAGAACATCGACTCGAAACATATCCAACAAATGCACCAGAGCAAACATGATCATCTAGGATGAGCTGTTACAACCGTTTCTTATACTATTCTTTAATGCTACTTCTTATGCGGTTTTACTCCTTTCAAACTTAATTCATACCAACTGTCTTCTGTTTAAACCCGAGAGCAAAATTACTTACTGGCGTGGGGCCGGGAACTGTGTTCGTAATTCTCCCCACAAACTGATTAATTCATAATCTTGTTCTGCGGTTCCCTTCGCTATATTTGTTCTGTAATGCTACCCAATTCCCCTAATTTCCTAGAGTTAACAGTCCAGAAACATATACTGGAATTCAGTGATGGCAATAACGGATTTCCTAGTTGACTTTTTCCCAATGGACAACTCGTACAGTTATCTGTCTCCGGCTATCATGCCGCACAATTTGATGGTATGATCGGCTCGATCCAATTTTATACTGATGGAAAACATACCTGCTTATTTTTGGCATTGTTGCTATAATATCGCTTTCACAAATTTCTCTTCTTGTACATTCTTCCTTATTTCATTGTTGGCCCCGACTGGGCTGGTCTCCTGAGGTGACGGATTATAGCTTCCAGATTATAAACGACTTTACCTATGCAAGTCACATTCTCACAAACAAACTGGCGTACAAAAGATGTGCGATAATTGAATAATCCGCACGGCGGACCGGGCCGAGGCTTCATCGCCCATACTTCATATATAAAAGCAGCCCTAAAATGACCACAACATATGACAAACAGGTGATGGCTTATATGCCACTATGCCACACCGGCACGCCGCCAGGTATAGCATGGAAGTGCGGACGAAACTTTCGAGGAATACCATGCATGGAAGCAGGTCCCCTGGGGACGGTTCCACGAGTGGCCGTATTAATTTACTTGGACATTTGTTTAAATTTGCGTTTGTTATTGTTCCTGGCTTTTCAATTTCTTTAATACCTTAAAATTGCCAATTACTTTAATACCCGTTTTGGATCCATTGTAAAAAGCGTGAACAAATTGAATATTTTTTGCAATCCTGTTATACACCTTGATCAGACCACATAGTTGGACTGCAGCTGACATCGCCGAGGACTATAGCATTTAGTTATTTATTTATTTTTATTCACACACTTTGGCGACTGCGCACAGGGAAAGTTGCGCAAAGGAAAAATTGCGCACACTAAAGGTAACTAACATTTGGCAAGCTAATATCTTGATCACTGTTACGGCTACTATTAGGGAGAGCGGGCCGATTCACTAAACTAACGCACCAGTTGGGTATCATTAGTAAGGGCGATGGGCGGAATAATTCGTGATAGTAACCGTGGTTCTAAAATCGTAGTTTACAAAAAGCGATACGATGAACCTTCGACTGAGTGAAAAGACTCGCAAACAGGACAACAGTAACTTCACGAATAATCTGATTAAGGAGCGATAAGGAACATTAGAGGTACCTGATTAATGATACTTTCGAGCTTCACAATTGTTGTGTGAAGCACTTTGTCACGGATAACCCGTTTTCCGAGTAACTCAAGGAGGATACGTCTATGGATCAAATTAGATGCTCTCAGACGCCGGTGAGATGACTTCCGTAGGGTGGGTCTAATATCCATTCACAGTTACTTTCGCTCAGTGATATGTGCAACTTGTCATGATCCAATGACCCAAGCACTGCTCCCAGGTCGCTTTTGGCACCCCTAAAATTTAGTCCGTTTCGCTTTAGATCTTTAAAAAAATCTCGTCACCAATTAAAGTGTGCGAATGCTCATAAGAACGAATCGGTATTCATAGCTTTGGTGATTTCAACAAGATAAACACTCACTGAAAGACATGCAAATGACAGCCATAGCGTTTTTGCGTTCTCCGTCTTAACTTGACTAACAGGGGACCAAAATATTTGACCCCAACTGCAATGGATACCGGTTGGAATACCAGAGAGCGGTCCTTAATCAAAGATGCCATCCATTTTCGCACGGCGCAGAATGACAGATTTTACAACGTGTGCCCCGCTCCAATAAAATTGAGGTAACTTGGAGTGTACGTGAGTAGGTCCGGCTTGCCTGTTTATTTCATGACAATCTAAAATAATTAGATTGCTTTAAGAATGTCTGGTAGGAAGGAGTATCGGTGCTTGGTGTCGTATGTTACTAGTGCTTAGTTGGATCTTCTACCTACTCCTAATTAACCTTCGCTTATGAGTGAGCAGAGTCTTTCAGCTAGCTGCCCGATCACTTAAGGCATCCCAAGGACTCGTTTGGGCGACTAGATCTCAGTGCATGAGGCTCGTTAGCGAATGAATCCTGTTGGACAATTTTACATGTTTCGACTGCAGCTATTTTAAGTTCATAATTCTTCAAAGGTTCATCTAATGTGCTAGCAACGTCCTCTGGAATTTTGCATCAGGTATTTCTTGAATCTGAGTAGAATGGCGGTACGCCGCTTGGGCACAATCCAACTGCTGCAGTTAGAGAGCATTTCAAATCACAAATTTTAGGCGGTTCTCCGAGGTGAGTGATCACTTTTCAGACGTTTCATTGCAGGACAAACCAACATCCTTAGTGTGGCTTCAGGGGCCTGGTTCGCGTTGCTCGTAAGAGAACCAATGTCTCCATGTGCTTAATTATCGAGTTCTGTTTTGAATACCGGACTTCAAGGAACTCACGTGTTTGCCGGTTTGTAGTCTTTCCGAGGATGTTGGGGTGCTCTAAGTCGAATTGAGGGTTCTCCGCATCCATATTCACTGATATCAGGGCGTGCTGCTCGTTGCGATTAATGGCTAGGCTGTGTTCGTGTCGCCCAGGTGATTGGAAAAACAGTCTACCGATAATCTACGGATACGTACCGGATCCTCAACTACGGCAGCAATCATCCGGAAGCCCACAAAAGTAGCTGCATGTGAACCCTTTTCAAACGAGCGCAAACACTTTGAAGCAAACTGCAGCTGAGACGGGCGGAGAAAGACTATATCTTCATTATGGTCAAGTGGAACTCATACCCCAAAAGCTTCATTCTACACTGTCTCGCACTACCAAAGACACCTCAGCACAACAACGAATATAACAGATTAAAAGTGAGCCACTTTGCGCTACATCAATGGAATCTCTGAAATGCCAGCAGGGTTATTAGTACCTTTTGGAGTCAAAGTTGCAGACCAGCCAATGGAGACAATTGGCAATACACTGTTTGAACTAAAAGATTAACTTGTCAAACAGGAAGAAACTGGTGTGATTTATAAGATCTGTTGCCGGAACTGCGATAAATACTACGTGGGACAGACTGGAAGAAATCTTGGCACAATGCTACACAAGCACAGCCTAGCCATTAATCGCAACGATCAGAACTCCCTGATGTCACTGCATATGAATGCCGAGAACAATCAATCCGATTTGGAGAACGCCACTATCTTCGGAAGGGGTAAAATACGGCAAGCACGTGAGTTACTATTAGCCCGGCATTCGAAGCAGAACTCGAGCTATAGGCTTTTTGACACCGGAGTCGCTTACGAGGCACTGCGAACCAGGCCCCTGAAGCCGCACCGAGGATATTGTCTTGTCTAACAAAGAAAGATTTGCCAAATAATTGCTCAGCTCATAGAACAGCTCAAAATCTCCATCCACACCCGAGCAACGGATATGCTCATTTATTTCAAATTACTAGCCATCTCTTCTCAGAGGCCGAGCAATGGACCCCAGCGTACTTCTTCTTCAATCACACTTTCAGTAGTTCCTTCATAGCGTTTGTCATCTTAGTTTACCAAGGTGAATCAAGATACAAGAAACTAGATCCATCAAGCCAGTTTCTCATTCATATTTTACCACTGGCTCCAAATCCATGTGAAGTTAGCTCGGTTGGATTTACTGACGTTTCCACATATCTCCACTTCTCCGTATTAGTAAACTGATAAATAGCTGAAAGCTGATTGGTTATAAACTACGTAAGACGCTTAGTTGTAAGTAGTAACAACTGTACCAGCACCATTGAGTCGGTCCACATCAGTGGTAGTCTTTCGACCTGCTGCCCTTCAGGCACTTGAATTTGCTGATCGCTCAGAGAGCACAGCAACCGCAAGCTCGAGACGTAATATTGTAACTGCCTTTATTGATGATACGCGAGACTTACCCACGAGGATGAAGGTTTTGACTCGGGTGTCCTGACTTTCTTGCGTACATCACGGTCCCATGTCAATTCTCTGAAGTATCAGATAAGCAATACAACTTTATTTGCCTCTTGTCAGAGCTGTTTGGTTTGATATTCCAGGGGACGCTAACTTGCAGCAATAAATAGAGATAATTCAAAAGTCGATACCATTTGTTTAGTTATGGTTCGTCAATACAATTATCCAAATCCATTCCTTCCCGAACGAACTGCTGTAAGGGGTGTTTCCCTCGAAGAAGCATAACAGCAACTAGGTCCAATCTGTCATAAATGGATGCAATAAGCGACAAATAGTTCTTCGGGTAGCGTCCCCTTCGAATGTAGCTTGACCGGATGTTATGCAGCCATTGGATAAGTTCCGCTTCAATCCTATGGTGGACTGTATTTTTGTCGGAATTTAAATGCGACTCAACCGAATAAGTAACTAGATGTGATGTAGCGCCCTACCAGGGTCTGAAGGAATGCGCACTGCCGACTATCTCCGAAAGGATGAAGCGCGCGTACAGTGCCTTTCCAGGCGTATGATGGCGGCCTGAGTGAGTCAAGACGTGACGAATTTATCATAAAACTTCCCCTACTAATCTTCTGTAAACAAGTTAATATGTTGTAAGTGCATTCTGCATGGATTCAAGGGGTCGTTGCATTTCCATTTACTCAACCAGAATCCTTTAGACGTGATTTCCGAAATTGCGCGATAAGAGGTTACGCGACTTTCCTACTTTTGCAACTGAATAGACATTCCCCTACATAGAAACTTCTTCGCAAGCTCAACAATATCGCCGGGGAATACTCATTTTTGCAATCGTCCATTGTCCTCAGTAGTGCGAAGTAGGCCTAGTACAGGAAGGAAGTTACACCGAATGGGTGAACAGTCACACAAAACACTTTAGGAAGCTCATGCTACTGTCCATTGAGCCAACATAAGTAGGGTAGATAATCTCACGCCTTCGGCTCTACTTTCACTTTATGGAACATTGATTCATGAGCGACCACTGCAACATTGCCGGCTCTAAATCATAGTACTACACAAACAACCTTGTTCTTTAAGTCGGGTCCCTTCAGCAGTTGTTGGTTTAAGGAAGTGTTTTGATATGTTCCGGCACTATCGAAAATAACACGTACTTTGCTTTGCTTGTTGGGGTGCGTGACAACGTGGTGAGGCGTGTACCATACTCCGTTTTCGTGCATGAATGGTCCTGATTCTACCAATTCTGCGAGCTCATTCAATTTATGCTCCTCAATGGCTGTTTTATGTATCTGATGCAACTCAGTATTATTAACGAGCTTTCTTTCCACTGACATCAGTCAACGGTAAACAAGAGGATACTTAGTTTGAAGCTTCGGACATTCAAACGCCCATGGTAGGGCAATTTGATAATGAACAGCAAACTTAGTGTTGAAACGCCCAACTTTTTCAGTATGTAGTTGTCTTCGACGGACATTCCCAACACCTTTCCACAGTGCTTAGTAAAATCTAACTCGTACATCCGGCTGACAAATGATGATGCGCAATCGGCTACGAAATGCCTTTTGTGCTGACCGCCTGTGCACATGTTTCTCCAACCAGGCCAAGCAGAAACCATCCCAACGGTGTGCGCCCTGCAAACGTTTCCGAAGGTCTCCCTTTACGCTGCTTTAACTCCCAGTGTGCATGCGAAAAGTTCACTCCTATTACAACACCTATTCGTTAAAATCTAAAATCGGCGAATTGCAACTATTTCAACTGTTCCTAAGTTCTTAAAGCTTCTGCTGCCGTTATCACATGTTTAACTTGAGGCAATCTCTGAACAGACTAAGCATCAACCATAAAACTGACTGGCCTCCGTCCAGTGGTAGAAATTCCAGGTTCATCGCCTGCGAGCACACAGAACTTCGCTATTTATGGTAGACGGTTCTTGAAGTCAATCAGTGAGGCATCTGAGCCAGGGTTCAGCAGGGCGTCGTTTACCATAACTTCGCATTGGCCACAGATTTTCACTGGAACAATTCCCCAACCCAGTTGGCTTGCGGACAATGACGTTTCATTCGCCATGACACATGGAATGGATCGTGCCAACGCAGCAATATACAGCAGTGTATGGTGTTTTAACTGGCAACAATCTATTCCACAAGAAAATCGGGATTTACGATCGACCGACGAATGAGTTGATTTCAGGAATATCAAGAGAACAAATGTAAAGCAAGTTCTTTTCGAAAACTCTCGTCTAACGCCTACAATCATGAAGCAGATGAACAAAAGTTATTAAAAGCAATTATTAACTACGTATAACTAAAAGGCTGTCATAAGATAGGTGGAACAGTAAATTTGGGATCAATTTATATACACCAATTAAGGTCAAACTCAAACAAGTCACGATGGACCGGTTCCCAGTAAGTTGGTTAAATGAGTGCGAGCTGAGGCAGTAATTAAGCTTGCACGAGAGCTTGCTGCTTGTATAATTCTGGCTGTAGGGGTCTAATAGCAAGAACTTCAGCTATAGTCAGGAAGCATCTTTAGAGTCCCTTTGTGTATGGCTTCGTGACAACCAGAAAAATCTTAAACCGGCATTAATGCCCAGTGTTAAGCAGGTGTTCACAGATAGAACCATGCACACTCATCTAAATTCCATGCTGTAAAAAGCAGAACAGTGTTTTGCTATGCGTTTAGATAGACGTCTAGTGGTGTGTCTTACGTCATCCAAAGGGTCCGGACTCAACCGGTAGTCTATCTTTGAGATGTTGCGTGGTGAGAGATGTTTCGGCAAGGACGTGAACTAGAGCTGCAGGATACTTCTTGTTTAGCGCAGAAGACAGCCTTCTAGTAAGTATACCGAAGTGAATATCCTTTTTCTAGGGTACTGAGAGAAAGATGTCTGTTCTCTGGCTGTGAGCACAATTTCAGGGACGTCACTGACTACGGAAGGTTTATTGATACACATAGTACGGTAGCCGTTGCTCTGTAGTTTCCTATGAATGAAGCCTTTTTCTTCTTTGAGCGTCTGTTGGCTACAAATCATTTTGTTTCTCGATAGTGAAAGCAATGCACAAGATCACTTTTATATTTCATGTCGACGAAGCTGAGAAAATCGATTTATTGTCCAAACCAAGTTGTTTTTTATGCGCTTCCTTCAAGCCACTCATCGCTACGCTGTCGCAACAGGACATCTAGGTACTCCAGTCCAGCGCAAAGACTTTTCTCTGACACAATGGACAGGCGTTCAACTTGGGTCATGGCTAGAAACGGAGATCATTGATTGAAGTATTGTGACTGAATACATTCCATGCATGTTGGTAGACCCCTTTGACGCCATTGTGCCCCTTCTCTAGTACTCAGAGCACGCATACGCATCACTCGCAAATCGCTGCGTTTTTGTTTCGATGGACCGTCTCGTCTGTGCGCCTGTTCGTCGAGGTACATTGCTCGCTTGGTAGCTACTTCCATACAATCACAAAGTCGTACAAATCTTTGAAAAATGATTCTCCACAGATCTGAATGACAGCAGCTAATTTCTTGGACCACTCAAACCGCCGAGATTAGGTAAGTCTTTGAACAACAGCTGCTACCGTCACCGTGGTGTTTATATATGGTTGATAATTTCGCTGTTGAAGAGTGTTGAGACATGATTACATCTGCCATGCTAACCTACGAAACTTGTCTGGATCGTTGGCTATTACCGGCGGACCTCTAACTAAATGACCAATATGGACCCTAGCTACCAAATGTGGTCTTCCGAAGATAGACATCAGCGTTTCCAAAGCAACCCGTAAACACACATATGGATCAAGTATTACACAACTTTCGGTTGCTTCTCTCACATAGCCGTCGCAGTAATTGATCAAATAAGTGAGCCGCATTATGGCGGAATCAATCGGTCGTCATAAAGACACAGGTTCGTCCCGCCTTAGGGAAAAGGCGGAACAAGACGATTAAATAAGCGAGATAAACGTTTAATTGGAGAGTCACTTTTGGACTACACTTTGTGTGATTGGATTGCGGCGCGGAATCTTAATGTGAACCGCGATTCCCATTGACCTGAACCTTGGTCACTGCGATCACTGGTACCGTAGCGGATGCTGCGGGCAGATGTGAGTCTCCCGCCCGGTAGACCTTTATTGTCGAAACACACAATCCCACTAGCTAAGTGGATCACATAAAATTTCTAGCTAATGTGGAATAAATAATCGCAAACTCAGACAATGCTAGCAGGCTTCGAGGCGAAAAGCCGGAAGCGCGCAAAACGCGATTCGTCTGGTTGAGTCAAACACACATGGTCTTTGTTCAAACAAGCAAGCTTCCTACGTTGGCTAAGTACAAAATGAAACTATATTTTGCTAATATTTTACACATCGTACCCGGACTGACAGGCAGACATGGGAGTCTCCAGCTCACTACAGCGCCTCCCTCCTAAAAGGGAACCGTGAACAACCCTTCGATCTACGTGAGGACTGTCTGTCCGGGTCAGCCTTCTGCGAGATCAGGTGGTGAAATCTGATGGAGCTGCTGGTGGACAACCATGCAATCGGACCGTAGCGGGCTCCCACTAGTGTGCTCCCCAAACTGGCCGATAGAAGAAAGTAGGAGACCGTTCGTAGCCTACCATCACATGTGTTAGACTACGAGTGAGTGTTCTCCGATTCACAACCTGAAAAGAAATGCAAGACACTGTAGAGGGCATTCATGTAAAAGTGACGAGAGTAAAGAACAGAAACTAGGTAGAGAGAAGTCAACGGTTTTCTCCGCTTAGTTTCTGGTATTTAAAAAGCTTTGGCGCTTTTTTGGGTTTTCAAAACATTTCGTGCGTGTTTTTGCAGCTTTCGGAAATACTGACCTGAAAGATAAACTGAAACGCTGGTGGAAGCACGGATGCTGAGTTAACATTATGGGAAACATGTTGGCCAGTGAACCCGACGGCCAGACCTAGTAACCATTTTAGGCTGGGTGGAGTCGGAGGGCTCGGTGGACGGGTTTCCGGCCGAAGCATTGCTGTTTACAGTGGTCGTTTCATCCACATTCGGTTGAGTCGATCCGTCGGAGGATTGGAGTCATCGATTTGCGCTGGTCCAATATGGGCAAAATTGAGACAATCAAGCAAGGCGGTTTCACACTTGTCGTTGCGTTCGATGACGAAAAACGATCCTTAAGTTGTAAAACCTTGAAAGGACCTTCTTAAGGTCGTTTGACTGGTCTGTGTAGATTATCGAGACGTATGAAGACGGACAGGCAGGGGTAACGATTTTTGGGAACGTAAGATTTGTGATCTTGTTCCCGTACTTTGGTCGATTTGTTGCGAAGCACGCTCGTGGCTATCCACTGAACGTAGTGCGCGTCGTAACGAGGAGTGTTTGGGCTTTCGGAGAAGTCGCCTAGCAGTAGAAGTAGTTATCCTTAAACCACTTCGGCGCTGGACGCATCGAGATAGGTTTTAAGTGCTGGTCGAATTCCGTGTAGTACCATTTGAAAAACTTACATCCAACTGTGTGCGTCTGCGACTCTCAGATAAGCTTTAAGCTATCAGGGAAAGCTTTCCATCATTCCGTATGCCTGAAGATGACAGGCCGTTGTCCGAATGCGTTTACTTCCAAGAACCTTGAGTGGGTCGTCGAACGTCGATGATCCGGTTTACGGACCACGGTCGGTAGTAACAATGGCTGTACAGCCATGTGAAGCGAATTAGCGCTCGACTAATGTGCCCGTTATGGTCTCAGCGGATACATCAGGAACTGTAATAGCTTCAGACGAACTAGTTGCTCGATCCGCCGTAGTCAATATGTGGACCATGCCTTTGGACGGCAGTTTTGTTCCAACGATGTCGAAGTGGACGTGAGCGAATCGGGTTGACATTGACGAAAATCATCCTATCGGGGCAGCAACGTGTCGATGAACTTTTGCACGATCGTCAGTCAGACGGTTGCGTGGCCACAGTCTGAATTCGCGCCGCATGTTGGGCTAGATGTACATATCGGAAATCATCCTGGTTGAAGCGAGGATAACATGACATACCGTGTTCTGGAGCGTACCGGAGACAATTTGACGAAAAGCGGTTGGCACGAGTGGACGTGGATTTCCCATAGAGACGTCGCAGATCATTGTACCAGTACTTGGAGAAAGCGGTCTTGGTGTCAACTTCAACAGAGACCATTTTCAGGATGCCATAAATTCTTTCTTGGCATATTGAGCGGAGGCCATAACTGTCAGTTTGAGCGGTTGATTGGTCGGAATCCGCGAGTCTACTCTGGAAGGCGCGTCCGCCATGATCTTGTCATTTCCAGACACATGTTGGATATCCGTCGAAAACAGAAAGAAAATCCAGATGACGGACATCATACGGAGAGTGTCGAGGCGAAGGGTTCCGGTAGGCGTAGACCAGTGATCCGTGATCTGTAAAGATCGTAAATGGATGACCATCAAAAGACTTATGAAAATGGCAAATGGCGGCGTAAACGGCTAGTAAATCGCGATCAAATGTCCTGTACTTCGTCTCGGCTATCTAAAGACGTCGAGGAAAGAACGCTAGTGGCTGACAGTTACCTTGGAAAAACTACTGTAGAACGGTGCCGATTGCGTTTTCCTAGGCGTCGACGGCTACACTGATGGGAGCGTTCGACTCAAAGAGATGAAGCATGAGGAGGGAAGCTACTTCTTCTTTTCTGGCTTCGAACACATTTTGAGCTTCAGGAGTAAGATCAAATTCACCGTTCTTGCGTCCACCCAGAAGATCCGTGAAGGGTTCTAGAAACTCAGCGTGGCGTGGCAAGAATGGGCTGTAGTAGTTGACCATGCTTTTGAAGTGTCGAATGGCGGCGAGAGTCGTTGGACAAGAAAAGTCGCGCATTGCTTGAACTCTGTCCTGCAAATGGCGGATACCCTCGGAATCCAGCTGGTGTCCGGGGAACTCAGTGCGCGGCTGTATGAAAATACACTTGTCATGGTTGGCGATGACCTCGTGGGCTTTCAGCCGTTCGAAAAATGGTCGTAAGTACTTTCGAAGTTGCTCTTCTGATGAACTGGCCACCAAGATGTCGTCGATATACGGGTGGAGGAAATCGAGTTCACGTACGATGAAGTCAGTGTAGTGTTGAAATGTTTGCGCAGCGTTGCGCAGACCAAATGGCATTCGTAGAAAATCGAACAGTTCAAACGGTATAATAATGGTGGTTTTCCGTATGACCACATCGGTGATGTGGTTCTGATGATAGGCTTGCACCAGATCGAGCTTTGAAAACACTCGAGTGCCATGAAAACGGGTTTTGATATCCCTATATGTCGAATCGGATATCGGACTGGAACTGTTACGTTGTTCAAAGCGCGGTAACCTCCACATGGTCGCCGGTTTCCTGAGCTTTTCGGAACCATGTAAAGTGGCAAAAACCAAGGGCTGCTTGACGGTCGGGTGATCTCAGGTGTGAGCATGTACTCGAGTTTGGCAGGGGCGGTTTTGAGCTTCTCCGAAGTCAGTCTTCGGGCTTTGGTGGAGATTGGTTAAGCACTGGTAAATATGTGATTCGTCGTAGCTGCAGTTGTGGTTGACAGAGGCGATGAAGTTCGGACGGCTTTAAGCAAACCCATAATTTGCTTTTTGTTGACTAGTGAGTTGGCAGTAGTGTACGTCGGAATGAACGGTGCTACATTGCTGAATATTCCAGCGAAGGTAAGTTCCCTTTTCTGGTCGATGTGCCGTTGTCCTTTAGTGTCGACGATTAAGTCGAAATGCTGTAGGAAATCCATCCCGATTTTTGGGGGTTTGGATGTCAGTTACAAACACTAGCCATGGAAAAGATGGTCTCATTTTGAGGTTAAGTGTGCGCAACACTGACCGTACACGCAAATGCTGGTGCTGTTTGCTGCGCGTAGAGCACCAGTCACGTTTCCGCTTACGTCATTAGGATCACGAGGAAGGACGCGCAATCCTGCGCCAGTATCGACGAGATAGCAGACTTCTGGACAGAAAGCAACTGGAAGCGTTACTATTGAGCATGAACTTCAAAGTAACTCCCAAGAAGACATTCTGAATCCATGTTGAAGCCTAATTTGAAACCCTAATCGATCAGCTGTCTAAATTAAACCCAACGACCCAAGAACACAACTGGCTTAAAGTTAAACTTGTCGGCATCGCGCACGGTTACATGATGGCTCCGATTCACCAACCCTGTTTTCTAGTTAACAAACACAATAAAGTCTTACTTGAGCTGAATGCCAGGGATGTGTTGTTTTTAAAACCAGACTAGTGTACTGGAGTTGTTGTTATGGATAAATCAGACTAGGAACACAAGATGTATGATATCCTGAAAGGTGAATCCAAATTTCAGGATGACAAAAGCGGAACCACGGTAACGCAAGTTGAAAAGAGGGTGACCAACTAACTAAAATTGTTACTTCAGCACGGTATGATATCAGAAACGGTGTACACTTCCCTTAAAATCATGGGTACTTGTACCTCACAAATATACGGCCTGCCAAAGATCCGCAAGGCTAACACACCATTCAGGCTGATACTCTCCATGTGCAACACCGTACCACAAGCTGGCACGTTGGCTAGTCGACATGCTTGCACAATTGAGAGAAATGATAACGATCTACACCAAGAAAGACACTTTTGGTCTAATTGATTGTGTGCAAGATGTGAATATTGTCGACAAGGTTACGTGTTCTCTGGACGTAGAGTCTTTGTTCACCAACATCCCATTAAAAGAAACAGTGGATTACTTGTGCGAATTCATCACGAAGAAAAAGTAACCTTGCAAATTCCATTGGCATATCTCGGGGATTTATTGCTATTATGTACAGAAAAGGTGTACTTCTTATTTAGTGGACAAGTATATTGACAGGTAGATGGTGTGGCTATGGGATGTACGCTTGGCCCGGTACTGGCTGATATATTTATAGCAATGGTCGAATCGAAGTTTGAATCCTACCTAAACCAGATGTGCCTATACAGGCGATATTTGGATGGCACCTTGGTGATTGCCTAAAGTGTAAAGACTGTTTAGTCTCTTCTCAGTGCCCTCAATAATGCACATCCCAACGCCCGTTTCATCTGTGAGTTAATAACAATGGTCTTGCTTTTCTGGATGTATTGTTGACAAGAGAAGAGGATGGTTCAATAAAACGCCTTGTTTACAGGTAAGCTACATGGACAGGAGTAGATGAGAACTTCAATAGCTTTGCGCCGGTCCAGTAAAATATTGCCGCGGTAAGACGTTGTTCGATCGTGCCCGTAGAATATGCTGTGCTGACTGTATGGAGTCGGAATTATCGTTCATCACACAGACATTACGGGCCATTGGAAATGCAGAAGCATTCATCAGATTTAACAGTTACCCGTTAGAAAACAAACCAACGGTACTTAATCTACCCGAAATGCCTGTCTATTTACAGCTACCCTTCAAAGATAATGTGGTGACGGCGCCAAATGAACAACGGGTGAACACAGCCATTAGACGTACATTCAACGCTGCCAAACTCTGTCCTATCTTTACGACCAAAAAGCTACCGATGCCCCCAATCAAACCTACTCAACTGGTCTCCGCCACAACTCATTGCATTTACCAAGTGATCTGTATCTTTAGAAGCAGTTACATTGGCAGAACTGATCGTTGGCTGAGTAAGCGGATTAGAGAGCACATTCCGAAGTGAATTGCTGGGTTGATGGCACAACAGGCAACCGGACAAGGATCAGCAGGCAAATTGCCAGCATCATCCATCGCTAGACACCTAGTCAGTACAGGTCATCAGGTTGACTCTGGGTCAACTTTTACGGTTATCTACCGAAACGAAAACACCGGGGTGCTGATGTTTGCCGAAGCTTTGGCCCTAAACTGTTACTGCCCTTCCCTTTGTGTGCAATAGCTACTAACAACAGCCCTTATACTTCCCTGGGGTTCACGACCTCGGCCCCAGCAATACCAGTTATTGTTTTATGTTTGTGTGCATTAGTTCTGACAAATTCAAAACGATCGTTTCTTTCTCTCACCAGCTCTATGTATGTTGTTAGTTTGCAAGTGATCAGATAACACGAAATGGTGCCAGATTGCCGTGCTCGTCTTCCTATTGTTTTGTTCAGACTGATACAGGGCACACAATGCTTTAGACTCCTGTTTGTCGATCCGTGACGAATAATAGGCAACTACCTTGACCAGCCACGTCCTTCGCCCCTACTTGCTGGTCGCCTCGTTTCCCTGCGCACTGCATTTGAAGGAACATGGTGGGCGACACGACTTGGCTTGTGGGCCAAGTCGTTGATAATATGAACAGTAGGAAGACGTTTTGCGCGGCAGGTAATCCTAGAAGTTGTGAACTCAGCAAACGGCTCTGTGAGTACGGCGATCGGTGCCTTCATTTCTGCGATATTGTTATTA
>OX104065.1:38427263-38491359 GCA_944474145.2 Dicrocoelium dendriticum
CAAAGCGGGAGGCCGGAAGCGCGCGAAAGTGCGATTCGTGCAGTTTACTCAAACACACGTAGTTATCGTTCGAACAGGTAAGCCTCAGTACAAAATGAAACTATATTTTCATAATATTTTACACATCATACCGAACAGATAGACAGACAGGGGAATCTCCAGCTCAGTACAGTACTTCTTGACTTATTTGACCTTCATTACTTTTGCCTGGAAGCTGCGGATGAACATACAATTCCGTAGAGAATCACCGTCAAAGCGTAGTATTTCTCTTTTCAGCAGTCCAAGCAAATTATCCGGCGTGTCGTCATTAAAGATAGTCTCGATACGTCCACCAAGCGGTTGGGTTAAAAACTGACAAAGTTTTCTCTCAGGAAACGAAATGGCGCAAAACCAGCCACGTCCGACTCACAAGCACGGTGAGCTGTAAATTGTATACCCGCATGTGAGTTGGAAAAGTCGATTTCCCACGTGCCACAAGGAGAAAACTCTGAATTTTCGCTCATCTAAACGGCACCAGCCAGACTTATGTTTATTTCCTTTAAAGTAAAAGTGTCTTAATGTTGTTCTAATGCCTTAATTCGAAGTACAGCTACTGAGGACTGCTCAGAAAAGGACATTGGCTTTACTCCATCACCATCCTCTGACAGTATTAATGCAGAAAGTTCATTAAGTTCTTCCTTTTGTAAGCAGGTTCAGATCATTCAATCTCGTTACTGCTACTGAGTTAGGGAGAGAGAGCCGATGCGTTAAACTAATGCACAGTCTGGGCATCAGAACTAAAGCCGGTACATGGAAAAATTAGTGATATTAACCGTGCTTTTAGTTAAAGCAAGTAAAGTCAAGTGGAAATAAGCCATATGTACCCGGATGGATACATTTTCAGCCCTTACAACAGGTGAGCTAAAATTGCAAATGCAAAACTTGATGGATGGAAAACGGACACAATGTACAGGTGACAACCGAGTAAACCGTAAGTTTAAAAGGGGCAACAGTTAAACATTTCCGGATGGAATAATCTTAAGCCGCATTCTGTTGCGCGACCAACGCTGCAAACTAGATTTCCAATCGGGACGGTCCATCTTCATGTGCGCAGTTTCTTGCGTTTTCCTCAAAAAGTAAGTGAAGGACTTGAAGTTGGAAATTATTTGACAAAAGTCAATGCTGAAGTATTCCCAGAAAAATAATGTAAAATAGCGATATTGTAAAAAATGTTCAATGAAAACGCACTTCACATACAACCATATGATGGACCTATTAATCAGCGAAAATATCCGCAAACAGACAACAGTAAATCCACAAATGGTCTGGGCAATCAACCTCGTGGGCACGTCAAAAAACGGCCTGGGAAAAACAAACTTGACAGAGACGCGAAATAAAATAGTGCGTTCACAAATTTGAACAAAGTATTTGGCAACAGAAATAATGTAAAAATGTAATCTGTAACTTTTGCAGTGTCAATCAGTTTATGACCGCGAAACTTCGTTAGTCTTTCGGTTAAATTCGGGGAAAGGCACACTACTCCCTAATTGTCAGTAGAGGATTTAAAATCCACAGTTATATATGAACGTTTATTTATGGTTCTCGGCATCCGGTTTCGGATTCGCTTGTCACTGCGACCTTCAGGGGGACAATACAAGACATCTACGCCTACAATGGGATCGTGGATAGCTAGCGCTGCGCCATTCACAGTTCCACCCACATACCACATATTTGGCGTAAACCCATAGGAAGCATGTGGATGGACGCACGTTTCATCTACGCCGTCCGCCCACACTCCTTCAACCTTCACTGCAGCAGCATTCCCGTCTATGTAGAGAACCATGCGTATTATGCGTACACAAAGTGGTGGCTGGGCCGTAGTCCGCTCCACGATGGATGGAACCACTCTTTGAGCCTAGCACGGTCGCCAGAACCTTGCACCCTGTCCCCCCAGCAACGATTCACCGGCGCCTGAAACCAGTAATCGAGATGGAGGGTATTAGACAGGTAGACACCTTGTCAACATTCCAATCAAGCGCAGCCACTCCGGGTATATCAAACAACCAACATAGAATTTCAGGGAAAGATAACACGAAAAAGTGGTACAGAATATGCAGCAGAATGAAAGAATTGCACAAAGGAAATAAAGAGAAACGAATTTTATCCAGATTGAAAAGAATTAGATTAAGTGTAACTTGGTGTAGCATGTGTATAGTTTACTTAATACATCATATTCGGTGTAAACCCGTGGGAATAAGATCGGGAGGCAAGTGAATGATGGTCCACAATTCACCAACAGTCGCCACACACTTCTTTAATGTGTACAGCATTCTTGTCGAAGTTGCGGATCAGCCGCCTAACTAACATCGCAGGCTGGATGGAATCAAACAGTGAGGGTAGCACAGGCGCAAAAGCTGCGTACCCGCAATGGAGTGTGATTCATAAACCACACGCGACAGACTGAGAATTGCTCATAAACTATTTTGGGGAAATCGCAATGAAATTGCATGTGAAATCCCCTCCATGTAAGCAGATGGATTTCGGCGTTAGTGTCGCCTAGGCATCATGAGGTTGGTGACCGGAGCCACATAGCAGGCGACTGGGCAGCACCAAATGTTTTTGCTCGCTAATGGTTGGCCAATGACTCTGCACTGTGATGGGTTGTGAATAACCGATTTATTCCACCAGTTCCATGTAAACGATTGACGCGAGTACGCTATTTTCTGATTGCAACACACCTCACCGTTTCTTGTTGCACTGGTAACCGTATGATACTCCATAAGTCAGAATGGCAATATAGTTTTGACATACTTGGGATTTGAATATCTCGCTTTCCGCACTATCGAAGGGGTGGAAACTTGGAGAGGCAAGCACAATCGAGGTGTGAAATGTCACTCATTGATGTAGACACGAGACATCATCATCTCACAACGGTCGTCTGTGCACTGTCATGACATGTCCAATGCTTCTGGAAGCCAAATGAAACTGTGCTGAGGGCAGCAAGTGCGACAACTACCTAACTAAACATTATGTTTCTCGACAGAAAAGACACAGGCACAATATCAGCCTGATCAATCGGTAAAATAGTCGGATAGTGGAGAGATTTTTCGAGAATCTTTTATGTTCCCAGTGGAGTGTTTGGGGTATTAAATCTTGTAAAACAGTGAAATATGGAGAAGTTGAGAGTAGGAATAAAATTAGATATAGCCGTCAGTTCAACCAAAGTAATATGCCCCTTCATGAAACTGTCTCCCGGAAATCTGCTTCCACACTTCACTTACACATCCCACCTGGCTACGTGATGTGCTGGCCTAAAGCAAGTAACCAACGAATTTTTGACTCTAATTTAACTTCTTTTTTGGCTGTTGTCATATACAATTTTGTCATCATCAAGCTGACACATCCTACGTAACTATGTATATATTTATGTAGGGGCCTGTGTTACACGTTAAGCTCTCTCCATCATGCGGCTATCATTTAGCTGATTCGAGTCCAGCAGTTGTAATATTTGCCAGTGAGTTCGTGACTGCTCTCCTTGCCTGAGTGTAGCACATTTTTGGAAGCTTTTATCCATCACTTCGGGAGATCGGGCCAGTTGTAACCAACAGTAGTAGGACAGAAATATACAAATAAAGAAGGGATAATGGAAAGTGACGAGAAATAATGGGTTTTTGTCCGACGTTATGCGTTTCAGTTTATACAAATTCGCACTGGAAACATATACCCTCAGAAATGTACATTTTTTAAAAGGAACTGTAGGAAGAATTGTAGGAGATCAAATTTGGAAGATTGGTGTTACGAAATCAATTTGTATGGCCCGGAGATAAGTCGTAGATATGCAAGATATTTGCTTCAGGGAGGAAGAGAAAACTTCTGTAGTTAAAGGCAAGTTTACTCTCGTCCCAACAGTTTAGCTGTGTTCCGTAAGAAAAATCTTGATTTTGAAAAGTAAGTGTTCAGATTGATCGTAGGCATGGATGATACTGGCAGGTGTTCAGCTAGTGCTGTCAGGTGAGCTCAGTCAAAAGTGGAGATAATACCTAGGATGTTTTCGCGGAACACGGAGAACTGCAACACGTGCCTAAGTGGTGGGCTCCAGGAGAAGTAGCAAAAGATTAGTGTTGCAGAACTTATCTGAAGCAGTTTGCTTGAACTGTAGGATATTTTTGTGCTTTGATGAGCGTAAATTTTATGGTAGTAGTCACGATAGTCTTCTGATTAGAAACCATCTTTTATCTACTGATATACATGAGGATGGCAGCAAGTGCTAGCGACAAACTCAAGAACAGGTTCCCATCTACTGAGAATATATCCATCTTGAATCTATTTCGTACAGGGATTTATTTATCATGATAAGTCGCAGTATACCAACCGCTGTTTCTATGTTTAGTAACGAATGTAGAGTGTGTCTGAAGTTTATCCCTAACTAGATTTCACGTATCTCAGATGGAATTCTTCTATAATACGGAGTATCGTTTAAAGGGAAAATTTGTGGGACAGTTTTGTGTATGATATTTCACTTGTACTTTGTCGTTGAATGCGATAAATTGACAGTTTTGCTCGTCGTACCGTTAGGTATGAAGAGTAGATTTTTGGATACTTGTAGCAAATAAAACGAAAAGTGTGATTTTCATTCTTCGCAGCCATATTGGACCAACTTTTAAGTCAATGCAACGATTCATATAAGAAAAGGTGGTGGAATGGCCTAGTAGATGCTTAGTAAATTATTGTTGTACACGGTCCAATGCCACATAATCACTCACTCTAGAATTACAGTAGGTGGTAGAGTCATAATCAAGCGATGGACGTGCTTTTGTTTTACACATAGTTAATTGACTCTTTCAGGTTGAATGTGTAGAACAGAAGCCCAGTGCTCCTACGGGCTCGAGCTGCAGTAAGTCCGGCGTCTTCTGCAAAGTTATAGGTGTTTGAGTAGTGGATTCCTTAGTCACGGATAGTGTGGCGGTGAGAAAATGGTTTACCATCATTAGTAAGCGAACGTCGCATGATGTCACATTTGTAGGATACTACGTTGCATTTATCATCAGAGAATGTCATCATCCATTTGGGGCTGCATGAGTCGTGCTCACTTAAGTCTGGCTGGCTTTGGCTTAACATTACACTGACCACAGTTGGAGTATAGGTGAAAGAAATTTTATGTCATCAACAAATAGGAAAGGTGTGTCGGAGGAAAATATGTTGAAAATACCGTTTGCATATAGTGGAAACAAAATAGTTCCGAGAATACTATCATGTATCACATCACTGGTGACAGATTCTGACGTGCTTGTTTCGTGTTGAATGTGTACAACCTGCGCTCTCTGGGTGAGGTAAGAATCAATGCATGAATGCAGTGGATTGGCTATACCATGTACAGTAATTCTGCATAAGATTTACTTATGCGAGATATGATCGAATGCCTTGTACATATTGAGGTAAATAATTATTGCTGATGAACCGCCACCCAACGCACTAGGCAGGAGATTTCGAAAGTCCATCTGACATGTGATATAATATCGTGTACTTAGGAAGCCGTATCGTGAGGTCTGGATAAGATTTCGTGTCATCATGAAGCCAACAGTTTTGGACTTTATGTGACGCTCCAACATTTTAGAGAGTACAGACGTATGGCTTATTAGGCGGTAGTTGCATATTTCATGCGCGGCGCCTGACTTGTAGCGAGGAATGATGGCACAATACCAGCTTTCATAGATAGCATAAACGATTCAGAAGCAGTACAGGGACGTCGGATCCACCATTTTTATCAGTGTTTGTGGTAAGTTATCAGGTCCAGCATACCATGATAATTCAGCAGAGGAAATAAGTCGGTTAATATCACGATCCAAAAGCAACTCTGCAGTGCCTTTCAGCAGTAAGCAGTGGGGGGTTTGCGATGGAACCTCAGCAGTGGAGTTAAATGTAGAACAGAATTGATTATTAAAACCAATGCTGATCATTGTTAGGTTGCTAGTTATTTGGCTTCCATGAATCAAGATGTTTGGGGTTTCTGTAATCTTGTTTCTACTTTTCATCAGCTTGTTGAGTTCAAGGCATTTTTACGGCTATTGCGCGCGAGTCTTTCAAGATTCATCCGCCCGATAATCCTAAGTCTTTCAGGTTCGGCGGTGAACTTTTGCTGTTGCAATACTAGGAAGAGGTCATCCGTTTACCGATAGCAATTTTGTAGCCCTTTGAGTTTGTGTGCGAAATTTTAAGAAGAGGAGACTGATTTGGTTTTACTGAGAAGACTCCGATATTTCAGTTGTATTAGAGCGCATGGAGAAATCTTATTACTACTAGTGAGTACGAGGATTTTTAGTTGTAATTATGATGTTTTCGCCCCAACTGTTCACAAGCTACGACACAGCCTAGTCCGGAAAAGCACCCGACGCCTCTCCTAGTTTCAAATGCTATGGACGTAGCGTCTAGTGAGAGGTATTCATGACCTTCGGAGGCTAGCCACTCTCATCTGCTAAGATAGTTACCTGCGTGGCGGTGGAAAATTGGTCGCGCTATATCGCAGTTAGCTTGTAAATCGTGTAGCCTATGCGATGTCCCTCATGGCTCAAAGGCTTATGCTGCTGGCCAGTTGGCATCTGTCTCTAGCAATCATGGGTTCGACGCTCAATGATGGACCGAGGGAATGCTCACCACTACGAGCCCCAATCGAGCGAAACGCGTCTAGTAATTTTCCCGACTAGGCTGTGCTATGTAGCTTGTGAGCAGCTGAAACGAAACCATTACAGTTGCAAATCCTGATAGTGTTGTGGATCATTCGTTAGGAAGAAATTTTCCGTTTGCGATGATCTCAGGATGATGGAGAATGATTCCAGGTGTAGGGAATTGTATGTTCTGTAGAGCACTACAGGTTGTGACCGGGCTGGATCAGAAAATGGCTTTTCGAAGGAAATTCAAACCATATTGTGATGACTGACAGGGAATTTGTCTAGAACAGCGGCAGGGACATTGGATAGGCATGGTATAAGGATGATATCGAGGATGTGGTTTCCCCTGCTGGGTGAATGGACATGTTATACTCACCCATAGATATGCATAGAAGATAGCAATGTCGAATATTTAGTAGGGGCGGCGCACGATCTTCAGTCAATATCAGGCATATTGAAATGTACTCCTACTACATTACATGTACGGGGTAGTTCTGCTAAGTAGCAAAGCAAGCGTTCCAGGATTTGTAAGTCATCTCTACTGGGATTCAGAGGTAACTAAATGTTACCCAAAGACATCGGGGTATTACTTGGAGCAACATATACAGTTATGCTGTCAATATTGCTATCTTGAAGGGAGGTACATCACAGAGAGGCTTGAAATTTAGCAGAGATATAACTGATACAACCACCGACAGGTGCCGGAGTTCGACAAGAGTATGTACGTATGTATGTAATCTCAACAGTCTAGCAACTAGACGTAGAGCCAACAAAGCTATGGAGATCAGTGGATAGGAGACAGTCATTGCGTCATAATCATTGTGGCATGGTAGTTGAAGGTGGGCAACACACTTCAGCTAATACGCCGCAAGCAGAATAGAACATTTTGCCAAAAAGTCAGCAGCAACACAGCTCCCAAATTAGACGAAACTATCTACCTGTTCAACTTGCGCACCTTCGATAGTGAGCACGGGAGCAGGTGAAAGCCAATTCTTGAACAGTACCTTACACTTCGATGGGGCGAAGCTTATGCCATACTTAGATGTTTCAACCGCCAAACGATCCAGTATGAGTTGCACGCCCTGAGGATCGTCAACAAGTAAGGCGATATCATCAGCATAATCTAAGTCGGTCGCGCGCTCACCCGGTAGAAGCTCTAGGTCAAAATGTTGGAAACCTTCTAGAGCATTCGACAGAACGTCTTCGATTGCGAAGTTAAACAGGAATGGGACATAGGGCAACCTTGTCGCACACCGCTATTGACAGCGAATTGCGAGGAAAGCTTGCCATAGACCCTCACTCTGCCGGATGTATGAAGGTAAAGTGCTCGTAAGATGGCGGTATATTTCTCTGGCACCCCGTTCTTTAGCAAGCAACTCTATAAAGCAGGTCGATCACGGAGTCAAAAGCGGCACATATGTCTAGCAATGCAATGTTGGTGGGCCTGTGATAAATGTGGCGATGTTCAAGGAATTGGCGGAGCGTGAAGATTTGATCCACCCATCCGCGGCAAGGACGAAAACCAGCTTGTTTTTCACGGTAGTATAATTCACGTACTGGGGATAGTCTACGAAGCAGAATGGATGCCAATAGCTTAGAGGCAACCGAAATAAGAGTAATCCCGCGATGATTTACACATGAAGTGCGAGCGTTTTTCTTGAAAATTGGGACAATAACTGGTTTTCCCCAAGAGGATGGCACTTTCTCTTCTTGCTAAGTTTTGCGGACAGCGCGGTTAGCTGATTAATGGCCGCCACACCATCGCACTTAAATAGCTCCGAAGGAAGTCCGTCTAAACCGGCAGCCTTGAAGCGCTTCAAGCGTCGAATCTTGAGGCTGGGTGGATTCAAAGGGACGAGCCAGGGTGGACAACAAGGTGTACTGCATGTACTGATGGATGGTGGAGGCCAGTTGAACTGCGAGTGAAAGTGCTCGGCTCAGCGGTCCATACGCCTCTGTTGGTTGGTGATCGGAGACTCATCGACCTCACAAATGACTTCACTGACACCAGGCTTCCTGAGGGCAGTGGACCGAATGAGTTGGAATAGCCTGCGAGTGTAGCCAGAGAGGGCAGCAGTCTCCATCTCTAAAGCACGCTCAGACTACCATGTCTCGTGATCCTTGCGTAGGCTTTGCTTGAGCAGCCGGTAGGCAGAACGGCACCGCTAGTTGCAATGCGATTCCGCGGGGATATTTTGCTGCGTTCGAACAGCTCCAGAGAACGAGCAGAGATCCAAGACTTCAAAGGGCTTCTAGTTAGACCGCAGCATGACTGTCCGGAAATCGTCATTGCCTTACGTAAACAAGTCCAGTGTTTTTCCCCTTCTTTCGGTGGACGGCAACTGAGTGCATATGCTAGTGAAGACTGATAGCTCTCCTGGACAGAGGAATCAGTTAATCTGTTTACATCAATTTTGACGTACTTATTGTTTCGGGATCCTCCAAAAAATATACCGATTTTCGCTCAGACCAGAGCATGATCTGAATCAATGAAAGTGGACCAAAAGGACCTGAAGTCCAGTACGCTGCCGCGCCATCTGAAGCTAATTGCAATGTGATCCATTTGAGACCACGGTTCTGTTGAAGAAGGGGGACGCCACGTTGCGGAACGCTTCTTCGTACGCCTGAAGTTAGTTCTGGAAATAAACAGACAATTTTCTTCGCACCATGTGAGAAGTCTCTCTCCGTTATCAGAGCGGTTCTCATCGAGCGAGTGATGACCACCAAGGTGGCGTTCGTATGGTAACAGACGGCCAACCAGTGCATTAAAATCCACAGCAAGGATAGCGACATCCGACTTTTTAGCATTAGACAAGAGCTGATGTAGATCTCGGTAGAATTCGTCCTTGACCGAGTCGCCTCTGCAGTCAGTTGGAGCGTACACGGAGATAACAAACATGTTACGTCTCCTTTTGCGATACCTGTTGATTCTACATGAACCCCGGAGCCGAACTGCACATAGTCGGCTGTTAATCGGGAACCAGTCCAGTAGTGCCACCTCGGCCTTGCCACTCAGTGCTATACCTACACCAGTCAAACCCGCTGAGGCTGCTTTTTGATCTCCAGAAAGACGCAGGTGATATCTGGCTTCGTGGTCAGTGGCGGATATCAATGTAAGCACAGTGCTGGGATCTTGCAATCGGGTTTCTGAAAGACAGCAGACCTCAACGTCTAGGGAATCTGGGGTGCGCGCTAGACCGGCTTGCTGTCCAATCTGCATGAGTGTCCGAACGTTGAAGCACGCCAGACGGAACGAGGATCTGGGACGAAGGAGAGCCATAGGTTGAACTCCTTGATCTGCGGAGCAACCGGAATCGCGACCACATTGTTGAACAGATGAATAGGGTAAAGGAAAGTGAGGATTGTTAACAAACAATTGGCGTGTGATGAAGTAGTGTGAAAGTGAGTAGCAGGAACAGTAGCTGATGTGCGCGTATTAATACCGTTCATGGTTTTGTGAGAGGGCGTGATACTACCCGGTTGCCCAAGCCGAAGTAGGGAGTTGACTTAAGGAACTCCACTGTGAGTCTTTGGCTAAATAACCTACCCGCAAGGCAGCGGGCGTATTTAGGGAATCGTGCCCATTAGAAGGCGTTGGCTGATTGATCAGTTCATGCGTCTTTGTTTGGTAGATTACCAAACTGGGGCCCAATACTCCCCATGAAGTCACAATTGCTGGAATACAATGTCCCACGGAGGTGGAACATTGTAGCCGAACACTTTGCTGGAACGGGGTACACCCGAACCACCCAGCTGGCACCACGAGGAGGTAGTTCTGCAAGTCAGCCAGGAGTTTCGTTAACAAATCAATTTTTGCCACTAAGATTAAGTCAGATTTAAAGAGAGACCCTAGGGAGAGAATTGTGGGCATCTTATTTCGAGGTGAGCGAGCATTGAAAAGTGGCGATTTCGTGGATAGTGTCTAGATAGGTTGACACGCTAACTTATTGAATATGTTGTGGTAGATAACTGGAGATGTGTCATAATAAGTTAAGGATGACGGGTTGAGGTAATCCTGAGCAGGGGTGGAGTTTGAGAATAGTGTAGGACCAAAGTGTAGATTTACGCTTGAATCATTCCGAGAAAGTTCTGAAAAAGGCTGTACAATTGATGGGAAGATGACCTTGGGTTTTCTCCCCAGGTCACCAAAGATAGAGCTCATTTAGTCTATCCGGGATATAAGTACGATTTATATTGCAGAAAGTACCAGTGGACATACATGGTTTACCCAGAATGGAGGCAGCAGAGTTTTTCGGGTGCACCAAAACATAGGGTTGAGCACGTAATTTACTGAAGTAAAGGTTTGATAAGTGAGGGAGTTTTTAAGTAGTGTTTTGCCCATTAATATGCGGTTCCAACTTAGCATGGTCAACAGAACTAAATCTTACTGGTGCTGCGTAAGGCTGTACCATTTCACCCCGATGTAATATTGTATGAGCGGGTGTGAGCGACGTTTATTTTGGTGACACAGACAAGACTTAATGTTTCGTGGTCAGTTCAAGGAAGATTGTCCAGTAGGTAATATTCTGCGACATGAATTCCTAATCTGTGCGCTAAATAAAGTACACTAGTAGCCCTGGATTCTTCCGCAACCGTACGTCGAGAGGTAGGTGAGCACCACATTACATAACTCGACATTTGGAAATGTAGCGCAAAGTTCATCAAACACTCCATTTACACCAAAGACTGGAACAATGGTCAGTACAGCCAGTGGCCCGAGTTGGAGTTTTCAGCTGACATCTGTTTCTAAGGTAACCTTTAGGCCTATGTTGCTGACCTTCCTTTGAGACTTTGGATCAGGTGAACATGGTTGCCTCTGATTACATCTGCAAAAGGAAGACAAGGGATATCGAAACATAAACTCGGTCTGCTGACACAGTGGGTTTCAGCCGCTGGTTCGCTGAGGCCTCGCTTAACAGCAATTTGCAAGCAATGCTTCGTCTGTGTAGTTTGGTACATGGTTTTGCAAAACTGCGCAGTACGGTTGTGCCCAGAGGTCGAACTAACGGGCATCTTGGTTGTGGATGTCCTACTTGTAAAAAGTTGCTACTTTAGGAGGCATACATCAAAAATTGTATCATGTAAGTGCCTTCAACAGGTAATATGGGCAATTTTAACGATGTGAGCAGGTTGATAAAATGTATTTACGTTTAGTACGGGCAAGTTAAGTGAGCGCAATCTTTTATGTGCGTATTCTTCCGCGCGCGCATTTTCATGCGCACTTTCGTCATGGAACCCATTTTCCCAGAAACACTGGGAGCAACAGCACGACAACTGGCAGAACCTTCGCTCCGTTCTTCCAGCACTGCTTAGACCAGCACTAGGATCCTGAATCGTGGAAGCTTGAATGATGACACTGATTTACAAAGGAGGAAGTAGGACTGAGTCCTCAAACCTCCGCCTAGTATTGCTTCTTTGGGAGAACTGAGGAATGGTTCTGTCACTTGTCTTGCTGTTGCCCCATCGCTTCTGGGCCAAGAATATCGACAGCAGGGAGTTAGGACTGCGCAGAAAGGTCAGTTTTTATAATACAGCTTCAGTGGTATAAGGGATGTAGGAGAGTCCAGATGCTGAGGCAACTAAAGCTAGAAGATCGCATGATGGTTAAACCCTATGAAATGTGGGAGCATATTGCGTCCGCAACGTGCTTGCTGTTTCCATATCCGCTTCTGTTGGACCATCAGTCGTCCGAAGTGGACAGAATACTTCACACCTAATGAAGGCCACTGACAAGTGTGTACATCAATTTGTGCTTGTCGCTAAACGCGTTCCCCATGTTCTGCTTGTTCTGGACACCAAGATCTCCCTGGCTGCTCCGATGGGCTGTTCGCTGAAACCTGCTCGCCCGCAATTTGCCAACTGGGGGCCACTTTCGGATACTACTGTTTCAGGAAAACCGAACCGACTGAATACTCCCTACAGACTGCAATCGTGGTCTATGTTGAGGAGTTCGACGTTTGGAAGATCTCGAGCCATTTCATGTATGCATCAATGATAAGTAAGTAGTTCTGTCCTTTGATTGGCCCTGCGAAATCTAAGTGAACCCTTGACTATGGTTTTTTGGGCGTCAGTCAGGCATCCTTTCGCATTTCCTTGACAATTTTGTTACCAGAGCACACTTTGAACAGTAACATGTTAACTCCTCCATTTGAGAATCCATAAATGGCCAATACACATAACTTCTTGCCAGAGCCTGCATCCTGCTGCAGCCGGGATGTCAAGTATACAATGAATGTAGGAATTTCGATTGAAGATCGCAGCTTGTAATGTGATTTCCGTTTACTCAGAACAACTGTTCATCCAGAAGCAGTAAACGCAGGTTAATTTAAAAGATAGAGTACCGTAGGGTAAGCGTTTTCAGACTATAGGGGGTAGTAGCTGTGTTATCGTATGCTGAGGAACCTTCACGCGGGTAGTCACCCTAAATATGAGATGTGAGCCTTTCAGATGCACTGCTGTCGAACGAATTGTGAAGCTTTTGACAAACAACCCTTGTTATCACCAATAAATCGTAGCATATCACAAAGGTGGAAATTATGCTCGTTCTCAGAGGCGTCTCAGACCGTTATGACACAGTACAACAACGAAGTAGCTGAGAAACAAAACAAGCATCGCGAAGAGACTGGACTTTAAATTTGATGCGTGGCTAGCGTACTTTCGTGAGCTGTTGAGCTTCTCAAGGTGTCACCTTCAACATGCCATCGGAACTGTTGATACCAAACGGGTCAATCGTTATGTATCGGACTATCTCAGTCGCACAATCCTCTTCGAGGATGGTTAGAGGTCCATGGTTCACTTCCCTTAGAAGAGCTACGGGAGCCAACAGGTTTAAGAGGGTCTCACAGCTCGATTGAACTAGAACACGATTGTCACGCGTTGTCTCTAATCGTGGGAGTGCACCACGCGGTGCTTAATGGTTTGCCACCTCCCGCTTTAATCCAAGCAGATCCTGGTGAAATAGGTGCAAACCAGCCAATTCCCACATGCAGTTGCCTGTGGTCACCCGTGAATTGCCCTAGATCCTCAAAGGCTTTATCTGACAGGTCTCAAGCAGATCCCAATGAGGCAAACCAATCACGCTCTTCAGTTGGACTAGCTCTCCACTACATTGTGGGCCAAGCTGTTGAGCCAAAGGTTCTGGGTGAAGCCACTCAAGTAAACCTCCATATATGTGACTGCTTGGTGGATCAGACTGTTGAGTGAACGGTTAAGTGTAGGGCACCTCAATCAACCATCCACTTCCGGAACGGGCAGCCGGAGAGTATAATCTACCCTCTCGACCCCGCCGCCAAAACTTCTTCTCCTCTACCCTTACCATTCTCTTCTTCGTCCTTTGCGCAAATAACAATCGCTGAACTTGTAACTGAAGATCTCAAACCAAGATTCGCATTTCTCAATGGTTCATTTGACGTCCACGCATTGTTTCAGGTCGGCCAACAACATTACTAACTCTCACTATGTACTCGTGATTGGTGTGCTGCGTCTCCGTAACACATGTACAAGAAACCGCGTCGTGACGGATCTTCCACTTCCTGATCCCGAAACTGCTGACAACGACTATATTGTCCGCGTGTCTGACGCTACTGAGTAAATAGTTGTTACCACCCACAGCAATCGTGCTGCATGCAACCTGGTCGACTGGATAGCAGTACACAGCCGTGTGCGCTATTCGACTTCGAAACTCTATTGCGGTCAATAACAACCGTCTGAGGATATCGTGCATTTACAAGGTTTCTGTTTATGCCCCCATTTAATGCAGTTTGGAGGGTCTGAAGGACGAATTCTATCATCAGCACGATATGCTGAGATGGTGATTGTTGCTGGCGACATGGACTCTGAACAACACCTAGAAGGCTGATTCGGGGTGCATACACGGGAGTATCATCGAGGCGAAAGTGTAACAAGTCACGCAAGTTCAATATTCCGAGATGCAGCGAGGACATCCAGCTGATGCGCTTGATAAGAGAAAAAGGATGATCCAGTTGCTTGAGAAGATTGTATCCGGAGTACAAGCCTGCGTTACGCAGCACGGTTGTAAAAATATGGTGGAACATGTCAGCATGAAGTACGTGCGTAAATGAAACTCATGGATCTGTAAACTTGTATCATGTCACTGATATACTTGGTTTTATTTTGCACCGATATTTTTGCTTAAAAGTTACGTAAGGTTGACGTGTGCAACACAACTCTCCGAAATGGACGACACTCCGAAATAATATCGGCAACCGTAATCTCGGAAGCTATATTACTGTGTTTGTACTTACCCGACGTGACTGTAGCATCACGGCTGCTAATAAACCATAGCAATTGCTATGGGAGCTGCAGTGCTGGCAGTGTTAGTGGACCACGCATTAACGGTTGGTTAAGGGAGGAAACGTGTCTTTTATGTCGCGGAAACATTCGGCAAGTAGACACTACTACCGTGGGCAGGAGATGGGACGTTGTTTCCCTGCATACTGTGTTGAGAGACACAGATAAATAAGTAGAAGTAATTAGATAAGCAAATTAGATAACCGGCAGTGAATATTTAATACCCAGAGTCAAACACAAGCCAATTATACTACAGTTTAACCTGCCATGACGAATAGTCGAAAATTGCCCGTACGATATTCCTATATTTCTAATTGGCCTTAACTCGTCTATGGTGTCCACTTGTATAACGCAACCGCGATCACGCTTTTGTGGTCCCTAGTCGTTCCAGCACCAGCCCAAGGCGAAAAGCACTAGCAGGGGTGTATGAGACTGCGAGTATGGTAAGTCGCAAAAGACTGGTCCCTTTTTACTCCGTTGTTCGGGACCAACATTCACGCCTTAGCTTAAAACGAGAGCGCACAAATTGCCAACTGTCCAATAGTTGATGTTGGTCTCTCTCAAAACGTCCCGCACCCGGTCACATGGGTGTGAACGACTGGAGTGTTAGCCGTATGCCTGCATCTTGGTACAGGTGTCCTGACGAAGGATGGACAAACAGTCCTCGACAGATATCAGTTGCCACTCCGATATTAAAATGTCACGCTAACATGTCGCCATCGTGCAGCTTGACAACGCTGGAAGAGCAGATAGAAAAATCTACCGGGATGTCACTGAGGAAAGAATTCGCCGCACTGATTGGTCTTGACACGATGGATGGATATGAGGAATTTTACTAAGCTTCTAGCAGTCATCGTTCTCTTTTTTCTATGTGTCTCTGGAATCCATAACAATGATTCCCCATGAAAGCTACGGCACACCGCGGTGAGCCTGTGTGAAAGAGATTGCGGCCTTGGTCACATGCCTTAAGTGGTGTGCGTCGAATAATTCAACAATAAACTTATTTAATTTAACATCCAAACTTTACCCATCTTGTCGTAGGAAGTTCTAAATGACGTGTTACCGGTCCCGGTTCTGGGTTAAACGTAGAACAGCGCACAAAGTGTCGAAGTTGCTACGGGACATGTGGTGACCAACTATTGTTGGGATGCTTCGGCGATATTTCATAAGCGTGAGCATACAGTGTTTTCATGCAACGAAATGATCGTGAATGCGTACACACGAAGGAAGTAAACACAGCGCATGGAGTTTATCCGCTAGTGTGGTGAGGAATGAGACTGCGTACCAGTGAATGAGATTCCACAGGCCGCTCACTCACAGGGCGAAGGTGTTAATGCAGCATTCTAGCATGGTATACTGCGTTGCCAAACTTACGCTGACGGGTTTTCAGGTGGGGCTTATGAATGAATTGCATGAGCAGCAAAGTTCGCTGGGCTACTTCAGGATTTAGTAAGAAATAATGATGTAGTGGATGTCCCCGGACCTTGAGTACACCTCGGAAGCGCAGATACCCATAGAGTACATTAGGTGGGATTTTAATTTGAGCTCTTAGACATACGATATAGGCTCTTGCCATTCTTTGTTTCTGTTCCTTTCGGAATGTAGAGAGCAGCTAGACCTCGTTTTCGCCAAGGATGCCATAACTGGATGGTGCATTCCACGTGAGGTTGCGGACTGGTGACGACTAGACTGAGTACAACAGAAGCGCTGAAATAACGTGATCACTTTCACAAAAGGGAGGGCCATAAGTTAATGTCGTTCGCCACGCAACGGAAGGCGGCCGATGGAGCCTAGGTAAACTTAGCACACTTACGAAGGATACATAAAGGCTTGAATTTGAATGACGTCTCAGCGTCCGCTAACCCGGATGAGAAGTAAGCTCATGGACAGTCTAAACGACTGCAATATTGACATAATGGTAAACTGCTCCGACTGAGGTTCCGGAAAGGCTGAGCACCCAGGAGAAGACGGTTAAATCGAAACCGCCAAGTGCCCTTGGCAACCGGCCAGCATACTGTTTGCCTGTAGTTAAATGGAACACCGACTGCCTGGAACAATAACAAATGGTCAAAACGAGCTAATAGATTTCTTCTTCTTTGAATTTCGATGCAAGGAGGCATAACATCGTGTTTTATAGGCCTGATCAGTTGGTTCTTTAAAACTCAATATTCTTAAACACACAACAATTGCTGCTGATGAGGAAACGTCCATTGTAAGCAAGTAGCTCAATCTGCATGAAGCATTTCACCGAATTGCAAAATTTCGTTTTCAAAACGTCATAGTTTATTGGTATCTTTTAGTTGGTTGTATCTATTGACCCCCTCCCCGAGCAACGCACCATGAAACCTTGTAGCTGATGGATGCTGTGAACACAGTTCCTAGCATTACATACAAAGTTGCGAAGCACTCATAACAATCACCAAATGGCCTGTCGTGCGCTTAAGAATTTGAGCTGCACTGCGAATTGGGAGCCATCCTTCTGAACCAAAAACCAGACTATGGCTGCCGGTGAATCCGTGAACAAAGTCGCTGAATGTACGAATGTGTTAGAACCTGCAGTAAGGAGCGGCACTTATAAGCAGTGTGGCAAACGAGCAAATGAACGAGGCCGAAAGCAAACGGGATAACCTTATGGCTCCTTGTCAGAGGGCCGACATGTTTGCAACGTTAGCATATATACATTAAGCCGCATTAAAACTATAAAGGCTGAAGCAAAGTGCCGAAGTCTTAAAGGAGAATCGGTAATGTGATCATCTCTATCTTGTAGCCATATCTTGTAGCTCACACCTTACTTGTCAGAGACAGTTCATTCACCAAGTGAGAACCAAGATTAACAAATAAATGGCGATAATCATAATTGAGTGCCTTGGAAAACACGAAGTTAACGTCACCACTGCAATGTAAGTAAGTGACCCTGGCTTGCCAGAATTGCATAACGCAGCCCAATGAGTTTCAACGGTTTCGTCTATCGCCGTCAAGTTTAGAGTAATCATCAACAACGACGGCTGTAACTGGTCGGACAATTGAGCGATCGCGCCGTTCTCACGTAGCCGTCCTGTTCTATTTTCTATTAGCGTACGTTCTACCCCGACGCAGTTTTGGCGCCAGTACGCATCGAAACAATGTGCTAGTAAAAGCAATCATTATACATTATACATATATTTACATGAAGTATTGTCAAGAGCACAAAAAGCATGTAAGTAAATGTTAAAAATGACCACCGTCGTTTCGCTTGCAGAGCGGTATTCGCCGAATATTATTGGCTAGCACTTTTCGCAAAGTGTCCACCAATATCCTGCGACATACGCTGATGATGCGCAATTTATTTTCTTCGGCCTGCAACTGCGGTATAACACTGGACCACAAAATTCCTTTTAAAAGCATGGTAACAAATGTGAAGCATTAGTGCTGCAAAAAATCAAGTGACCCGTCATAAAAATCAACGAACTAAATATTCAAAATGACGGCCGTCGTTCAACTTGCAGAGCAGTACTCGCAGGACGTTATTGGCTAGTACTTCCTGCAATATGTCCACCGACATACCGCGGCATTCCTTTAGGATGTTTCGTTTCACTTCCTGCAGACTAGTTGACTTGGTTTTATACACTCGATTTTGCAAATCCAGCCATTCAAATCCGACCGTGCAGGTCAATTCATAGATCCTCCACTACGGATCCAACAAGTACAGAAACTGTCTTTAAGATGATCACGTACACTTTATGCCTAATGAACAGGCACACCATGCTGCTGCCAACAAATAGTACTCAATAAGCCTTCGGCCTGCAGTTGTGTAATGACACAGGACTGCAAACTATATGTAGGGGGATGCTAACAAATATGAAGCATTAGTTCTGGTAAAAATCAAGTTAACCGTCATATTCTTGAAGAAGGAATATGGTTGATAATGTCATGCCCATGAGCTGTCATGTCACGCCATATGCTGTACACCATGTTGCACACGCGAAGCCATGCGTTGTTGTGGGTTACTGGTAGCACAAACATGTCGCTTATCTGCGCCATGCAGACGGAAAAGTGCCTCATCCGTAAACATGATTGAGGGCTCCTCCATGATATTCATATACCATCGGGAAAGTTCCAGACGCTACCCACAATCGCATAGCCTCATACCTTATCCATGCAGTGCACGTTACCTTCGGAATTTCAGTTCCTTAAGTGTACGATGCACAGAAGATCGTGTGGTAGCACAATGTTGCGCAATTCGTCATATCCATCCATCGTGCCAAGACCATTCAGGGCGGCGAATTCTTTCCTCAGTGACTTCCGGGTAGATTGTTCTGTCTGTTCCTCCAGCCTTGTCAAATAGCATGAGGGTGGCATGTTGGCATGGCATTTCAATATCAGTGTGGCAACTGATAACTGTCGAGGTCTGTTTGTCCATCCTTCTTCAGTATACCTGTATCCAGATGCAGGCATACGTCTAACGCTCCAGTCGTTCACACCCACGTGACCGGGTGAGAGACGTTTTGAGAGAGACCAACATCAATTATTGGGCAGTTGGCAATTTGTGCACTTACGTTTCACCCTAAGGCGTGAAGGTTGGTCCCGAGCAACGGAGTAAAAGGGACCAGTCTTTTAGGACTTACCACAGAGGCGTCATGAAAGTCTACCACCGTATTGCACAGCTAGTCTAAATTTCATTACAAAGTGTGCTAATTGCCTCAGAAGCCACACCATATGCGCTGCACTGATTCAGTATCGCCAAGGTTCATGCATCCTCTGTCTCCTTATTCAATTCCCCATAGGCTTGTAGATACCGCCGCTGTCGCATCTGACCAATTCTCATTGCGCTACTACCCCTACACCACTGATTTTTCTCACCCCAGAGATCACACCGCCTTCACACCAGATCAGTCCTATGACACACTACCCTCCGGATGTCACTCTATGTAACTAACGCATGTATCCCGCTATGCGCTGTGCAGTGAACCAACAGAATAGCCGTGGTGCTCCCCACGCGCACGCTAGGCTTTGTGATACTGCTAAACAGCCGCAAGTACTTTCACTGTGTATTAGTTTACTGTGTAACCAGTCAATTGTCAGCACTGAGCGGGTACGTCCGTACTGAATATTCATGTTCGTTTTTACAGCTTTTGTTTAAGATGCTTACAAAGGACGAAATGGCTAGTTCCAAATCAGCAAAGCCAAAAGCATTATGATTTGAAGAAACAATATCAGTGATTCGGCAAACTCGAGAGGCGTAGGAAAGACATAAGTCCTTCTAATTTTAAAGTGGAAATCCAACTTTTTGAATGACAGAACAACGCACAACAACTGGACAGAATGGTAGAAAACCAGTAACAGAGCCAGAAACGCACTATGATGGAAATGTTATCAGTCAGCATGGACTAGAAAAAGTCCGTTAGCTGGACCCATTATTCAAGAAGGAGCATTGCACTTCGCAAAAGAATTGCAAAACCAAGATTTTAAGGCAGCAAATGGTTGGCTGCGGGCTTACATCAGTAGACAAAATCTTGTGTTAGCTAAGCAATCAGGTGAGAGCGCTGACTCACATATATGAGCTGCATCCGACTGAACAGAACAATTATCCGAAATACGTTCTGGCTACACAGCTCATGACTATTTTAATTTAAATGAAACTGTTTTGTTCGTCAAAGCGACCTCAGATAAAGGCTTTTTTGTCAAAGGAGAGAAATAATTGTGGGAAAAGAAGTAAAGAGCGTATCACAGTTATGCTGTGCACTATGTTGGGGGAGTGGGAACCGGTTTTAGTGATTGAAAACTTAGCCAAATTTCGACTTTTCAGAAACATCAACCTAAATAAACTACCGATAGGTTACAATAATAATAATACGGTATGGAGGACTGCAGCTATTTTCGAAGACTGGCTTCATAGTTTGACATACAAATGCAAAAAAGAGCAACATCATAATGTTTGTTGACAGTGCCAATTGCTATCCCGAATTCCAGCTACTTAATGTATAAAGTGCTGTACCGCCACCCAACACCACTGTGTAAGTTTAAACCCTCGACCGGTGTATCCTTCAGGCTTTTGAATTGAAGTTTAGGATAAAACAGCTTCTGCATCTTATTACGATCATAGAATCCCACAAAGAAATGTCCGGAACTGAACTCATGAAGCGAGTAAATTTATTGGACTTGATGTTCTGGATAGCTGCCGCATAGAAGTAGATAGAGAACACAAAAATCTTTGTGATTTTAAAGTGAGGTTTCCTTCTTCTGCAGAAATGACTTTTGAGGGAGTTATGCAAAATGGACCTGAGACATATGAGCAAATTTTACCTCCATCAACCTCTACTGCTTTGGATACTCGTACTAAGTCATTTTTTGGATGCCAAAATGCTGACAGCCATATGCCAGCTTTTTACCTCCAAACCACAACAGAAATTGACTGCGACCTGCTTGCCACGTCAAATTTAGTAATTGGGGATGTGAATAGTGAATCAGACGACAAAAAGGAGCAGGATTCTACAGCCGTTCTGAAAACGTATACATTCACGAATACACAGGGTGCTGTTGATATTTTGCGCTTCTACGCAATACATAGCTGACACATTGACATGCTTGAACCTGTCATGAAAGTGAGGGTAAAACAAAATGCACCTTTCATTTTTTTCTGCCAAACAACGGACTAGTATACCTAATGTTTTTCATTTAGTGGAAAGCGATTATGACACTAGAAATGTGTGTGTATGATTTTCCCAACCTTATGCATTTCGATGAGTTGCAGGTCAGTTTTTAAAATGTTTACTCATAAACTGTAGCCTTGTTCCATTCATGGTGCTCATGCATCCCACATTAAATACTCCTACTGTTGTTGCCTTCATTAGTAGCTAAAACGGCTTGTAGAATACTCCGGTTTACAGATCCAGTACGCGATTTGAAAGTTTATTACACATGTAGATGCAATCATGAGTAGTGTCGCTAGTGCATGATTCAGTCCATGGCGACCACATTTTGTCGGTTTCTTGAGTGGTCAACTTGGGCAGTTTGACTTTACCATTACCAAGCGGTTGTGTAGTTGTGACGTACTGACTCGTATTTGCACCAGCCCCGCATAGGCCCTGCGCCAGTCCGCGGTGTGCAAACCCCACCTGCTTAATTAAATTGAATACATAACAGAACACACAAATTGTCACTAACCCGTTAACCGGTTCGCAGTTGCTGCACTGCCTTCCCGCAAATGTCATGGCTACAGATATCGCATTGCCGTTCATCTACAAATGATGCTTCATCCGTCAAAGCGATGATTCCTAACACTCAACAGCATTAGACAGGTATCTCGGCTACACCCAATGTCATGGAACGCCTCCTGAGCTGTTCGCACTGTCCAGTGATTTCACGCAAAGAAAAACAACGTAAATGGTTGGCGGCATCCGGTTTCGGATTTGCCTGTCACTGTGGCCAGCCACAGGACGCCTGCGCCTAAAGAGGGACCATGGATGGCTTGCGCTGCACCACCCACAGCCCCAACCACACACCCCATATCCAGAGTAAACGCGAAGGAATAAGACCGGGAGGCAAGTGGATGGGAAGCATGTTTCATCAATTGAGCCGGCTCACACTCCTTCACAAACAAACACGACCACGCTGTAGTTGGGGAATCAAGTGCACACAAGGCAGTGGCCGGACTGTAGTCCGCTCCACACTGTGTGCATAGAACCACACTTCGAGCCTAACATGGCCACAAGGACCGTGCACCCCGTCCGCTCTAAAAACGACCAAATGTATTTTGGAGCCAGTATAGACGAGATGGTGGGTACTAGACAGGTAGCCGCCTCGTCAACATTCTCCTCAAGCGCATCCACACCGGGGATATCAAGCAAGTCCATCAATTGAAACGACGAGATGAAATAAAATAAATCCAATAATGCATAGAGATACGGTGGTATAACTCTTCGCTAAGTTAGCCTATGAAGTGAGCTGATTAGCAACGAAACCCGCGATAAGTAAAATATGTTCACAAGCTACTTGCAACTGCTACAAACGTAACAAAGTTATCGAAGATTAGCGCAATTAGAGTAATCAACGTGTGCAAGTTAACAGATTATTCGGGTAGGCAGAACAAACCCATTAAAGCGGAATGAAATTTATCCAGCTCAAAAAGACCTAGTGTAAGCGTAGCTTGGTTCATCCTAGCTGCGGTGAAGAAGCACAAAGTATGCAACATCAGCCTCAGCATGGGGCACATTTACATACATGGTTGGCGGCATCTGATTTCGGAGTTGCCTGTCACTATGGCCACAGGAAGCCTGCTCTTATAGAGGGACCATAGGTGGCTTGTGCTGCATCACCCACAGCTCCAACCACACACCCAGTATCCAGTGTAAACTCGAAGGAATAAGACCGGAAAGCACGTGGATGAGAGGGTCGTAAATGGATGGCTAAATGTCTACAAGTGCGTTCACTTAGCAAGCGCATGACGAACCATGAGGCAACGCTACGAGATGTTCCCCGGGAGCAATTAAATCGAACAACGGTGTAATAAAGGCAATAAGCGCGTGCAATCGCGGGTGCCCTATCAAACACTTCAATCAATCACGCTGAGCTACCAATGTGTAGCACGCTCGTAATCAAACTGATTCGAATAGGTACATCCGTCAAGCGCTGACCTTACAGTGGGCATGCCACACCCAGAAACGAGTCGCGGTCCACACTTTCTCACCTCCCCTCTGTCGCCACTAACACAAATTCCATGCCAGCCGATTTTCCACAACGGTGTATGGGCGAAGCCCGTTACGTGAAATATTGAGTCCCCTTCATCAAGCCAAAAAGAGGACTTCAGTTAAATAGATGGGTGCCCTAGTAGTGAAATTACGCCCATTGGTAAAGGATGGATAATGCGCAATCAGAAACAGATTAGTCTTACTGAGTGCATCGGTTGGTTGTGTGCGCATAACACCTAACGAATCGTCTTTATCCAACAAGCCTCCCTGATGGCAAGTATTTTCCGACTGCGGTTACTTACTAATAATGTGAACGACTTCACCGGGGCTGCATTCGAATTTTGGGGATGGACGAGGCGCGGGTCCTGTTCATCACTTGGTCCACTTACTCTTGTTGCCAAAGCCATCGGTTAAACTAGTCGGAAATGTCCAAACATCCCGTGAGACAGTTGAACTGATAAACTGGGTGATACCACGGAGGCTGAACTTTCTGGCCATATACTCTGGCGCTTCTGGATGACATTACCTTTGCGGTTGTAGACAAGTGGTGCGCGATAAGGCAGACCTGACTTAGTATCAAGCGCCGTTCACCAATGTTTGATGCCAACGCCACCGCTGTTACTAATAAGTGTCTGTGTGTGCATCCCTCAACTTGGTGCACGGAAGCTGCGCAAATTTGACGTACTTATAAGAAACCGTGATGAGTACACTCTTCCATGCACCGCGCACTACGAAACAACTTATATAGGGCAACACATTGATATGACCAACTGGACGTCGCGTACGTCGCATGCCTGGGACCATATCGTTTGTTCGTTTCCTTTTTGCAATATCGGTATTTTTCGTACTTCGTCTAAGTTGCGCACAAACTCCGCCTCTTGAAAACGTTGTTGCACCAGGCCAGAAGATGTTACAGTCCGTACTCACTAAATTTGGAAGAACATTGTTTATACAACAAATTACTTTTCAATGGGTGTCCTGAGAAAATCATCCAAGTTCACAGCAAATTCTGAAAAAGCTAAGCTATCAATTCTTACGGTCACGAGAATGTTTACCTGTTTCTACCGTTCAAAGATCATGATGTTACAAACGGAGCTTGAGAGTAAATCAGGTCTAAGCTGTCGCGTAGCTAAATGACCACTTGACTACAGCACATCTATACCTCCAAAAAGTGTTGTCATCCAGAACTGCCAGAGTCCAGTGCCAGACAGTTCAGCCTCAGTGGTATCGCCAAGCTCATCAGTTAAACTGATTCACGGGAAGAATGAGCATTTCGTAATGTAATAAAGCTATCCATATGGTAACTAGAGTAAGTGGACCAAGTGATGAACAGAACGCACTTCGTCCATCCCCAAGCCTCTAATGAAGCCTTGATTGATCCGCTGACCTTGTTATTACGTAATCGGCATCGGAAACGACTAGGCATCAGTGAGGTTTTGGTGGTAAGGACGATACGTCAGCTGTTGTGCACACGCAAACACGGATGCAATGTGCAATACTACTCTGTTCCTGATTGTGCAATATCCACAACTCACCAGTGGGCTTACTTGCACCACTAGGGCATCCACCTATTTAACTGCTTAGTCGAAACACAAGCATATCGCTACGGTAGTCCTCTCCTAGTGTTGATGAAGTGGTTTAAGCGGACGTAATCTTTTGCATAACCGGTTACTCCCATACTCCGTTGAGCAGGACCGGCTGGCATGGACTTGAGGCTAGTGACGCCTAAAAGCGGTGAGAAGATGTGGACCAAGGACTTTCGGGTGCTGCAAGCTCGCTGAGCGCTATTCTGATTACTCTTCGCCCGGAGTCATGAAACGTTTTGTACGGCGTGCCGGATGACTAGGAAAAGGACTGGCGCGGGCCGGTAACCGGACAAATTAGTTACGCGGTCCTCATACCTGACGAAATGGATCATAATCATTATGGACAACAATTGAGAACCAGAAAGTAACCTGTGACAAAGTAACAAAACAGTCGGGGCACGCATTACCCGCTTTTAATTGCTTATTAGCCTCAAATTAGGCCGAAATACAGAGGATCAGAAGAGCAACAAGGTATTAAATTGCAAACAACTAAAATCCCATTGAAACACGCGAAAAACAGAGGACTGCTGGTCATTAGTGGAATTGCAGCTCACCAGGGTGCGAGTTATGTTCAAGGTATCTACGTTAATAGAATATATAAGGTTGCTTGCAATATATACATATATATATATATATGCAATTGTGCCTCATGGTGAGATTGCTGTTGCGTTCATGATGCTTCTAAACCGCAGTTGGGCTAAATCAAAGGACACTTAAATTAGGTCTTTGTAACCTGAATAAAAGTCAGTCTACATTATTTGGTGTGTTCAATTCTGTTATTCTACTGCATATTCTGTGTCTATTTTGCGTGTATACTTTTCCTGAAATTCCATGTTGGTTGTTTGTTATCCCCAGTGTGGCTGCGCTTGATGTGTATGTTGAAAAGGTACCTACCTCTCTAACACCCTTCACCTCGATTACTGTCTTCAGGAAACTGTGAATGGCTGCCGGGGTGGGACGTGGCGCAGGTCCTCTCGACCGCTCTAGTCTCATAAAGTGGTTCCACGCGGTGTACAGCGGACTACGGCACAGCCACTGTCCTTTTCGGCCTCCCCTGTATTCCATTTTCTGGACGCTTACCTGGCAAAACTGCTCACCTCACTATCATCCAACAGTGCTGTACGAGTTAGTCCTTTGGTATCACATGTCACAGTTTCGTCACAGTAGCGCGGCTTCATTTGCTTGACACAGCGGATCTACACGTGCTCACCAACGCGGATCTCGTACATCACCTGACCACGACGCCGCACGATAATTCCAGGTATTCACTTGATCATCTACCCTTGCGGAGAAACAACAAACACCGGGTTCCAATTTCGAAATTCCTGCGTCTGTTGTACTGGTTTTCCATTACAGTTTTAGTGCGGCACGTCGACGAGTGTTTAGGTGATAACAAATCTAGAGTGGTCCTCAGCCCCTAACGCATCAATATCTCAGCAGGTGACTTCCCATCTGGTGCCTTGAGGTTCTGGTTAAATCGATCATTCAATAATAATTCTTCCAGCCTTTCGTTCAGTGTTCCTCCGCCCCTCGATTTCAGCAGCGAAATGTGCGAAAAACATTTACTACACGCATTTCCAAAGCCAAGCCTGTTGAGGATATCCATCAGTTCACAAACAGACACCAGCTCTTGACATTGGATACAATACCATGCATTGTTCATTCTGTAGCGTCTGTGTTATAAAAAGTTTTAGATTCGCACTGTCTCATACCTTTGCTTAATTAATGGCATTCAAAAATCTGGATGGAACGATTTTGTTCAAACCGCTTTCCAAGAGTGAGGTTCAGCCGGATGTAAGGAAGCTGTTGCTTGATATTTAACTGATAGTGCTCAACTGTACCAGTTAGACGTTAAACACTCCTCTGTTCCTCGAGTCAAATGTGGTGTTATGCAAATAGCGATGTAACCAAATTTCTCCTTTTCCCATATATAGAACTTCTCACTATACCACTCGAAGTTGCTGTATGCAAATCCACTGGTGATTTGCTGTATTTTATTGCCCCGACTATCCGGACTACTTTATTGATTCTGCATGGATTCGGTGATCTGATGTAGGTTGGATGAATGTTTATACAGGTCCTTTGCTCGTAATGCATCCAAGTGCAATAATGAAAAAGGTTCTATACTTTGTGACGACGTGTAACAAGTATCTCCACCACTCTGTCTGAGTGACAGCCCCAGATTATCCGCCTTCTGGTATCGTGGTATCCTTTCGCTTCCCAGACTCCCTTTGGTCACGCATGTCTCTGGAACATTTCCTATGGCATGGGAACTATCATCTCATTCTCTCAGGCCTACGATGCTATCGCACTCTCTAATCGAATATTTAACTAGGGCTTCAGGTATTTGTTATACTGCACCATTGCCATCTTGCTTGGACTGCTTCAGAAAGATGGTACACTATTGGCTGTATCGACAGACGTATGTTAGGTGCATCGATTTGCCTAGATAATCGTCGATTGACTTAACCACCACTGAGCATATGGGCGCCGGGGATTATTCTTTTCTCCGAGTTCTATATATGAAAACGGACCTATTGGAAAATCACTTTCATTTATCCGCCCTAAATTTAAAGTTTGAATTTCCCGCAGTTTCTGGACTTGTAATACAATGTTACCGTTCAGAGTTTTGGAAACAGCAAGAGAACTACACACACGAATTTCAGTGCATAGGAGACGCATTTCAAGACTACCGAGAAACGAGCTTGAATACCAGGCAATAGTAAGAGACTCGGCCGTAGCTGTGCATGTATTAGACACGGGACACTAGATAGACCTCGAAAACGTCGAGGGCATTAGGATGGGTATACGATCAACCCCTCAGCGGTTGATTGCCGTGGCGGTGGAAATTGCCAAATCTGACGACTGCGTGAATAGAATGGAGGGGGTAGAACTCCTTATTGCCTGGCGGGCAGTCTTAAGCCAGCCAGATTTACGAGCATCGGTGCGTGGATCACATTGGAAAGTGCAAACCGACTCCCATTGTCAACACTATGGGTTTATCCGTCATTGTCATGACGCACAAATGAACCCCTGGACTATTCCCACTGTTATCAAACCACCTGAGGTGACATCGCGAACTGTTATTGTAATGACATCATGGCACAAAGCTCGGGTAACGTAGTTATCACCCCTGTTCGCTATAAAATCCCACACCAATTGCACACTGATTCACCTGGTCTGACGAAGCTCTCGTGTCGAGCGCGAAACATTACCAACCTGCTATACCAACAGATTGTTTCCAAACCTCTCTGAACTAATGACTACTCGATCGGTTCCAAGTATATTCCAGGAATTTGAAAACAACCTTACCGTGTTTATCACTTGTGCTTGTTGATCGATCGAGAGTTTTAAACAGGCTACACGAGCGGTGGTCAAGTTAACAGTTGTGCTTTTTTAGATTTTCTCTTCCCTTCGTATTTGCTTTGTTACCAACGTCCAGTACATGCGCAGGCATTGTTTAAGTTTTGATAATGAACCTGCCTGAGTCCATAAAGCATATTTTGACTTCACTTTAATCTATACTACCAATACTCTTACACAGAACCATGAAAGTCCAAATTATCGAAATTCTGAACATGTGACTGGAGGAATTTTATGATACAACTAGCCGTGCTTGAAGAGAGACAAAATATTTTCTTCTGAGATGCATCTAACTAACATGTTGTGTAGCAATAAGGTAGCGGATTCTATGTTCGTAGCTTGGACCTCTAAGCCTGCCATGCGAAGCGTTCTCTTATGCAAATCTAAAGGGAACGGGAGGTGGGAAAATATCTGCGCTTCAATGGATGGAGATTAGTTCACTCGGACTTATTCACAGTCTGTTGAATATAGTCTACATCATGTGAGACTCGTTTCTAGTACTGGCTGGCACACCAGGGAACTTGCTTCTAACCAACGACCTAATAAGATCGATACAATAAGCCATTGCTTACAGGTAATCAAAATGCCAAAATTTAGCTTGTGTCAGACTCCGACGCTTGTTGTTGCCTCATATCCGTATTAATCAATTTGTGAACGCACCACTCACTGACAATGCATTTTAGGGTCTGCATGTTCACGGTGCAAAAAGGGGACTAAAACCTCCTTCAACTGTGCTTGTGCTCATAGCAACTAATTATGTTCCCCGGCTGAGTTATTTAACTGTTTTCTTTCTAGATAGCATGTGATACCGACCTGAACTGCGGTAAGTGTAAATTAACATGATTAACACGATTCAGATTACGTTACAGTTAACCGGCAAAAATTTGGCGTATTTTTAACGAAAGAATTCATAGAGACGGATGACTTGGTGTCGTTACCAGGAAGGGGAATCCTAAGTTTATTACACGTTAAACTTCATATTTCCAAACAAATCAGAACGCATAATCTGGGATTTAATGTAAAGACTTGGTGAACGTTTATGTTTCCTGTGCTCCTTTAGCATTTTGTTAATAAGACTTGGACTAGCTAGCGTAGAGCTGACGCATCTAACCCAAAATAAACACCAATATGTTAGTATTTTCCAGATGTAAGGTACAAAATATCATAAGGGATATAGATTGTGACGTCGGTGAATCGAAAGTTTAGCAAAAGGCAAAAAGCGATTACCTCATGCATTATTTGAGAATTACTGTTCAACTAAAATGCTTCAAAAATCGCCAGCGTTATTGCTTGCCACTCCATTCTTCATCAAAAACTTGTGAAAAAAGGGCAGAAATCGTAACATTTCCATTGCTTTCCGATACAAAGATGGTGCCATGGCGAGGACAATGAAAGGAGTCAAAAGGTAGCTTAATGTGATTGCGATTAACCGTGCTTGATGCTCCACTGAACCAGCATCATAGTCCCTGATCTGAAAAGCATTAAACATATATTGCAAAGCGTCAGGCAGCTGTAACATCAGACACAGCGAACCCAAAATGATTGTGCCGACAACCAGCCGATACATCTGCCTTTTATCAGTGCCCGAAGTAGATGTGCAATCAGAAGAAATAAACTGCAGTTGTCCTTTACTAATCTTCCAAACTTTATAAGCAACAAGCACATGCGCACATCCAGTGAACAGACCTGGTAGTGCATACTTCAGTAAAAGCCATACATATGGGTGTATGGCTCGCAACACGGTCACCCATGTGGCATCTGAGGCTGCTCCCCAATTGCATTGTCCAGATGTGTAACGCCTGTTTAACAGGACAGGGAAGTAGATGAGAACTGTCATTAAAACCAAATATACAATCCAGAGGAGGATCAACAATCTTGACGAAGTGCGATATCGAATAGGGAAATAGACAGCCAGTAATCGATCTAACGAAATCCAAACCAGATTGTGCATGCTCAGCACGGCACCACACCAGAAGAAACTGTCGTAAGACCAAAAGTGACACAAGAAAGCATTGAATGCCTCGGAAGTCGTGACGACCAACGATCCAGTAATTTTCGATAGAACAACGATCACACAAGTAAATGCATCAAATGCACACTGAGCTAGTAGTAAAAGCCAGGTGAGTTGTGATCCGAGTCGTACATAATAAAGTATATATAGAGCGAAGACGTTTGCTACCGATCCAAGAAATCCGACAATTGCGAATATGATCCTCGCGGCCAAGTCTATTGACGTCATTATATACGCATTCCTCAAATTTATAACAAAACCGAACATGTATCTTGCGCATTGCTTGTCCTGCTCTAATCACCCATAATTATACAGTATTATTTGCGGGGCTAACCTGAATGCACAGCGACTGCGAGTGAAATGGAACGCCAAAGTCGCTGATGATTGGTTCAGGTGATGACCAATGGTAAATGTTGGCTGGCGTTAATTCGCGAGACGCAAAGAAAGAATCAGTTCGTGCATTTACCCAAGCAAGAACGAAACACAATGAAGTCGTGGTCTATCATTGTTAACCAAGCGAACGCTGCGCATATCCCTATAAATGACAATGGTTAGCAGTGTTAATGAGTGCTCAAGGTCATTTTTTCCTGTGTTTGCGTTGAGAAATCTTTGATGATTTTTTATATCTAGTGCCGCTGTTAAGAATAATAAGGTGCTTTTTTGCAGTTAAAAGATAGAGCTAGTGAAATGCGAGATACAACAGCACTGCACTATCCTGTGAGAGTGGGACCAAGTGTGTGTGTTCGCGACATCTTTCCTAATCAAATTTCATACGTATTCAACTGTTGTAAACAAGTTGATTTTGAAGGTTTGAGATGAAAAACAGTGTCGTAACTACTTAATCCGCCAATTACGAGTGTGATCCACTTCGCTTTCAGCGCTCGGCTCCTGGAGCAAATTTTGCCAGGAGACACCAATGCCGAATGTGCCATCCCAACTTTACTTTGTACTTTAGTATAAAACGGTCACCAGCCATTCAGCATCAAACGGTTAGTGGCAGTCCGTACCTAGTAGGTTAGCATAATGTCTAGCGATCAAGTCCCACTTTGGATTTAACGAAGTAGGATTGGCCATTAGAGGAAGAACTGTGCATACCGGTACTTGAATAATGGGATAAAAATTGCTTTCAAGGAGACGAATGAACAGTTATGGATGTGATCAAGTGCAACCTTTGCGTGTATAGAAGTGGCAGCCACATACTTAACTGCACAAACCAATACTATTTAAATGAACCAGAGAACTCCACGTCTAAAAGATCGCAGAGTAATATACCGACATTGTAGTCGATTATCCTGCACGGTGAGATTGTAAGGTGGCCAAATTTCAGATGTAGACTTCAACCATGACTAGGGTTCTTCTTAACCTGGTTCCCTAATTTTGGGATACCTTTTTGTACCCAGTACCACCCAAATAGCCTTTATGGGAATTTTTTGGGAGTAAGGAAATAGGCCGAAATACCCCTTATTTTTTCTTGACTTTTTTCCCCCTTGATGTTTAAAAAATAAAATGATAATTTTTCAATAGTAACAAGAAGTCATGACTTCTTTACACCACAATGTTGTAATGTCTAAGAACTTCTGCCTAAAAGATTTTCTGGTTGTTCATTATTTTACAACAATAGAAAAACGGGGCACCTACCAACAAGTTGTGATTTTTAGATGCATCCGGTTATCAGGAAACATGGTAGACGGACATCTGATTTTTTGCGGCTTTTAACGGGTTAAACTTCTCTAACAAATATATACCGTTTAAATTTTTTTAATAAGTTTTGCGCTCTTTTCTTACCCCTTATCAGCGGTTTGCTTTTAAAATCAAGAAAAAAAAACAAAAATTAAAAAAAAACCAAAAAGGGAGAGGGGGAAAAAAAAACAAGAAGTAACTTGAGACAAACTCCAAACAAAAAAAAAAGTGGTATACAAAGTTAGAGAGAAAGAGAAGATACTTCCTTGTTCTTGCTTAAGCCTCTTCTGAAGACGAAGGACGACGACTCCGCCGCCGACAAAAGAAGAAAAAAAAAAATCCTGCAGGAGGCGAACAATGTTCTGCTAATCCCGGATCCTAACGATGATGAAAAAAAGTAACAATAAAAAAATTTTTAAATAATTCACAGCCAACAATTATTATTTTTTTGTCGAAAGATGATAAGAAACTACTGGAGGCTGAAGAGGATATGGTTGTGGTCTTCTTTCATTTGCTTTTTTTTTTTGTTGTTGGTGTATGAATAGATGAAGAAAAGTATTGATGTTGTTTGAGTATGATTTAACTAGATGAAGAGGACAGCACCCACACATACAGACACAGAAACAGAAATAAATAATTAATAATAATAAATGTTATTAATTATTAATCTGGATGAAGGCAAGTCGGGATGAGGGTGGGTAAAGGATGGACATGTACTTATGATTGTGAACACCTACAACTCAGTGTCAGTGCCTTTCGTTTGAGGTAAATAGAATTAAAAGTTAATTAGCAATAAGTTTTTTTTAAAATAAAAACAAAACTTTAACAAAAAGGTAGTAATTATGTTTGTCAGGGTCTTTTTCAACGGACAATGAAGATAGTTTATTGTTCCTGATGGACGCAGGCTGGTTGTTTTGGAGCAAAAAACAGACATGAACAGGGGCACGTTCTTGCTAGCTAGAACGACCAACAACGACCGGTCGCTGGCCCTCAAGAACAACCAAATCCAAATCTGGGGGTCGGAGACAGGCTTATGGATCCTAACAAGAACCATTTTCACTAGCAATACTCAGGCATAACCGAAAGATAAAGAAAGAAATAATACTTCTCAAACATTTATCAATAGGAGGCGCCCCCCTTTACGCTTTCCTTACGCGAACGCTCTCTAATGAAATTGAATCTATATTTATATCAATAGCCTTGAGTAAAAAAACACAACCACAGAAATCATCAAGCATCAACAATAATCGATAAACCACGGGTGTCGTTGACTACGAATAACAACAACTAACAATTACGAAGCGGAGGGAGACCTGCTTTTGGTGTCTGACCGACAACCCGCAGCAAACAAAATGGGTTGGATAAAACATAAAACAAGTTTGGAAGAAGCAATAAAAAATAATAAACAAGAAAGATGAAGGAAGAAGGAAGAATAAGAAAACAATACTGACGGTGCCCGCGCCCACCAAAATTATTCTTCTCACCAAACTCAGCTGAGACACCTCATGTAATGGAGATACGTTGGTGTGGCACTCTCTTTTGATGTCATTGCCACTTCGTTGACAAGGATTCCCTTGTCACCTAATTATTAAAGATGTGGTTCTAGATTTTTGCAGTTGGTTTAATCTTCTGAGTTAATGGTACTGACTCTACGGCAGAACTGGGCTAAGTTCCGGAATATGCACCAAAAATATTCAATTGCACGCAACAGGGACACGACTATATACTACGGATTACTTATTGGGGATGGCAAACATAGTGAAAACACTGGTTGTGCAGTCCAGCACAACGACTAATCTAACGGGCATTGCAATATCCGTAGGAAAATCATAGAGTGCGTTTGACTAGCAGAGCCATCTTGATCTGGAGTGTCTGGTGCATTAAATTATCCCAACTCTCTCGAGAGCCGGTGGATCCTCAAAAAACGAGTAACAGGCGACTTCTCTTGGGTCAGTAGAGTTAAAAACCTGCTGTCTACACCTTACACCAATCCTTCCACACATGAGAGACTCTCTTGATTATCTACCAATAAACTAGGCTTTTTCAGAAAACTGATGGAGCTTCGGCTAGGTCAGGCAAAATGCAGTGGGGCTACATCATGGTAACCGAGAGAAGCTTGAGAGAAGTGACCACGGAGACCGAAATCATACTTCCCGGAATGTCCGTTCTGCACAACGATCGACCAAATAGATGACCTGGTGTACCCATCCATTACCGCTCTACCTTGGTCTCATGGATGATCCAGCCGTGCAGATTATCGACGCCCTTTATTGTCGTCTTCACCTAAGACGTGGTGACGTAGGTTTAGTGAGCATCGTGTACCGCCCTCCGTCATCCACTTCAGAAATGGACAGTCCCCTAGCTTCCACTATGAAAACTATCCTCGCATACAGCCACATCCACTGGTTGGTGACTTCGATCTACATTCCGCAGTAACCACAACCTGTCTCGATGAGAATTTCAAATTGGAACTGCTAGAGCGAATCATTGGATCACCAGTCTAAGACCACGTTGCCTCCCCCAAAAGTTTCAGAACGCGGAGTCAACCAAGTATACGAGATCTCATGTTCATCAAAGAAGAGTTATGATCCAAGCGGTTTCGATAGACAAGGCTCTAGACGGCAGCATAGCAGTAGAAGATGAACCGGGCTATATCGCAGTTAACTGTCAATTAAGTAAGTCTGCGACTGTCACCCATGGCGGAGTGGTACTAGCTGCTGGCATCCGGAAGTCATGGGGCTGCACCCGGCAGGAATCCGCTGGAAGGCGCACCACGGACGAGACCCAGAATGTCGAAACACCGATGTCTGGTGTCTTTCCAGACTAGCCTAAGGCTGCTGACAAAGAGTGGATAGTGATCAACTAACTATTCATACTAAATCCCCAATACTCATTGGGAATATTGTAGTTCAACTCCACCTAATATGCGGAGTATTCCGCAGAACCGCCGATGACTACAGCTTATTACCCATAACGCCGTTCTGAGCACACTTATAAGTGAAACTAACTGATCCTTTCTAGCTGTACTATTCTCCGATGTCGCCTGGTGGGATTTTGCTCATAAATTTAACAAGCTAGTTACCAGTGCTTCGAGAAACTTACCCCCGAACGCAATGAGAGCAAAGCCATTCATACGAAGCAGGACGCATAAGTTTGTGGTTACAAGGATTCACTTTGACGAAAATACAAGAGTTCACCGGCTGCTGAAACATGGGAAGCCTACATATCCAGCCGAAACCTCGTAAGCCTGGTACACGAGGATAAAGTAAATCATCGACATTATCTAGATGATAAGTTCGCTTTGTACCCAATGCTCCTTTGCAGTCATATTAACAAACTCCGTAAGGTGCTGTGAGGTATCCTTACCCTCCGCAGGCCAAGTGGACCAGCAAAAAGTGCAACAAAAGCAGCTAAAGCATTATGTTAGTAATTATCCCCAAACTTCCAGAAAGCTACTTCATCGCCTATGCTGTTCAAGCAAGTGCTCCCAGTACCAGCAATTACCTATATTTCGGCTACTGCTAGAGATGTACTGAAAAGGCAAATTTTCTACGCAAGCGTACCTCCCCTGGGGCTGAAATTATCCGCCAGAAAGGCAATGTAGTGGGCTGCACCGAATTAAGTGGACCCACTCTCTCAATTCTTGCAATTGTGTGTCGGCGACATGCGCGTCCCAACAATGTGGAAGCAGGGAATCAATGCACCCATTCAGGAAGGGTGTAATCGTGCAGATCCGGTCAACTATCTCCTGAAAACACTTCTTCCGGTGCTCTACAAAGTGATGGACTCTATTACCTTCAAAATGATCATGGATTACTTGGAGGCATGTAAAATCCTGACACATGAACAGTATAGATGCTGCTATCATCGGTCTTGCATCACAAATCTGCTGCTTGCTCGCTCGAGTTGGAATGCAATCGTCAATAGTGGTGTGGGAGTTGACGCAGTCTATCTGGACTTCTCAAAGGCTTCGACCATCTGAAGAACCGCGTGTTTATTTACAAGCTTCAGAGGTGTGTAGTTTTTGACCCAATTCTCCATTGGATTGGTAACTTCCTCTTTCAATGACATATGAATGTGAGCTTTGGCGGCGCCATGTCTGACCTTATCGGTGTTCAGTGCGGATTGTCACAGGGTACTGTACTTGGTCCATGGCGATTCCTGATTTACATAAACTATCCTGCAAGAGTGCTCACTTCCAGTTTCTTACTCTACTCTGATGATCTCAAGATACGGCGGGCCATCAAAACCGAATGACTATGTGGCGCTTAGGATGAACTTAATAGTGTATACGAGTGGAAGATATTGAGCATGAGCCGTCAATCCACTGGCAAATACAGGTTATGGATCACTTTTTGCAGCACGCTTCTACTAAATGCGATCTAGCTGTGATAGTACAAGCGGCTTTTGGCTATTTATGTCAAGCCGAAAAGACCTGCAACAATGCAGACCAACATCTTGGCACTGTGCGGAGAACATTCGGGCGTTTTGACCCTTCAACCTTCTCTCAGTTGCTCAATGCATACACTGGGCCCCATTCAGAATACGTCATTCACGCATGGCAGCCCTGACACACGCACGACCTCACCGCAATTGAACTGCCAAAAAGAAGGGAAGCCAATGAAGTAAAGGATCTGTTTCATCTCCCTCACCAACTGAAGTTGAAAAACTTGGGGTTTATGGTGGACAAGACTGACGTTTGCTGGCGATTTGTAATGGCATTTTGATCTAAAGAAACCCTAACCATGTTTGTAGTCACTTTCTGAAGCCGAATCACAATACCACCCTAAAATGTAATTATCTAAAGCTGACCACACAGTTTAGCCGGTTGGAAGGCTGTCGGAATTTCTTTTCACTTCGCGTGAACCATCCATGGAACGCCATCCACATTTACTTTGTTTCTTCCCCAAACTACCAGCAAACAAGGAACTGTTAGGAGGTTGAGAAGTGGACATATAGTTTCCGTTACATATCATAGTTACCTTCTTATGATTCGCTATCGTTGGTTTCTTGATATTTGTTTCAAACCATCAAGTGACTGATTTGATTTGTCGACCCAAGTCGATCAAACTGTAGGTCATCTCAGTGGTCACCTTCGGTTAATGCCATTGGTTCTTACGCATACCGATTCTTTTTGCCTGCATTATTCAGTGTCTCCAACGTTGATGTTTGGCTCCGTGTTGTAGTAGCCTGGCTTCAACTACTGCTGTACCCCATTTAAGTGAGCAGTTTACTCATGTAAAAGAACTCAGTTCTGGCTCAGGATCATGTTATTCCTGCAGTCATGGGCACGTGAACAGTGGGCAGGCAACATAACAGAAACGTCTATGCAATGCACTCATACCCTTACATAATGCCACATATCCGTCTATATCCTGGCGTCAACCTAACTCTACCAATCGACATGCTCATTTTCACTTCTTGCACATCATATTTTAAACGCAACAACTGTGGAAACTTGATTTATATATGTGTCAGCCCAATGAAGCTGCACACGAGTGCTCGTTGTCATTTCCATGTTATTTAATTTTATTAAGTAATATTTGAACTATAACCATTCTCCATTTTGCTTTGTGTACATACATTCAAGTCTCATTTCAAACTAGCTTTATGCAACAGTGCCGTTACATTTTTAGATGCTCAAACTGACGGTGCACTCACCATTTGGTCTATTTTTTCACCTCAACCTTCCTACGGGATTCCTCAAGCTCCAGCTGTTTTATCCGTTATAAATCACTGTTCACTGTTCATTTTTCTCAAGCACGCGCATAAATATAGACTGCGTTTCGGTTCCAAAGCGCACCATTCATGATACAAGTCAGATGACATACCGCATGCCTTTGTTGTATTTACTGCGCTAAGTAACAGAGGCCTACGATCACGTGACTGTATAGCTACAAGCGGTTGTTGAAGACAGCGACTAATTGGAGAAAAACATATTTCCTAAACCCAGCTATATTTTTACTACTAAACGTCAGTGAGATTTGCACTCTGCACAATTCGTCAACCCAAACAGTGGTACATTGGTTTCGTTTTGCTAAACCAGCTTGCATAACTCAACTCAAATGAAAAAGCGATAACTATAAACTAAAATGACCAACGCTCGTTCTTGTACTTGTGATTGCGGATCAGTTGTTTCTGGGGTAATTCAAAATGGGATAACTGTCGTTTTCCTACCGGAACTGTAAAATAGTCCACCATGTATGTTTAACGATCTCATTAACTAAATACAATCCTTTGATGTTGGTGAAGAAATCACCTGTGTAGAGAGATACGGGTCACAATGGTTAAGACTCTGCACCTGTAGTCTCTTGGACTGATGTCATGATGATTATAAACAAGCTGGGTAATTAAGTACATACAGGACACATAAGTTAACCTATTGGTCAAATGAGTGGTTACATGGGACATCAATGATGAACCCTGTCTTGCGTGATGGAAATAATCATGGGCGTAATTAGTACCAGTTTTTCACAATCAGGCAAATCCTCAGAATTGTGTTCAGGGCAAGGGTGAACATTTGTTTGACCTCAGTACATTCCACGGTGAGTGTTTTTCTATAAACTGCAACATTCATCCTTACACTTTTCAGGCTTTCATCAGTGTTGTTCAATTTCGAAAAACTTAGACCACGCTACTGACCGATGTGCTACTGCAGTTGTTCAACATGTGTTTAACATGTGGAGAAACACAAAGACGCTGCATTCATCGAATACACAATAGTTTGTGTCTTCGCATAAGCAAGTTCTATCTTACCTGTGGTAGATCAACATTCACTTTGTAGTAGGCTCAACTCAACCGGACTTCCGTTGCTTGCCAGTTTTAAGAGAGTAATTTACTAAGCTCTCTTGCTCTCCTTTCCGAGCTCAGTTTGACTAAACTGTTTAGTTTGCCACTCTAAGTCACGCCTTCATCTTCTAATCTTTTGCCAAGCCTTTCAAGTAATCTCACTGCTACTCCTGAGTTTCGTTAAAGTTCCAACTTCATTGGTTTCTGTCTCTTGAGACAGCGATTTAAAGTATGCTTTCTTGCGATGCCACTATTCGGTTGTTAGTGTTTCTGTGATGTAATATGATATGTACAAATATACAATCGTTGCCACAATACGCACTTGGATATATTCTTTCTTGCAAAGTCACTTTATAAATTTAAGTTTTCACCTCACTTAAGGATATTCGATTATGCTGTTCAGAAATTCTGGATGCAACACTTATGCGAAATGTCTCCAGTACCCATCACATGCTCCAAACTATGCTAGGTGGTCAATGACTTCAATATGAACGGTGAGTTTCTTCCTTCAAAATAACTGCACAACACCAAGAAACCTGCATTCACCACATAGTGATGGTTCGATGGCTCGTTGCTTTGTGGGCTGACTGATCACACGCACTTCATGACGAAAGGAAGGGACATTGTCAAGTTGCGACTACTTGCTTCAGAATGGTTAAAGACGGCTCATCATCTGTTAAGTATGGCACTCTGGGAACAAAACATTCCATGACCGATCTGCATCGATCTACACTGGTCGGTTTGATGTATGAGGGTCGAAAATCGAGTTCCGAACATTTGTACTCCCAGTACAATAAATTAGCCCTTAGGCACCCAGTAGATTTGGGCAAGGTTTATCACAATGGTTAATGACTAAGTGCGTCACAGTTGTACGAATCCGTCATCTGTCATACATTCACAAGGGAGCGGATACTAATTGGAGAGAAGCCGCTTTGCGTATGGCACACATATGAATCAATCAACAACAGCACCACATCAGCTAGTTGGACTGATGCTATGTTGCCATCCAATCATAATGGGCTATGAAATAAAGAATAATAATAGGAGATAGAAGAGGCTTTTAACTGGATACTCAATATCTTGGAACATATTTGGAACAGATCGGGAAGTCATCATTGCAGAAAACTTGGTAAACGACCGGTTAATGTATTTATGATGATACACTTTTAACTGGATACCTTAATACCCTAAGAAAACATTCAGAATCAAGGCTTCTGCATCTTGTGTTAACAACATACCGTCATAAGCAGCCGGCTGTCATGCAAAATAAGGCGGCATCGGCGAGACAGATTCCTTGCGGCTTTCACTTCCCCGCGTCATAATCAGCCATTACCCCGCAGGTAACTCAACATCAAGCACCCTTTAAACAGGCAATCCTATTAAGAGACGGCATCAGACACGTCAATGATGTTGCTTGCGAGCACTTTCCTCTTATGTCTCGAGCCGTGCACAAGGCGAGTCACGTGCACTCCAGCCCGGAAGACAACACAAACCAATGGCACCCAGTTGGGTCGTCAGTGACTTCATTTCACGCTGCCAAGTCCACTTCTCTCTACCTAGAGTCTTGGGCCACCCTACACCTAGCAGACTAAACAAGGCCCTACTAGGCAAGCGGTGACCAGGCATACGTGACACGTGCCCAAGCCAACACAGCTTATTCAGTGCTAAATGTTGTTCTAAGGAACTAGCATGATTATCACTATCTAGTACTCGCTTGCACACGTCATCGTTGCTGAAACGCTGGTGCCATCCGACACCAGCAATGTTTCGCAGACAACGGTGATTAAAGACTTGAAGGCGCCTCAGATCTTCAGACCGAAGGGGCCAATTCTCACTACAATAGAGCAGAACGGTCCTCACTGTGGCCTTGTATACACGGCCTTTCAAACAGAGGGAAACTTCCTTCTGTCACCAAAGATGCCGCAGGTTCAAGAAAGCGTGCATGATCTTACGTCAGTTTCAATGCGCCCATTGTTGCTGGTGCGGCTGCTGTAGTTCCTCATTAGAAAGAGTCAAGGGGTCATCAAGTGTCCGGTGATCCTGCAGCAACACTTTGTACTTTGAAGGTGCGAAATGAATACTAAATAATGCGGCCACTCTAGACAGACTATTCAGGGTTGATTGTGCCGCCGCAACATCGTCAAAAAGCAAGACGATTTCGTCCGCATAATCTAGGTCAACTAACCTTTCACCAGGAAGCACTTCATCGCCTACATCATGAGATTCCGCAAGGAAACACTCCATGATAGAATCCACGACGAAATTGAACAAAAACGAGAAAGTCGGACAACCCTGACAAACGCCACTTGTGGTCGGAATGCTATCCGATAGGTCATCGTAGACTCTAAGGTGGCCTGTAGTGTTCGAGTATAGAGCAAGTAGGATGTTCACACATTTCGTGGAAAACCTGTCCTTGCAAGTAGTTCGAACCTAATCAATCAATCGATCGAATCGAACGCACTCTTGAACTCAAGGAACACAGTTATGGTCGGTCTGCGGTATGCGTGGCGCCTCTCTAGCACCTGCCGCAAAGTGAAAATATGGCCTACACAGACACGCCCTGGGTGGAAACCTGCCTGCTCTTCCCCAGTCCGAAATTCCCGTTCCACAGTGAGGCGAGGAAAGAGAATCGAGGCCAGTAACTTTGTAACAACTGGCGTTTAGCTAATACCCCTGTGGTTAGAACAGTCTATGCGACTGCCTTTCTTGTATATTGTCGCTATAATCGATTGTCTTCAATTAACCGGGACACTCTTCCTTCCATATACTTTCGAATGGGAAATGCAGTGTTTTGCAGAGGACCTCACCTTCATCTTTATATAGTGCAGGTGGGAGGGAATCCGGGCCAGCGGCACGAAAACGATTAAAGACTGTGATCGCGTTTCGGACCTCAGCCTCCGATGGAGGATCTAAACTAACCGTCCATGGATCGTCCCGCATCACCTGAGTAGGAATAGGTCCGGGAACAAGGGGCTAGCTAAACTGATCTTGAAAGCGTTCCGCCCAACGAGCCATACGGCGCTCCTTATTGAGTATCAGCGCACCCGCACTGTCTCTGATTGTCTCACTGACGCCTGGTTTTCTGGGACCAGTGGTACGGATCAACTGGAAGAGCTTGCGGTAATTGCCTGCTGCTCCTCTCTCTTCTATTTCTTGAGCTCGACTGGTCCACCAGGCTTCCTTGTCAGCACGTAGGCTCTGCTTTAGTTCACGCCTAATAGCCCGTCTGGTCACATTGTGTTCACAGCCAGTCGGGAGGCGTCTGCTAGATTCCAACAGGTTCACCGACCTCTCGGATACCCAGTGACTGGTGCGATGAGGATGGATAGTGCCAAAAGCAGATGCTCCTGCGTCGTGCATGGCGGCCGAGATCCTATTCTACTGAAGCGCAGTGTCATTAGAACAAGACAGCGAAATTTCGGTATACAATGCTTCTTGATAGGCTTGCCTGATCGAGGGTTGAGACAATTTCTGAATTGCCAGTTGGAGGAGACGCCTGGTGCGCCTCCCGGTAAATTTCGTAGAGAAACGACAGCGTGCCAAGCTTGACCAGAGTCGACGCAAGTATTGCAGTGCGAGCGGCAATGCAAGATGGAACCACGCCACCTGTTACTTATGGCTATGTGGTCAATATGGGTCCGCCGCTGGCCAGATGCAGGAGGATGCCAAGTGACACTTCGGCGCCCACTGTGTCTAAAAGCAGTACTACCAAGAAACAACTGGTGCTCCGCACAAAGCAGCTGAAGCTCGCTGTTGTCGGTCTTTTCGGAGTTAAGCGCATAAGTATTTCCAACCTGAGCTTCTGAAGAGTTCAGACGTCCTACTTGTGCGTCCGTATCCTCTGCCATACTATAATGTCTGAACTAGTAGGACTACATAGTAGGGCGTTCAGTTCGTGATAGAATGTGTCCTTGACAGCATGAGAACTGCAGTCAGTGGGAGTATAAGCGGAAATCACAAACAAGCAGTGTTTTTTACTACTTGGTGGATCAACTTCAGCGGATGTCGTCAAACTGGCTGCACATAAACGGTTGTTCACCGGAATCCAATCAACCAACGATGGATAAGCCTTGGAGCTTAGAATGATACCTGCACCAGCTTGACTCGTGAGTGTTTCATCGGTGTCCGCGGATGTGTGCAACCAATAACGAGAGGAGAAGCCGGGTGCAGTTAATTTAACAACCCCATTAGGCCACTGATTCTAGTTTCGGACACAAAACACATCAATTCTCAGTGTGTCCAAGGTGCGTGCGAGTGCAGCCTGTTGACCTGTTTGTCTTAGAGTGCGAACGTTGAACGTCGCCATGGAATAGGAACAACCTGACCTTATAAGGGACTGTTGACGACAGGCGTCCGGTGATTGTCGCGAGAAGGTGGCTGCAAATGGTCATACTCCCGTAGCATTTCGGTGGCTGTCAATTAAGTTGGGAATTTAAAGAAGGAAGTTTGATAATGGGGGTAGGGATGTGCGTAAGAGATACAGGTGGAAAAGAAAGAACCCCTCTAATTACGTAAGGGACCTAGAGGTATCGCTTTGAGCATGTAAGAGATTCATGAGGAGAGACACATCCATGCAAACCTGTCTGTTATCTGTGAAGCATTTAGCGACTTCTTCCCCGCCTCCGGGAAACTTGAACCTCAACCTACAGGGTTTGTCCGAAATGTAATGTCAGTTAATCTAACGTAAACTGATTACACGTCACAACGCGCTCGGGTCGGTTGGGATAAGTGGCAGAAGGAGTCCGTTTACCCACGCGCAATCGCTCAGCCGTCTGAGTCTAGCCGCAGAGTAAGGACGGCCATTTCCGTGAAAGTCGTTTTCTCTTCCATTGCAAGCTGCGACGTTGCTATTTATGGAGTCAAGAACTGCCAGCAAATTTTCTGGGAAACTTGTCAGGTCTGCGGTAGAAGCTTTCCCATGATGAAGGCAACCTTTTTGGATGATTATTTACCAGAAAGTCAAGTATGTCGTTGGCGCAATCCTTTTGAAGACCCCGAAGAGGTCAGCCATGAAGTCCACGCTGAAAGGCCAACAACGACAACCACGGACGAAAAGGTGACGCGTGTGACTGCATTGGTAAACTCGGAATATTGTTAGCGGATTCGTTTAACGGCACAGACATTAAACATTCCCAAAACTATCTTTTGCTAGACTGTAACGAACAATCTGGAGATGAGAAATATGTGTGCCAAGCTGGTGCCCAAAGTGTTAACGGACGACCAAAAATCGCCTCAAGTTAAAACGGAGCAGGAACTTTGTGAATTGTATGAAAGTGACAGCAGATTTAGACAATGCCATCACAAGTGAGCAGTCTCTGGTCTTTGAGTACGACCCCTAATCAAAAGGCAACTTGTCGTGCGTCACACCATAGCATTTCCTTGCCCCAAGGATGCCACAATGAGCATATCCCTGAGCAAGACCATGCACATTCGTTCTTTGACGCTCGTGGGCTCGCCCCCCATGCGTTTGTATCACGAGGTATAACCGTCGGCGCCCAATTCTACATGTAAGTGCTCAACAGATTCAAACGAAGCGTCCAACTTGTTCTGTTCGACATCGTGGGTTTGAAAACTTCGCCGTAGCAACTGACCGGCGCACACAGCGTTTCTCTTGACCCCATCCCGGCCGATTCAAAGGTGCCGCCGCCCTAGGAGCCTGAATTGTCTTCTCCAGACTTACACTTGTTTAAGCGCTTGAAAATTTCCATGAAAGGACATCATTTCAAGACGGTTGACTAAGTTAAATAGGCTTGACCCAAGGCATTAAGGAACAGTACAAAACAGGCCTACCGTGACAACTTCTATGCCTGGAAATCTAGCTGGGAGAGACGTATCGGCACAGATGGAGCTCATTTTAAAGCGTTTTAATGTGTCGTAACGGTAGGATCTGTAAATGTTTTTTTATTTCCTCCCTGATATTGCTTTCCGGACAAACGATGTGTACCATATTTTCGGAATATATAAGAGCGGATGGTCCGTGCAGTGATGAGGCTGACGAATAATCATGAAGTTATGGGGAAAAAGCAAAATTTTATTGAGCTGGATGCCGAAGGCACCCATTACTCTTGCTGAACGCGTTGGCATTGTCACTGGAATCCATTTAGTAGTGGATAATTGGCCACTTCGCTGTCATCTGCTACATCACGAAGGTTGTCCGAAGTCAAATTTCGCTAACTGATGACATTCCATTTAACTCATAATTACCAAACTAGTTAAAACGTGAGCTAAAATGGAGTGATGGGCTGCTTCTGTCTTCTGGGAGTTACTAACTAATCGCGTTATGTGTTCCTGAATAAATGATCCTGCATAATGTGATATATGCTCTCTACACAACATAATCCACTGATTCTAGTTGCAGAGCCGTAGCTCTGTCCTTTGACCTGTGAAAAGCTGTCGATCTGTGTACCCTGTGTGGCTTGCTTGGTGCACTAAGGAGTTAGGTAAAGGCGCACTTGTTTGGCCATTCTCACCTAGTGTTGGCGGTAACATTATAACGCAAATGGCAAAATGGATAACAGGAGCATACCCCAGATAAACACCCCACCTGCGCCATCTCCTGAGACTCCAAACACCAAATCTTTATCTACCCCATGTAGCTATCTATGCAATGTTCTATGGTTTCATTTCAATATTTATCATGCGTATTAAGATTGTACTCTGGATAATCTTAACTGGCACTTGCACCTATTGACTATTGTATCATGCACTCTTTTCCTAGCCATGTCTACATGGTTTCACTCCAACCCCACTGTTAGAAATGCTCGCTCCCACGCTGTGTAAGTTGTCCAGGTTTCATCTCATGCTGACTTGATGCACTCTCCAGCTGCATGGAACATCACCTCTTGTTTCCCTTTCATCACACATTAACCCCCAGTCAGATGGCTTGCATCAGCCTTTATGCAGTGTACAGCGAGCCCTTCGGATAGGGTTACTTGATCTATTAAAAGCCGCTGAATTCCATTCGCGGACTAAATATTGCAAAATATGGAAAAGGGGTCCTCAAAGCAAGTTCACGTCGTGCACCCTGCGAGGTGTACGCACTGAAAAATAGATCCACTTCAAATTCACAAGGAGTGACGACATTGCAACATACGTATGAAATATCTTCCTCCTAATGAACACGTACATGAGGTGAAAATGTTGGAAATATTCTACAGCCTGATTAGCAGTGAGATCTCGGACAGACACTCATCTTGATTCTTACGCAATGATTTATGTGAGATGGCGCAGCAAAGTGAGTGTATGATCACAACGGTTTTTGAATTGCACCAGCTTAGTAGAGCAGCTGACAGATTCCGGTGGGGCATTACACGCTTATCAACTACTTGCGAAAAATATAGCAGATTAAATTTCCAATGACTGTACTGCTCTGTCAAAATGAGTTGGTGGCCTCTCAGATTATCATTGTGACTGAACACTTGCAAACGGGGGCACATTCGGTTGGGATCGCTCAAAATATGGCAATTCAAAATAAGGTCCCCACGCAGTCGCCGATATTGTCCGCCTAAAAACGTTGTTACTCTCAGTCCTTGGTCAAAAGGCAAATGACACACTCCCTTGACATTGGTGGTTTCCCGACGTTGTGGTATCTAAAAGACGGTAAGGTCTCTCTTCAAATATGGCTGCCAGATATGTACCGTATATTCCACTTGTGGGCATTCATGCGCCAGGAACCTATTAAAAAGTCGACGGATCGAATCGTTCTAATGCACGAAGCAAGAGGCGCAGGTTTCCGATGTATTTTCTTGGTGCATTATCAGCTTGCTGCAAATCGTCAAGTTCGGCCTTAATCAAAACATTCATATGCTTTTTGCAGGAAAGGTTTGAAGCTCCTGATCGTCTACTATGTCACACTACGCTAGTTGGTGAAGCATGTGCAGCACTCTACCGTTTTCCACCTAGACCCGGAGTAGCTTTTGGTATGGCCATACGTAAACCCTATCCAGATCAACTTGAAGTATTAAGTTAGTTTATTACAGTGTAGTAGTATAGATGTGTGCTGCTCAACTTCACATCTTGATTTCATCAACATAGAACGGAAATTTCAATTATATGAGCTGTGATATATCGTTGATATAGATCGTGGACAACTGTGATGCGAGTACGGATCCATGTGGTACTCCGCATCCGAACTGGATGCTTTAGGATAGAGATTCACGCACCCTTATCTACAATGAACAATGAACAATGAATTTATACGGGTTAAGAAGCGTTGCTTTACAAGCCCCGTTGGATAGTTGGTGGGGATATCAACATAACAATTATGATGAAAAGGATAGTAAAATAGTTAATACTTTAAATACGAAAATAAGGACTTATCGTTTGCTTCGCTGCAGTCCTGCGATCCCCTTAGATTCACAACACCCACAGTTAACAACAAATAATTCCAGGGTAAACTCCAGGTGTAGGATGGAGACATAGTGTTAAGTAACAAAGTGTAAGTGGATGAGTGCATCGTCCAACCGTCTTTTAAATATTGTTAGTGTCGGTGCAGAGATGACCGATTCTGGGAGAGCATTCCACGGGTGACAGACACGGATGGAAAAGAAATTTCTGCGGCACTCCAGACGACTGTATTGTTCTGCGAGTTTTAATGAGTGGCCCCTCAGGTTTGTATTGCTGCTGAGTTGCAGTAAAGGGCGGCACACATGATGTGGGTCTCGCAGAATCAAGTATGTCATAATCAGGTCGCCTCGTAGCCTGCAATAGCTTCCACTGAACAATCCCAGTCGTCGCAGCCTCTCCTGGTAGGACCGATTGCGCATTCCAATTACGTTCTTAGATGCCCGGCGTTGTGGCTGCTCCAGTGCATTAAGGTCGTGTTTCAGCCATGGATGCCAGGCTTGAATTGCATATTCGACATGGGGGCGAACATACGCACTGAGCATTTGTCGAAATATGGAGCTGTTTATTTGTCCAAACGCCCGCCTCAACAGCCCAACTTGTTGGTTCCCGGTCTTCGAGGCTTTACGGATTGCCTGGAGCAACCCAAGTCATCTTGAACCAGGACACCCAAGTCACGTTCGAGAGTTGATTGTTGCAGTACATCCGTTCCGAGTCGGTATGAGTAGCTGCTCTGATGTCGGATGGAAAGCACCTTGCATTTACTGACGTTGAAATGCAATAAGTTTTGGATCGACCATTGATACACTGTATCTAAGTCACTTTGGAGCACATGTTGGTCGGCGTTCGCCTGGATCCTGCGCCAGATCTTGATATCGTCGGCAAGCATTAGGAAGTTTGAAGCGATTCCCTGTGCAAGGTCATTAATAAACACCAAAAACAAACGTGGACCTAGAACCGAGCCTTGCGGCACACCACACTCGACTTGTATGGGGTCCGATAAAGAGCTCCGAACTCTGACCACTAATTGCCTTTGAAATAGAAAGTTGGCGATCCAGCTTAAAAGAGGGTCGCCGATCCCGTAACGCTGCAGCTTGGATAGTAGTATCCGATGGTCTAGACGATCGAAAGCCTTGGAAAAATCCAGGTAGATCACATCAACACCTTCTCCAGCGTCGGCTGCCTCGGTCCAACTACTGCGTGCAATTAGTAAATTAGTTGTACATGACCGCTGTCGACGGAAACCGTGCTGTTCAGGAGTGATGAGGTTGCAGTTTTCCAGATAGCACACCAGTGCATCGGCAACTATGGATTCCATGACCTTGGAGAGTATAGGAAGAAGGGTTACTGGGCGGTAGTTGGAGGGATCAGATCTGCTTCCACGTTTGTGAATCGGGCTTATTATTCCAAGCTTCCACATGGCGGGAACTTGGTTCTGGTCTAAGCAGTGCTGGAAAAACTGAGCTAAATGTCCTGCCAGTTGGTTTGCTGCTGCTCCCAATGCCTCAGGACGAATGGCGTCGACACCCGGCGAGCTGTGTTTGCGTAGAGAAGTCAGCTTTTGCAATACAGCCTCTGCGGTAAAATGGATGTGGGTTAGTCCTGGTGAGCAGAATACAAAGCTTGGTAGATCGCTTGGTGGCAAGACTCCTTGAAACGTGGGGGCGTATTGCATCTGCAGCGCGTTTGCAGCTTCCATAGACGTTCTTGTTGGGCCATCAGCCGTCTTGAGTGGAGGAAATTCTTGCCTCACCTTTCGCAGGCTATTAACGTGCTTGTACAGCAGTTTGTGGTTAGCACTGAAGGTTTTTGCGATGTTCTGCTGATAGGCGGCTTTGTCTTCTCTTAACAGTTGAGTGCAGTGGTTACGTTGGGCTACGTAGTTGTCCCAAGTTTCTGGTGCTGGAGCTTCTCTGTACACTCGCCATGCTGCGTTGCGTACTGTCATCCATTTCCAGTTCTGCTCCTAACGAAAGAACGGATTTGCACTTATTGCAAGCTTTTATCTCTGAAGCCTGTGCAATCAGCTGACTGAATGTGTTGACGAACTCGAGCCAGGCGACTTCCGGGGGTTCTTCTTCGAGGAAAGACCATGTTGTGGCGCTGACTAGCTGGGCGAGTCGGTCGTACCTTGTGATGGTTCGCACAGTATCATCGTTATCATTCCGATATTCTGCATAGCAGACGAAGTTGCAATTGATGACTGCGTGATCACTGCGACCCAACGGGCAGTCTAAAACCAACGCATCAATCATATGCTCCTCGTTGGTAAGCACAAGATCCAGCACAGACGGCCTGTTACCAGTTCTGAACCGAGTGGGCAAAGTGATGTGGTTGTAAAGAGGAACAGTAGTTACTAGATCTTGTAAATCGGTTTTGAATTGTTCTCCGATCGTGGCAGGGGCTTCTAAACAATGTACGTTGAAATCACCCATGATAAGAATGTGAGTGTACTTTTGTTGTAAACTGCACCTTAAAGCAGCCATTAGGTGGTAGTCGGTTTCGGGGGTTGAGTTAAGGGCGCGGTACACCAAGACAATAAGGCAAGCGTCCCTGCCTTTTAACTGCAACCGGCACCAAAGAGAATCGGGGAACTGCGAATCTGAAACCTCCACGGCTTCGCACTGTAAGTCGTTTCGGTAGTACAGGATTACCCCTCCTCCTTTTGTGAGCCTATCGTTCCGGATCAGCGACATGCCTGGTAGCGACACTTCAGCGTCCGTCATTCCCGTGTGCAACCATGTCTCGGTGATACCAATGACATCATACGAGCCGGAAGCTTGGCGATCTTTCAGTTCAGCCAGTTTGTTAGAAAGTCCCTGAGCATTTGTATACAAGCAGGCCAGTTTCTCGGTCTCTAGGAGCCCGCAGAGAGGTGAAGCTGTCAAGTGTGGGAGAATGCCGACCGATGGGAGGTCGGCAGTTATTCGTTTTTTTGATGGGTCAATGATACCTCGTTTGCAACTTGATTCGGCCAAGGTGCTTCCCAGCCTTCGTTTAGACCTACGTCAGAGTCAATTAAAGCAGCAGTCAAGTTACACTTCTGTACATTCGTCAGGATGCTTGCTGCTTCAGTTGCTTTAATACTTGAGCTGTGCGAATTGTTTGCGACCTTTAACCGAATTTCGGAAGGAAGATGTTTCCGATTTCTCCGCCATCGATCCAAAACATCCTTTGCTTGTTGCTCTGACTGAACCACAAGTTTTAGGATTCTAGGGGCGCATCCTCTATAATTCGATGAGAGAGGTATCCTGGTGAGCGATAGTGCCACAACATTATCCAAAGAAAGTGTTTCACGTATGAACCGCCACTGTTCTAAATCGTGCTTTCCGGTCTCTTGAACATCGTTAGAAGGATGTTCTGGCACGCCATGTATGAAGACTGTGTTTAGGCGGTCTTGCTTGCTGTGCCCCTCTTCGGTGTTTCGTTTTGGTTGTCGCGCGCTCCAAGGGACATCAGGATAGATACGTATCACACAGGATTCATGTTTTAGCACGCTTGCGGAGAGCAAAACATTTTCCACGTCGGTGGAGGATTCTAGAGTTACTCGAATAAGTCTGGGTTCACCATAGTGTGGCGAGTTCGGGTGACGAGTAATTCGTAACAAGTTTATGGGCTTGGCTTTGATACTCATCTGCATACACAATGAGTTCCATTGGTCTTGGTCGTCTGATAACTTATCCCGCAATGTGATGGCGGTAGATTCAGGGACATTTGAGCATACAACAGTCCGGGCACTGTTGTTGGATCCCTTTTTAATCGATCTACAAGGTATGGTACTCATTTGTCTTGACTTGTTGACAAGTGATTGTTTGCTGTTTTTCTCTCCATTTGCGTTAACGGTGTTTACAATGGAAGAGGAAGCAACGGCGGCCTCTCGGTGGACCCTTGCAGCAATCTCTGCATATGTAACCGATGTTCTGGGAGGCTTAGTCTCGACAAGAGATATTTGAGCTACAGGTACCAAGGGTTGGTGTTTGGCTGCTCCATCCTTGTTAATACTAGATGTCAGGTCTAGTGGAATTTGCTTAACCAGACGTTTTGAATGGTGCCTGATTTTCTTTGCTGTGAGTACTGCTTGATTCACGTAGGTACAGTCTGTTTTCGCCCGGCGTTCTACCAAAGTTGAAGAAGACAACGGAGATGGAGACATGGCTGATTGCGGTGCAGGGGAAGTGATTTGTTCAGCATTCCGTTGCTTAGCAGCCGCTAGGCTTCTGTGGTCCAAACTCGCTCCCATTGAAGTAATCTCATTGTTTATCCTCTGCTCTGCTTCTGCGATTAACCGGTCGCATTTCTTAGCTAGGATAAGCAAGCACTTAACGAGGGGGATGGTGGAACACGCAGTACAGAACCAAAATGCATCTTGGGAGCTATTTCGCTCTCGTAACTGTTGTTGGGACACATTTGCACATTTCGTATGGTACCATTCCAAACAGTGCGAACAAGCTAGACTGATTTTTACTACCCGATGACATTCTCCTAACCCGCAAATGCCTTTCGACGGGAGTCTCTTCGGTTTCGCCTCTCTGCCATTCAATTTGGTGTCGTTACCTGACCCAGTGGGTTGGTTAGCGTTCTGTACTTTTACAGCTTTACAGCTTTGAGAGTGGCGCACATCGGTCAGGCGAGCGTGGTGTTTGCAAGGTCAAATGAGCGGTCGGCGTGGTCGGGCGGTCCGTGTGATGGGTAATGCAGCCGCACTGGCTGATAAGGTCACAAGGAATGGCGAGTGACTGCAACCTGAACAGAGCGCTGAACACAGATTCTTTCACAGCTGTGTTGAGAAACACTGGGTCAGAGTAAGCTTAGGCTTTTCGGCCTACCTCGAGAATTCTGTATCGAATGGTGTCACACAGAATGGCAATCGGCTCAATACGATTGAATTAAACGCGTGCGCTAAATCACAGATGCCAGTGAAAACGATTAGTGATGGCACAGCCTCTAATCGTAGAAGATATTTCCACGTATGATGGATCACAGTGTAGAGCTGGTAAATCTGGTTCGAATGAGCGTACAGTGACAACGCTGCGAGAAGATGGAGAGAGGATAGAGGGAAATAATCCAAATGAACCAGTAGCACGCATGTCACGCGTGTGTGAGGATGACCTGAGGATGAACTACAAGCACTGGTGTAGGAGAAATCATCTGATCCATTCTAAGAGAGACGCACCAATGTCGAAACTCCGAAGCTTGAAAGGAAGGATGCTATGATCCGAGCGATTGAATTCCTCTGAGAAGCGGAGGAACTACATCAACTCATGTGCCAGTGTCTACTGCTTTGGCCCAACAGGATTGTGCAGTCAGCGTAGCTGTAGTCCACCGTTTACTTCGTCTGAAGCCATGTTGTACCTGTGCAAGCTAGGTAAATTCTTTCAAGTAGGCCGTTAACCTATTGGCAATAAGTGCTTCATTGACCTTTGAAATACCGGTAGCATAATTACGGAGTGGTGGTTAGGAGGATGGGAACGTCTTGCTTCCGTGTTTCCACATTCTCTACATGTGCATTTCTTCAAAACAGCTTTCAAATGGTTGAGGCAAATGTTCAGCTAAGCTCTCTCTTGCCACCGCAAATGACGTCAGATGCATGTTAGCAATTCAAGGTGAGATGGACTTAGCATACACAACGACATTTCCGATACAATTTTTGACATAAACGATATATTAGTGAGTCTTGGGGTAGATGCAACGTTTGTCATATGGTTAGCTGGACATTAAACGCGACGGGAGTTTGGAGCATATTGCAGCCGCAGATCATCCGTTACAACTGCCGTGCTCGTCGACAGATTATCCGCTGTCTGAAGCAGTGTAATATCCCACTTCAAATTACGTGAGCTGTTTACAAGTTGGTTCATTAGCTTGTGGTTTGAGAATCTACAAATTGCCAATAGCTGTTGTTGTGCCATTTCATACACACGAAGAAGTTGAGTACAGTGGATACGCAACGCCACTTCTGATATCCATGTCTCGGTGCGCTGAAATAACGTGTATATATATATATATATATATATGCATGATCTAGTTTAGTATCGCTTTACACTTTCGGCATCAACAACATTACATCACTTAGTTGAACTGACGCTCTAGTGCCGCACAACCATACTAACCTGTGGAGTGAAGAATAATAACTGGGTGAGACGAGGGATCAAGCGTAAAACCTGACTGCCCTAAACAAAAACACAGAGTCAAGGCGCCTACAGACGGTTAACAACATACCGTCACAAAAAGTTGGCTATCGTGCAAAGAGAGTGCGGTGTCGGCAGGACAGATTCCTTGCGACTTTCATTGCCCCGCGTCAAACTCAGTTATTACCCCGCAAATAAATCGGAACCAAATACATTTTAAACAAACAGTCCAACTACGAGACGACAGCAGATGGTTCACTGATATCAACAATGGGTCATGTCCTGTAGCCACTGGGAACTAGTACAGGTCTGATCACTTGGACTCTAACATGGAAAGCGAGACGGAGCAAAAGCACCAAGTCTTGTAGTCAGCGACTTTATTTCCTGCTGTCAAGTCAGCTGTTTCCCACCCCAAGTCTTGTCCCATCCGACAACCGGACAACGAAACAAATCTTTCCTTTGTAAACAGTGACTGGACACAGGTAGCTTGCTCCCAAGCCAATGCAAATTATTCAGTGCACATCACGGATTTGGACAAGCTGGTGTCAGCCGATATCAGCAATGCTTCGTAAACTACAACGTTCAAAAATTTAAATGGGCTGCAGACTCTTCGAACGAAGGGGCTACGTGTCAACGGCATAGAGAATGACGGCCAACACTGTGGACTTGTAAATAAAGCCTATCAGTCGAAAGGAAGGCTTGTTCTGAGGCCACAGATCTCACACATTTAAGAAAGCATTTCCAGCTATTTCAATAAATGAACTGACTTCACTACTTATACCTCCAATGTTACTGATGCAAATGCTATGTTAAGCGAATTGAAAAACTTCCACGTGTTCCGTGTTAACAAGAGTCAAGGGGTCGTCATACGGTTGGTAATCAGACAACAACACTTTGCATTTTGAAGATGTGAAGCGCAAACCGAATAACGAAACAATTACAGAGAGGTTATTAAGGCTTGACGGTCTCAAAGTACTACCTGCCGGGTCGCACACACAATTCAAGCTATCTCTACCTGATGTGTCGGAGGCAGGACGAAACCGTTGGTCCTGGATTGCAGGGATGGAACAAAGCAATACCAAAACCCTCCACTTCGCCCCAAGCCTCTTAACTATCAAGATAATATTGTTATGATAAAAACAGTATTAGGATTCTCAACAGGCAGCATCACAACGTCGGCAACGTGAGGTTCCTCAAAAGTACACTCCATGATAGAGCATGAGGAATTTAAACAAAATTGGGGAAATTGAACAACACTGACGAACGTCACATGTGGTCTGGAAAATATCCGACAACTCACCGTAGACTCTGACGTGATTTGTGGTTTTCGAGTACAGGACATGTAAAAGGTGCAGATATTTCATGACAAAGCAATTTTGCGCAATTATTTCGAAAAGAACCGACCGATCGAATGAAGTCAAGGGCCACAGCTGTTTTCAGTCTGCAGTATATGTGGTGCTGCTCTATCACCCGCAGCAGAGTAATGTGTGGTATGTAAAGCGACATTCTGGGCGGAAACTCGCTTGTTCTTCCCTTGTTCCCTTGTTCCGCAGTGAGAGGACGAAATAGAATTAAGGCCAGTTATTTTGTTATCTCTGGCTTTAGGCTAATAACCCTGTATATTGCCAGTAGAACGTATTCACTCCAGTTAGTGGGTAGGGCCTCATCATTCCAAACAGTTCGAGCAGGGAGGTCAGCGACTTTCAGAAGACCACCGACCATATTTAAATAGTGCAGTTCAAAAACGATTTAGAGCTGTAATCCCGTTTCGAACCTCAGCTTCTAATGGAATCTCCAAGCTAACCGGCTGTGATTCAGACTGCACCACCTGAGTGGAAAGTGGTCTATGAGCAGGAAGCTAACTTAGCTGATCTTGAAACGAATCCTCGGCCATACTGTGCTCCTTAGTGTGAATCAGTGTCTCTGCTCTCTCTCAGGTTATATCACTTACACTTGCTTTCCAGGGATCCGTTTTGCGGATCAGCTGGAAAAGCTTGAGATAACTGCCTATTACTCTCACCTCCTTCATTTCTGGAGCCCGACTGGCTCACCAGGTCTCCTTGTCAGTGCGTAGGCTTTACTTCACTTCGCACATAATAGTCCGTCTGGTCACTTTGCGTTAAGTGTTACCTGGGTGATTCCTTCTGAATTCGAGCAAGTTCACCGATCTCTCGGATATGCAGTAATTTCCGCGCTGATGATTGATAGTGCCGCAGAGGTTCCCGCCTCGTGCAAGACGACCGAGCTGCTATTCCACTGAATCCTAGTGCCATTAGTATGAGGGAGCCTACCTTCGATGCGCAGGAAATCCTGGTAGGTTTGCGTGATTGTGGGCAGAAATAACTTAGCAGTTATCGATCGAGGGAGACGATTGTTACGCCTGCCGGTAAAATATATGGAAAAACGATAGCGTACTGAAAATGATCGAAGTCAAAGCAGATATTGCACAACGAGCGGCGGAGGACTACTTCCTCAACCATAGCCTTTGGCTCAAAAGTCGGGCTGCATGATAGTGGAGAAGCAGTAATAGTTTATTTTTTCAGGAATGGACGCCATCACATTTCAAACTCCCCAACTTTAAGACCAAGGGACTGCGTTTGTCTAAACCCTAACCACTGACCAACCTGGTAGGAATAAATCTTAATGGGGCACCACCCATTATATTTCCTTTGGTAGAGAAGACAGGAAAGCGTCGCACGACTTTAAGGCCCAGTCTCTTAAGGACAGTTCCAGTTCCATAACGACGGCTATGCGCTTGCGTGTGTTGCTTCGTACAAACGATGCCATATTTCTCAAGAGTACAGCCTTAATTTATAAAGCTCATACAACCAGTGCGTTAGACTGTCAGACGAAGCGTTGCCATGCGCCGGCAAGTGTTTCTTCCGCGAGCTAATGGTCTTAATGTGTAATAAATCGTATGACATCAGTAACATTCATAGCTATCTTGCTAAAGGATGTACTCGTGGAGTACTACTACATGATCACTGCTTTCGAAGGGAATGTGTAAAATTCCGCTCTTTATCAAAAGTTTTATGCTAGTGAGCATTTGATTCGGTATATATTGTCCATCAAGGTCTCCGGATCTCCCATAAACCTACTTATGTATGCCAGCACTCGATCGATTCGCCGTCCCGCATTTTAATTCATACATTTTTATAGTTTACGAATTACTAATTTCTCTCAGTACCAACCTACTAGACATGTTAAACTTATCCCCTTTACCCTATTTAACTCAATGTTCCATTGCCAGACAATTCCATTTAATCTTAGTGTAACGTATTGGTCCGAGGTGTACAGGTTTAGGAACCTTTAACTGCGGTCTGTTCTCCGTCACTAAATTCCCTGATAATCCGAAACTTAAAAAAGGTGTTTAGCTATCCTATATAAATGTATATTATAACCAAACATTTCCTGTATTGCTGTGGCGCTGAGCTGGATGGGCCCATGACATCATTAGCTATACTGACGCAGGGTCGCCTAAGATAGTTGACGGGTTTCATAAGTGAGCAACCTAGCCTTGAGCTTTTGTCTGCTGTTTAGCATAAATAACACCCTTGAATCAATTTTTGATGCCATGTGACATTACTGACCACCTGAAGCATGAGTCTACCTTAGGTTTTGTGCGAACGACGCTAGGGCTGTCTTCGTGAGCGTACATTATTGGGTTTTGTAATAAGTATTGAGGAGCCATGAATTTGCTGCCATGCATTAAACATCCATCTATGAATGACGGCTTGCGACGCAACAGTAGTACAAACGAGTCCAGCATATTATTTTGTATTCTGCAGCCAACCGTTTGGAATAAACTTTGGATGCTGTATAGTGTTACATCCTATTGGTCATCTGTTAACTTTCCTTAATCAAAGTTAATGTTCTCTAGTCGTAAAAGGAAGCCAATTAGTAAACCTGCATCGGCGTTCTTATTATTTGCCGTTTCGTTAACAGGAAGTCAAGAACTTGCCATCTGTTGTATGTTCTCTTCTTTGAAGGAAGCTGATTTGAATATCCTATTTCAGCAACTATGTGTACCTGCAATGTATTCGTAGTGGTGTGATGCCATTTGTTCTCAAAATTAATAAGCTATTTAGGTTTTATTGGTAGGTAAGATAATTGTACACCTTCAAACAGGAAGATTTTCCGGTTTGTACCGGCTAAAACGCAAGCAACAGCCTTTGTTGCTCTGGCAGAGTAGGATAACCGCATGCCCTTTCCTAACACTTCCATTTCCGTTCTAGTATTGGCATAGCATAGCGTCTAACGTAATGTTTGAAGCGTCAGTGAAGAAAACCGTAGGGCATGTTTCTTCGAAAATCGTCTCGACTGATGTAGAAGCGCTGTGTGTTTTCGTCTCGTCAAACCCTCCTTCCTTTCTCATTTCCACAGCGGTTCAGAAGTATCAGCGAATTCTTGTAACACAAATTGTACCAACGCATACCCAACAAATGCTTCACATTCGTACGGTTCTCTAGACGAAAAGCTTTGGTGACTGTCAGAGTGTTTTAAATCCTCAGGTTGACTCTTTTAGTTTGGATAATGTAGCACCGAAACTCGATATCGATAGCACTTTTCCAAGCTAAAACGTACGTTGAGATAGTTTGGTCGGCACAAGACTGGTGCAGTCATGAATCACGCTCAGCTTTTGTCCTACCGTATCCACGGATATCGCCCACGTAGGCAATGTGACGGGGAAAATTTGCAAGTGAGTGAGTCATAAGCTGCTACGAAGCAGGTGGGTTTAGTTCAAGCCTATTGGTACACTTTTACTGAAAAGCCCATATAATGAAAGAAAGGCTATCAGTGGTCCTGACTACCCATTTGGAGGCATGTGAAAGCAGACCTACTTTAAGTCATATTTAGGAAAAGGAAACGCTCGTCATTGAGATCAAATTTTGGAGCACATCACTCTTAGCTACGATTTGCCGTCTGAGTATCTGTAGGTCCTTAAATATTCAAAATGCACAGTCTTTCTTGACGGCTATAACTATAGAGTGTACCAGTCGGAAACACTTGATCGCTTACACCAAATAAATCGCAATTATTCACTGCAAGGCAGACGGATTGAACTCGCTTTTTGTCAAAAAATGGGACATTGTTGTGCATTAACTAGCGTCTTGACATACTACTTCAGCAGTGCCCGATGAACAGAGGAGGGAACTCGCCCTCTAGTTATTTTTCAAATAGTTTGTGCTGTTGCCACTGTGTAGTGTATGGTTGAACTATCGCAGTAAGCTTAGTAGATAAGGAAGGCGTGACTCCCAATGCGGCCATAACATCTCAAACCGGTGACTACATAAAAAATCAGGATATGTGGTCCACAATTTGCAGGACAATCGCAAAATCTTTCCCTATTTCTTCTTGGGGCTTTATATAACTGTCACAGAAGTGGGCTACAGAGTGTAGGGGTTCAGAATGTAGGTACTTATCAGCGATATGGTACGCGCAGTAAATGGAACAATGCAGCAATGATGTATTAGGGGTAAAACGCTATGCTTGTTACGAAAATAGAACTTCTGGATATAGGGAAAAGCGTTTTGGTGGACTTCACCAAGGCTTATTTAGAAGAACGGAGATATTTGCTTATTAAAAGTGTACGTGCATAAAGCCAACGATTTGGATTTGGGTAACACAGCGTTTGTTTAGTTTGGTAGCCCTTTGGATAACGTTGCAAAAGGAAAGGAAAATAAAGCAACGCTTCGTCAAGCTAAACAATAACTAGACTAAGTTACATGATAGCTCTCTCTCTATTTTCTCCGTAATCAAATCGCCCTCCAGTAGTATGCTCTAAGAATCCACAATGTGACACTGTGCAAATATCGACTTATTCCGTAGTAAAGATGAGGTTTTTCCTCACCAAGTCCACGAGGACTAAGCGGAGCACCAACAATATCTACCAGCAATTATTTACTCTAACGCTGTTACCCCAAAGATTCGTTTGGTGCGGAATTTGAACTGGCGAAAACTACTCAAACCTGATCAGCGCACTTGCTGAAAAGTGCAGCCGTGTTTTTCCGAGCATACTGTCACCAAATATCGTCCTTACTAAGAGCAAATCAACATCAGTATACATTTGTTTCGTTTACCGCCACACGTATATTAAACCAGATGGTGCTCTTGCGCGAATGCGGCTGTTTTGGATGGGACGAGCTTCGCCTAAATACACTAGGGATTACCGTACTACATGTAGCTCAGCCACGTACTAGTTTCTGCTAAACATATCCTGGTGATAAGTCAGCTCCATAATGTGGAAGCTCGGGAAAGTCTCCGCAATACGTAAGAGTAGATAGAATGCAGCGCCAGCTAATTAAAATCCATATCAACATGTATCCAGTTCATTGTTATAGAGGCAATCACGATGTACGTGCAGAGTAGTCCAGCTTTCATCAGAATGACCTGTGTACCAAAAGATTACTGATTGTCCTGCATGCTGAGCAGTAGCTGTGAATGCGGGGTTGATGTTAGACAGCTTAGCATATGTTCACTAAAGAGCTTTTGTTGGGTCGCCATATTTTACTGCAAATGCGCCAGAACAGTTGAGTAGATGATCTCGTTTAGTTCAGTTCACTGGAACAATTATGAACCGAGGACAGAAGTGCGGTGGGTCCAGCTGCCACGAGTCACGTAGTAAGAACAACAACGGACGAAAGCGGTTAGTGGGATTGAATGCATATAGAATGTGACGGAACTGTTATCAATATGGAGGTGCGTTAGACTAATAAGAATGAAACGAGAATAAACAACTAGATGTGAGAAACCGAATGCAGGAACATCATTGACCGCATTACTGCACCTTGAAAAAGTGTCTCCAAAGATTGATTTTCACCCGTTGCTCCCTTTCACGCCGCAACTTGACGAAATTACTATGTCATTATTTTCAAGCGTTTATTCTACATCATGGAATGCGCAATGGTGGTTTCGTCCAATATGATGCAACCACAGCTTTCAAAGTCGCTAAGAAAGCCAGTCAACGGCCTTACGGAGGACTTGGCTAACCAATCTAATAGCATAAGCTTTAACAAACACCCGATTGATACACTTACTGGCTTCTAACAAAAAATAAACAACTAGCGGACCTTAACGCGATTCATCCAGTGTTCCCACCAGACGTCAGTAATACTCCACAAACACCGGCGGTTAAACACGACCCAGTGTTTAATGCCTTCGCCGCCAAATTCTAGGTCGCTGATTCATACAGTAAAAATGGCCTTATCACAACCTTATACACCCTTCACTAACAAACTAATATCCCGCCGTCTCCATGGAGGGCCAAGTCTCTGGAAAGCTCCACGAGCCTTGCTAATACGCGAAGTAGCCTCCTCAGTGGTGTGACCACCAAAGGTGAAACTGCTACCAAGGTAAATGAACCGATCCACCAATTCCATTGGCTGTTGGGAAATAGATAAAACCGGAGTTGTGTTGGCCCAGTCCTGCAACAGTAATTTGCACTTTGAAGGAGCAAGGTACATGCGGAAGGGTGCAACGCTATGCGTCAGTCTAACCAGCAGTGTTTGCGTAGTCACTGCGTGGAACCTAAGCAGAAGTACGTCGTCCATATACTCCAGGCCTTTCGGTCGGACATCTGGCATAAATTCCACTCTGATAGAGCCTGAAAGAACAAAAGTATACAAGATAATTTCAATCACAAACTGAAGAGCGTAGGTTATATAAGACAACCTTGTTCAGGAATGCATATATACATTCCTTTTTCACAGCTATCTGAAATTTGAACAGTGAAAAGTATTGCACGGCGTGTAAAAAGGCAAGGGTGTGGCAATTCCCGTGAGCCTATTGGAGCGGAAACTAAACATGCAAAGATAATTGTGCCATCAATTTAGGCGTCTACCGGTTTAGTTACGCTACTGCGTAGATTTAGTTTTAAATGAAGATTGCATTTGCCACATAAAGTCATTTGGGGAGCAGTTGTTGTTCACGTACTCTGTGAGAAAAAAGTAGTAAGTGAATGGAAAAGAAGACAATCACTCTTGTGCCAGTTCCTAGCATTATGTAATAAATGAAACTATTTTGGCTACATCCTAACGACATTTCACGGTAGCAGCGTTTAATTACTAAAGTGAAGAAAATAAAATAAGCACGTTGACTTTCAGCACCGACATTAATGTATATATGATGTAATAACATATGGAAACACAGGATAATAACGCCAATTTACAAAGGAGGTGGTCGTTTCGATCCAACTAATTATCGAGCGGTGACTATTCTACCGGTTGTTTTAAAAATTATGAAGGCTCTCATTGCCGACACACGAATGTCTTATCTGGACGGTTTTGATCACATTGCTCAGAAGTAACACGGCTTCCGTCTGAAGCTGTCATAAACCACCAAGCTATCGTTATCACGAGACAGCTAGAAGAAATATTGGATGCTGGTTCAGGAGTCGATGTGGTTTACCATGACTTTTCTAAGGCGTTCGAACAGTTAGACAATTGTCTTCTTCTCGCCAAAACTCAAGGATATTGCATTGGGGAACCACTTCGGTAGATCCGCAAAATTTGTATATGCTTCCGAAGATCAAAGTGCATGAATCCATGTCAGACCTAATGCACTTCAATTGCGGTGTACCACAGGGTTGGATACTGGGATCCTGACTATCCTTGGCCTCTGTTAACGGTTTTGTGAACCAAATTAGGTCAAACAGTTTACTCTACGCTGCTGACATCAAAGTTTGGTGAGCGGTTCGAGATCCAGAAGACCATATTCAGCTTCAAAATGATCTTCATAAGATCTCTTTTGAGTGCTCGGTCCAAAATCGCCCTTTCTTCAATGTGGCAAAGGTACAATAGTCCATTTACGCCACCGAAGGTTTCACACTGGTAAGCTGCTGATCCAGGGTCTGCAACAATGTTCATGTGGACAGGATCTCGATGAACTGGTTTAGGAAGATATCGGTTATCTGGGGTACACTGCAAAGGCATCGCAAAAGATGATCCAACTTGTGAAGTTTCTAGGCAGAAATTTCGGACACTTCGAACCGTATATTTTCCGCCAACTTCTTCCCGCTTACATATGACAACATGTAGAATTTGCACTTCAAGCATAGAAGCCTTACTTAAAACGATATCTCACTGCCTTGAACATTCCACAAATACGGTGACCAAGAACTTCAACGGGCTGCACCAAGTCATATTTTAGTGAATGCTATCGGCGTTTGCATGGGAAGGAAATCATGGTTTGCCAAATTCTAAACTACTCTAATCAATCATGCTTTTACTTGTTGTAGCTGTATCACAACAACAGACTTGGAGGTCATGACCAAGAATAGGCAGAGCAATACAGGCAGTTGGAGTGTCGAAGGAACTAAGTTTGCTGCGTGTTTGCCACATATGGAATCCCCTTCCAGAAGCTATCATTTCAACGCCCACTTTAGTCGTATCAAAAGGACACTTGCCATACTAACCATAGCACATAACCCAAACGACCCACACATACTGTAGAAAACAAAAACACATCAACTAGCTTCCTTTTTTGCCAGAGAACCCCAGACGAGGACCTTGGATAATACATAAAACCAATTGCGCACCACTCAGGCTGGAAAACTTTAACCGGCAAGCTGGAAATTTGTAGTTGTTCACTAACCGTTGCTACTTTTGGCCTTCATTTGCTCACCCATAACCGATGATCCTGCAGGACATGTCAAGGTTCGGCTTTTTTTATCCGCAGCGTACCATTGACTATTAACCAAATGCATGAGCGTATAATCGAGACGTGCTTTAAATACCGTCACTGTGAAGGAAGGAGCAACGTAAGTTGAGAGGGCTTTCTAACTTAGGCACATGCGAAGTGAACAAACATTCCGGCGGCATTCCAACCGGCTATAGTATGGGACAAGCGTTAGCTAGTTCCCTCTCAAACTGGCATTATGATTTCGCTTCAGGTGACGACAATCATAGTTTGTATTCCTCAGGTTCACATGTCACTGTCAAATCGCCACACAGGCGTCGATGTTGTTCACTGTAGAACCCAAGGTTTTCAGTCTCAGTTGCTTAGGGCGATAAAATAAGGCTTCTAAGTTCTTGGTTACCCTTCGTTGAGGGTTTCTAAGTGCAGTGAGTTTGTGCCTGTATCAGGACTGCCAGTCGTGGGTGGCGTATTCCGATTGGGGTCTAATGTAGGCCTTAAGCATCTGATGGAATATTTATTGGTCAAAACTTCCCGATGGCCACCTCAAAAGGCCAAAGTGTGAAAGGGAATAACTTCTTGTACTATCACACATTAATCACATTCGTTATAAGCGTACTGCAAAATCTACTCTCCCAGCCTGTATTCGCCCGTGAATTGATGGTGTATACTCATTCTTTCACACTTGGTGGTGCTGAAATTATGCAGTTTCTGCGTCGCTGATTCGTATACACTATAAAAGTATCCTGAAGCGCTGCAAGGTCACTCATTGTTTTGATGGCTCACCATATCCTGAGATCATCAGCGAAGAGTAAGAAACTGGAAGTGGTCACTTCCACGAGATTGTTCATATAAATCAGGAACCGGCGTGGACGGAATACTGAGCTCTGTGGCACCTCACACTGAACGCCGATGGGGTCAAGCATGTCGCCGCAAACTCTCACGT
>OX104065.1:38491609-38511775 GCA_944474145.2 Dicrocoelium dendriticum
TTCAAAACTGCCTTACTCGTTCCATTGATCGTGGTAACTGCCTGATCATCATATTTCTTGATATGTGTAGAGCGTTCGAACGAGTACCATATGAAATCTTCTATGGAAGTACATTCTTTCCGTATATCTGACAATTTATATGTTTGGATACCACTGTGCCTTACTGTTCGGCATCAGGCAGTTGAAATACAAAGCAAGACTTCTACGAGTAAAAAAATCACAAGTGGCCTGATCCAAGGACGTATTCCAGGGCGTCTTCTGTTTTCGATGTGCATTAACGACGTCTTCTATGTCATCGAATACGGAAAACAATATACCTTCTCAGATGACATTAAAATTGTTTATGAATACGATTTGAACAATTTCGTCAACGCACTGGTCGACATACAAGCGGGTCTGCACGAGCTGGAAACGGTGCAGTAAGTGGGAAATGGCAATCTCATCCAAGAAGTAAAGCTGCATATGTGGTCACTACAGTATTGCTCCAAGTTGTTTGACGCTAGGCGATGAAGCCCTATCCACCTGTCTCGTAATTCGTGAGCATGGGCTACACCATGCCAGCTCCTTCAATTTCTCCGAAAAGGTACAGTATACTGTCGCTAAAGCTCATATACTAGGAGGGCTAATACTAAATCCTTTATTTTGAATGAATCTAATATCCACTTGCATAAAACTGGTATTTATCTCCTACTCAAATATTGCTCATTAATATACTCCAAGCTGAGAAAAATTAATAGAATGTCAATAGTAAATGTACAGCGTTAACTTACGAAGCTCTTACTGAGAAATTCTAGTGATCTTACCTACTACGACCCTTGATGTGAGATGAACATAGTATCTCTTTGATTAACGGAACCGAAACTTAAGCCGAACTTATGTTTGGTGTAATCCACAAACTTATCTTTACGTCAGACATTGATGTTGTGCTTCAATCATTTTAAGCTTAATATAAGGAATACAGCTAGCACGTTACAACTCGCAAAAGCACGAGCTAGCTTAAGCTCAAATTTCTTTCTGAATTGCTATGCAGTTATATATAACAAACTACCGCAGAATCTGAGTACATGTGACTCAATGAGTGTTTTTCATACTATAGTTAACAGGGAATTGATGGTGAATAAATTGAAGGATATGCTCAGCATAAACTTGTGTATAGCCGCATTGAATGAGAAAGAACCTAGCGGCATGCAGTAAATGATATGATTTTCTGATTCAAAGTCAAACCACCTCTACTACCATGTTATTTTTGAAAAATACCTCTTCCAGACTTCTAAATAACTCTCTTTTCCCTCCGGGGGTATCAATGAAAAAATTCTGAATTAAGTACCGAAACACGTCGATATCACTAACTGCACATCTTGGCTGCCCCGTATGGTTGAACCTCTGAAACCTCGACTAATGAACACTTTTCTTAGGCCTGAATTGAGCGCAAACGATTCTTGACGATTCAGTTACAAACGTGATTGGATTAACCCACAGTGCATGTCTCGCACTAGCGAGAGATAAAATATTAATTTATTTTTGTTAATCGGAATACCTTTTTCCACTCTTACCGTAATGTTAAATATTACTTTTTCTCTTCCGGAGGCCACATTCCAGGGACAGAGATAAAGTCTCATTACTCAGGGTTATCAATTCGTCTGCTTTTCGAGCGCAGGCAAATGATGATGAATCTGAAAGTTATTTTCATAGCTGGTGGTCGTGGGTTTGGATCCTGATGGATCCGATGGATGCGCACTACTGACGATGCACAACTGGCTGAAACTGCAGTCTAGTGCTTTTCCGACCATGTGGACGACTATCTGATTTGGAAACTGGTTGCAATGAACCTCAATTAATTACATCAAAATCCTCTATGCGTGAGTATATTTTCATAACTGTCTAGCATATAGATACTTCGAGCAGTCATCCGTTTTCGACACTTTCCCTGAACAAGTGGATGAGTCTTTCTTATGCACATATTATATATTATTTACTTCACTGTTGAAGACGACTGATTCCATCTCCTGTGATGACGGAATTAAGATTCCAACACTAATAATTGTACGCATGCAAAGCGCATTGCCGATGGTCCCCTGGCGATAAATAGTGCTTGTCTGTCCACACGACATACACAGAGAAATAGTCCTAAATTTGAGTTACATAAGTTATGGCTTACCTGCTTTAAATACCACACCGGCAGACGGCCAGATGGGGCATGGAAGAGCGGGTGAAATCCATCGAGAGAATAACCCGAATAAAAGCAGGTCCTTAAAAGGCGGTTGCAGTAATGGCCGTATTACTTCACGTTTGTTTTCTCTATCTACGCTTATATTTTAAAACCTCACCATCTTTCCGAAAGATTTAATCGACCAATTAACCATGTCCGCCAAAAAGCTTGGGGATTGCTTTGAAAATTTCAAAAAGATAACGTCTGCTCCTTGTGATTTGCCTTACACCAAGAATCGTAATTCCATTTGGGCTGTACATCGCACCGACGAGACATATGGTATTTTATTCACCACGAATTTCCATGGCCTGTGCAAGAGCATGGTACTACCTGTACACATTTGCTCTGTGCCAAATATGGACGCAGCTTCTCAATTAAAGCGAAATTTACCAATTATTCTCAATATACAGACTCGGTCGTTGGAAATCGATCGAATTTTTATGTGCTGTCTGTCTGGCTGACATACGTGATCTCTCTAACACCAGAAATGTCCAGGTGCCGCATTTTGCCTTAAGTTTATCCCTATGTGCATACACTCTTACACTACTAGACTAACGCAACTGAAGCTTTGAATTTATGTATGGAGTTACATTGATGTATTAGCCCCAGCTTTCTCTTTCGCTTTGCTTCCGATCAAAATCGCACTAAGTATACAGTTTCTACTGCTATAAATAACGAGCTGTGTTGATCTAGAGTATTATGCACTAATGTGCACTACTCGTCTGATTTTTACTGATTGCTCAAATTGCTTTATTCTTTTTAACGTTTCTTCTCCTTCCACGGAAGCACAGCCTCCATGGTATCTTTGATCTGCACCAAAAAAATACAAAATACTCATGTGCTGATAGGAAACGGCAATGAAAGCTCCAAATAAGAATCTTCCCATACCTAATTCTTACCTACCTACAGAAATCTCACCCATGCATGTGTGAGTACGTTACCCACGTAAACGCGCTCCTTCCCATTGTGGACACAGTTTCGCGATACCACAAGAAACACCATTATTATCACTCGATTGCGCTTACGAGTTCTAATACCGATGCTCATAATGTCAGTTAAGTAACATCTTGTCAGAGCATAGCAACTGCCATCTTTGATGTTGTTACCAAAAGAAACGGGGACATATGAAATGTGTACTTTTGTTACTTTTCGTACTTTCAAGGCATCAACGTGTAGGCGTGGAGATACTTTCCCAAGGTCCCTTGGTAGATACAGACGTCGTGTGGTCACGGTGATAAACAAATGTAGAGCAGAACGTATTTCACAACGTCTTCTAAGCACATGCGAAAATGTTCCACCTGCATTAAGTTCCTCCCTTAGTAATAAAACATATGCAGTAACCTTCTTCATGGCTGGCATCTCATATTCTCCTCTTAGCGAATGGAAAAAGGAATTTCATGTTTATCCAGCAGTCTCTCGTGAAGCACACTTTCAGCGAGTTTTGGTTAAATAAACGACAGGGAAGCAGACGGTTTCAATCTGATTATCAGTAAACATTCACACTGTAATTGGTAGGTCCTTTTGAAGTTCCCTACCCTACTGTGCATAAGTTGATGAATTTTGGACCATTTTGCATTTCTGTAGTAGAGCGGTCTCGGCTTATACAAAGGTTATGCGCATTTTTCAAAAATTACGTGCAAATTCCACATCGAAATTCACTGCACACATATGCCCCTATCTTGCCTTAACACCATTTGCTAGTGACAGACCAAATCGAAGGAGGGATATGAAGTGTCTTAAGGTAGACACATTGTTTCTTAAGGCTTCCATCCCTGTAGATCTCAACCTACACAGCAGAGCCTAGTACGAAACAGCACCAGACGCGTTTCGCCTTAGTAGGGCTCGTCATTGGTGCGCATACCTTCGGCCCCCTTCTGGGGATCGAACTCATGACCACTAAAGGCAGATGCCAACTAGCCGGTAGCTTAAGCCACTGAGCTGTGGGGGACGTCGGCTGGGCTATATACTTTGCAAACTAATTGGGATATAGCACTACCTATCTTCCACTGTCACTGACATTGGTTAGCCTGCGAGGTGACGATGTCCTCTCGCCAACATATCTGAACGTTGCACAATGGTATTAAAATTACTCAAATCCTTCGAAACTAGAAACGGAGACCGAATATCCAAAACGTTTTTGGCACTGGTCATTTGTCATTGGGAGGTCAAGGTGAATGTACTTATCTTTATCTTCAAGTCGCACGTCATTTTTGTGACCTTGAGAGAAGTTGCGTGCTAATCGCTCACTTGTGCACTCGTGGGTTTTAACTGTGGTTCAACGACATTTTGTCGCATACCATTGGATCTATACTCATTCGACGTGCTTCTACAAGCTCAACATTGTGATACCAGTTTCCCGAGTATACTCCAGTGCATCCTACATTTACCCTGATTGCTAACTTCCGGGCAGTGTTTCGCCGATATCCAAGCGCCAAAAGTTGCCTAAATCCAACCATCGGAGAAATTGTTTGGTCTCACTCGATAGACCATTTCAACGGATTTCGAACGAACTGTCACTCGTTCAAATCCAACATTGCTTGGTGCAGTTACAGATCTCAAAGCAAATTCACCCGGCGCGATCCATAGGCTTAACCACAAAAATTCTCATTCACACCGTGTATCCTGCACCACCTTCAACGTGACACATCCGACTGGCACACCAGAGAGGACAGTCAACGAGCACACAACTGCAACGTGAACACTGTGACCTTACCGACAACGTCAATAACAGAACGACCTTTTAACATAGAAGGTGAGTCAACCAAATGGTTCGTAACATTTGCTCAACAAGCGTGATGCCCAGGGGGCCACTGTCTAAAGACCTATGTGGATCATGTTCCAAACTTGTAACGGAGGCATTTTGTGCCGTAAGTGTTGCGAGTTTTCCATGCGAGATGCTTCCTACTTAAACCTAGTCAAGCCTAGTTATTAAACAAACCAGACTCGCTATGGTTCTGTATGGGATGCACATAGATCCCACTGATAAAAGCGTGTTCATATTCTTTCAGAAATATGACCAGCTACTAGCTAAGTTTGAGGAAATGGGGACCACCAAAATCACTACGGTTGGGGCAAGCATAGCGCACTGTGCAACCCAATCCTCCCCCGTAAGTGATTCTCCTATCCTGCGAAGAACTGTTAATAACACCGTAAGCAACACGACACCTAGAGTCCAGAACATCAATAGCTGTCCCAATATCACACGTAGCCACATGTGACTATAGCGGTTCACAGTTCGATCGGAGTAACTACACGTAAGGCTACTTCCAAACTACCGACGGAGTGTGTAGAAAAAGAGCAAGCCGGTACGAGCGAAAGTTGGGTTACGGTTGCCTCCAAGAAGAGCAGTCATATAAAATGAACATCATCCCCAAATGGATCAGAAACTGAGGAGCGTAGCAGAATTCACCGAGTGCAAGCACCACCGGTTTCCTGCGATACATCTCCGGGTACTTCAATCAATAACCGCGACATGTCAAAAGGTGTAAAGAAACAACTACCTGTACTGAGCGTACTGTGCTCCAATATCCCAGAATCAAATTCGACATCAATAAGAGGCAGGCCGTTGGATGACCTCAACCAGTGGGACATTATTATTAACCTAATCGGAGTTTTACTGAAACCTGTACACGTAGTGCGTATTACATGTCACCTCAAGTCTAAACATTTCGGCGAGCCAAGACTACTGTGCGTTGTGCTGGACACAGTCACTGAAGTAGAATCAATACTACTGTCGACAGGTAGTCTCAGAAATGAACGCTGCTCCATCCGTATGTTTCCATACATCCCATGGGGCTAGAGTTATCGATTTAACCGCAACTTAGAGGACTACATGAAGCAAACTTCAACCAGTACCATACTTCTTCACGGGGTTCCTGAAACTGAAGCATGTGATGAGCATGAAATAACGACCCATGATAAAAAACAGTGGTGGTATATTCGTAAAAACACTCTGCTTGGGTGATGTGTAGCGAAATCCGTGTCACGACTGCGTACCTCACCGAACTACAAAGGAAGTGGCCCGAGAGTGTTGAAGGTGGTCCTCCAGTCAAAACATATAGTAGCACGGATGTTAAAAAGCTGGTACATGTTCGGTTGCAAGCTACCATCTGTGGTTCGGCTGAAGACAATCAACGATATGCCTCCTAGAGATGATGTCACACAAAGAATCAAACGCGAAGGGACCTATGAAAGAACAATGCACCAGTAGTGTGCCGAATGAGCCCATACAACATGCAGAAGATGATATTGACCAGACACCTTACACTGTACGTCGAAGATTAGACACGGGGCTAACTACACGGACGATGAATAAGACGTTAAACCCTTCACCAAGTACACATCGAAAGAACGATTAGTCGCTGGCCACTCACTGGTCGGCGAAACTTCACCTATTAGTTGCAAAACCTCCGAAAGCTTGCTTAAATCTGAGAAACTTTCATGTATGTACACTAACGCCCAAGGGCTCCTCACTAAACTTACCGAACTTCGGCTACGTCATGCTGCGAATTCTTGGGCCCTAATTTCTATTACCGAAACTTGGTTACACCAAGAGGTGACTGATGTTGAGGTTGAGATAGCCAAAATGTCAATCATCCGGAACGACCGCCCCAGCAGAGGAGGTGGGTCATACTCTACTACCGCAGCGATCTACAATGTACACTAGTTGATGATCTGGAAACACACGTTACCACACCCTCTGGTGCCGTCTTCGAATAAGACAGAACCACGCATGTCTCGTAGCTGTCGTTTACCTTCCCCCAAAGTCCAGTTCGGAAATGGACGCACGCTTGATATGTGGCCTGAACAGAGTAACACGCACTATGTACAGCCACATTCTCATCTCCGGGGACTTCAATCTACACATTCTGGAGGTTTCGGCATCGCCCGTTGAGCAGTTCAAAGCAGAGTTGCACGAACTGATCGCTAATATTCACTTGTACAATCATGTCACCACGCCCATTAGATTCAGGAAAGCAAACAAACCGTCCATATTGGAACTTGTGCTCACGAATGAAGAGCTCATGGTTGACAAGTTATTGTTGGATAGTCCATTAGGTCTCAGTGACAATGTAGTAATAACTTTCAACTATGTGCGTTATGCAGAGTATCCATCTGAACACTCGGAACTAACTCATACAATCACACGCTACCACATATTGAAAGAACTTGCTGACGCAGCTGTTTTGGAATTCTCAAACAACTGTCCACTTGACAACGTTTGGGCAGAGTTTGCTAATAGGCTCAGCGACATCGTCAAAAAGCATCAGCGACCAAACCCCTTATTCCTGCGAAAATGCCTTCAATTCTAAGGTGCAGGACTCGAAATTGCCTGGCGATAAGGAATGCAGCATGACGTGCTTAAAAGATTAAACGGACTCAGAGATTTGGGGCAATTTCCTGACCCATGGCAACCATTGCAATGCATTTGTCCGTGAGGACAATGTAACTTATCAACAGTGCTTAGCCAAAACATTCATGGCGAACAATGAACTGCTGGATAGACATGTGAACAACCGTCGTAAAATGAAGCTTGGAATCCTTCCACTTTTCACGACAAGCGGTAGAGTAAAAATTGCCGAAGAAGCAGCTAATGCCCTGCGGCCACAATACGCCACAATTTTCGAACTTGCAACCACTACCTGTCCCATTACCGACAACATAGTTTACAAATGTAATTTTCAACCCGTCACTTGTGCTAAGGAAGTTACTCTCATTGTGTGAGTCTAGTTCTCCGAGAGCAGACAACATCCGCCCGAAGGCAATGAAGGCTGTTCCCAACCAGCTAGCTGAACCACTGTCACAGCTATTCCAAAGGTGCTTTGATGAACAAAAAGTCCCCACTATGTGGAAGCGTGGCATTTTCACCCCAATTTTTAAAGGCGGTAGCCGTTCAGATCCTGTAAACTGTCGTCCAGTTACTCTCTTCCCTGTGCTCTCGAAGGTGATGGAAGCAGTCGTCGCTGAGGCTTTAATGGACTACCTGGAAAAACGCAAAATCTTGGTACAGGAACAGCATGGGTTCCTTCAAAACCGGTCATGCATAACCAACTTACTGATTGCATGAGGTAGTTGGACGGAAGTGGCTGATGATGGGGCCTGAGTAGACGTCATCTATCTGGAATTGTCCAAAGCTTTCAACCTCCTGGATCACCGCATCCTACTCCAACGGATACAGAGCTACGGAATCTGAGGTCCTGTGCTTGGTTGGATTAGCAACTTCCTTCACCAACGGAAGATTCAACTAAATGTTAGGCGATCAATCTCTAACCCAACTGCGGTGGAATATTGTGTCCCACCAGGCTCAGTGCTGGGACCGCGCTTATTCCTGGTGTTTAGCACCGATCTGGCATCAAAACCTCTTCAAATTTCCTGCTTTTCCTCGAGGACGTCAAGATATGGCAGGCGATTAGTAACAAGCCAGAGCAGGATCTGCTCTAACATGAATTATATTGCATTTAAGAATGGTCAAAGAGGAACAAGCTTCAATTGAACATAGCTAAGTGCAAAGTGATACATCTGCGTCACCAGCTGATGAACGCTTACAAGCTTGGAGACCACACCTTGGAGAAGGTTTCTCAGGAGCGTGACCTGGGTGTATTGGTACAGGAAGATTTCGGGTGTTCAAAACAAACAGAGAAAGCAAAGAGAACCGGCAATCAACACTTCGGCCTTCTTCGCAGAGCCTTCGGTCGGTTTGAACCCTCAATCCTTCTCCAAATGCTTAACGCCTACGTGCGACCGCATGTGGAATATGCTATTCAGGCGTGGCAGCCGTGGCAGAATCAGCATCTTGTTGGTCTCGAGACTCCTCAACGATGGGCAACCAAGAACGTCAGGGGCCTCTTTCATCTGCCCTATCAGCTTAGAGTGAAATCTCTAAGAATGTACAGCAGTCGATATCGGCTTTTGTGAAGGGATCTCATAATGGTTTACCCAATTCTGAAGAATCCAAACCACATCTGCCTTCAGCTGCTGGAATTGTACCACAACACTAAACTAAGAGGTCACTAGCTGAAACTGACAATTCAGTATAGCCGGCTTGAATACCGTAGAAATTTCTTTTCCCACCGCGTGTGCCAGCCATGGAACGCCCTCCCTAATCATGTCTTCTCTGCTCCCAATCTGGCGATATTTAAAAAACCAGTTGACGATGCATTGTCTCATTTGCATTTCATTTTATGACTTCTTAATCAGGGTCTACAAAACGCAATCAAACGGTGTCTTGCCAAACGCCTAACCAATGGATTTATGGATTTGCACGTTTAATACGCGAACATCTCCGCTATTCTACATAATTCTATAATGAGTCTACTAAAAAGCTTTTCATTTTAGCATACATTTTACTTTTCGCAATACCTTTTATTACGCGGGACTTGTTAAGTAATACTTTTTACCTGAAATAAACCATTGTTCCATTGCATTCTTCAAAAATGTCATCGTCAACCCCATCCATAGCATTATTGACGCAGCACTTTTTTGTATGTTAGTACGATAATTTCTGATGGCATATCTAGCCACGCTTCTTTCCCCAACTTTGCTGTTAAGACAACGACAACATGTTACACATTGCTATCCTTCGTCAACGCTAAATCAGACGATGCCATCCATTCAATCCATCTGCCCAAAAGCCTATTTTAAGGGCTTTTTTGACAGACATCCAGTGGCTACAAGATTGATGTAAGTCCGGCTGGAATTAAAGCCACGAACAAGTTCAATTCAAGACGTCGTTTCTCAATTTATTCAGATCGGTCTGCACAAAAGAAACCCAAACCAACATAGACGGTTTTTTTAAAAGTGCACCGCTGCGCTTTCCCCAAATTGTATTCAACCAGTCTGTAGTAACACTCTCGTTCATCCACCCTTTCGAGTGAGTGCACACAAACAAACCTGCTGCTTTAGCAGCTTCTTTTGGTTAAAAATAATGTAAAGTTAATAGACGAGAACCATTCATCATACACCCTAAAACAACTGTGAACAGTGTCTTCTCTTGTTTCGTTGTATTTACAAAAACTGTGTTAGCAACCTTCTGCTCCACCGGGCGATTGGAAGGAATATCAACGCACACGGGCGTCTCGTCCATATTTCCTATTTGGGACTGTTCTTAGTCGTATGGCTTTCTCAGGCGAATCGTAAAAGTTTAAAAAAGTAAACTTTACCGTCCAAATCTTTCGGCAGTTTCGGGGCTAGTGTTGTGCGGGTTCGTAGACACATGTTGAATAGGTTCATAAAAATGACTGCAGCAGCCGGAAGAAGCAACAAAATTCACCAGTTGTGATGTCCAGAATTCCGGAACTTTTAAAACTGTAAGCGCCCTGATCCGAATGTTCGTCCCGGTAGCAGCTAACCCTCTGTGCTTTGACTCCATACTCCACTGCGCTAACTTTGCCTCCGGTTCAAGAAACATGGTTATTCTACCGCGTGCTGCTCTGTTGCCTACAGGCATTAGTGACAATTCGGACTTTCCCTTTCGCCATTCTCTCACTTACTTTTTATTCACCGTGAAATGGCGTGCATCGATACAATTATTAGATTCTTTCGGGAATCATTAGCAGTGTGCATTCTATCGGACCCTGCTAGGGCTTGAACCCGCAACTCGACTGTTGCCAGTCCGTGGTTGAAACCACTGAGCTGCGGGGAACGGCAACGACCATGGTGAATAAGTTACTAGATGTGATATAGTGCCGATCACCGTCCACTGGCTTACAGGTTACTGCCGTGCAGAGGACAGGGTAGCCTCCCTCACCAGGCGACGAGCTTACCAAACTTAAGCAGCCAATTAACTTATGGCATTATAAGCAGTTTGTTCTGCGTATTGATTACAGAAGAGTAGTAGAGGGAGTTGAATGTTATAGGTAAAAATTCGACACATCTGGACTCACTCGGACAGCCGCCACACGTCCGGAAAAGCACTGTACGCGCGTTTCATCCTTTCGAAAGTTGTCAGCAGTGTGCATTCCATCGGACCCTAGTAGAGCTCGAACCCGCAACGCAACTGTTGCCAGTCCGTGGTTGAGACCACTAAGCTACGGGGGACGGCAACGAGGTGAAGAAGATCGTACGAAATGTGGGCACATTCCTTCTTAGCTGGATCGTGTGACATCGCGTCAGCGCCATTTTCTTTAGCGAATCACAGCGCTTATACATTACGCCATGTTAGTCAAACTGGTGCATTAAGAGTACAATCTCGTCTTACCCCACTTATTGTGAACTTCCCTCTAACCCGCTGCTCCACTGCGATTCAGATGCATAAGGCCCTCGTTACCGCATATTGTCTAGTCAATACAGTGTCCATTGAGGTTAATATCTTTATTTTGACGGCTCTAAGCTCCATTAAATGCGCTCATAACACATTAGCTAGCAAGAACTGACCAGTAGGGGAGCAGATTTCGCTTGAGCAAACTCAAGTGATATCAGGTAGTGATGAAGTCAAAATCTTGACAAATAATTGCGTTTCTCTTCTCGCAAGCTTTCGGGGGTCGCCTAATATCCGGTTTTAGACAAATTTGACTGTGTAATGTCAAACTGTTGGCTTATATACTGATCGACTTATACACGGTAATGTACGGTAATCTTTGGGAAGAGCAATCTTAAACTGGACCACGATTTGCATAGTAGTGAACCTTTGTTAAATTGGCCACTATGGACGGGATTATTATAGTAGATTAATCTTATGTGTTAATCTCTCGAAAGTACAGCTACCTACGGTGCTTTCCGACCCCATTTGATCCCATGATATAGAAGTAACAGGCATTGAACCGGGGCCATTGGGAAGTTCTTTTCAATATCCACCCCTTTAGTCACCGCATAACGACAAACAACGCTTGTCACTAGACTGCTTCAAAGGTCCTACATATCAGTATTAACCGTTGTGACTCCATAGCTAAAATGGTGGAGGTTTCAACTAACATTCTTGTGGCCTCGGCTTCGATGACCGATATTTCCATCTCATGAGATCAAAGAAGTTGTAAACTGGTCGTATTGGTTTCGGGCGAACAACACCCAATATTCATCCACTTCATTCACACGGTTATTCAGTTGAAGACAAATTAAGGAATATTCAGGTTCAATCCGATAAAATGTGAACTAAGGATATCATAGAGGTGGCTTTCACTCGAACGTGATTTATTGTTGCAAGCCCCACCCACTAACAACATGTGCTCGTGCTCCGCTTAATTAACGAATGAGGTCAAATAGATAACATTTTCTGACCTAATCAACAACCATACTGATTGCCCTCCGTGAATAAGGTCAATGCAGCTCAGCTCTACCAGCCAGTCTGTTTATCACAATGTCCACGTGAACCCACAATTAGCCTATGTGCTCCGATGATTGATGTAGGCAGTTTATTATTATATTATCAGTATATAATCTTAATCTCGCACTACTAGATACGTATCTTTTACGGAAATGATTGCCTGTAACAGCGTAGACTTCAAATCTCACTTGCGGGCCGTTCCTCTGTAGTTAACCAATTGGTAGAAGGATATTTTGGTGTATCATCCTACCCGTATCATGTGAAACCAATAACTTTGGAAGCATCCCATCCTGGAGTCATCCGTCATTATAATAAAAATAAAAATAATAATATTTATCTTTTAGTGAACATCTGGGTTCATATTTGGCGCAGATCAAATATGTACAGGTAGTACGATGCTGTGGCATGGGCAATATGAATTTGTGATGAATAAGAACAAAGGTATATTTCTCTTCGGTGTGAGGTACATTCTAACTGCATATTACTATTGTTGGTGTACGGCAAAATCGCAAGGAGCAGATGTGGTATTTTTCGAATTTTCTAATGCAGTCGTCAAGCATTTTGGCGGACATAGCTAATTGGTCGGTTAAGTCGCGCAGAAAGATCATGAGACTTTAAAAGATAACAAGTGTATATAAATAAAACGTATAAATGAGCAATACGGCCATTGCTGGGACCTCCTCCTATGGACCTGTTTCTACGCAGTTTGTTCTCTCGATGGATTTCACCCGCAATTCCATGCCCATCTGACCCTGTGCTGATGTGACTTATACAGCAGAAAAACCAGCACTTAAGAAACTGATCTTTAGCGCTGTATTTCTGTGCATATGGCATGGACAGCCAAGCGTACCTGCGGGAAGTTGCTGCTTATTTCTTGTTTGGTCGTTTTTTAAGCACACACCCCAAAACCGCTGTATTCTGAAATGGGTTAAGATTGAAGTGAATGGGTACGGAGATATGGTTGACTTAAGATCCGTCTACTTCAGTCTTTCCAGTTAGCCTACTTCTGAACTTCGTCGGTAGTGCGCACTGGATGTATGCAGGAGTGGTGTTTGGACATTTTTTGTTGAAATCATTCCTTGAGATTAGTACTATCGCAGAACGTTCGCACACGTTCCACCGTAGTACAGTCTGATAATCACCTGGACTCGTTAACAGAGATTTCGGCGTTGAATGAGTGGAAGGTTTTGCAAACCCATGACAATCACAACATCCTATGAAATTTCATTTAGGCAGTGCACAACACGCCCTAAGCATTAATCTTATATTTAGTACAACGTTTGACGCATTATCTACTTCTCACCAGTCGATGCGGCACTTCGCATCACAAAACGAATCCGCTGCTAACCACCTTGTGTGTCGACAATTGGACCTCATTCTTAAAATTAACAAAGGACGCCCTGATCAAAAATCACATTTTCTCACAGTACAACCAGTACCCTACTGGGATAGTACATCAGTAGCGCCTAATAAATGTATATTAGCCAGCTTCTGGGAAACAGATTGAATACGTTACGGCAAATGGATAATAATATTGCGCTTGTGCGCGTGTGGTCAACTGGTGGAGTGAACGTGTCATTGTTGGTGTTAACAGCAACGATACTCTGCAAGCAAATATTTGGGTAATTGAATGTTGCTCTGAATTACCAGACAAGACATTCGCTGAACTTCAGTCTGCCATCTGTGTGCCTAAACCCTACTGTCCCCAATTTGCTGCCCCTTATGTTTTTATCCCAATTCCAACTGGTAACCCAAAGGATTAGTAGAAGGGTATTTTGGTATATCGTCCTACCCGTGCTACCTGACATCAGTACGTTCTTAGGCACCCGTTACTAAAATCATCCGTCACTTGGATTGTGCATAACTGCGGGAAGCGTCCGCTGACTTTTGAGTGGTAGTGATTTTGGTTGCATGATGCCCATATTCACTCACACATCCCAAATGCCCTGTACTCCGACAGCGATTCATATTAAAATAAATGGAAAAAGGAGCTATGGTTGACTTAGAATCGAACTACACATGTCTCTCCGGTTAGCGCACTTCTGAAATTTGTCAATAGTGTGCACCAGATGTATGCATGAGTGATGGTTGGACATCTTTTGCTGAAATCATTCCTAGAGACTAGTACTGTTACTGAGGTTATGCACGAGTTCCTCCGTAGTATAAACTGATGATCACCTGGACTCGTTAACGGAGGTTTCAACATAGAATGAGTGAAAGCTTTTGTAAAACCACAACGAACAATACCTCTTTTAAATGTCACGCGGGCAACCATTAGCACGCCGTAAGAATTAACCCTATATTTAGGAAACTTTTGAATAGTTGCCCACTTCGCACAAGTTGATCCGCCACTTCGCATCATAAAAATAATCCGCGTTTAACCATCTTGTGCGTCGACAATTGGACCGAATTTTTTAAATGGACAATGGTTGCTTTGAAAAAATCTCATCTCCGCATGTCACGAACAGTACCCTACTTGGATTGCGCATCAGTAGCGCTTAATAAATGTACATTATCCAGCTTCTGGGAAACGGATCGAGTCCGTTACGGTGTATGGATAATGCTATTGCGCTGGTGCATGTGTTCCAAGTAGGTAGACTGAACGGGTCTCCGTTAGTGTTAACAGTTAAATTAGCGTGCAGACATATACTTGGATAATTAAAAATTGCTCAGGATTACCAGATATGAAATTCGCTGAAATTCAGTGCGCCATGTGCATGTCTAAACCCATTGTCACCCTATTGACCGCCACCCATGTTTATATCCAAACTCCAGCTATTAAATCTGCTAACTTTCCGTTGTTCAATGTGCTCTTGGGCCACACTTGCCCCAGTAGTTCTTCCACGCCTTTGCGTACACCTGCGCCGTGACATATGGCGCCCACCATAAGCCAACCGTGAACATAATGCATTGTATAACTGTATGCACCGTACAGTGGATCGGTAATTGGGTATGGTTATGTTAGCCAAAGGAAGAACCTGTAGGATACCGTTAGCCGTCTATCCTGACCTGGATGTACAGCCGCAAGTACGGTGATTTAAACCATTATTGCGTACCCTAAAAGATCAGGTTGTTTCAGCACTGAGCGGATATTGTTGAGGTGTGTCCGCATTCCATTTTGATAACTATTTGAATTGTACCGCAGTTGCTCTTTGACATGGTTTTGGTTTGGCCAAGGAGTGCCACGGGTTGGTAAATTCCAACAGATCTTGTCAGTTACACTGAGGGCTGGGTGATCCCTCTCATTGCTGCCAAGCAGTGAACGATGAAGTATCACTGCATTTAACATAATTAAATAGTCGCTTGACAAGATACTGAACGAAGCCGTGTGACTCGCTGATGCCCAACGTAGATGTGTCGAGTTGTTTTGTGAGAGCTAAATGTCTTCTCCTTGGTCGATTGACATTGGCTCACGAAACCTCGTCGATATTATGTTCAGCGTACCGTAAGATACACCGCCCTGTTAATATATGGTAGGTGTACTTATAGTTAGATTAACATTCCCTTCCACGTAGTTCCTTCAAACGAATTACGCTCTTTTACAGCGATGGAAAATGTGTTATGTAAGCTGCCATCGTTCGTGCACACATAGCTCGCCATTAAGAAAGGATATCCGTCTGAAGGGGTTGGAAGTGGCAGCTTAGGAATTGGTTAGTGCTGCTAAACCTTTATTCTTTGCAACACTAGCTTGAAGGAAGTCTTCTATTTTAGTGGCATTTCCAAGTATATGTTGTGCAAAAAGTCACACTCTAACAATACTAATATGTGTATAACCGATGCGCATAGTTTGTATACAGTAAGTTTATAAATGAATAGAAAAAAACCAAAGCACTATCTGAATTATTTGTGGTTGAGTAAATGATCGGTTAGTTAGGAAAACCCGTGTTTCGGGGTACGATTATACTACACAAAGAGCCTTGATAGTGATGTGTGCTAAGTCCGCGTGAGCGCATGTGTGTACAAACGATAGCGCGAGTAAAAGTATGGCTTTTATTTTACAGTCTTTTCTTTGACATTTGACCGTTCCTCGTGGACATGTGAACTGATTTCAGTTTGTGTGCTTAAACTCGATAGTCCAGCGCTTGATTAGTATTTCCAACTATCGGCGTAGGCAATACGGCAAGGCCTCTACAAATACACTCCTCGAAATGTTGAAGTTTACGCTAGTGTCTAATACGCTGGCCAATGTACTTTACGTTCAGAAAGAGTGGTACTTGTTGTTTGCTTTTCCTGCTGTGATATATTCGTGGGCGAGGTATTTAAAGGCTATGTGGGGACGCCAGTTTATATGACGTTGTGTAGGCTGATTTATCGAGTAACTGAGTGGTAAAATGTTTCTCGGAACGGTGAAAGATCCCAAAAGGGCCATCATATGGAGGTTGTAAAGGTGACTTGACACGACAGGAACGTATAAGAACATGGAAACAAGTTACACCTGCTGGTGCAGTATAAAAACGCTTGCTTGTTGTCGGTAGTGGATGATAGCGTACTTATGACATGTGAGCTTTTAAGGGAATTACATAAGTGTCAGGATCGGTAAAAAGTTGGGAGTCCGTGCTGAAAATTTGGTCAGGGATGCGGAGAGGTTTGCCTAGACTAAATCCGCTGGTGAAAAGTGTAGGAAGGAGCGATGGACTTCATCACATGTTTGCTTATATCCGCGTTCAAATGGAAACTGTAATCTTTCCTTCTCAGCATCACCATATCCAGTCGCTAAATCAGTTCATTTTGCGTTCGGCCCATTATTGTCATGTCATATAGTTAGGCTGGGTTTCCGGTACGCCGGTCAGCATGGTGTCCATAACCTGCTGAAAATTGTAGATGCCGTTTTGACTCAAAACGGCAGTCAATTTTATTGATGGAGCCCGCAGTGCATGTTTATGGTAAGAAGCCACCTGCTTCCTGGAACAACTTCAACTTGTAAATAATCATCTGCTAAATCAAGGGTAGCAATGCGTTTTCATCCGTTCACTTTCTCACACACCTCTACGATGAGTGAAAGTAGGTATTGATGAGGCTCCAGTGCGGCATTTAACCCATTTGAGAGGTCGACAGACAATATAATAGCGCCGTTGGGTTTTTGTTTACGACAATAGGAGCAGCTCATCGTGAGAAACTGGTTTGCTTGCTCACACCAGCCCGATGTACCACAAGGATTTGTGAAGCGTATTTGACTAGACATCTGAGTCGAAATACAGCTTTTGCGTCAGGAAAGAGAGTGCGTTTTGTTTGCATTTTTGCAGAGGCCTAGCTCGGGTCGGAAGAAGTGAGCGCATTTTGCGTAAAGTTGTCAGGAGAGGCTTCCACTGGGATAAGTCGCTATGGCAGTATGGCTGACCATGACGTTTGTTTCGGAACACAGGCGATTCAGTGTCTTGTCGAATAGATTTAGCTCCACAGTCCAAACGATTCCAAGTGGATTAATATCGGTACAAAAAGCCAGGCAGATTGTGCCATGGGGTAACAAATCTTGTACGTGAGTTCACGGTCAATTTCTCCGTCTAACGACAAGAGTTCTTCTGACGCACTTTGAGCCGTGCGACTTGTATGTTGGACTGGAGGTTCGCCCAGCCTAGTCCATGTCGTTCGGGAAGTCATGGTGCTGACAGATGCTGTATCTAGCTGCAACGATACCGAAACATCGTAGAGTTGCACAGTCAGATATTTTCTGTTGCTTGAGAATTCTGTGCGAAATGCGGCAAGAACTGCTTTCGTCTTTGCACTCTGGAATCTGGTCTTCCTGAACTTGGAGTTAGTTCGGACCGTTCGAGCAAATGTGCGCCTATAGTTGTGCGATTCTCGACAGCGGGTTGCTTTCTGATCAATGGGTTTGCAATTTTTGTATTAATGGTTTTTGTACACAAGATCTTTTGCAAGGTCTCGTTAACCACTCTTCCAACACCCAGTGGGGGGATTCCGATTCAGCGCACTTCTATTTACCATTTTGCTGAGGACGGCTTTGCGACGGACGTGGGGCTGGTTTCTGGAATCCGAATTTTCCAAAAATTTTGTGTCTTGTTTCAGGTTCAGCAGCCTCTGGAACTCAGCTGCAATCTCCTGCAATGCCAGCTGCGATTCTTTTATCAATTGATGTTCGGACATTGGCGTCCGCTTGCAACTTAAGACTGTACACAGAGACAAGGCTCTTGAATTGGTCAGCTTTCATCATGCCCTGTTTAAAAAGTTCCAACTCTCGGTTCACGATGCCAACAATTTTAACGAAATCATGTGCATCTCGTTTGAACCATTTTAAAATGTTTTACCAGATAATGAATAATGATGCTTGCTCATCAAATACTTGTGTCAATCTTTTCATCCTGTCCTCATAAAGTGAAGTTTCTTGGATTCGTAATTAACACAAAATTTGTATACTCTTCTGTTCAACCGCTCCGCGTTTCCTCAACAGCCAACGGACTTTCCGTGCATCCTCCTGTTCTGCCAACTCCACTCGGAAATTATCCTGGTACTTTTGTAACCACGATTTGAAGGTGACACTAGTCAATCGAATAATAATAATAAGAATAGTAGTAGTAATAATAATAATGTGTCAGCTGTACGCCTTAACGGCGCTTCGCTGCCGCGCGACCACCACCAGTCGAGCACGGGCTGAGTATACCGCGAGGACGTCCACCCCTACGCGGATTCGAACCGGTGACCTTATGATTGCAAAGCAAACATGCAGACCACTCGGCCACCGGCCGACACACTAGTCAATCAGTCGGAAACGTACTACGAAATCGGTAACACAATAGAGTTCATCGAAGGTCATTATGCCGGTCCATTAGATTCCGCCTGGATGTTCAGCTTTTGCTTTAACAACTCGGTTAGCTTCCGTTGTGACTTTTCGATTTGCATCTGCTGCTACTGGAGTAGCGTCTGCAGTTGTTCAAAAGCGGGCCATGTTTCGCAAAGTTCTCTGTCACTAGTAACTGTTGTATCGCCGCTGACTGTTTACGCTCAACGACCGCAAGAACAACACGAAGATGCGCCAGCACCGAGTTGTATACATGAGAACACGGCTTCCCTACATTGGGTACAATAGTTAGTGAAGCAAAGCTACTAGAGCACGTTGGGCCAACCGAAATACTAGGCAACAGCGAATAATACCAGCGGAAGAGAATTGGAAAAAGAAAAACCCCATCATGTGAGTTCGAGGGAACGGCATTATGAGTTATAGACTCCTTAGATGGCATCCAATATGAACGACTTAAGCCAGTCAATCGAGGCAAAGGATGCTGCGTTTAAACAATTGTCAAGAAACAAAGGATGGCTAAATGAATGCTTGTGACTAAAGATTATAGCAAAAAAGATGTCCATTGAGCATCCGCCTAACAGCCTGCACAAAGACTGCGGACATAATGCAGATGTGGCGAAATCAAACTGACTGCATTTTGAATAATCTTTCAGAGATTGACTGTCCTACATTGAACGGCCTGTAGGAACACGAGCTGAAAGTGAGTCTGGCGGACACGCCGACTGTGAATGCGACACAGAGAGCACCTGTTCAGCTGCGAAACGGCAAGTGTGCAGGTGCCGACGGGATTCCGCCTGAAGTATTGAAACACGGAGGACTCGCTTTGGTGAATACGCCGCATCCGTTGGTGCAACGCGTGTATATTGAAAAGCAGGTGCCTCCTGCTTTGAAGGATGCGCTTGTGCTCCCACTGTACAAGGGTAAAGGAAGCAAGCAATGTGTAAC
>OX104065.1:38512271-38712603 GCA_944474145.2 Dicrocoelium dendriticum
ATTGCACTTGACAAGTACTACATGACAGTCTTCTCAGAAATCCGTGACGCGAAGTATTAATCAAATTCCGGAATGCTAGGAATTCAACAATTTTGGCTTTTATTATCTGTTCCATTGTACTACACTGAATGAAGGTATGGCTGATGGGCCAGTAGCTCGTCTGTAATTGACGTGGGCCACTTTTATGTTGTGGTGAAAACAATTCATATTTCCACATATCTGCGACAACCGCAGACTTCATGGATAACGTAAAAATATTTTGAAGCAGTATGGGGACATTAGTGCCTTCGAATTTGAGCACAGACGATGGTCCTCCATCCGGGTCAGGATAAAAGTTCGTTCGCATTGAGTTTAGCAGAGTTCTTAATCCTGATTGCTCAGATTCCACAGTACAAAGGTCATCTGCAGTTTTAGTGGGGATGTTTACTATGGGTACAATGTATGGCTATGTGAAAAACGATGAGAAATATTCATTGAAAGCCTTTCACATTCGAGTCAGTCTGTCAAAAAGGTTGTTGTCGGGCAGTATAACGGAAGGTGGTATATCATGCCTGTAGTTGTCCCTGAGCTAGAATAGTCTAGTCATTTTCTTTAGTTTATTGCAGCAGGCTGACACTGGTCTCGTCTCTGAGAAGTTTTGAGTACTGATTTGTTTCTAAGGATGAATATTTGATTTTGCTGAATTAATAAACTAAAATTGTTAGTCTTTTTAAGTTTATATCGCAGCGTTTTCATCTCACGTCACTACCATATTTACGTGTATTTCACTGCACAAAGCCTGTGTGATTTTGGCTACTCTTGCACCTAGTGACGCACCACCATCGAACCCGCTGACCGGAGCCGACAATTGAGGCAGCCAAAACGGCGTGACCAGCGCAACCTAAAAGTGCATACCGATCATTGATCCATGGGCCGGAGAAGTTTGTCGACCGATAATCCAGTGCATAACAAACCCAAGGTCAATCGTAGCTCAGATAAGCGGGGAACTGAGATGCTCTCGAAAATCACGTGTTCGTTCTGTGCCAATTCCTACAACGCAAATAGTGTGAACATTACACGTAACGAACAGCATATCGACAGATGGGTGTTGGTTCTATGACTTATGTTCAGATAGTCCGATAATTTAGGTTGTTCAAACGCTTACCATTAGGTATGAGCTGTTGACTGTTACGTCGGCAGAGCAGAAGGAACTGCTTACGGTATTGGGAGGGAAAATATCAGAACTCGAGTTGCAGGTTAATGTATTATGTAGCCCAAATTCCAGACCTGTTAAAAGGCAAAAGCTGTCTAGCAAAAATGCTACACAGACAAGCCAAAGGTATACACTGTTGGTGAAAAACAGCAGCGAAAACAGACCGGTTGAACGGTCTCTCAAGTCTCACATAATGCGCCAAAGCATGCAGAGTTACGCACAAATTGCACGATCACCTCCGTCAGTAGCTGGGCAACAACAATTGACTCTTACAGATAGTGCAACTAACGGCATTACATGTAAATATCTTGTCGTAGCCTTGGCCTGTTGTCCACAGAAGACAAGCCAGACACCCCTACTCGACAGACCTACGCTCACAAAGAATTGCAGTACAAACAATTACTTCGCAACCAAAAGGCGATGACTGGGATATGTGTAAACTTCCCAGAACCCACTAGTGAATCGCCAATATGTAGACAAGCCGAAGAGCAAAACCACTGGGCTGAAATAACCTACGCACTTGGACTGAAACTTCTCCCAACTAATCTTACACGCGTTTCACGAAATCCATCATTTCCAAACGTAGGGGAACCTCGGATACTACAACTAACATTTGACAAGACACTCCACCTGAAAGATGTTCGATTAGCAAGCCACATTTTAGTGAACTCTTCTGTCAGTGCCCGCATTTTTCCTGACAGGCTATGTTCAGAAAGACAGAAGCATAAATCCAACCTTAGTGCCTCACGTCAAAATGAGATTAAGGTAATGCTACTGGTTGATGGTATGCCAGAACTGAAGCATGACGACAGCAGTGAACGACAGAAGCACGACATCGAAGAATGGAGGTTCATGACAGAGCTCTACGTCATGCGTAATGTCGTCGCTTTTGACGTCACCCATCTAAATGCCTCCACAAACTACCAAGGCAGCGGGACACGAATTTTGTAAGTTACCTTGGCTGCGCCCAAAATGGTATCAGTGGCGATCCAAGCATGGTATGACAAAAGAAAACTTGGGCTAGCCGAAGTACGGTTAAGACCATTCCTTCAATTATTATAGACATCTGATACAGATGAGCCAGTCGCAGTTTTACCTATCTCAGACCAGCCAACCGTGCAAACAATCGTTTCAAAAAACTTCAGCAGACCGGCACTATTTGTGCCTCTTAGTCGCAGCGAACGGAGCCCCTAATGCGTCAACAAATACAATGTAGCTGTACCAACACTCAGGGGTGGTATTCTAAGCTCTCGGAACTGCGCCATCGACATGAAACGACACATTAACACATCGCAGCACTTACTGAAACTTGGCTTTCAAACGACATACTTGATCCAAAAATTAAACTACTATGATGTCACTCATTCGAAATTATCGTCCATCTCGCGGTGGCGCTGTGGCCCTCTACTATCGAGATTGCTAGAAAGGTGAGACCCTTACCGAAAATTCCCTTGTTATTCCCGACGCACTGTTTTGCCGACTGCACCCAGCAGATCAAGATGTTGGTTCACAGAAGACGAGTGATGCTTGCCTCTTAGCAGTTAACTATGGAGCTCCGAACTCGTCAGCGGACAGCGATAACATACTGTTAAACGTTTTCCGCTATGCTGTTTCACAAGAGTACTCTCACTATCTCATAATGGACGAGTTTAGTGTCCCTTAGTAGCATCAATATCTCCTAATGGGCTATCATTTAAATTGAAGCTCCTTGAATTCATGGAAATGGCAGTTGTGTATAACCATGTGCATCACACAACCAGACACAGCGGTTCAAACAAGCCATCAATCCTGGACTTGATCCTGACTAATGAAGAGTTGATGGTTGAGTCAGTGGCACACGATCCTCCGCTGGGCCGTAGCGACCATTCGGTCCTAACATTTGGTTATCTGTGTTACGCCAGTATTGTTGATAAAGGAAGAGCGACTTAACGAACTACCACGAACTATTTTATGCTGCACAACTTAGCAGCAATCGTTGACTGGGACCTACAGACGCACACTTCAGTGAATGACGCGTAGAAGGAAGTGAAAGATAAAATTAACTGGGTCATACAATTAGCATCGAAGGTTGTACCACCAAGAGCATCGCGCCGGTTCAATACCTTGACCTGAAGCAGAGCACGTAAATAGATCAACAGAAGAGATGAAATCTGGAGGCAACATTCGCTAAGCCCATATGATACCACATGACATAATTACAAAGCAATCTGAAACTACTCCACGTCGCTCATTAGAGTCGATAAGTACAAATGACAGGAGACCCTGGTGCTGAAATGTACGAGTAACACAAAACTACTATACAGATTTGTGAATGGCAAAAGAAAGGTTAGGCCCAGAATACCACCACACAAGATGGTCAGGGGCCTAACAACTACTGCTGTAAATGCCGCGAAAGTTTTACTCCTGCAGTTTGGCTCGGTGGCTACAATTACCCTGGAACCTTCGCCTTAACAACTTCCAACAAAGGTTGTAGGTTTATCCAGCGTCACCTTTACTCTCTCAGCAGTCGAAAGCAAATTACAATCTCTCCGGGAGTATGTTGCCCCTGCAAGCGACATGATTTTCCTAAAAGTACTGAAAACTCTTTCTTCCACCATAGCAACAACACTTGCAACGTTTTCCAGGGTTAGCTTAACTCCCATAAACCCCATCTGAGTGGAAAGATGGAATTATCACCTTAATATACAAAGGAGGTAAGCGATCAGATCCTGCCAACTACCTACCTGTTACTCTCCTTCCTGTTTTATCAAAAGTAGTACAATCGCTTATGGTAGATGAACTGACGCAATACTTTGAATGCCACCAAATAATTTCTAATGCGCAACATGGTTTCAGATGCAGATGATCTTGTTTCACCAATTTGCTGGTTCCTCGGGACTCATGGACCAGGGCGGATAGTGAAGCAGTCCCCATGGATGTGATTTACTGATTTTTATAAAGCATACGACAAGGTCAAGCACTTTCTCGCTTCCAAATGCATTCTGCTTACGGTATCAAGCGTTCCCTGCTCACTTGTTTAGAAGACTACTTACACGACAGAGAAATCAAGGTAAGAGTAGCCGACACTAATTCTGCAAGCCTATGCCTCTCCATTGGTGTACCGCAACAATCCGTCCTCGGCCCGCTACTGTTTTTAGTCTACCTTAATGACCTTCCAGCCGATATTTTGTCTCCGATACAAATATTTGCAGACGATGCTAAAATATGAAAAGCAATTCGCTCAGCATCCGATCGTGTCTACCTCCAGCAAGATTTGACTTGGGTTAACGAGTGGACAGAAAGGAACCAGCTTCCATTGGACCCTGCAAAGTGCCACCTGCTGACGGTGCTCCATAGCTTCGTCAACGCACATCTTATGGGACAACACGTCCTGCAACACGTGACTAGTGAACGTGACTTAGATATAATCGTGCACGAGAGTCTTGGCAATTAGCTCCAATGTTCGAAAACAACAAGTGTGGAGAACTTGAACTTGAGAGTTTTGAGGCGAGCTCTCGGTACTTTTGAGCGACGGCTAGTACCATTGCTGATTAACTCCTGTATTCGTCCTCATGTTGAATATGCAATTCAGGCCTGGTGTCCGTTGTTATAAACGAGATAATCGCCCATTGGAACAACCCCATAGAAGAACCACAAAGGCAACGCGTAGACTATCCGGTCTAAATTACAAACTGCGTTCTCGTGTACTCGTTGTGTTCTCCTCAGAATACCGACGATTTTTCGGAGATCTAACTCTCACATACCGGATACTGACTGAAAGCGAACATCCATGTACATCACTGTTGATTCTATTCCCTTACAAACAATCCCGAGGCAACCACCTAAAATTAATGACGCAACACTTTCGTATGAATTGTAGAAAATATTTTTACTGACTTAGAATATGTTCTCACTAGAATGCATTAGCAAGATATGTGGTGAACGCGTTAGTCATGATGATATTCGAAAGACCCTTAGAGTTTCAACTTACTGCTAAACTCTACGCAAGAGTTTGATAAAGTGCAATGGTTTAGCCACTGATACTTCACGTTCCACGTTGGAACATTTTGATTTTGATTTTCTTTTTCTTATCCATCCAGTGGGTCTTGCAAAGTTATGCTTTTTAGCCAATCATTATTGAACTATTGAACTAGTTCGTATTATTTGCAACTTGTTTTGAGGGATGTATGCCTGTGACGCATCGGGCAGATTCGATCTAGACACAAAGTTAAATTTTGTATAACAAGTCAGCTGCATGTTGAGGTTCAGGGGAGTGGAAGTAGTCATCTAGAGATCGCAATTCGATTGTAAAGTCTTTCCAGTTAGTCTTGTGATAGTCATGAAAACTTATAATCTTATCAAATGCGTGGTAGCTGCAGGCAATTCCTTCGAAGTAGATCCCAGCTATCTTCTGGTAACTCCCAGGAACATTGGAGAGGATGCGTTTACTTCTAAGACTTTATAAAAATTAGGTCTAACAAGTGTCCACATCTTCTTGGAGATGAAACTTACTGAATCCAATCAAAAGTATGAAGTGTTGAAACAAAATGCACATATTTTAATAGGGACTGTGGTGGATACCACACTCCGATAATCGCTCGGCTATTTGAAAGACTGGTCAGAAAGGAGATGATGAACTTTGTTGATTTTACTGGCCTGGTCAATAGTTCGCAGCATGATTCTCTTCATGAGCCATCGTGCACCACCTGTTAACTGCATTACCTTAACCCCATTTCGGAAGCAATCGATTCCGGCTATGAAATAGTAATCCTGTTTCTTGACATACACCAAGTGTTCGACTGAGTACCCCACAAACGACTGTTACAAAAGTTGAAGAACTTTTGGGATCCGGGACTCATTACAAGTTTGGTTATCATCATACCTGAGTAATCGTCATCAGGTAGTCACTTTAGGTGATTATCGCTCAATCACCAGTGAGATCATTCAAGGGAGCCTGCTCGGTCCCTCACTTTTTGCTCTACATCAATGACATCACTACATCCGTAAAAAAATCGTACGTCATTTTTATTTGCTGACGATATCAAACTCATGTATAAGCTTCGGCGTGACGAGCTTCACGTGACACTACTGCACATTCAAAATGACTTAAATTCCCTTGAGTCATAGTGCTGCACATGGGTGACGAACGTCTCGGCTGAGAAACAAGCAACTGTATACGGTTGCTGCATCCCAGAAGGATTTACCACCTTAAACAATGAACGCGTCCCTATACAGTTGTTCACGCGAGATCTTGGAATTAGTTACTCGACTGCCTTCAATTTCTCGGAACAGGTCCAAAACCGAGTAGCACATGCCAGACAGCCTATGTTCGATATAGCAAGCAAAATAGACACAACTCGTGCTGGAGTTGAACTTTGCAAGCTACTCACTCGCCCGTCCTCGAGTACTGCAGCATAATATACGGCAATATGAGAAAGAGTGACAGAATTGCTGTGGAGCACCTATAGAGGTCAATTACTAAACATTCGATTGGCAAACACTCTGAAAGGATTTATCGAGAATGTTGAAATGAGCCTTGTCTCAAAGCACTTTGGATTCGGCGGTTAAAGCACAATTTGTTGCGGCTTTTCAGCGTGCTACACAGAAAGACCTATTCCAACCTGTCTATACTCAGCATACAACATTGCTCAACTCGAGGGCTTCGCAACAATGACTTTACACTGAATATACCGAAGGCTAGAACGAACGTCTGCTCTAATTGCTTCCTGGTCTGTGGAATGAACTACCAATAGCACTCAGGTCATGTGACAATGTGGCAAAATTTAGAAGCAGACTCGTCAATTATCTTGATCTAACTACCCTAAGCTCTATATTCACATGGGAAAAATCCCTCGATGAGCTATTCTAAAAGGAGCCCAATAAAACAAACCAACACCAATGTTTTCATAACTAGGCTTTGGCCGCAACCATCCGCCAGCGTTTTAATACATGAAACGCATATCCCAATACTACGCCTATGCATGTCACCCAGGCAAGAGCATGGCTGGATACTTCTATACAAATTGATCTGTGCTGCTATGGACACAGTTTCACTCATCAGGAGAAATATAAGTATTATTATTATTACTATACTATTATTATTATTATTATAAATCTCAGGCATATTAGTCTCCATCAATAATTTTCTGAGTTGCCGGCTGCTCAGAGGCATACGAAAAGCTTTCCATGAGGCGATCGATATCTGATTTGGGACAGTGTGATTGGTTGTGTACACAACCAATAAGGATAGGCTTTCACTTTATTTAAATGTTAATCCAAACAATGCCATCAAGGCCATCTAGTAGTGGGTCGCACACAGATGTTGCACTGTGATTCTAATCCACATATATTCGGCAACCGCCAGGACAGGGAAGAAACAGTAAAGAACGTAGGTGGTGTATTTCGTTATTGAGTGACCGAGCGTTTCAGGGTTGTACTCTAACATATCCATGTTGCGTAAGCAAGGTTACTGACTGTCGGTATAAAGTTGGACAAAGTGCAGCAACCCATGTAGTGCAAGAACTTACGGGAGTACATTCGGAATACACGCCGCTGGTTTAAGACATATTTGGGCAAACTTGATGCTGCGTTGGAAGAATTGCAAAGCCTGCTGTTTCATTGGATTTGGCGGCCGTGTGGCCGCCGATAAACTTAAAAATGGAGCTTGGTATGTATGAGGTTCAACTGGTTGAATGTAGTCTGGGACACTATTTGAGGCCGTCTCTCTCAGGATGTGATAGGGGGTATGGTAGTAAACATAGTCGATTTGCCTATTGATCTATAAGTAGATGGATGTCTAAATGTTAGGTTCTTATGCGCTGTCAGTTAGCGGAGTCGAGCGCACTGGATAAGTAAGCAATTCACGACAGACGAATCATAAAGAAAGAGGTTCAATGGGAGCGATTAATAGGCTGGTCGTCGTGTTGACCTGATTGCTGATAATAATCCCTTTCAAATAGGAGTATTCCGTAAGACTTTTAATATTTGTCTGCTGAAAAAGTATTAGGAATGCTAAGCGCTATGCGTGTGTTAGAAGGTGCTGACTTCCTTAATTTGGTTCAGTTAGTGAAATTTGCTTTATTCATGTTGTTAAAGCTGCAGCGCGTGTCAACTGAACTACGAATTTTCTTGCTTCTAGGGTGCACGCTGTGTGGCGCTGATGCTACGCTGATTGCTAGGCTTGCGCTATATATGGCAACGGTAGACTGAGAATCTGGGCGTCCCCTATGTGGATCTGTGGATAGTATCGAAATTACCACTAATTCCATCGGGGTAGTTTTATTTGTGATATTATTAGATCCCTGGATGCGAGTGATATTGCCACTGAAGATTGTTTGTGGTAGTGGGCCGTCAGCAGCAGTCGCGGAGTCTTCAAGATCAGCTGCGCAGAGAACATTCGTGTGGATATCTTCATCACATGCAGTCAGTTTGCGAGGGGTCAGGTGCGTTACTCTGTTTCTTTGGAACAGGCGTACGTATTCGCTCAAGTGGTGTCAAATCTAACCTTATAACAATATTCTTAAGTTTGGTTGTCGCTTCCATAGCTGACCTTTTTCGTAGTAAAATTTCGCACTCAGCTTTTTAAATTTCAGTAGCAAGGGTACGTATGCTTTAAGCTCATCTTTTTTTGACGTACCGCAAGACACTCTTCATTTTGTCGCCCGACGATATCTCTTAGGAAGTGTTTCAGCTTTTTCAGATATAGCCTATCTGGGACATTAAACAATATAACATTACTTTCACGAATAATCCTTTCAGGCACTTCAGTTAAGGTCACGGAAATAATGCTACTAACGATTTGTAGGTGGTCGGATGACGGATTAGAAAGCTAGTTAGTTAAGTAGAAGAGTGAATCCATAATATAAACCAGTGGCTTAATAACAGACAAAGTATATTGCAAAAACTCTCACAACTCGTTCAATTTCATTTATTCTGTCCTGCAATCCAGAGCATTCGATGTTGTCCTGTGTACTGCAGGGAGTGGGATTCTTAACGCTTATTGTGACCGATGTGGTATTGGTCAACGCAATAGCTCGGCCGATGACACTTTCTCATGGAACGCGTGCTTGCGGCTGACATATGGTAGTAGTGGCGTTCTCACAAAAGATGTGCAAGCGTTTGTAGAGTAAAAATGTCTGATTAACGAGGGTAAAATAGAATATTACTGCCTGGGACTTTTAGCCAACCACACAGCACGTGAAAATGTATTAGTTTCGAGCAAGTGTGTTGACTGGTTTTTCCAGACATTTGGTTGTAACTTCAGTTGTGTGAGTAAACTTTTTCAAGCAGTGTCATTTTTGCCTTTTTAGTACAGCCTGTGATATAACAGTCTGGCGATGGAGATGGTTGATCAAAATGTCATCAGACAAATGTTACCAAATCAGCAATATCAATTTTATCAAGAGCAGAAATTATTTAAAATTCACGCACGAAAATTTCATCACACAAATCAGTAGTTCCAGAGAGCAGAAGTGAAGCTCAACTCAAAGTTGCATTGGCCAATGGAACACAAGAATTCATTTACGACCCGGACAGTGGCAATACAATTTTACCTCGATATAAGAGATATGAGGACATTTTTATTGTCGACGGTTCAGCATTGGATGAATCAGCAAAAGTACGGATGTTGATGCAAAACTTGGATGTTCTGAACACACAAGATATTGCAACTACATTTTGCCAAAATACCCAAGGTATTTTAGTTTACAAGAAACCGTGGATAAGCTTACCACAATTTTGGGATAGCGGATGTCTATATTTAACGTGCGTTATAATTATTTAAAGCTTACTAGAGAAGAAGTTGAGGACATTGTGACATGCAGGTAAAGTGAACATGGAATGTGATAGGTTCCAATATAAAAGAATGTCAGGCCATCAGTTCAAGGCATTGCCTTTTTGTATCTGGCTTAACATCGCCTGGAGATTGCGATATCAGAACCAAATTACTATCAAAACTGGACTATGGTTGTGACATTTCTTTGCACGATTTAACCACGGAATATCTCCGAATGATGAACCTACAACGTGTTTCACACATGTTACAGTCAAAAAACTCAGGTCCGGATATGACTACTGCTGATAAAATTACTATATCAAACGTGGAACAGAACAGATTTCCAAAGCAAAGAGGCAGGCTTAGGGACCATCAGCTCCATGGTGGAAATGTGGCACCCGACAAGTTGTACGCTTTTGTGAATTTCGATTCCATAAATGTCAAGTTTGTGGCACATTAGATCACAAAGATGGACACTGTGTCCGTTTGTCCATGCAGCACCTATCAACCCGATTTGGATGGCAGTCAAATCTGGTGTCCACTACATGTAGTCATCGTGGAATGCATGGCCGAAAATGCATCCCGCTACTCAATAACAATTTACAAGTTACCTTGCAAATCGAGACTGCTTCTGCCATAACAATCACTTCATATTCGACTTGGAAAAGCATTGGATAAGCGAAGTATTGTGTTACAAAACGTATTGCTCGGAACCATTCTGGCAACCCAATCACCTTTATGGGACAATTGAACTGTGCGTTCACATTTCGAAAGAATAATTGTAGTGGATGAGGTTACATCGCAGCAGCAAATGAACTAAATTTATTAGGCGTTGAATGGATAGATAAGTTACACTTATAAGATGTCCCAATTAGCTCAATTTGTGACTCATAAACACAAAGAATTCGAAATGTTTCTTCAAGCCTTGTCGCAGCTGTTGATACAAAAGTAAAAAGGGACATTTTGGCAAAATGCGGGAAAAGTATGTTAGTGCTGTTAAGCCAGAACTTGGATGGCGTATCAAATTTCGAGGTAATTTTATATCACATCCGAAGTAAAGCCAGCATTCCGTTCCAAAATGCTATTACCCTACTCAGCCGTCCTTTTGGTTGATGCAGCACTGAATCGCTTGGAGCAATTGCGCGTGCTATCTAAAGTTAAGTATTCAATCTGGGTTACTCCAATTGTGGTAGATAAGAAGGCCAATGGCACAGAACGTATTTGTGGAGCTTATTTCAGCTGTACTAATTGATGCACTTTTGACTCACCGATACCCATTGCCATGTCCGGCTCATTTGTTTGCGCAGTTAACTGGTGGCGAAATATTTTTAAAATTTGTCCTTTCTGATGCATATTTACAAGTCGAAGTTGATGAAGAATCAAGACAATTTCTCACAATTAATACAAATAAGAGTCTATATCAATACAACTGAGTGTCGTTCGAAATTAGTTGTGCTCCGGCAATTTTTCTACAAATAATGGACACAATGCTAAACGTGTTGCAATTTGCTATGGCTTACATGGATGATAGAATAATCGTGGGCGTTTCAGTTGAGTTACATCAGGCACACTTAAAAGCAGTGTTGGACAGAATCAGGAGTTCCAGATTTACTCTGCGAATCGGCAAATGCGTGTTCTTTATGTCTCGAAGTTCGTATCCTGGTTCAATCACTGATGTCAGTGGTCGTAGTCCTGATCCATCAAACGTTATGGCAATCAAACAAGTAGAAGTCCTGAAGGACAAGAAAACACTTCAGTCGTTTTTGGAACTAGTTAAATAGTACAATAACTTTGTCCCTAATATGCACTCGCTACGGATGACACTAAATGAACTACTAAAAAGTGATGCAAAATCGAAATGGTCGCAAGCTTATCAGTCGGCATTTGAGGAAATAAAACGTATTTTACAGTCGGATCATACAATTACGCACTGTGACCCGAAACTAACCATCTTAGTTGCGGCCGATAGTTCGGAGTAAGGGATTGGAGTAGCACTATTGCACCAGTTTCCGGATTGCAAGCAAAAAGCGATCAGTCTTGTTTCACGCACGCTAACAACTGCTGAGCGGAATTACGGTCAAATTGAAAAAGAAGGTTTAGCGATTGCTTTTGTAGTTGTTGGGGTTTTATAGGAAAATACGCTTGCGTATTATTACGTAATTAACGACCCAACAAATAATAATGAAAACCCCGAGATTGGGTAGGAAAATAGATAGTCAAAGGTGAAAATAGATTGACACAATTTAACAATGTATCACGGTAGGGCACAAGGCACTGTTCAATCGTATCGCATGTAGTCAGCCCCGTTGTCGAGTCATCGGCGGTAGTGCACGTGATGCTTATGCTATGTGTCTTTTCAAGTCTCACCTGAGTCGCTAAGGTCCAGTGACCTTGTATCGGCCAAGCTTGCACGTCCCGTCTGCGTGTGCGTACGTGCGTGCGGATGCTACACGTACTCCTCTCTTGCGAAGTGTCAAATTGGTCTGAATCGGTCGGGTCTCGTAACTTGACGACCGAAACGTGTGACGTAGTTCGGAGGCGTGACTGGTGATTGCGGTTTCGTAGTAGGGGATGATTCGAAGGATTGACTGCACCTTCGGTGTGTGCGGGCTTGAGACGGTCTACACTCACTGTGTCGGTCCGAGTTGGGAGTTGAACAGTGAAATGCTTAGGACCGCGAGAAATGACTCGGTAGGGTCCATCGTATGGTGGTTGAAGGGGTTTACGCACACGATCTGAACGTATGAAAACATAAGCGCAATGCATTAGGTCAGAAGGAATGTAAGAACTTGTACTGGTTGAGAGTGGAGGTGCGTAACAGAGTTTCGACATGTGTAATTTCAACTCTGTTGCAAAATTAGATGGTTGTGGGTGTTCTGTACTGGACGGACAGAAATATTCGCCGGGCAGGCGTAAAGTGGTTCCAAAAACAAGTTCTGCAGGTGAGCATTATAAAGTTTGTCGAAACATTGTACGTAGCTGTAACAACACAAGTGGTAGTAAATCACACCATTGAGATGGGTTGTTGTGAGCCATTAGAGCTGTTTTGATGTGACGATGCAAACGTTCCACTAAGCCGTTTGCTTGCGGATGATATGCTGTGGTACGGATGTGTTGGCATCCAAGAATGTTGGTAATGTTTGAGAAAACAATGGATTCAAACTGCGAACCGCGATCAGTCGTAATGGTGGCTGGAACACCAAATGTCGCGACCCAATGGTTAATGAAATTACGAGCGATTGTTTCCGTGTGAGTGTCAGGTATAGGAATAGCGACTGGCCAACGCGTAAAGCCATCAATGCAAGTGAGGATATACGCATTGCTACTTGACACAGGAAGAGGACGGACGATGTCCAAATGAACTTGAGCAAAACGGGCATCGGGATTGCTAAAGGTTCCGAAAGGTGAGCGTGTATGGCGTATGACTTTAGAACGTTGACAGGAAAGGCAATTTGCAGCCCATTCCTTGATGTCTCTGTTAATATTTGGCCATACGTATCATTCAGAGATAAGACGGATGGATTGGCGGATTCCTGGATGTGAAACATTGTGAAAAGTTTCAAAAACCTGTCGGCGCATAGGTGGTGGTACCAATGGAAGTGATACATGCGTCGAAACATCACATTCGATTGTTCCAGGATGTGTATAGAGAGGGAGTGGTTTTAACACATGTGAAAATTGCTCAGAGGGTGATGAGAATGATTCGGATGATTCTGTCTTCTGAGCCTTCTCCATCTGGTGTAAATCGATTGCGGAAACACAGTCAACACCAGGACGAGACAGAGTATCTGCAAAACGTTTTAGTTGCCAGCAACGTGCCGGATATCAGTGGAAAACTGAGAGATGTAATCAACTTGGCGAATGGCTCGGGGCGAATATTTGTCAGGATTAGCAGAAAAGGCTGAAGCAAAAGCTTTATGGTCTGAATAGATGCAAAATTCACGACCTTCCAAAAGATGTCGGAAGTAACGCACAGCTAGATATATGGCTAAAAGTTCTCGGCCAAATACACTATACCGCGTCTCCGTTGGCTGAAGTCTCTTGGAGAAGAAACCAAGTGGTTGTTTCTGGTGGTCAACGCTTTGATGAAGAACAGCCCCTACTGCAGTGTTAGATGCATCGACGTGGAGAGACAAGGGGGCACCTTGGCGCACATGAAACAAGGTACATTGTTTCGCTTAGGTACATTTGGCTTTCTCAAATGCTTGTTGAGCTTGTTCAGAAAAATGAAAGTCAGAGTGAGTTTCTCTCAACAGGTCAGTCAAAGGCATCAACATAGCGGCTGCATGAGGAATGAAACGACGACAATAATTAACCATTCCAAGAAAACGCTTCAGTTGACGAAGAGAAGTGGGACACAGAAATGAGGTGATAGCGTCTAGCTTAGATTGTGCGGAAGTGATGCCATGCTGATTAATCGTATGTCCGAGAAAATTTAAAGAGGAAACACCAAATTCGCATTTCTAAACGTTAAGTACTACGCCATGATCTTGTGGGCGTTGAAACAGTATGCGAAGATGGGTAATGTGTTCATCATGGGCTTTGGAAGCAACGGGAACATCATTTAAATAACAGAATACAAAATCCAGATTGTGGAGAACTTGGTCAATAAAACGTTGAAAGGTCTGAGCAGCATTCCTTAAACCAACGGGCATACGCAAAACTCAAATAAACCAAAAGGAGTGGTAATAGCTGTCTTGTGCACATCATCGGGGTGAATAGGGATATGATGATACGCTCTGAGAATGTCAATGTGTGAGAAAACTGTACAGCCGGTAATGTTTGCAGTAAAATCGTGGATATGAGGAAGGGGATATCTATCGGGGATAGTGGAGTTGTTTAAGGCTCGATAGTCACCACAGGGGCGCCAAGCATTTGGCGTTGACTTAGGGACCATTTGCAAGGGTGAAGCAAAAGTACTGTGAGAGAGTCTGATAAATCCCAGTTGGAGCATGTGTTGAAATTCCCTTTTGGCGATGAGCAAGCCTTCAGGTGGCTTACGTCGGGGGCGAGCAAAAACGGGGTTACCGCGAGTCTCTATCCTATGGGTTACAGAATGTTTGGGATTAGCCTGGTGAAAATTGGGTTTAAGCAGGTTAGGGAAATCTCTAAGTATGGAAGAATAGGAGGTTGGATGAAGCGTGGACAATAACAATGGAACAGATTGGGAACAAATGATAGGTTCACCGCACACAGATAACTTAGTAATACCGTCCTGGAGGCTACGGTTTCTCAAGTCAACTAATAAATTAAAATGTGTGAAAAAATCCGCACCTAAAATAGGCTGGCGAACATCCGCAATAAGAAAAATCCAAGGGTACTCACGTCGTAATCCCAAATTAAGTGTCAGCAAACGTTGTCCAAAGGTACGTATTCTCGTACCGTTTGCAGCATTAAGTTCATAAAAATTCCCAGGTGGGAGAGTGTCGGTGGGTTGCGGGGGAATAACACTAATGTCTGCTCCTGTGTCAATCAAAAATTTTAGCCCAGAAGTACGATCCACAACAGAAAGACGGGCGAGATTGGGTTTGATAGCCACGAGTGTTACTCGCTCCTAACACTTGGCCTGGCGGTTTTCCGGCATCTGCGGAGCATTGTTTTTGGATTTTCTGAACAAACAGGGGGAAACACATTACCTTGCTCTATGACCAAATTTGTTGTGGTCCCAGCAGTACTTGTCAGACTGTCTGTTGTTAGAATTCGATCGGTAAGTTCTGCTGTTCGATCGTCGAGGTGAAAACATCGAAATTGGTGAGAGCGTAAAGCTCGAAGTCCAGCGATTTGTTCGGAAAGCAGCTTAATCTGGTAGGCAATGGACGGTGTTTCCGTCGCTGAGTTGATCGAAGACAAAGAAGTTGAATTTGGTTGAACTTCTAAAAGTCGGTCAGCCATAGTCGCCAGTTTGTCGATGGGGACGGTGTCAATCGACGGTGCTAGGATTGTTTGTACATGTGAAGGGAGGCGCTTCAAAAACAGTTGGATGAAAAGAGCGGAATCAAGCTAGCGATCTCCCAAAGTGTTGTACATTCGACGAAGTAACTGTGATGGTGTACATTCACCAAGATCAGCACCGTTGAGGAATTGTTCCAGACGCTTATAATCTGATATCGTTGTCCGTTTGATGTTAGTGTCGCGCAAAGTGTTGAAAGGGGTGACCTGATCTGGGGCTTGTAACACATCACGAACATCCGCAGCAACCTCAGGTGGAAGCACAGAAAGCACATGATAAAACATGGTTGACTGTTGTGTGATATTCCGGAGATGGAATTGTGCTTCGACCTGACAGAACCAGATTGCTGGGTCATGATGCCAAAACGGCGGGAGGTTGACTGAAACAGTGTCAATTCTGTGCGTAGGTTGATGTAATACAGTGGACATCAAATAGCTGTCTTCGGACGCCATTTTAGGTCACTTCGGGGTCACCAGAATTTGTTGGGGTTTTATAGGAAAATACGCTTGCGTATTATTACGTAATTAACGACCCAACAAATAATAATGAAAACTCCGAGATTGGGTAGAAAAATAGGTAGTCAAAAGTGAAAATAGATTGACACAATTTAACAATGTATCACGGTAGGGCACAAGGCACTGTTCAATCGTATCGCATGTAGTCAGCCCCGTTGTCGAGTCATCGGCCGTAGTGCACGTGATGCTTATGCTGTGTGTCTTCATAAGATGTCGCATGTTCAGAAATTCACGTTATGTAATGATCACATGCCACTATTGCTGTATTTAGTGCCAAGAAAGGAATTCCTGGTCACACCGCAAATCATCTGCAACCTTGGGCAACTATACCCCTTGGATACGATATAAAATCTATCTTTGAGGAGTCTATACGAAACATATAAGTTGCGTACAATAACATTTGTGAGTTTACGCGATCAGATAGATGTTTACAGTGAGTCATTTTTTTATCTTCTTAACGGTTGGCCTAGAATTTTATCCGATGCTGAAATCAAACCATATTTTGTGCTTAAGGATGACTTAACGATAGTGAACAACTGTTTAATACTAACAGATCATATTGTGATCCCTAAAAATCTCAGAGTAACAGTGATTCCAATGCTTCACGCCGAAAACCAGGGAATTACACGAATAAAAGCACTTGCCAGATGTTATGCATATTGGCCAAATAGTGATAAGGGTATTAAAGGCTTTGTTCGCACTTATTTCAAATGTGCACAGGCTGCGGAGCTCCCATCAAAGTTGACCTTCATCCTTGGCTGAAATCAACTACCTCCGGTATGCGGAATCATGTGGATTATGCATGCCCAGTGCATAATCAAGATTTGCTGCTTATTGTTTATTCATACCCAAAAGGGCCAGAAAAAGTCTGTGTCACTTAATCAACGACTGCTTCAACGCTCGCAGTTCTGAGTCGTTATCTGGCACAGTTTGTTTCCCTAGAATCACTCATCAGTGATAATGGTCCACAATTCACATCGAACCAGTTCACCCGATTTTGTCAATCCATGGATGTAAAACATAAACGCAGTCCCATTTATCATCCTCCGTCCAGTTGACAGGCTAAGAGGTTTGTGGATACATTCAAACGTGCTCTGTTTGGACTTAAAGTAGAGGGAGATATTGCCACCAACTTGGGTGTACTCTTACGTTTGTATAGTTCAACACCAAATCCTGTTCTCCCAAACCAATGTTCACCGTCAGAACTTTCTATTAATTGACGTTTATGCATACGATTCATTGACATGTTTCCAGCAAAGGTGACTAATGAGTGTGACCAGAAAATGGCAGAGCAGTTTAATCGTAAACACGGTACTCGCATGAGATATTTTAATCTTGGTGATCCAGTTTTTGTGTACTACTTCAGAAATACACATAAACCTTGGATTCCCGGAACTGCTAAAGCAAGAAAAAAGATGTACAGTATGAAATGGAAAATCAAAACCGATTGACCACATGCGGATCACTTCAAACATCATTATACATCCGAACATGTTCAGGTAAATGGCGCTACAGAGATTCCCTTACACATTCATTTAGATACATTTGCTGTGCATAAGCCAGCGGAACCACAACCAGAGCAACACTTTGCTGTAAGCACAGATGTAGAACTTAAAGGATGGCATTCCACACGTGCACGCCCCCAATCCAGCGACTCAGTGTCATTCCAAGTAATAGATCTTATGTGTAACATATTATTGTAACCGGGGAAGGTGTTAGACAGATCACGGATGTCAGCCACAAAGAGAGCACGTGAAAATCGATCGATTTCCAGCGAGCGTGTTTAGATGATACCTGGGAATTTTCAGCTCAGCACATAGCACGGTTGAACTGATTGGCTTCGCGCAAGTGTATTGATCGGCTTTCCAGACAATTGGTTGTAAGTTTAGTTGTGCGAGACAACGATTTCAAGCATATCCGTTTCTGCCTTTTTACTACTCAGCGGGTGATCTAACACCTAGAGCGTGATTTCGGATTGATCTTCTAAAGTAGTGGTCCCCAACCCTTTTGAGGCCGTTACCCCCAAAGCGGGTTCACTTTAAGCAGTTACCCTCAAACTTTCTAAAGCCAAGTAGCTAGCAACTGCTGCATCCTTTCTTTAAATTACGGCAAATGAATATCATATGTAATTATTAGCGCTCATGCAAATAAACGAGACTCCAATTGTAGTGCGAAGAAAATCCATGAGTTTCATTAATCACCGCGTTCAAAGTATTCTTGCTGATGTCCTGAACGCGGCTTTGATGGTGCTGTTAGAAAGCGATAGCATACTTATCCTTGACACATGTTGCTGTACACCGGCGATTCTTAACATTTTGAGGCTCTCACAAATGGGGTTTGATATAATCAACCCATTCCCCAAATTTCCGTTTCAAACGCTAACTGACGAATAACTATCGCGCTGTTTGCTTCTAAGTACGAGAACTGGTAGCTATTTGGAATAACTCTCGATCAATAAAAGAAAAAACAGTTGTTTGGCACAACATTGTATGTAATCAAGGGGAGATATACATCAATGGGACGGTTGATATTGTTTAGTGCTAACCATTTCTATTATATTTGATTCAATTTCTGCTAGCGCACATCGGAAGTCGTGCTCCAGGTTCGTTCGACTCCTTGCTTTTGTTTTCATTAAAACCATTGTCACAAATCCACTTTCACATCAATAAGTTGTTGCAAATAAAATCAATATTCTCAATACTCTTTCCGATAGCAATGGATACTAACCACCTATATCCAAAATGTTGCCTATGGTGTGCTTTGGAAATCTATTTTTAATTGCTTATCTTCGCGCATTCCTAGGTATTGTGCTTTGGCTTCGGTGGCAGTATCCGGAAAGATTTCTCCATCCACTGAAAAGGGTCTTAACACCCAGGCAATTACTTGGTGATTTTCCAAATCAGGAAAATATTTGCTGTTGGAACAAACCACTGATGACAATTGGCGTTATATCATCCGTAAAAGCGCATGTTTCATTTCTTCCAGCGAGCAACATTGATAGTTCTGGAAACATCGACACATCGTCAACTGTAGCTCTGCGTTGGTAAAGCTGCATTTTACGAAGAAAACTGGCAACCTTATCCTCAGCAGTTAAAATATTAACCATATTTCTTAGCAAGCTGAGGTTCAGTGCATTTATTTCTTCAAAGAAACCTGCAAGGTATGCTAGTTTGGAAATAAATACGTTGTCTAGGTAGAAATTCCTCACATCTAGACTCACTCAGACAGCCACCACACGCCCGGAAAGCACTGTACGCGCATTTCATCCTTTCGGGAATAGTCAGCAGTGCGCATTCCATCGGATCCCTAGTAGGGCTCGAACCCGCAACTCGACTGTTTCTAGTCCGTGATTGAGACCACTGAGCTACGGGGGACGGCAACGACCATCGTGAATAACTTACTAGATGTGATATAGCGCCGCTCACTATCCACGTTGTCTGTTTTCATGACGTGTAACCCGTTCGCGTTGTCCGTATGCAGCTCCTTGCTTTCAAGAAACATGCAATTTCTTCTCGAAGCTCGAGCACTAGGTGCAACATCCTGCCTCGTGATAACCAAAGCACTTCCATGTGTAATAACAGCACGTCAAATTTGCCTCGAAATTCATTGCACCACTCTTTGAAAACTCTTGTATATGTCGCACTACTGCGAATGACATATATTATGTTCACTACGTCCAGCAAAACAGGCGGAAGAGTTTGCACTGCTAAAGCATAAGGATGTATGATGCAGTGGCTGAAGGTACAGTGCAGAGAAAACTTTTTGACTAACGTTTGAAATCCAGAACGGACGCCCAACATGGATGGTACTTCGTCTGTACAGACACCCACCAACCTCGACCACGGTAGATCCTTTTCCTCGAGAAAATCCTTCACTGTTCGAAAGACATCTTCGCCACGTGTAGTTGTGCTCAAGGATTCAGAACAAGTACTCTTCTTTGAAGCGATGGCTTTTTATGTACCAAACATAGACCAGTAGCTGGGAACAGGATGCAACGTCGGTCGACTCATCTAACTGTATTGCGAAGAAAGGATTTGACTTTATTTCTTCGAGCACCTTATTCAAATATTCTTGCTCATATCCTCGATACGACTTGTGATTGTGTTGTTAGAAAGTGATACCATGCTTATCTTTTCTGCGTGTTGCTCTCCAAGCGAGCTTCACGGCATCCATTATGCAAGGTTTTATGAGATGCTCTCCTAGAGTATGCGGTTTCTTGTGTTTGGAGATTCGGAGAGCGATGCGATACGATGCTTCGAGACCAGCTTCAGTAGACTGAAAAAGGAGGCCGATGTATCCAGGCGCGAACTGTTGAGCGCAGCTTCTTTCCGTTTGAAGAATGTAATCTTTTCCTACCAAGTGGGAATGACATCGGTCGAAGTGTTTTCAATTTGCTGGGTTTCATGTTCTCCCCCGTGAGCACTTTGCTGCACAAAACACATTGCAGCTTCTCAACAATTTTATAGACAAAATTGGTGAAGCCCCATTGCAGAAAAGCTTCCTTATAAAACCGCTATTTTTTAGAAGACATGGTTTATGCAAAAGAATTAGACAAAAAAATGAGAAGAAGACGAAAACTGGTAGATGCATGCATTTCGTATTGTCTCCTCAGTACCATTTACAATAACCGGTATGCAACTATATACTTAAATATGTGTGTGACCGAATAAGCATAAGGTGAAAAATGAATGACGGAAGTTCCACACCTATGTCCACGGCAGTCTTAAGCTGATAAATAATTGCTTTTGAACACACAGGGCCGGCTTCATCTGGCTTATCGCAACCGCCTCGGCGAAACGGAGGAAGCGGGGATTAGGGTGACGTAATACAAGTGTGAACGCTGATCCGAGCTCTATCCGGTGACGCGTAGTCAGTAGGTGTTTACCTATTGAGGAAGCTGGCGGTTTGCGCCAGCACGGAACTTCAGTGGGACAGGGATTCTGGTCAATTTCACGTTGAACCCACCTTGGCACGTGTTCCTTTATTCGGGAAGCCAAAGACCGATTGGTTCTGCCTATGTAACTGTCTCCGCAGTCGCACACGAATTTGTGTATGCAGTGTGAGTTGGCCCCTATCGGTTGAGCTTCCTTCATTGGAGGCACCGGCAAGTTACAGATTCTATTGATGACCACAACCTGAGCAGCACAGTAACTTCTCTGCGTAGCAGAGATTAGACGTTTGGTGGTTTTCAATACAGTCAAGTCACCCTTGAATGGCAACTCGATATAGATCTATTTCTTGGCTGCCGTATGCACCAAGTCTTTCGGGCCTCGCTGTTGGCTGTGTCTCTCTATAAATCTACGTGGATAACCATTTGCAACGAGGGTCGTTGTAATTAACTCTAGCTCGTCGGCTAGACAATCAGCGGAGCAAATTCGTCTAGCACGATTAACTAAAGTTTTCACAAGGGTCCGCTTGTACAACACTGGTGTGAAGCTGGTGAAGGGCAGATATTGATAGTGACACCTATAATTCGTTGAAGCCAAGTGGAAGCACTACTCCGCAGCTATACGGGTCACCGAAGATACACAAGTGTGGAGTACCACTTAGGCCCATTCTATCAATGGTAAATGCGCCGCAGCATAAATCGGCTCGCTGGCTAGTGAAGATACTTTCGCCTCTACGACAACTGTCCAATCCATATAGTCTTAAAGATTCTTTTCAACTTATCGGTGACTTAGATGACATCAACCTCTCCGATAAGATCATGTGTTCCTTGGATGTGGAATCTCTATTCACCAACGTCCCACTACAACAAACCGTTGAATACATATGTGAGCTAGCTGAGCACTCTAGTTATTCGTTACCAATTCCAGTCGAATTTCTAAATTAATCCTTACTGCTATGCACAGCAAATGTTGGTTTTCACTTTCAGAACACCCCATATCGTCAAATCGATGGTGTGGCAATGAATAGCCCACTAGGCCCTGTACTTGCCGGTTTTTTCATGCTGATGATAGAAAGAGGCATATCCACAGAAATAGCCCAGTTGCCATACTATAAGCGTTATGTTGATGACATATTGGCCTTTTGTTCATCAGAGCAGCAGATTGTCCAGTTGGTGCAGCAATTCAAATGCGCACATACCAACTTGCGGGTCACCTGCGAAGTGGAACAGAAGAACTGTCTGCCATTCTTAGACATCCTCATCAGTCGCAGAGATGACGGGCTCATTAGAAGGTCTATCTACAGAAAAGCAACCTGGTCCGGCCAATACCTGCACTTCACTAGATTCACACCAGTGTTGTACAAGCGGACACTTGTGAGAACTTTAATTGGTCGTGCTAGACGAATTTGCTCCGCTGATTGTCTAGCCGACGAGCTAGAGTTAATTACAACGACCCTCGTTGCAAATGGTTATCCACGTAGATTTATAGAGAGACACAGCCAACAGCGAGGCCCGAAAGACTTGGTGCATACGGCAGCCAAGAAATAGATCTATATCGAGTTGCCATTCAAGGGTGACTTGACTGTATTGAAAACCACCAAACGTCTAATCTCTGCTACGCAGAGAAGTTACTGTGCTGCTCAGGTTGTGGTCATGAATAGAACCAGTAACTTGCCGGTGCCTCCAACGAAGGAAGCTCAACCGATAGGGGCCAACTCACACTGCATACACAAATTCGTATGCGACTGCGGAGACAGTTACATAGGCAGAACCAATCGGTCTTTGGCTTCCCGAATAAAGGAACACGTGCCAAGGTGGGTTCAACGTGAAATTGACCAGAATCCCTGTCCCACTGAAGTTCCGTGCTGGCGCAAACCGCCAGCTTCCTCAAGAGGTAAACACCTACTGACTACGCGTCACCGGATAGAGCTCGGATCAGCGTTCACACTTGTATTACGTCACCCTAATCCCCGCTTCCTCCGTTTCGCCGAGGCGGTTGCGATAAGCCAGATGAAGCCGGCCCTGTGTGTTCAAAAGCAATTATTTATCAGCTTAAGACTGCCGTGGACATAGGTGTGGAACTTCCGTCATTCATTTTTCACCTTATGCTTATTCGGTCACACACATATTTAAGTATATAGTTGCATACCGGTTATTGTAAATGGTACTGAGGAGACAATACGAAATGCATGCATCTACCAGTTTTCGTCTTCTTACCGTGCTTTTCAAATTTCTGAAGAGAACTAACTGCTTTAAATAAATGATATACATAAATATACATATTTTCGTGATTTAATGCGGGTGACATTATTGTCGACGTTTACAGATAAATTCATTAGTTTCGATGTTAAAACCATTGAATAAAATCACTCACCTGCTACGGTTTCTTGTCAAAAACAACTAGATGAATGTGATCAACCCAAAACCCAGTGGTCAGTGGCGTTCAATCTGTTGATCTGCCTTTTTGTGACCCAAAAAGCGGTGTTCTGCACACTTTCAAGGCATCATATAACCCTTTCGTGTGTGATTCATGATCAAACATGAACAGATATCAGTGCCTTCTCACGTGTTGTATGCCTTCATTCCTAGTCATTCCTGCATGATGACACTACCACTGTATCAATACGTCCGTTTTGACCCTTCTAACCTGGAAACAATCGCGCGTCACCTTGCCTGGTCGTCTGACCAAAGCTCAACTACCAGTTTGTAATCGACTAGGAACGGCGAACGACCACCTGACGATAGCCACGGGAGCCGATAGAGGCGTCATCTGGTTGCAGTGACTAATGACTGGTCACTGATGCCGAATCCAAAGTGCACAGGTAGTTAGCGACTTGTTTTGATATGGATGATTTTGTCAGTAGACTTGTTTAGCGACCGATTGATGACCCAATCCTCGAACTAATATTAACCCCCCGCAACATGCCATTTTACCCCTTTGGGGTAATTACCCCAGGTTGGGAACCCCTATTCTAAAGCAACCGTATCGACCCACGCGCGTAGCGACTCGCAGGCTAGATATAGCTACATAATTACTCAAACATTTGATAAGTTAGTAAATAATTTTGGACATTGTTGTGGTTTGGAGTAGATTAGTCGCAGCTAGACACTGATAAAATCACCATGCATCCAGGAATGCGCTAGACAGCCATTTCGTCCCATTTGGACTCCCCAGTTACGTGTGCCCCGCATTCTGCGGGATTCGTACCCATGACCTCGCTCGTATGAGTTAGCGGCTTATGCTACTGAACCATAGGTGATCGCGGCGGACCGTCACGACTGACGTCTAAAAGCGATATAGCGCGGCTCATCCTCCACGGTGATGCATGTTGTGAAAGTGCATTTGGAACAGTGGAACGATGATTTAGTACGGGTAAAAAAGCATTGCTTAACAAGTCCCGTACGATGGAAATTATTGCGAAAATCAATTTCATTATAAAGTGAAAAGCGTTGTGGTGGACTCACCATAGACTTATGTGGAATAGCGGAGATGTTCGCGTATTAAACATATAAATCCATAAATCCATTGGTTAGGCGTTTGGCAAGACACCGTTTGATTGCATTTTATAGCCCCTGGCTAACAAGTCATAAAATGAAACGTAAGTGGGACGATGCATCATCAACACGTTATTTAAATATCGCCAGATTGGGGGCAGAGACTACACAATTAGGGAGGGCATTCCAAGGCTCACACACGCGGAGAGAAAAGAAATTTCTACGGCATTCAAGCCGGCTATAATGAATTGTCAGTTTCAGAGGGTGACCTCTTAGTTTAGTGTTGGGGTTCAATTCCAGCAGCGGACGGCAAATGTGGTTTGGGTTCTTCAGAATCTGGTAAACCATTATGAAATCCCCCGCAAAAGCCGATATCGACTGCTGTAGATTCTTAGAGATTTCACTCTAAGCTTATAGGGCAGATGAAAGAGGCCCCTGACATTCTTGGTTGCCCTTCGTTGAGGAGTCTCGAGAGCAACGAGCTCCTGTTTCTGCCACGGCTGCCACGCCTGAATAGCATATTCCACGTGCGGTCGCACGTAGGCGTTAAGCATTTGGGAAAAGACTGATGGTTCAAAGCGACCGAAGGCTCTGCGAAGAAGGCCGAAGTGTTGATTGCCGGTTCTCGTTGCCTTCTCTGCTTGTTTTGAACACCCGAGATCTTCCTGTACCAATGCACCCAGGTCACGCTCCTGATAAACCTTCTTCAACGTGTGGTCTCCAAGCTTGTAAGCGCTCACCAGCTGGTGACGCAGATGTATCACCTTGAAATTGGCTACGTTCAACTGAAGCAGGTTCCTCTTTGAGCATTCATAAATGCAAGCTACATAATGTTGGAGCAGATGGTGATCTAGCTTGTTACTAATCGCCCGTCATATCTTGACCTCATCGGCGAAAAGCAAGAAATTTGGGGAGATAACTGATGCCAGGTCGTTGATAAACACCAGGAATAAGCGCGGTCCCAGCACTGAGCCTTGTGGAACACAACATTTCACCTCAATTGGGTTAGAGAGTGAGACCCTAACTCGTAATTGTAGCTTCCGTTGGTGAAGGAAGTTGCCAATCCAACCAAGTACAGGACCTCAGATTCCGTAGCTCTGTATCCGTTGAAGTAGGATGCGGTGATCAAGGCGGTCGAAAGCTTTTGAGAAGTCCAGATAGATGACGTCGACTCCGACCCCATCATCAGCCACTTCCGTCCAACTACCTCATGCAATCAGTGGGTTGGTGATGCATGACCGGTGTTGACGGAAGCCATCCTGCTCCGGTACCAAGATGTTGCATTTTTCCAGGTAGTTCACTAAAGCCTCAGCGACGACTGCTTCCATCACCTTCGCGAGCACAGGGAGGAGAGTCACTGGACGATAGTTTACAGGATTTGAACGGCTAGCGCTTCTAAATTTGGGGTGATAATGCCACTCATCCACATAGTGGAGACTTGTTGTTCATCAAAGCACCTTTGGAAGAACTGTGACAGTGGTTCAGCTAGCTTGGTGGCTACAGCATTCAGTGCCTTCGGGCGGATGTTGTCTGCTCCCGGAGAACTATGCACACACAGTGAGAGTAAATTCCTTAGCACAACTGATGGGTTGAAAATTACATTTGTAAAAATTGGGGTCAGTAATGTGCTTGATATTATGGGACAGGTAGTGGTTTCAAGTTCGTAGATTGTGGCGTATATTAGCCGCAGGGCATTAGCTGCTTCTTCGGCGCTTTGTACTCTACCGCCTGTCGTGAAAAGTGAAAGCATTCCAAGCTTCACTTTATGAAGGTTGTTCACATGTCTATCCAGCATTTCATTGTTCGCCATGAATGTTTTGGTTAGGCACTGTTGATATGTTACTATGTACTCATAGACAAATGCAGTACAATAGTTACGATGGGTGAGGAACTTGCCCCAACTCCCTGAATCAGAATTATTCTTGTAGGCACGTCATGCTGCATTTCTTATCACCAGGCATTTTCGAGTCCTGCTCCTTAGAATTGAAGGCATTTTCGCATCGGTGCTGCTCTGTTGACAATATCACTGAGTCTATTAACGAACTATGTCCAAACGTTGTGAAGGGAACGGTTGTTTTGGAATTCCAGGGCAGCTGCGTCGGCGAGTTCTTTCAATACGTGGTAGTGTGTGATGGTGTGAGAGTTCCGAGTGTTCATATGAATAATCTGCATAACGCACATAGTAGAAAGTTATTACTACATTGTCACTGGGACCTAATTGACTATCCATCAATAACTTGTCAACCATGAGCTCTTCATTTGTAAGCACAAGTTCCAAGATGGACGGTTTGTTTGCTGTCCTGAATCTGGTGGGCGTGGTGACATGATTGCACAAGTGAATAGTAGCGATCAGTTCATGCAAGTCTGCTTTGAACTGCTCAAATGGCGATGCCGAAACTTCCAGATTGTGTAGATTGATGTACACGGAGATGAGAATGTGGCTGTACATAGTGCGTGTTGCACTGTTCAGACCACGGATCAAGCAGGAATCCATTTCTGGAGTGGATAACTGGAGGAGGTAAACGACAGCTACGAGACATGCGTCATTTTGTCTTATTCGGAGACGGCACCAGAGTAAGCCCGTAACGTGTGTTTCCAGATCATCAACTAGTGTAAATTGTAGATCGATGCGGTAGTAGAGTAGGACCCCACCTCCTCTGCTGGGGCGGTCGTTCCGGATGATTGACATTTTGGCTATCTCAACCTCAACATCAGTCACCTCTTGGTGTAACCAAGTTTCGGTAATAGAAATTAGGTCCCAAGCATTCGCAACCTGACGTAGTCGAAGTTCTCCAAATTTACTGAGGAGCCCTTATGCGTTAGTGTACATACATGAAAGTTTCTCAGATTTTACGCAATGTTTCGGAGGTTTTGCAACTCATACGTGAAGTTTCGGCGACCAGTGAGTGGCCGGCGACTTATCGTCTTTTCCATGTGTACTTGGTGAAGGGTTTAACGTATTATTCATCGTCCGTGTAGTTAGTCCCGTGTCTAATCTTCGACGTACAGTGTAAGGTGTCTGGTCAATATCATCTTCTGCATGTTGTATGGGCTCATTCGGCACACTACTGGTGCATTGTTCTTTCATAGATCCCTTCGCGTTTGATTTTTTATGTGACATATTATCTCTAGAAGGCATATCGCTGATTGTCTTCAGCTGAACCTCAGATGGTAGCTTGCAACCGAACATGTACCAGCTTTTTAACATCCGTGATACCATATGTTTTGACTGAAGGACCACCTTCAACACTCTCGGGCCACTTCCATTGTAGTTCGGTGAGATACGCAGTCGTGACACGGATTTTGCTAGTATATCATCCAATCATAGTGTTTCATGAATTTAACTTCACTGTTCTTTATCATGGGTTGTTATTTCATGCCTATCACATGCTTCAGTTTCAGGAACCCCGTGAAGAAGTATGGTACTGGTTGAATTTTGCTTCATGTAGTCCTCTAAGGTGCGGTTAACTCGATAACGCTCGCCCCATCGGATGTCTGGATATATAGGGATGGAGCAGCGTTCATTTCAGAGACTACCTGTCGAAAGTAGTACTGATTCTACTTCAGTGATGGAGTTCAGCACAACGCGCAGAAGTTCGGCTCACCGAAATTTTTAGGATTAGCGTGTCACGTAATACGCACTACATGTACAGGTTTCAGTACAACTCCGATTAGGTTACTAATAATGTCCCACTGGTTGAATTTATCCAACTGCCTGTGTCTTATCGACGTCGAATAAGATTCTGGGATATTGGAGCACAGTACGCTCAGTACAGATAGCTGTTTCTTTGCACCTTTCGACATGTCGCGGTTATTGATTGAAGTACTCGGAGATGTACCGCAGGAAACCGGTGGTGCTTGCACTAGGAGAATTCCGCTACACTCCTCAGTTTCCGATTCATTTGGGGGTGATATTCATTTTATATGACGGCTCTTCTTGGAGGCAACCGTAACTCAACTTTCGCTAGTAACGAATTGACCTTTTTCTATGCACTCCTTCGGGAGGTTGGAAGTACCCTTACGTGTAGTTACTCCGAGTGAACTGGGAACCGCATTAGTCAAATGTGAGCCACCTATGGTATTTGGATAGCTGTTGATGTTCTGGACTCTAGGTGTCGTGTTGCTAACGGTGTTATTAACAGTTCTTCGCGGGTTAGGAGAAGCACTGAAGGGGGGAGGATTGGGTTGCACAGTATGCCATGCTTGCCCCAACCGTAGTGATTTTTGTGGTCACCAATTCCTCAAACTTGGCTAGTAGCTGGTCATATTTCTGAGAGAATATGAACACGCTTTTATCAGTGGGATTGATGTGCATTCCACAAAGAACCACAGCCAGTCTGGTTTGTTTAATAAGTTGGCCTGACTAGGTTTAACTCGGAGGCATCTCGCATGGAAGAACTTTTAACAGTTACGGCACAAAATGCCCCCTTAACTAGTTTGGAACATAATCCACACAGGTCTTTAGTCTGTGGCACACTTGGCATCACGCTTGTTGTGGAGATGTTACAAACCATTTGAATGACTCACTCTATATGATACAAGGTCGTTCTGTTACTGATGTTGTCGGTAAGGTCACAGTGGTAACGTTGCGGTTGTGTGCTCGTTGACTGTTCTCTCTGATGTGCCAGTCGAATATATCAGCTTAAACGTGGGGTAGATTACACGAAGGTGTGACTGAGAATTTTTGCGGTTAAGCCTATGGATCGCGCCGGGTGAATTTGCTTTGAGACCTGTAACTGCACCAAGCAATGTTGGATTTGAACAAGTGACAGTTCATTCGAAAGCCGTTGAAATGGTCTATCGAGTGAGACCAAACAATGTCTCTGACGGTTGGATTTAGGCAACTTTTGGCGCTTGGATATCGGCGAAACACTGTCCGGAATTTAGAATTCAGGATAAATGTAGAATTTAATGGAATGTATTCGATAAAATAGTATCACAAGGTGGAGCTTTTAAAGGCACGACGAATGAGTATATATCCAAAGGTGTGCGCCAAATTGCCGCTGAATCACAGTTAAAACCCATGAGTGCACTAGAGAGCGATTAGCACGCAACTTCTCTCAATGTCAAGAACATGACGAGAGCATTGAACATGAAGATAAGGATATTCACCTTGACCTCCCAACGACAAATGTCCAGTACCAGAAACGTTTTGGAGATTCGGACTCCAATTCTAGTTTCGGAGGATTTGAGTAATTTTAATACCATTGTGCAGCGTTTGGATATGTTGGCGAGAGGACATCATCACCTCGCAGGCTAACCACTGTCTGTGACAGTGGAAGATAGGTAGTGCTATATCCCAATTAGTTTGCAAATTATGTAGCCCAGCCGACGTCCCCCATGGCTCAGTGGCTTAAGCTACCACATAGTTGGCATCTGCGTTTAGTGTTCCTGAGTTCGATCCCCAGTAGGGGGCCGAAATATTGCGCACCACTGACGAGCCCCACTAAGGCGAAACGCGTCTGGTGCTGTTTCGTACTAGGCTCTGCTGTGTAGCTTGTGAACTACAGGGATGGAAGCCTTAAGAAACATAATGTGTCTACCTATAGACACTTCAGATCCCCCCCCTTCGATGTGGTCTGTCACTAGCGAGTGATGTTAAAGCAAGATAGAGGCATAGGTGTGCAATGAATTTCGATGTGGAATTTGTACTTAATTTTCGAAAAATGCGCACAAACTTTGTATAAGCCGAGACCGCTCTACTACGGAAATGCAAAATGGTCCAAAATTCAACATATGTACATTAATGTAGGGAACTTCAAAAGGACCCACTAATTACAGTGTGAATGTTTACCGATAATTAGAGTGAAACCTTCTGCTTCCCTGTCGTTTATTTAACCAAAACTTGCTGAAAATGTGCTTCACGAGAGACTGCTGGATAAACATGAAATTCCTTTTTCCATTCGCTACGAGGAAAATATGAAATGCCAGCCATGAAGAACGTTACCGTATACGTTTTATTACTGAGGGAGGAAGTTAATGCAGATGGAACATTTTCGCATATGCTTAGAAGCCGCTGTACAAAACCTTCTGCTCTACATTTGTTTATCACCGTGACCACACGACGTCTGTATCTACCAAGGGACCTTGGGAGATGTATCTCCACGCCTACACCTTGATGCCTTAAATGTACTGAAAAGTACCAAAAATACACATTTCACATATCTCCGTTTCTTTCGGTAACAACATCAACGATTTCAGTTGCTATGCTCTGAAAAGATGTCACTTAACTGCCATTTTAAACATCGGTATTAGAACTCGTAAGCGCAATCGAGTGATAATAATGGTGTTTCTTGTGGTATCGCGAAACTGTGTCCACACTGGGAAGGAGCGCGTTTACGTGGGCAACGTACTCACACATGCATGGGTGAGGTTTCTGTAGGTATGTAATAATTAGGTATGGGGAAGATACTTATTTGGAGCTTTCACTGCCGTTTCCTATCAGCATATGAGTATTTCGTATTTTTTTCTGGTGCAGATCGAAGATACCATGGAGGCTGTGGTTCCGTGGAAGGGGAAGAAACGTAAAAAAGTATAAAGCAATTTGAGCCATCAGTAAAAATCAGACGAGTAGTACACATTAGTGCATAATACTCTAGATCAACACAGCTCGTTATTTATAGCAGTAGAAACTGTATACTTAGTGCAATTTTGATCGGAAGCAAAGCGAAAGAGAAAGCTGGGGCTAATACATCAATGTAACTCCATACATAAATTCAAAGCTTTAGTTGCTTTAGTCTAGTAGTGTAAGAGTGTATGCACATAGGGATAAACTTAAGGCAAAATGCGGCACCTGGACATTTCTTGTGTTAGAGAGATCACGTATGTCAGCCAGACAGACAGCACATAAAAATTCGATCGATTTTCAGCGAGCGAGTTTGTATATTGAGAATAATTGGTAAATTTCTCTTTAAGTGAGAAGCTGCGTCCATATTTGGCACAGAGCAAATGTGTACAGGTAGTACCATGCTCTTGCATAGGCCATAGAAATTTGTGCTGAATAAAATACCATATGTCTCGTCGGTGCGATATACAGTCCAAATGGAATTACGATTCTTGGTGTACGGCAAAATCACAAGGAGCAGACGTTATCTTTTTGAAGTTTCCAAAGCAGTCCTCAAGATTTTGGAGGACGGCTAATTGGTCGATTAAATCTTTCGGAAAGATTGTGAGGTTTTAAAAAATAAGCGTAGATAGAGAAAACATAAACGTGAAGTAATACGGCCATTACTGCAACCGCCTTTTAAGGACCTGCTTTTATTCGGGTTATTCTCTCGATGGATTTCACCCGCAATTCTATGCCCCATCTGGCCGTCTGTCTGTGTGGCATTTAAAGCAGGTAAGCCATAACTTATGCAACTCAAGTTTAGGACTATTTCTCTGTGTATGTCGTGTGGACAAACAAGCACTATTATTGGGATAGCTGCTTATGTTCTGGACTCTAGGAGTCGTGTTGCTTACGGTGTTATTAACCGATCTTCGCTGGTTGGCCCGAGATCCACGATTTCCGTTGCAAGTCGCCACCAAGCGAGCTAGCTGCGGCACGCCCCATCAGTGAAATAAGTCGCTGACTAGTAAAAGTAGGTTAATGGGTTCGAATGCGGTAGCATTCAGCTGATGTGCGCCAATGACGAGTCGCAACAGGACAAGATGGTCGTCCAGCGCTTTTCTGGAAATTTGGTGACTGTCTGGCTGAGTACAGCTGCCACGATTCCTCCAAAACCTGATCTGTAACAATTACACAGAACGGCTGTGACATGCTAGAAACTTCAACGGTATGGACAGTGCATATTCAGTAATCCGAAAAGGCACAGAAGACGGTATGAATTTGGAGCAACTGATGTCGTTTCCCATGCAACTTGATAGCCAAAAGCTAATGTGTTTAGCACAACGCCCTCCATTAAGCAGACGCCGACCATGTGGTCATTGTTGGAGAATTGGTAACGAACGTCCGACCCTAATCATTGCGATCTATCTAACCCGAGCTAACACGCTGGCGACGAGTGGGCAACGGCTGGTGAACGGGTTGTGCTAGCTTCACACGGCTAAGCGATATCGGACCTGAACAACGACCCGTTAATGTGTTATCAGTCTCATCCACTTAGCTGAGCTCACCAGGCCGATCAGGTATCTTCTCGCTAACGATAAGTTAGTTACAGTATTTAATGATAAGCATACCCATGACAGTCACAATTTGCACCTATCGTGCACCATCTTCCGCTGCCCCAATTATGTACCACGGATAGCGACACTCCACACAAATCTATTGCGAGTTGCCGCAAATCGCTCAGTTTCGCTCTGTCGCAAACGCTCTCTGTCGTAACACTAATCTGTCTTCGCTCACAGCCTAGTGATAAGGGGAAAACTCAGAAGAAGCACAACTTGGCCGACCAGAGGATTTATTGGAACTATTCTTGGTCATTTTTATAAGTCAAACATTTGCCGTCATACTGATATTTTGGCTGTAAACTTCCGCCCCCGTTTGCCAACTACGTTTGATGTCTGCTGCTCTGAAGCCCTGGCTGACATGTAGACTCAGCCGAGTTCGATGTCCCCGAACACTTTAGTAGTTTTACAACTGAATATTTTTTGGCTCCGGAATCTTGGCACGACTCACACGATGCGCACGCGTATGACTGGGTCTTTGGTTCGACCGTCAAGGTGTGAATGACTTCACTGGGTTATCCGACTTGTCCACAGGCCCTTGCCTAGCGACGAGTAAGCGCATCCAAGCATCAGATCGTTTTGTCTCTCCGGCATGAGTTAACGGTAGAAATCGGTCGTGTGATGAATGCAAAACAATACACACATATATAAAGTGTGTTCCTGGGAATATAATTTGGAACACATTTTACTCTAACGAACAGCCTACTGAGATTGTGTACAGGTTCGTCCCGATTCGAACTCATCAAGACGAAATCGTCGGTCCTGGAGTGCACGGATGCGGGGGAGCCACTCTGAAACCCTCCACTTCGGTGACACTCCCGGTGATCGTATTTGGTAGAGACTGACTGAGAGGGAATTCGATAATGGAGTGAAATTTGTTTGTGTTATCAAAATTATTAGCTCAAGTAATGCACGAAAAATATATCTGTAAATTTTGAGCACGACTAATGTAACAACACAGATATCTGCATCCACAGCTGCACATTAACTCTAAATTTTGTTAAATCCAAATACATAAGATTTGTATGCAATTGTGTGGTTTTACGGATTTACAACTGCCAGGGCGACCCAACGTTACGCCCGCCCCAAATGGCAAAAGTAGTTGCTATGCCACTGATTTCAAGCTTGCTGTGTGAAGTAAGACAAATTGCTCTCATATAGGAATACATAGGAATTCTGGTTTAGGAACACAAAACCAGTGGGTCAGCAAGTGAACCCAGCTTACGCTATCCCGTGTAGTCTCTCTGAGGTGGAGTCAACTAAGACACTGGCCACAGTTTTGACCCAGGGTAATACTCATTAATGAACCTCTACACCCGATGCGCCTTTACGGTCAACCTCCAGTAATCCCCTTAGTAGCAATCGCCATTCAAAATTGCGCTATCTATATGTATCGGTCAGCTGATGCACTATTGAGTTAGGAGTTTTGAATGGCAATAGTAGATGCATGCAGTTCGCTTTGTCTCCTCGGTATCGTTAATCACAACCGATATGCATATATGCAGATGACATTGGGTGCGGCCAGACAAACCTGAGTTGCAGTGTGAACGATGAGAATTCAACCCATAAATACATGGTAGCCTAAGACTGATAAAACATTGCTTTAGTGCTCACATGATTACCTTCATCTGGCATGCTGAAACAGGATAGGAAAAGCGAAAGCATTGTAGGTTAAGCATGTTGCGACGCAACCATGAACCCTGAGCCGAACTATATCCGGTGGTCCGATGCGAATATGTGCTTGCCCGTCCACGAAGCCGATGGCCTATACCAGCACATATTCCTTTATCCAAGGAGTCATAGACATACCGATTCGATGTAACTGGTTCTGCGATCAGATGCGGTTATAGGTGACGGTACTGAGGACGCGATATGAATTCTCGTTTCTGTGCTTTTCATATTATTTTAGGGAATTAGCTGCTTGATAGGCGCGAGTTGATTATTTGCAGTCGTTATAACTAACGCTCTCCGTTGGAGATATTTCAGACTTCCATGAAGATCTGTTCGATGCGCTGCAGATGCAATCCTTTAGTTTACTGAAAGCTAACTCCATCTGTCCCTGTAGACCACCGACATCAGGTGTCGTCGTAGGAAAACATACAAATGCACTAGGGTAAATGAACGCAGCAATTACCGGTTCACCCAACCGCTGCTAGTCCACCGGCCGTAGAGTATGCATCCGGCGAATCTGAGACATTTTGCAGTAGCCAGGAGTGAATCTTCGTGTCAGAACAGGCCACTGACGCGATTCACCTTGCTACTTTGGTCACTGCTAGTTAAACAATTAACTTTTATATTTAGACCATTCAACTCCCCCTAGTAATCTTCTAAAGTCTTAGATTTCTTGTGAGTGCGTGAGACTGTTTCCGCTAAGGGACGGGCCAACAGGTACACAGTCGTGTTTCACCAATGATATCATCCAACACGGGAATAGGATGAATTCACCCATGTATGTGGCTTTGATATGTATGCAGCTAATTGTGTGCTTTATCCCAATTGTGAGCTTATACCAGTATCACACATTGGTTGTGCCGACTGATGCAGTTGTGTATGATTTGGAGAAGTGCTGGCGCACGGGTATCCCATATGTATAGAAACTCATCTACAGATCTGCTTTCGTCAACTATCAATGTAGTTGATTCAATTTGGCTTTGACCTCATGGATTATCATAAACGTGTTCCAATGTGGAATTACGTCAAAATTTTCCGCGAGACAAAACTTGGCAGGTTAACTTTTCAATCATGTGCAACTCGCTATCCCAAGCAGTAGAATGACGCGATAAATAGTCAGTTTGCCCCGGTCGGATGTCAACGCCATTTACAAATATTCCAAGTCTGAGACTTTCGTGGCATAGATATGATGATTCGCAGTAAGATATTTCCTGACAGACATGTTAAATTAATGTAAGTTGCAGTACACTAATAAAATAATCGCTGGGGATTTTAATGTGCCCGAAATCCCATGGTCCCTTAACAATAAACCACAAAAACACAATCTTTTTATGTCTACTCTTGATCGACTGGGATGGATACAGTACGTCACAGAATCTACATGGCTTGGTAACACACTTGATCTAATCTTTACGATGGGATGTTCGCATGTGTCCACATACATCAGTGATAATTTGCCGGATAGTGATCATAACATTGTTGTTCTTTCTTTCCAAATTCTTTCTAAACCGACAGAATCAGTGATCAATTACCCCCCATTCTCTTCTGCGAATTGGTCAATTTTCTCGGATCTGATAAGGTCTTCATATTGGGATCCATTCTTCTTAGCACAGAATGTACAAATTGCTTGTAATGAATTCTACCACCGCATGCAGATTTGTGTTGAAGCTGTGGCTCCAGAACGTACCAAGAAGTTGAAAAGGACTGCTGCTCCTGCAGGCATCTCAAAAAAGGTAGCCACTAAACTTATAAAATAAAAAAATTTAGGAAAACAAACGATTTTACTCTGCTGATGCTTCACACCAGATTGCTTACAGCGTTATACCAAGACCACCACAAAATGCTATGCCCTGAAGATGTAATGGCACTGAAGGGCGCCAACATGGTAGGCTGCATCTCAAAACTTTTGGACCGTAGGCAGAATAGAAAAACAAGTTGTGTAAACACCATTGTAAACTCTGATGTAACTGCCATAACCGACCGTGCAATCATATGTTCGATCTTCGATGACTACTTCATGTCTACTTATAGCACTAATGCGAATGAAGCTCCTCAGCTCAAGCTAATACACAGAGGCAGAAATACACTCCAAACTGTTGAATTTACACTTAGTGACATATGTCGCCAACTCAGATTAGTTCGGCCATCATGCTCACCAGGCACTGACATCATCCCTCCAATACTGGTTAAGCACGGAGGTCCAGACATCCCCCTGTTTTGCTTAATGTATTTACACTATCCATGCTCAATGGGGAGTATCCTATACACTGAAAGCAATCAACTATAATACCAAGACACAAAAGCGGATCTATGCAAAATGTAAAAAATTACTGCCCAATCCACCACACATCTATTATCTCCAGAATCATGGAGAGGATAGTTAAAGAACGCATAATAGAATATTTAATTTCTATGAGCCTTCTCAGTAAACATCAACACGGTTTTTTGAAAGGTAGGTCGTGCACTACCTGCCAGTTAGATTACCTTGATTATATGACTAGAGCAAGAGACGCCGGAAAGGCTATCATCGTAATATTTCTTGACATCCAAAAGGCTTTGACCGTGTTCCACACAATTTATTGTTGCTGAATCTTATGTCCTTTGGTATCACTAATGCGCTTCTAGATTGGTTGTCTTCCTACCTCGAGGGTAGAAAGCTAGTAGTCAAAATCGGTAACTATGCATCTGAAGCCACTACAATCTCTAGTGGAGTGATTCAAAGTAGCGTGCTAGGCCCGCTTTTATTCCTAATCTATTTCAACGACCTCCTCGACGAAATCTCGTATGGAAAGCCGTTCCTTTTCGTAGATGATGTTAAAATGGTGTATTGTTCCGCCCCTGGGCAATGTAGTCCTAACTTAGCCTTATTCAGTCTGACTTGTCCTCATTGGAGCTCTGGAGTAACTCCTGGAAGCTGCACTTTGCCACGGACAAGAGTAATCTATTGTACTACGGCTGTGGCCCTTCTCTGAACATCCTTACATTAAACGATACCCCTATTCCTGTGTGTGTCGCAGTCCGAGACCTTGGTCTAAGATATTCTGCCTCATTTAACTTTTTAGAGCATGTTATATTCTTGCAGGCTTCTGCCAAAATAGTTATCGCCTATATAAGTCTAACTCTTATTTTGAAGGATTCCAGGCTTCAAGCCTTTAAAATACGTGTTAGGCCGAAACTTGAGTACTGTACGATAGTGTATAGTAATCTGAGAAAAGTGGATATTATAACACTAGAAAACATTCAACGATCACTCACAAAAAGGTTTCTGAACATGCCTAATACTATGACATGCCGTGAGCGTTGCGAGGCGCTAAATCTGGAACCGCTATGGCTACGCAGACTCAAACGTAATCTGTGCCTTCTATACCGCTTACTATTCGGATTAACCTTCACTGCTCAGCCACAACTCGAGTTTCAGACTCGTATGCGCTATGAACTAAGAAACAGCGAGCGCACAGTGAAAATACCAAAGGCTCGCACAAAGCTCCGCTCAAACTTTTTCTCCGTAAAATATGCGTTGATATGGAACAAACTTCCATCGAGTGATAGAAACTGCATTACCTATGCACAATTCAGACGCATGATTAATATTCACCTGACTGTTGCAAACATCTGGTCAACACTAAGCCAAAAGGTGACTCTAGATAATTTGTATGAGAAAGGTCCTGGATACGTATGAAAGTCACCATATCCTCTATTCGTTTCAATAATATAAGCTTACCTACATATAACTGCATTCTTGAGTATATAATTGAGAACGATCTTACTCCTATTAATCCGTCTAACCAATTCGGTTTTCTTCTTTGACGCACTGGTTCGTAGATGCACTACACCTTTCAAGCTGATGTCTGTACCATCGTCGTCACGCTCCAAGATTTTCCATCAAATTGTGTCTTGCCTATCGGCAAGCGTTCGTATTCATCATTATGTTTTATAATTCCTCATACTTTATCTTCTTCTTTGTTTCACCGTTGGTCATGACTGGGCTGATCTCTTGTGGCGACGGATTACAGCTTCCAAATTAAAATAGTATACCCATACAAATCATATTACTACTGACTCGCTGGTTTAAAACAAAAAACTGCTATAATTGATTGCTCCGCATGACAGAAAGGGCTGAGGCTTCATCGCCTATAATGTATGCATAAAACAGCCCTAAAAAAAGACATTTGACACCTAGTTCTGATGGCCTGATTTCTATCTTGCCACACAGGCACAGAGCCAATTGGAGCATGGAAGTGCGGGTGAAACCCATCATGGAAATACCCTGCATGGAAGCAAGTCCCCTGGGGACTGTTCCATGGATGACCGTGTTACTTTAATTGAACTTTCCGCAAAATCTACAATTATTATTGTTCCCAGTTTCTTTATCCCTCTACATTTTCCAAACTGCTAATCATTTCAAAAACCCATATGGGAACCATTGCTCAAAAGACGAATAATTAACTAAATTATGTGCTCACGTTGTACATGTTGATAAGACCACCCAATTGGTCTGTGCCTGGCACTGCTGAGAAATACAATATTTATTTATTTATTTATTTATACTTCCGGTTGCTCCGAGTCAATTTGTTCCAAGGATGGCAGTAAGCAATGGAAACAAGTTTTCTGTCATTCTCATTTCTGTCTTTGAAATTATGATGTTACAAATCAAATAACTTATGAGCTATTGGCTATTCTGCGGTGTGGGAACAGTTGTGCAGAATTCTGAATATAAACAAGAGTTGAAAATCATTTCTCGAAGTCATATGTGTTGCAATCCAAGAATACTACGGCGGTCATTAAAAGTCAGATTTGTGGAGTATACAATTTCCATTTGGTAAAAGAGCACTGAATTCGCCCAAAAACCCTTTTCCGATTTCGCATGCTCGTCCACACTGCTGAAAAATGGGGAATGTTTGTCAGTACGTATGCGTTGTGCAACTGAAGCCTGTATTTAGAGGTTGATAAGGAACGACATCAATCCAATGGTTTTTCTAGCCTTTGAGATTTGGAACTCGCATTGTTCCGAGAAGTAGCGCAAGCCTAGATCAGGAACTGATATATTTGGACAGAAGTACATGTTATGTAATGTTAGGCTGTTTGGTGTAACGTGACACCTGTGAATATGATCTTGGGGTGTTCATTCAAGACGATATGGGATACTCACAACAGGCTGAGTTGGCAGTGAAATATGCCAGCCAACACTTGGGCCTACTGCGGAGGGCGTTTGGCCGGTTTGATCTACCTTCTTTTCACAAATGCTACATGCTTACGTGAGAATACACGTTGAACATACCATTCAGTCTTGGCCTCCCTGGCAAAATCTTGACTTCACTGCTCTTGAGATGCCACAACGGATGGCGACAAAAGTACGAAGGGATTGCTGCCCCCCACTTACCAATTGAAATTAAATGCTCTAGTTTTTAGTGAACAATATAGTCTTCTTCCGGATGATCTCATGTTTGTGTATCAGATCCTCAATAATCCTAACCACTCATGCAAACCCTTATTGGAACGCATCCACAACACTAGAGAGGCCACTATTGTATGTTGGTATCACCGCATAGCCGGTTGGAATGCCTCCGGGACTTTTTCTCACATTGTGTATCCAAGCCGTGGAACTTACTTCCGTATTTTGTCATATCCGCTCCTACGTTGTCCGAATTCAAAACTCGACTTGATGCTGCATTGCATGATTTCACCTAAGTTACTGGGACACGCAACAACGTAACCAACCAATGTGTAAAGTTGAAATTTGCAGTAAGTCCACAGCCACGCGTATATTTTTGACGAATCCGCTTTTGATATCACTCAATCTACGGAAAACTGTCAAGCGTTTGCTTTTATATCCGTGCTAAATTCATTGATTCATTATACAATAAGATATTGCACTAAACTGCAGCAAATAACATGTACCCCAAGTGACACCAAGTTCCATGCTCTTGAAATGCTGTTAAAACCCCCATATATCCATATCCCTATTACCAACAAAAGTTATGTCGTCTGCAAACCAGAAACCGGTGATATACTTACTACTGCTTAATACGTAAACATGAAACAATAACGAACCAAGAACACCAGTGAGTTCCTCTGCCAGTGTTGGCTTTATGGAGTGAAATACAGTTGTCTAGTTTTACGACTTGCTTCCTAGCCGAGAGGTAGGACGAATGTCGAATAGTGATTCCTCAATCCCAAAAAATGTAACTTGAAGAGTTTAGGTGCCGCTCTCTTCCAACAAGGCACTCCATAACCGACCCGTTTCGTCCTGTTTTGAACTCATAACGTATAGATAGCCTGAACTGACTGGGGAACCTGACACAGTGGTTGACGGTAGCGTTGAACACAGCGGTTAGAAGATCGATTGAGTCTCGGACTTCTGGCGTGTACGTGGAATGCAAAAGGCAAACTCTATTAAGAATATAATTTGCATTATTCAGCAAGCTAATGTGTGGAATTCAATCGAATGCTTTGAGCATCTCGATATAAATATATTAAACGACTGACTTTCCCGCATCAGTATCCATTGATGTGTGCTTAGGAACAACTAGCACATGGTCGACCGAGAAGAAAACGATTATGTGCCTAATTGATGGGATTTCCGGTGAAAAGTAGGTAATCATGTCGTACTAAAACATGCGTTTCATTATTTATGATAAAATGGGCTTACGGTATATCGTCAACATATGATAGTGTACATATTCTTTGTGTTGTGTACATCCAATTATTTAAAGATGGCGTAGCGTTGAGCAAAATAGAACAATAGAACCATTGTGTTTTAGGGGTAAAAAGCTACGCTTATCATGTCCCATGGAATAGAAATTATTGAGAACATGAACATGTATTATGAAATGTAGAGTGTCACGGTGGACTAACCATAGACATGTGTAAACAATCGCGGTTTTCGCGTGATGAGGGTAGAAATACACTGGTTGGAATTTTGGGACCACAACGTTTGGTCACATTATGTAGCCCCCTGGATAACACGGGTTATACAACGAAATGCGAATGGAACCATGCTTCCTCAAGTTCCTATTTAGATATAGTTAGTTTGTGGACTACGATTATGTAAGTTAAGAGAGTGTTCCATGACTGACACACTCGAAGTGAAAAGAAATTTCTACGACATTCCAACCGGCTAAACTCTATTTATTGTCAGCCCCAGCGGATGACCTCTTAGGGTGGTGTTTGGGTTCAGTTCCAGGAGCGGGCGTGAAATGCAGTTTGGGTTTTTTCCGTATCTGGTAAAACATAAAGAGGCCCCACCGCAAACGCTGACAATAACAGCTGTACGTTCCTAAGGACTTCAATACAAGCGTGTAAGGCAGATAGAAGAGGCCCCTAAAGTTCTTGGTTGCCCTTTATCGTGGATTTTTGAAAGCAGCCAGGTCCTGTTTCTGCCACGGGTGCCAAAGCTGCTTGGTGTATTCCACTTGCGGTCGCACGTAGACGTTGAGCATTTGGGGATAGATTGAGGGGTCAAACCGACCGAACGGTCTAGGAAGAAGGCCAGAATGCTAATTACCGGTTCTCGAAGCCTTCTCTACTTGTGTTTTGCACGCCCGAGTTCGTGCTGTACCAGTACATCCAGATCAAGCTCTTGAGAGACCTTCTACAAGGTCTGGTCTCCGAGCTTGTAAGCGCTCACCATCTGCTAAAATAGGTGGATCACCTTGCACTTAGCTGTGTTGAACCCGAGTATGTTCCTCGTTTATCATTCACGAAAGCAGTCCAAGATATGTTAGAAGAAATCATGATCTACCTCACTACTAATCGCTTGCTGTGTCTTAATCACATTGGCATAATTCAGGAACTTGTAGGAGATAGCTTTTGCCAGGTCGCTGACACACCAGGAGTAAGCGCGATCCAGTCATCGAGCCCTGTGTAACACCGCATTCCGCCTCAATCGGGTTGGAGAGTGATCTCCTAACACTCACTTGAAGGGCATTGCGAAAGGAATTAGATTGGTTTCTGGTAGTCTATTGACCATCTCACTGAGTTTTTCAACGAACTCATTTCAAACTATTTAAAGGGGGTCGTTGTTCGAGAATTCTGAAGCTGCTGCCTCGACGAGTTCAACCAGGACGTTGTAGCATGTGAGTGTATGGTACAATTCCGAATGTCTAGATGGATAGTTTGCAAAGAAAACCTACTTAAAGTTTAGTACTATATGGCCACTAAGACATAATTGACACTCCATCAATATCCGTTCGATCATGTCCTCTTCATTTTGAGCGAAAGTTACAATCCGAGCGGTTTATTTGTTGTCCGGCATCTAGAGGGCTACTTGGCCCGATTGTTAATGGAAATATGTGCACTAAGTCCATGCAAGGTTGCTTTGAACTGTTCAGTGGGAGATGTCGTCACTTCTAGATCGTGTACTTTGGAGTCACCGACGATGAGGACGTGGTTGCATCTAGGGCGTGTTGGTCTGTTTAATGTATGCATCAAGCTAGAACCCATTTTCGGGGTAGATATCGGAGAGCGTAAACTACAGCTGCGGGACATGCGTTGATGTGCCTTAGCCTGAGACGGCTCCAGAGTGAGTCAGTAGAACAACGGAACAATATTGTAGTACGAGTAAAAAACGCAGTTGCCTGAGAAGTCCCGTAGGATGGCCAGAATGAAAACCACAACATCGCAAAAAGAAAACAAAGCGATACAGAGAAACTCGTTTCGGTGGACTCAAAATGGTGTTCACACAGTGTAATGTAGCAAAGAGCCAACCTTGATTGTGTAGATTTTGTTGATTGTGTGACGTTCCTCAGTTCTTCGACGACATGCGTTTCTGGATCATCAACTATTGAACACGGCAATTCACGGTGATAGTACAGAAGAACCATACCACCTCAGCTGGGTAGGTCGTTCCGGATGACTGATATTCCTGCTATATCAGTCTCAGCAACAGGAACTTCTTGATTCGATCAGGTTAAGGTGATGGAAATTAGGTCCCAGATATTCGCTACTTGACGAACCCGAAGTTCGGTAAGTTTACTGTGGACCGAGGAATGACCGGTTATGTCTACTGGGTGGTTTCATGTGTATGTTGGGCGTGATGCCGCAATGTGGACGGACGCAACCAGTTAGTTTGATATTGGTTCGGTCAATGGTAACAGTCACTGGCTGCTCTCACTGTGCGCCACCCACGATCTGGCGATAACGAACATCGGTTTGCACTTTGTGTGAGTGATATTGCTATATGGACGCACCCACGGAGTAGTCACAATCATCTGCTCGACTTTGTCATCGTACACCAACGTGGAGTGCGCGAAGTGCGTATGTCCCGTGTACTGCGTGGAGCTGAGTATAGAACCGATCACAAATTGATACGGACTCACGTTATCGTTGCCCCTACATTAAAGCTTTCAAAAAATGCCTTGATGATGTGCTTTAGAATTTGCATTAGTTGATATAGTCCGTTCCATTTGGAGGACGAAATAACACAAACCTAACCGTGTGCTTAACAACTCTCCGCCACGTGGCGGTGAGGATACATGCAGAAGTGTCTATGTGATTAGCCTGGATGTAGCTAAACTGTATTAACATACCACGTCTGTCAAATGAAGAAACAAACGAATGAGCGTCTTCCTTTTCTTAGTTATTTCTCACCCACTTACCGAACTATAACAGCTCTCTATACTATTTCTAGTGTGCACATCCAATTCCCACTTCAGACTATTGTTATACAGTAGTGCATTTAACTCGGTGGACGCTTGAAATGATGATTTAGTTATTCTATGGTCCTACAACTCTTAATTTTTACTCTAGCCACCCTACGGGACTTGTCAAGCACATGCTTCTTTACCCATGATAAATCATTGTTCATTGTTCGTTTTCGTAGATCCATCTATTGCCTACTTGCTGTGAATTGGCGGCGCATCATTAATGTTCTTCATCTGGGTCATATTGAGAACAGTTGATGGCAGTTGCCGAGGAAGCCATCGGGAGCTTAAAGTGTAGCCAGCCCGATTGTTTTGATGGAATCAGTGCGAACATTGGCGCCTGATGTCGGAGAAGAATGCAGTATCGGCTGCACATGTGACAAACCCTGCCAACTCGGAGAAGGACAGCCAGAATCGCAAAGCTCGACGGCAACTGCCTCGAGGGCTCTGCCGCATCAATAAGGCATTTTAGACAGAGAAACAGGAGCAGGTGAGATGCTACCTCAAACACCGCCAATGCAAGGAGTTCATTGAGTCCTTGAGCGTGGTTAATGGACCAACCTTGTAGCTCCTGGTAACGCTGACTGCACACTTACCGCAGACATCATGCAGCTCCGGCGAAAGCAGTTCGACAGACTCTTGAACAACTGTTCAGAGATTAACTGGACCACGTTACACCGTCTGCAATGCAGATGTGTCTTGTCGACACCTCGACAATGGATGAGACACGGAGAGCATTCGCTCAGCTGCGAAACGGCAATTGCGCCGGAGTCGACAGGATACCGCCAGAAGTGTTGAAGAACGGTGGACCCTCGCTGATACGTGCACTGCACCAATTGGAGCAACGCATGTGACTCGAACTAGAAGTGTCATTGTGCTACCAGTGTACAAGAAGAAAGGAAACATACATTGTTGCGCGAAACATCCTGGCATCAAGTTACCAGAATCCTGTTCAACAGCTTCGTCACCCAGGTAAGCAAGCCGAACGTGGCGGAAGCAAAATGCGGATTCCGTTTGGGCCACTGAACTATATATATGGTGTTGGCGGCTTCTTGATTGAAGGAGAAATGCCCGAGAGCGACATCAGCGATTGTGCTCGCAGTTTGTAGGCTTCACCAAGGCATTTGATACGGTGAACCGTGAGTCACTGTAGTCAGTGTTGGGTATGTTTAATTATACGTTTAACTAAATGCCTGCACAATGGTATGCTGGAGAGTGTGCAGCCGTGTGGACAAACCTCGGATGACTGCTTTTGCTTCCGGTGTGAATCAAGGAATTGTCTTAGCCCATGCCCTATTTAATACCCACCTTTATGCAATGATGTGCTTTTGATGCTGTTTTGATTGCGGTGTCCGTTGGAGCATTGTATTAATGGTGGGTTACTGAGCATCTGTCGCTTCAGCTCGAGAACCCTAGTGTGTGTGACAACTATCTGTATGTCGCTGTTTGCCGACTAGTGTGCGCTTGTTGTGCACAGCACGAATGAGTTCAGTGGTAAGCGGTTAAAAGCGGATAAAAAGTGTAGGCTCAACGTGACCCGCATGTTGGTGAGTATTTTGTAAAAGAATAGGAAAGAAGAATATAAACGCCGAACCCGAAAACAGTGAAATTACCGAGCAAACTTTTGTATATCTGAAACCTTCATATTTGCTAGTATGCAAGTTGAAATATCAATGCCGGTGGCGTTCCCACAAAAACGGGTGCGGGTTGATGAGCATTTGTCAACTAAATTTGAGTGAGGTTCTTGTGTGTTATACGGCGTGGTGTAATGCGACCAGCGCAAGGTTGACAAGATCTTTGAACACAGCTAATGTATGAGATGAAGTAACAGGTTCAATAGTGAATTCCATAGGTAGCAAACACGTAGCGAGAAGAAATGCCATCTACACACTAGTCGCAGCACCCATTAGTTGCAGGACGACTTCGGGTCTCGCTTATACAGCGGCCAAATTCTGGTCCACCACCAGCACCGCAAGCAACCCTGTTTAGCACGTTCAGCACGCAACAGGAATGAAATCCACGGGCTTCCAAAATTCCAGATTGGTACCGACAATTTGGGAATCGCCCATCGCTTTTACTACCTGGATAGTGTACTTTCGACCGACCTGCAGATGATGAGCGAGGTGTGTACTCTTGTATCACACGCGGCTGCTGTCCTTGGCAAGCTAGAATTTCTTGTGTAGCAGAATCACCAGCTTATTCTTGGGACGGTGTTGTCATTTCTTCTACACTACAGCAAAACGCGGACGCTATATCTGTGGGACGTCCGTTATCTGGAACGATTCTATCCACCGTGCTTGTGTTAGATTATGCGTATCGGCTGGGGTGAGCGAATTACAGACTCGGAACTACTACGTCTCAGTGGCATGTATGTAGTCCACAGCATAATTCAGCTGCAGCAGCTGAGGTGGCTGACATACCAGCCGCGTGGATTTGACGCGGATACTCAATTAAGTGCTACATGGATGACTTAGTGTAAGGAAGCGCAATGTGGAAATATTGTAGTTACTTTACAAGGATAGGATAAAGTTGAGTTGAGCACGAACTGATGGTGTTTTCAGATGTTAAGAATGGCATTTGCTTATCAAGAGGGCGGATGAAAATTCGCATGAAATATTCCTGTTGCATGCAGGAAAGAAACGCCAAGTACGGAGGCGACTTGCACCGGTAGCGTCTAGCCCAACAACGTCAATCGCTTAGTGCTGCCGCACTATTGTAGGGCCACCGTGCAGCCAAAATTCTAAAAGAGGCGAGTCAGCTGAAAATAAGACCATCGTCAGCACATCATTTGGTAAGTATGCTGCTCTCTATTCAGCTCCGTTTACTAACCCAGGCCAATGATGCGGTTTATGTACTACGCGTGCTATATCGTCGCAGTTGAACCGCTCGTGTGCCTGTATGTTGAGCTTCTCGCACTTCAGGCTTTGGCTGTTGATTCATATTCTCGGTGTGGCTACACTTACTGTGAATGTTGACCAGGTACTTACCCGTCTAACACCCTCCACCTTGTGTATCATGGCTCCAGGCGACAGTTGGTGGTTTCTGGGGAGACGGGTTGCACGGTCCTTGTGACCGTGCTAGACTCGAAGAGGTAATTTCCAGCTACCCTCTGTAAAACCACGTGAACTCACCCACCAGTTTTCGAACTACTGACAAGCCGTCAATACTTTAGCTTGTGCTCACCAACGAAGAACTCCTGGTAGACCGAATTAGAGGCACATCACTGGGTCGCAGTGACCGTGTGACTCTACTGCTTAGTTATGTATGTTATGTGGAATATCCTGAGGAAGAGGATGATAAGGTGTATACGGCCACCTACTACAATGTGTTATGCGCGTTTGTTAAGGAGGTATCTTGGACCTTCCTAACGGAAAGCCCCTCCGAAATCGCCTGAGGCACTTTAACAAAGACACGCACTACACTGGTAACACACGCTTCTGGGCAGAAATCCTTCCATCGTCAAAGGAGAAGGAAGTCATTGCTGAGGAGCAGAACACGCAAATGCATGTCCTTGAGGGACTTAGCATGGATAACTCACAAGGACTCCCCGAATTCCGAAACCTGGATTGTCTATGTAGCAAAGCGTAAATTCTGTGAGTTTGGTTCGCGAGGACAAGCTGACGCGTCAGCAGGAGATAAGGAAGAAATTCTGCACGAAACGCAAACTTATACATGCATGTTAATGGCCTTCGTAAGGTGCAACGCGGAATTCCAGCACTGATCACGACTGACGGGTGCACGCGATCAGCAACGGAAGCAGCCGATCACTTACGGTTCCATTACTCACGAAGATTCCAGCCAACGGTTATCCCAGTTCTATTCTCTCACCATCAGTTCTATCCCATATTACTTTTACTGCACTAATTGTATCCAAGAAACTGTTGTTCCTGCGTATCCACAGGTCCCCTGATGTCGATAACATTTGACCGAAGGCTTTACAGGCGGCAGCCAGTGATCTGGTTGGACTGACTATATTCTATCCTGGCTGTATGAAGGAGAACCATGTTCCAACGGCAAGAAAGCTAGGGATCATCACTCCTTCCATAAGGGAGGTAGTCGCACTGACCCAACTAATTGCCATCCAATGACGCTACTCCCTGTGCTTTCCAAGGTTAAGCAGTCTATCATCGCTGAGGCCCTCAAGCACTATCTGGAAAATCACAACGTGATAGCACCAGAGCAATTTGACTTCCGACAAAAACGCTCATGTACTACGAACATATCAACTGCACTCAACAGCTGGACAGAAGCAGTTGGTGGTGGAGCAAAAGTCGGTTTAATTTACTTGGATTTCTCAAAAGCGTCTGAGACAGACAAACCGTGAGACGGAAAATAAAGTTGCTGTCACAAGTTGGTTTTGTCCAACATGTCAAGTCATTCCAGTTATCAACCGTTTATCTTTGCTCATGAAAAAGTGCGATCGGATGACTGAGCTAATCGCGCAATTTGTAAATATTAATATCCATACCACGGAGGTAAATATGGCCACCATAATACCTCACCCAGCCAAAGTAACCTCTGAATCTTAGCCGAAGAAGAGCGCTAGAAGCTCCAATCGCACTGCAGCGTCTATGACTCTAAATCCACTGGGTCACCTCACTCCCATAATTGGACAAGCCTCAAACATGCCTGCTTCCACTTTTCCAAACATAGACGCTTTAACTGGAAATTCAGCCATGACACCGCCAGCGCAGAGCTGAAGGAAATCCGGTGCAGATAACAAGCAGGTAAAGTACACATCGATTGCCTCGACAAACACACCAGGAGCGACAACATTGGTCCATCTTCAGTACCGAGCACAAGTGGAGCAACGCAGCTTTCACCGTCAACTCTAGTGGTGTCTTCTAAACAACCCGAATGGCCGGCAAAATGTATAGCCAACACTCGCTACACAAAACCACGCTGCGTTAACTCTCGTGGGCACCAATTTTCCCGAGTCCAAACCTGGAACAATAAAAGGCAAGTTGCTTTACGATCGCAACCAGTGGAGTTCCGTCCGCGAGGCGATTGGTATTCGGGTTTAACGGGTGCAACGCGTAGCGCGTCACCCGACCTCAGTGCACTCTTGTGAACCTCGAATTCTGCGAGCAACACTAGACAGCCGATGAGACAGAGGCTGCCCTGCTCTCAGCAGTTCGTCTTCGCAACTCACCGAGCGGAGTGCTCATATTACCCGATCTATCTTAGAAAGATCGCCCAAAAGAAGCAGTTAAATAAAGCGACATTCCCAATAGGGATAATAAGGAAATAATAGTTGTTTATGGGGTACCCGAGCTTTTGCATTTTTCTTATCATGATGCGCAAACACATGAGCGAGAGCAGTAGTGCTACATCCGCGAAGCACTCTCTCTGGACAATGTTATTGCCAAATCCCTGACAAGAGTTCCGTCATCACCTAACTACAAGAGCGGCGGTCCAAGGATAGTGAAAGTAGTATTACACTCCGAGGGAATGACACAAGTTTTATTATAAAACTGGCCAGAGTTTGCAGCCAGTTTGCCAATAGAGATCCAGCTAAAGGCAGCAGACGAACGGTCAAGAGTCGTGAGCAATTCGATGGAACTTTCATACGCTGCCAATTGTTTATCTGCACAGTCCTGCGAAGAGACAGGCAAGACAGCACTCATAGAAAACAACAGAACAGAACGCAATGTGAGTGAAACGTCTGTTCAGGAACCCTCAACGATGTCATGTAACTTGACTGGAATATATAAACCAAAAGCGATTAAAGGTCGGCCACCTAACGGTCGGCCTAAAAAAACAAACAAAAAATTAACATCCACCAACGCATTCCTAACAACAAAAACACCATCCCGCAGGTACCCAAGCGCCCAAGGCCTTCTAAGTAAGTTGGCCGAACTTAGCGAACTCCATGCCTCACAACCGCGGGACCTCGTTATGATTACAGGGACCTGGTTAAATCTTGAAATAACCGATTCTGAGGTAAATTTACCCCGTATATCGCTACTTCGGAACGCTAGAACCGGAAGGATTGGTAGTGTAATTATTCATCATAATACAGACCTCCGATGTGAAGTTATCGAACACCCGGAACTCCGCACTGCTGATTCTCTTTGGTGCTGCCTACTTTTGAGAAACAAGGACACATGTCTACTCGCCGTAACTTACCGCCCACCAAGCCCAATGTCGGAAATGGACTCCAAACTGAACCACGACTTTCAGTTTGCTTTGAACCAGTCCTACACCCACATTCTTATCGCTAGAGACATTAACGTGCACGATATAGAAACGCCAGCAACCGACGGTACTGATTTTAAAGCCTGATTGCAAGAGCTAATTGCTAGTCATCCTTTGTACAACTACGTAACGTTTCCCACCAAATTTCGAACTGCTAACATGCCGTCGATACTGGATCTTGTGCTCACTAACGAAGAACTCACGGTTGACGGATTAGTTACAAGCACACCACTGGGTCTTATTAAACATGTTACTCTACTGTTTGACTAGATATGCTATGCGAAGTATCCCGAAAAGGCGGATAATAATGTACATACTGTCAAGCACTACAATATGTTATCTACGCCTGTTAAGAATACATCTTGGACTTTCTTAACCGAATTCTCCCCAGATGTTGCCTGGAAAACCTGTACAAGGACGTTTAACACACTGTGAGCACACGCATCGGAACAGAAGTCTTTCAAACACAAAAACAAGTACAAGTCATTTCTGAGGAGCAGAACACGTAAATGTATGTCCTGGAAGAACTTGGCATGGCGACCTCACAAGGACTGCTCGAATGCCGAAACCTGGACTGCATACGTGACACATCGTAAATTCTGTGTGAAACTGATCCGCGAAGACGAGGTCACTCATCAGCAGGAGTTAATGAAGCGCTTTTGCAAGAACCGCAAAATTCTGTAGAGGCACGCTAACGGCATTCGAAAGGTGAATTGGGGGATTCCAGTACTAGTTGCGGCTGATGAATGCAAGCGATCAGCAATGAAAGCAGCCGATCTCCTAAGGCTTCATTAATCCCAAACTTCCCAGCAGGTAACGAGCCCAAATATCCTCCTCGTTTCTATTACTCCACCGTCGGGTTTAGAAAACATCACCTTCACTGCGGAAGCTGTGTTGAAGGAACCGTTCTACTTGCATATCCACAGTTCCCTCGGAGCCGGCAACATCCGACCAAAGGCTCTGCAGGTGGTAGCTAGTGATCTAGCAGAAGCACTGGCTGTGCTCTATCAGCGATGTCTTGAAGAGAACCATATTCCACCAGTATGGAAGCGAGGGGTCATCATTCTTATCCAAAAAGGAGGTAGCCGCACTGACCCTACCAACTACCGTCCAATAACACTACTTCCTGTACTATTCAAGCTCATGGAATCAATCATCGCAGATGCGCTGATGCCGTATCTGGAAAGCCACAAATAAATAGCTCCAGAGCAACATGCCTTTCTTCAAAAGTGTCCATTTAATACTAACCTATTAGTTGCACGTAGTCGCTTGACTGAAGCCGTTAAAGATGGAGCAGGAGGCGATGTCATTTACATGGACTTCTCAAAAGTGTTTGGTCGCTTAGACCATCGATTTCTTCTTCAGAAGCTTCGGAACTACGTCATTGTTGTCCCAATCTTGAGTTGGATTGGCAATTTTCTACAGGAACGGCGGCTAGTGGTTAGAGTCCGTGAATCATTGTCTGATGTAATCTATGTGTCGTGTGGAGTACCACAAGGATCGGTGCTTGGGCCTCATCTATTCTTGGTGTTCCTTAACGATTTGGCGAGATCAATTGCTTCCGATTTCCTATTTTTCGCTGATGATATCAGATGGCTGGACGACCAAGAACGACTCCAGTGCGATCTTAACACGGTGTCTAACTGGTCAGTTCAAAACGCCCTACCATTCAACGTAGACAAATGTTGCGTTGTACAATTACGCCGTAGACATAACCACGCCTAGTTACTTGGGACAAACGGATTGCAGAACAGCTCCCAGCAACGTGATCTTGGTATGATCGTACAGAGCGACGTCAATTGTTCATAACAAGCTAAGGTAGCGGCGAAAAGAGGCAACCAGCATGTCGGCATGCTGCGAAGGGCATTCGGGAGATTTGACCCATCAATCTTCCCAATGATGCACAATTCCTACGTGCGCCCGCATGTTGAATACGCAATCCAAGCTTGGCAACCTTGGTTGAAGTGCGACCTAGAAGCGATAGAGGCACCACAACGAAGAACAACAAAGAATGCAAAGGGCCTGCGCTATCACTCTTACCACCGAAGGCTGAAGTTGCTGGGAATTTTTAGCGGACGATATCGAAGGCTGCGCAGTGGTCGCATATTAGCGTATCAGATACTAAATGACCCCAACCACGTATGCCGCCATTTGCCGAAACTTAGCCATAACACGTAGCTCAAGGGTAACTGCTTAAAATTGAAGGAACAATATGGCCGTCTAGAGTGTCGACGGAAGTACTTTTCCCTTCAGGTTTTCCAACCCTGGAAGGCACTTCCAGACTCAGTTGTATCCTCTCATACCTTAGACGTTTTCAAAAAACCATTAGATGTTACTCTTTTTTAGCTCCCAGCATTTTGTTACCTAAGCTTATCTATTGCGGATTGCGCCATGCATGCTTTTCAACAGAATTTATGTATCAAATGAACCCAACTGAGAGACCATATTTTACCTTTCTCACGCCTTACATCAACAATCACTTCACCCCAGTGTCTTTCTGAACGTTTACGCCCGATAATCTTTTAATTTTACACTGATGTTAATTATCAAAGTATTCATCTTGGCAGACGTTCGGTAGGTGACCCAGATATATTTTGTTTTCACCATATCCACCCCAACCATCCTACGGGATGTGTCAAGCACTTGCTTTATCTTGTGATAATTCATTGTTCATTGTTCATCAAAATAAGCGGAACTTTCTGCACGGTGGCGCAGTTGGTCGCATTGATGGATACAGTAACAAATGAATAGAACCTTCAAACTCCCTCAAAACTGTGCTAATCACGGACGGATACTGTTCAGTAACATCTGTATCCGCTTCACACACATGCCTAAAACCATCGTGGTTAAAACGAACAAAGCCAAGACACTGGACGGGGTTAATTGCAGAGAATCGGCGTGAGCACTTTCTCCACCACCACGAATTCCAACCGATGTGAAAAGCAGTCTTTGGGATTGAATATTTTGATTATGGCTAGTCTCTTCCTTTGAAGCTTGGTACCGTTCCACATGCGCAGGGACCTTTGATGTGGTCGCTCACGAATTTCTCGGCCCCGCTTCACTGGTACAATGTTGATAGTAGCACCCCAAATCTAACTGGAAAAGCACAATTTCCTTGCTAACCAATAAACTTGCGAAGATGCACTTCTTGGATCTCCTCAGGGACACGTTGCAGATGGAATGTTAAGTCTGGTGGCGTTGTGTTATGATTGATTGCATGCACCTTCGAAGACTGAGAGCGCCAATCGAAATACTTCCGGCTGCTGCATCTGACGCAATTTCGGCATCAGCTAGATGTTGATCGCGATCTTTGAAGTTCAGTACGGCGCAGATGTCGCAAGTTGCGTGTGTCATGGTACCACACTTCGAAGTTTTGTCAAGTAAACAGCATACGGCACAGAGCTCTGGAATATTTGCCAACCGTATTTGCTGGATGTGTTGTTCCGCTGACGATGCACTATGGCATATATCTAGGCATTGTCTGCGCGATAGATGCCGTTACCACAACAACCGTGATAATGTTTTCATTATTGATCCCCAGCACAATCCTATCTCGGATGAAACTGTCAGCCATGCAACTGCAAAAATTACATTAACGAGCCAGGATCTGCAGTTCCGTAAAATAGTTGGCAACAGATTCGGTAAGCGCCTATTTCGATTAAGCTAAAGGTACTGCTGACACATCTCGTTAGTCTGTTCCTCGCAAAAATCGCCGTTTTTTGGTTAAATATTTTTAGAACAGCTGAGTCTTTGTCTTTTTCGTACCGCACCGTTTTCAAAACTATCGTAAGTCGACACCTCGCCAGACGACGCGCCACCAATTTTTCGTTCAGAAACACAAGTACGCAGAAATCAACCTACTTGCTTTTCCACATCCTGCAATTTCTTGTCAAAGGTGGGGAAGATGGTTCACATCTCTTTGCGCTTCACTTAGTAACTGACCACCGTTCAGTGGACTTGACTTGGTCTTCTCTGAAAACATGTCGTAGAACTCGGTCCTACAGGAGTAAATGATTTATTCGACAATGCAAACTCAGTGAAAATATAGAGTCCTCTATGTAAGTAACTGAATTACTACCATAACTAAGGACGCTTCTGCATTTAAGGGATTCTTCCTTTGTATCACTCAAACAGGCTCACTATTGCGTTGCTAAACATGGACCAGTCAGCGTATAAGCGACGATGCGTAGGCGTGCAATCCTCTGCTTCTTTCGCTTGCGGCAAGCCAGCCGCTTGCTTCGTCATGTAAATCTGTTTCATTCCGGTGATTGCCTAATCTCATCACAAGCACTGCCATACAAGTAGGAAATGCTTCCCAATCCCTATCAGCCACACCCATGGCATGCGAATAGCCCAATAAATAAGACATTGGTTGAAACACATCAACACATGATCAGCCGGTTAAATGCGAACATCTTTAATATATTAGAATGTTGAAGCGCGCCGTACATAGGTCATAACGACGGAGATTGATTCTAGCGTAGTACGGCTGCACAAGATGTCTCAGAAGCATAGCTGTCCAGTTGTATGATTTCTAAGGACTCTACGATGCAACCAATTAATTCGAAGCGGAGAAGCTATCATCTACGGAATTCGACTACTGCTTCACTAAAGCCGATTATCTGCCTATGGGTAGAAATGTTTTACGCTCCTGGGAAGGACCCGCTAGTTTATTCATAGATAGTTGTTTACCTAAACCCTACCCTTGTCCAATCAAGACCAAACTGCTTACACCTAAGCTGGATCACCAAGTTAACATCGATGCGTACGATGCTGCAGACGAAAAGCCCTATGTTAAGTAAGTAAGAATGAAAGGTGTGCCAGAAAACAATGGCCAATTTAAACAACTCCCCATAAAGTCTAGCTAGGTGTCTCCGCAAAGTTAATTCACACGTTCGTGAGATGGATACAAAAATTCTGTTTTAGCTATTTGGTCGCCTGGCGTTTGCCCGAATCTGAGGCGTCCCATAACCAAGTGGCTGGCACTTAAACTCGATCACCCGGTAGCCATTGACTTTCATGAAGAACTAGACAAGAAGCACCTTCTGCACTTTTTACTAAGAACTAGGTTGTTTTTAGACGATACGCTTAAATATAAATAAATAAATCGTTTATTCTCAAATTTATGGAGGCACACCAAATCAGGCATGATCAAAATTTGCAAGCAGTTATGTTTCGTAACAGAGACGTTGCTATACATGTAATCGGCAGTGGTCGAAATTTGTACAGGCTGCTGAAATTGAAGAAGTAATCATAAGGAATTAAGTCGTCAGTTGATGACGATACGTAATGCGTAATATCAAAAGTCAAGTCACTACACTTGTAGTGAAAACGGTAGATGTAGACTGAGGGTATCTTATTCGTGTGCGTATCAAGGGAAGATTAAAATAGGACTCTAGTCGACTTTCCATATCGCGATCGTTTACCGCTGGAGAGGCTGTGTCCAAAACTGTCGCTCGATTTGGAGCACGAGCGTGGACTCTGACCACGCACTTGTCTGTGCCGACCTCCTGGTGCGTTTCGTTGGACATCCGCAACGTCGATGTGAACGGATTGACACCAGCCAGCTGGCGAAGCCAGATGTTCTGAATGTGTACCAAAGTGCGCTGACATCTGGGCTGAATAAGCGCCTACTAAACACCGTTGAAGATCACTGGTCGCATATTCGTCAAGCGTTGCTGTTAGCAGGCATGTCTTCATTTGGCAAAGCAAATTGCCAAACTGGACCTTGGGTCTGTACAAAGCCTCTGCAACTTATGGATGCACGCCTACGTATTCCGGCTGGAAGCGAATACAATGAGGCTCGCAAACAGCTCAGGGCAAAACTACGTGCTAGTCTGAGGAAGGACCGCGAAACCTGGTGGTATCATCGTGCCTCTGAGATGGAAACAGCCGCTGCCGTTGGTAATCATCGCAAGTTATTCCGTCTGATACGGGAAACAGGCAGCAGAAGACCTGGTGTTAGCAAGACCATACGCGACGAGAGTGGGCAGCCGATCCACAGCTTGTCAACACGCTTGGAGCGTTGGGCTGAATACTTTGAAAGACAATTTAACCAACCTGCGTTACCGCTTTCTTCTTCGAGCATTAAGCGCCTTTCTCCCTGGGCCGTCTCCTTGGAGCCGCCCTCACGCGTAGAAGTCGAACGTGAGATCAGGCTGATGAAATTGCACATGGCTGCAGGGGCAGATAGAATTCCCCCAGCCCTCTTCAAATTCAGGGAACCTGCTCTAGTAGACGATTTACATTACTTGCTAGTAAAACTTTGGGAGCAGAAGACAGGCCCGACAGACTGGAACCGCTCCGTCATTGTCACAATTTTCAAGGGAAACTCCCGCTTGGAATGCGGCAGTCATACAAGGATAAGTCTGATTTCGATTGCCTCTAAATTGCTTGCCTCTATCATTCTCTACAGACTGACTGGCACTCGTGAAAGTCAGATTCGTGAAGAGCAAGCCGGATTTCGTCGAGGTCGGTGTTGCATCGACCACATCTCCACCTTGCGTCAATTGTTGGAGCACCGTCATGTTTATTGGCGACTCACCGTTGTCCTTTTTCTTGACATAAAACGTGCCTTCGATTCAGTCGATTGACGTGCCCTTTGGGACTGTCTGCTGTGGAAAGGTGTGTCCGATAAATACGTGAATGTTATCAAAGCACTGTACACGCATAGTTCGGGCAGAGTGAGGGTTTATGGCAAACTGTCGCCACCCTTCAGTATCACCAGCGGTGTGAGACAAGGATGTCCGCTGTCACCTTTCCTCTTCAACTTCGCTATTGATGAAGTCATGGAAAGAGCGTTCGCTGGACACGACATAGGTGTGGAGCTACTTCCTGGTGAGCGACTTGTTGACTTGGAGTATGCGGACGATATTGCCCTAATCTGTGACAGCTCCCAAACAAGTCAAGCAGCACTGGACCGATTAGCACTAGCTGTCTCTTGTTTCGGGTTATGCCTTGCTCCATCGAAATGTAAAGTACTTCCCCAAAATTGCAGGGACCCACACCTGCGCTAACGCTTTGTGGTGATCTGTTAGAAGTCGTTCAGGAATTCAAGTACCTGGGCAGCTATATTGGCATCCGTGAGATCGAAGATGAGGTTACGAACCGCATAGCAAAAGCTCGAGGTGCTTTTTCCAATCTCCGCCACCTGTGGCGCAGACGCGACATCACTCTCACCCTGAAGGGCAGAGTTTACAACGCAGCCGTCCGTTCAACTCTCCTATATAGCTGTGAAACCTGGCCCATCAGGTCGACAGACATAAAGAGGCTCGTCATATTCGATACTCGCTGCCTTCGCAGCTTAGCTCATATCTGGTCGGAGCACCGCGTGAGCAATGAGCGTGTTCGACGTCGCGAATTTGGTGCAGGCAGAGCGAGTGGACTGCTCAGCACCATTATATCACGCATCAGGCTCCGATGGCTGGGCCACGTGTTGCGCATGCCAGCACACCGACTCCCGCGACGTGCATTGTTTGCGCGTTATGGTTGCGGTTGGAAGAGGAGGAGAGGAGGCCAAGCGATGACTTGGTCGAGAGAAATGAAAAACCTCACTTCGAAGTTGGCGTCGGTTGGTGCATCCCGACTGCCTGATTTGGGTCCTAAGAACGGTGAACACGTTTGGTTGGACACACTTGCTGATATGGTTTGGAGCCGGCCCCAATAGCGTTTGTGTCGTGAGTTCCTTTGTCCATCCCCCTCCTGCTTAGCATCCCCCTCTAAGCACGATCTCACTTGTTAGGCATAATATGACTCTCTTTTACGGCAACCAGCTGTTAGCTCCCCGGAACGAGGTCCATCCGTTATTAGGGATTCAGCGAGCGTGCCACTGTTTGTTTTCCCTTTCTTGTCTTTGTATTGCGGCACAATAGCTGAGGTGTTTTCCACCTCCAGCTAACGTGTAATGATGATGACTAGTCGACTTCCTAGTATATAGTTGTAGGCCGTGAGTGGCGAGTCACATCCACCAAGTCGCAGTGTTGTTAAACGGACATTTGTAGCTTTTTATAGGGAGAAGACTTGCCAAGCGAAAACCCACCACGTAAATGAACACTGCAGTAGAGCCTTTTGAACACTAATGTACAACTGGCAAAGAAGCTTACCGACTGCTTTCAGACTCGGTTATTCACATCGAATGACTTCCAATTTCTTCTGTTGACTTGGTCAGGGCCGCCATAGTCATTGAGGCCGGTCGAGCATGGGAGGATTACGTATTGTTGTGTGTCCAAGTGAGTAAAAACTTCAAAGTTTCTGCATTTTTTAAATCATGTATACTTTTCGGGAATGTCCAGCTATCCATAATGGACAACGGTTGTGGTGCTGAGTGCAGTTGAATCCTTTGCTGTGCAGTCGTGGTCCAAATAGCTCCTTGTCGGTTATTGCGTCCTGTCTCAGACAACGATACCGTTCCTCAGACCAATCCGAAATACCAAAGAAGTTCCGGACCTCAGAGAAAAGGGAAAGGGAGGGACAACCGAAGGAAACCGCAAGGAACAGACATGGAATCAAACATTGTTAAAGTCGTATGTTCTAACATTCAGAGTTGAGACCAAATGGTGTACAAGGTGCAACAATGATTATGCTAAAATTGTCTTTTGAACGTGCTACCAAAAGCAATGGCCGTACGGGTAGATTGCTATCATCTACATAAAGAACAAGAGCGTTGTACCAGTAAGCAATCCACGTAGTATCAGTTTACTATGATGCAATTATTGCGTGGGAACAGAGAAAACAGAGTTCGAAGACTGGCGAGGATTGAATAGTAGGTAGCCAGCCTAACTTGATAGGGAGCCCAGAATAAGCAAGTTTAAAAATAAATAGGTTGCGACGAGAGAGAGTCAAAGGTTAGTAGGTGGTAAAGCAGCGGAAAGATAGGACTCAGGTGCGGAGTAAAAGTGTTCAGGGGATCTAGACATATAAAGACGACACGAGGGTGCTACGATAATAGTGCTACGGCCGAATGCGCTGGGAAAAGCCAGTGAGAGAGCTGGACTCCTACTTGAGTAAGTGTCGAAAACCTTACTGCGAGACAGGGAAACAGAATACCTACAAAGGAGTGGCTAAGGGACGACTGTGGGCTGAATAGCTGAGAAAAGATTGGTCGATAGAAGAGAGCGAAATGTGATTGGTTGATGCACAGCAGACGTGCGGAACGAAAGCATACATCAAGGTTGCTGAGGACGTCACAACATATGAGACATAAGCGCAGCGTCGCGCAAAGACACAAGACATTCTAGGGTGCGAATGGTATGGTACTAAGGTATGCTGATCCAGGAAAATCCAATGTGAGAGCTGGACTCCTACGTGAGCATGTGTCGCAGACGTAGCAGCGAATAAGGAAAAAATAAACACCTAGAAATGAGAGGCTAAGGGGCGTTTGTGTGCTGACCAGATGAGCTAGGATTGGTGGACAGAAAAGAGCTAAGAAATGTTAATTGAATAATGGGCAGCGAATGGACGGAATGCAAGCATACATTAAGGTTGCTGAGGATATCAGAGCATAAGAAGCAAAAGCGCAGCGGCGCGCAGATAATCAAGTGATGCTAGGGTGCTAAGACAATAGTACCAAGGTGGATAGAGTCAGGGAAAGCTAGTCCGAGAGCTGGACGCTTGCAGGTATAAAAGTCGAGGACGTTACAACGAGTAAGAGATAAACGAACATCTAGAAATGAGAGGCTAAGGAGTGGCTGTGCGCTGACCACCTGAATTATGTGTGCTCGACAGAAGCGAGCTAAGAAAGGTTTAATCATGAAAGGACAGCGAACGGGAGGAGCACAAGCATACATTAAAGTTGTTAAGTACGTCAGAGCATAAGCGGCTAAAGCGCAGCGGCGCGCATGTACTCAAATCATGCTAGGGTGTTAAGGTACACTGAGCCAGGAAAAGCCCGTGAGACAGCTGGACTGCTACATGAGCAAGTGTCGTAGACGTAGCAGTGAGTAAGGGATAACTGAACACCTGGAAATGAGAGGCTAAGGGCGGTTGTGTGTTGACCAGATGTGATATGACTGATGGCTAGAAGAGAACTAAGTAAGGTTAATTGAATAAACGGCAGCGAACGGGGAATGCAAGCATACAATAAGGTTGTTAAGTACGTCAGAGGATAAGAGGCAAAAGCGCAGCGGCGCGCTGATATTCACATTATGCTAGGGTGCTAAGGGAATAGTGCTAAGTTAGACTGAGCCAGAAAAGCCAGTGAGAGAGCTGGACTCCTATATGAGACGGTGTCACATAAGTTGCAGATAGCAAGGGATAACTGAACATCTAGAGAGAAGCGGCTGAGAAGCGGCTGTGCGCTGACCTGATGAGAAGAAAGCTACTAAAATTTAAATGAAGAAAGAACAGCAAACAGGCTGATTGCAAGCAAACGTTAACGTTACTGAAGACTTCAAATCATATGAGGCAGAAACGCAGGGTCTCGCAGAGACCCAAATCATTCCAGGCTGCTAAGGAAATGGTACTAATGTATGTTGAGTCAAACAAAGCCAGTGAGAGAACTAGGACTCCTACATGAGCAAGTGTCGCAGAGGTCACCTGCCCGAATTGACTCAAGACCCGATTCCAAACAATGTTAGCTCAGTGGCTGCGATTTACGCAAGCTGCCAGAGAAGCAGAACTTGATTGCACCTCCGAAGAGCGCATCATCTTGCAAACCAGCGTTTTCACATCAGCCGCTACTGTTACAGCAACATCACGTTCATCAAACATTTGGAAAGACCAAAGCTACATCGTGAAAAATATCGTTTACACCCCTCCAATGCACGTGAAAGTTAAAAGATACCAAGGTAAAACCGAGTCATGTATCACATATCTCGGCCACGTAGAAGAGCGTAGAGCCCTCAGGTAATTCCGCAACAGTAGTTACCAAAAATATCCTGGACTGAATTACTAAGAATGAAGCCCTACATGCATTGATAAGACACACCACACTCTAAAATTCAACTCCCCTACTACTCTTCTTTACTATAGGAGTTACTGGTTTCCGTACGACCTCCACCTTTGTCAAGCAAATGCCCACTCCAACTTAAACTGTGGAAGATAAAACGCGCTTTATCGCAGTTAGCATGTAAATCATGACGGTCCGAAGCTGTCCCCCTTGGCCCAGTGGCAAAAGCTGCTGAAAGGCAGTTCAAGCCGTTGATGGTCATGGGTTCGAATCCTGATGGATCCGATGGATGCGCACTACTGATGATGCCCAACCGGCTGAAACTGCAGTCTAGTGCTTTTCCGGGCGTGTGAACGACTATCTGTTTTGCAAGCTGGCTGCGAAGAACCTTAATTAATTATGGCAAAGTTCCCTACTTGTGAGTACACTAAACGGATTCTGTCCGACTTCAGAGGAAAGAAATCACTAAACCTACAGTGCATCATCATCTAGAACATGCTGGTACGTAGTAGTCACAGTAAGTAAAGGTATGAGAGCGCATACTCTATATGGCTCAAAGCCCACGGTATCGAGAACAAGCCTGGACACGACACTGTGTAATTTATCCTTGTCTGTCATGCATTAAGAGGGATAGGATCAGCGTAATGTGTGTAAGTGCTTGCTTGTGCGTGTTTATGTGTGTTGTTCATCCAATTAACTGGATTAGGGCCTGAGCTTCAGTGCACAGGTGACATCCCTCATCCCCATAGTTGTCATCACATTCCGGGCTGAAGACCAGCCACTGGTTTACAAATGTTCTTCGATGGTCTCGGCCACGTTTCACTAGCCTGTGCGTACGGTTGGCCCTCTGTGCCTGGTTCATTGTTTGTGCACAACCCGATCCGCGTCTCGTTTGTTTTGTCTAAACTTCGCAACCGAATGTGGTCTGAGTGTCGAGGAATTAGCCGGCCGTCTGGAAGTTGAACGCCGTTTTGGCTTCCCGAGGAACGAATTACGGTGGCCGGTTGCCAGTGTGTCTCTTGTGACAATTTAGCGCAGACCAAGGCATTTTCTTCAAAAGTAGCATCCTTCTTCACCTCACCTGAAGACACTGACTCCTTCTGTGGCTCCCCTATCCCCAACCGTGGATTAGGAAACAGTAGATCTAGCCTTGTCCTGAAGTTTCTGCTACACATCAGCCCCTCAGGAGTCTTACCTGTACCCTCAGTAGGTGTGAAGCCATAGGCAAATAGAAACGGTCCAGCTTTGTTGATAGGGTCCCCACACGCTGTTTCAACAGTCATCTTTTCACTGTCTGTACCGTCCGCTCTGCCAACCCGTTTGACTTTGGATGATAAGCCGCCGATTTTGTATGCTGAATAAAGTTGCCAGTGACGAATCGGTTGAACTCTGTGTTAACAAAACGGGACGTGTTTTTTGTGCATAGGATCTCTGAAATATTGAATGTGGCGAATGATGAACGCATCGTAACAATGGTGGATTCGGACGTCGCTTGGGTTAACAGCATACACTACACCCACTTGGAGTGGGCGTCGATGAATAACAGAAACCTGATTCCATTAATCGAGCCGAAGTAGTCGGCGTGGATTCGATGCCACAGCTTGTAGGGTCAGCGCCACGGATGTGCTGGACTGGGTGGTTTACTGAGTTGGTGCCAGTTACGTATTACAATTCTTCCGCATGTTCTCAATATCTGAATCTATTCTTGGCCAACAGCAATATCCCACGCGAATGCTTTCATTCTTGCGACACCTGGATGTGGGTCATGGAGATCGTGAAAGAGCTGTGCCCGAAACTTGCTAGGTGGGAATAACCGGGAACCCCAGAACACACAACCATCGAATAAGCTCAGTTCATTTCGGCGTGCTATAAATGGTTGCAAATCAGTCTTTCCTTCGGAAGACCATCCGTATGTTAAGAATCATCTGATTTTTGAAAGATCTGGGTCTCTGTCCACTGAAGGATTGCGGAACCTCGTAGAGGCCTTGTATCTAGATGCTTCATCAAGTGAACTGCTTCACAGTGTGAATCGGACACATGTGACGTCCCTGAAACTGGTAGACGGCTCAGGGCATCAGCTGTGCGATTACTTGTACAAGGAATGCAAGTAAATTTATAATTATATTCGCTCAAGGTCTGAGCCCCCCTTTGCATTTTTGGTGAAAACGTTTGTTGTATATCTTTTGTCCCTCCTAACAATGAAATTAATGGTTTGTGGTCTGTATGTAGTTCAAAATAACTGCTCGATTGGTACTGATGGAACCTTCTCAAACCAAAGACTATGGATAGGGTATCCTTGTCTAGCTGTGAAAAGTTTCTTTCCGATGGTTGCAGATTACGTGCTCCAAACACTATGGGACGCAAGGTTTGTTCATCCGTGCGGTGGCAGAGGACTGCACCCACACCCCAAGGAGATGCGCCACATTGGAGGACTAGGGGCCTCCCACGATCATAATGAACTAACATTGGTGAGGAGGCGAGGGTTTGTTTGGCTTTGGTTAGGGCACTGCTTCGCCGAGGACTCCAACACCCCTGTACGTTTTTATGGAGTAACTCATGAAGCGAAGATAACCTAGTGGATGCATCAAATAAGAAGGGGTGTTAATGAGATAGCATTCCTAGAAACAAACGAAACTGATCAAAGTTGCTCGGTTCCGAGTATACTAAAATGGGTTTTATCTTGTCATCTAGAACATGTAACCCAACTTTATCAAGCCTATATCCAGATAAAGAAAGGCACTCACACTTAGACCTTCGCAATTTAAGTCCGTTTCGAATCAATCTTTGCCGAACAAAAGCAAGTGTTCGTAGGTATTCTGCGTCGGAGCGTCCGGAGATGAAAATATCATCCAAATACGCACAAGTGAAAGTTATATCCTCTACTAGATTCTCGATAATTTTTTAAAAATTCCGGTGGCAGAAGTGATGCCAAAAGGTAACCGGGTGTATTGTTAAAGGCTTTGGTGTGTAGTGGTAGTAATATGTTCTCGACATTGTTCATCCTGATCTATTCATGAATATGCGTGACTGAGACCAAGTTTTGTGGATTTTTCACCACCCGCCAGTGTAGCATGCAAGTCTACAATGCGAAGTAATGGATAGCTGACTATCACAGAAGACTGATTGGCAGTCATTTTATAGCCTCTGCAAATTCACACAAACCTATCCGGTTTGGCCACCGGTACGATTGGCGTTCCCCAGTTGGAAAATTGCACAAGTATTACCATCCCCTGAGTTTGTAAGCGGTTTAATCCTTATTCAACCTTAGGCGTTACAGCATCCGGTAGTGTTGGGATGGACACCTTCCTTCCTTCTTATTGCAGCTTGAAAACATTTCAGCTTCCGCAACTTCTCCGAAAAAAACTTCTGAGTTTTGGTTCGGAATTTTCTTTAGTCCAACTACTTCAGTAATCGTTTTCAGAACATCTAAAGTATTAGGGAGTGCGTCTAACCAGTCCCTTAGGAGTAGATTCGATCTATCTTGCGATATAACATTGACAGGAAGTTTGTGTGTCTCCGTGCCATATTGTACCTGAACAAGGTATGTACCGAGAACACAAATCGGTTCGCCTGTGTACGGCCGAAAGTTGGAAGTACATGATAATGATAGAAGGGGTGGGTACTTCACAACGTTCGTCCTAATTATTGTCACCGATTCTCCCGCATCTATTTCCATCAGTACTTTATGTCCTTGGATGTGGAGATCTACAGTGCATGTCGCTTAACGTAGATTGGACACAGCATACAACCACACCGAATGTAATTTTGGTTCGTTCTCTTCATCACAATTAACCGTTTTGATTGCTTGTGCTCGTGATTTTTGCGGTTCTGGATGCAGCTTGACTGACCTACATACTTGTGCCAAGTGACCCACGTTCATATAACTTCGGCATATTGTTTTCTGGCGTCGACATCTACATGCCCATCCGTGTCAAGCACCAGATGGGTAAGGCATAAACAGTTTTACGTCCACAGGCGTCCTTGTTGGCTGTGACATTCTTTTGACCAGTTGTACACTTCCAGATGGAGCTGGCTGAGTAGATGCGGAAAGTTGTTGCCTTACATGCTCGCTTTGAGGTGCTATCGAACAAGTCGTCTCCCAGTTAAGCGTACTGTCAATCCGTGAGAGGAGTTTACTCGGGTATTCTGATCTGATATGCCAGTTATTAGGCATTGAATTAACATTGTTTCTTCAAGTTTCGCCGGATCAACTTCCTTGTATCTGCAATCAACGGTAGCCAGGTACAGACGAGCGATGAACTCATTTGCACTTTCTTCCTGGTCCTGGCAATTAACACGCTTTGTCGAACACATCAAAGGATGCTGAACGTATCGAAGGCACTGGCTGCGGTTACCCAAACGTCGTCACTCCGGGGAGCATTGAAGTATCGCTGCCTTCATCACCCAGGAACTGTCGTATTTGATTGATCTTGTGTCTCGCTGTAAGCAAGACTAATGTATTCAGGATTGGAACTAATTCCAGTTGGTTAGAGTAGATTTTCCTCCATCTATACCAACTGGCCATACATAGTTCTTCTGTAGCACATAACCAGAACTGCATGGGTACATTCAAAACTGACATGGTAATAACCGTTGTCAAATGATACCCATTAGTAACCGTAAGTAAACGTATGACAGCGTATACTCTATAAGATTCAAAGCCCACGATAACGAGAACAAGTCTGGACAGAACGCTGTGTAATTTATCACTGACATATCGTCCGTCATGCATTACTTGGGAAAAGGTCAGCTTAATGTATGTGCCTGCGTGCCTGCAAGTGTGCGTTGTTCATCCAATTAAGTGAGTTGGGACTTGACCTTCAGTGACTTGTGACACATGATTCCATATCTGGAGCTCTTGGTCGCTCGACAGAACAACAGAAGCCGTCCATCCGAATTCAACCTTAATGCTTTCATATCAAACCGGTCTGTTGTTCCACTGCCTTCACATAACACAGCTAAATCTACATGGGGTCACTGGCCATCTAACCAGCTTAACTTTAATCAACCGTACAGTAGTCCCCAAGCTGACACCACTCCTCATCCAACAAGAGCAGCAACGTAAAAACAAAAGTTTAACAGCGAAACAGTGCAGGTGCGCCAACCGTTTCAGTGTCCGCAAATTCGTAGAACGAAAATTAAAGTACCAAAGCTGACTATAGCATTTCCCGCAGTTGCACATAAGGACCAAACATTTGCAAAGCAGGAGCAAAAGTTTGCAAAGAAAGTCCGAAACTTTGCAAAGAAAGTTCAAAATGTTGCAAAACCCTGTGCGATTCGCCAGCCGCTCAGAGCCAATCCTCTGACCTTAAGTGTGTTCTCATTGGCCGGATGTCAAGGTTCGGTGCGTTAGTCTGGGGAGGTGAGCGCACCGCCCGTTGACTGGGTGAGACTTCAGGATGAACCTTAGAGGCATGCACTTCGACGGTGCAACGGACTTGAATGCGCCCCCTCACGTCCAAAACGATGGATCACAATTGGTCTGAGAGCAATGAACAGCTGGAACATAGGCGCACGACCAAAACCATGTCTATGATAGTAACGTCGTCGGCATGCCTTCTCGCGTTCGACAGCGTATGTCCTCAGACATTCGTGACCGAGATTTGGGCAATTTCGTTCGTGGTCATGATTGGCAGCTGGTGGCAACTGTGAACATCCTCAAATGTCAAACAGCCTAATATGAACGAACCAAAGGGACGTGCGCAGGGAATTCGTTCAGCAGTTTCTCCAAATTGAGAGGGATGGCAAGTTCTTCATTTAGATTGACGAAGCGAACTTCAACGTTTACTGCAAGCGTACTCGTAGTCTGGAGCCCAGAGTTGTGAGGGCCTGTTGCAAAGTTGCCAACAGCATGGGCCACAATTTGCATTTAATCGGTGCACTCACGATGGAATGGAAAGTGTCGATGACCACCCGGAGATGCTGATTCACATGTTTCCTATCTCTCGAATGGCTGCGAAGCTATTTAGACAACCAGAAACGGGAGATAGAGCTCCGGCAGGTTGTCGTGGTATGTGATAATGCACCATGTCACACAGGACTGGAAGTACTGTAGTCAGTAGATGGATCCGATGGAGTAACCATACTGAGATTGAGCCCATACTCTCCGTTCCTCAATCCGATCGAGAATATCTGGCAGGTGGTGAAGATCAGAGTGAAGAATGAGATGAGAGTGCACTTAGAGGAACTTCTGGCCGAGGATCCCCAGCAACTCATGACGCAGATGGAATGGAGGCTGCAGTTCCTTGAAAGCATTGCCAGAGCAGCCACCAAGGATATCAGCGTTGTGGGATGTCGTAATGCTATTCGACATATGCGTGTACATTTTACTAGTTGTCTAGAAAAATGACATGTTTTGATCACGTTGCTGGACTATCTTTTACGTATCTGGTTGTATAGCACGTTACTGGCAGCGCGTAGGGACGTGTGATTATTCCCAGTGTTTTCAAAATATGTTTGCACATAGGTACGTTTGTGTGTTCGTACGGAGGTTGAATCGATATCTGTTGTCTAGCGCGAGGGAGTGACACGGGACCGGCTTCCAGTGAGCCTTGCCCAAGTGATATGTTCAACTTATGGTCATTTTCGCGCTGGTATTCACTGCGCCGTAGTCTTTCATGATCAGCCTGAGATAAAGTAGCTACAGTTTCTTTGTTTGGAAAACTAGGATGTTTGGAAAGCGCATTGTAGGACCAAGTGAGCTTGCCGGGTGAAGCAACCGTCAGATATATCACAGTATGGTATATCAGCGTGTATATTTGAATAGTAGTGAATAAGATATTACTGCGCATGCCCCTTTGGTTTGTTCATATTTCATTTCCTCGGGAACCTGATAGATGTTCTTCATAGTTATCAATCGACCATCTAGGTGCCGTGCGATTGTTGACTTCGAAATGTCCTTGTCCATTTCTACTCTAATCGTACTCGCATTTCCCGTAGCGTAAGAGCTGAGTCCCGTGCGATCAAATCCAGGATGTCATCTACGTCTTCCTCCGACAAAATCCGCTTACGACCGCGCGCCTGCTTAGTACTCTCCTCCTGATCAAGAGAACGACGAATCCAGGAGTAGACTGTTTGATATTTGACGTTGTTCACAGTTCGTTAAGGCAGAGAGGAGCCAGAGGTCTCGATATGTCAACAGTTCGATTGTTCTCTTCAGTCGCAATCACAATACAAGCAGAAACACACAAGGAATTACATAGATGGAAAAAATAAGCACTACGAATTTAAATGTCACAGTCAAGACCATGGCAACCGAATTGATTGCCAGAAGAGTTTCTGTGCACGTAGCACAAGTTGATAAGCATTTATTAACAACGCCTCACTAATTGCTGGCATTATCGGGTTTTCGTTACGTAAAACACTTTGAACGCTGTCTCGGGGTTCACGTGATGACGGGTTGTCATGAGGTGCTTGGTGATGGACGATGCCGGGCTCCGATTGATTCTCATATCCGTCCCATGTTGTTGCGTAATCACTTGTCCCAACCACTTTGGCAAGTGTTCAGCAGCCATCTGAGCTAACTGACGGTTTGTTCTGCCTATGCAAATGTCACTGCAACCGCAGGTGAACGGATAAACAACGTGAGAGCCTGAACTACCCGACAAGATGCTCTGACGGTTATGAAGAACAAATGCTCGCGTGGTATGCCTGAGTCGCAACTGGGCTGTCGTGTAGGTCCGCGTTAGGGCGGACCGGAGCTTGCGTCCGATATCATTTGCCACGTGGTCCCCCTTGAACGGCAAGAACAAATAAATATCCATTTTCTCAGCCGTCAACACCGGTGTTTTCACGCTAGGAGGTCTGCTGTGTACATGAATAGACTTCTCAGGATATCCATTAGAAATTATGGTCTTGCGTAGAAATTCTTCTTTGGCTTGTAATGTTTCGGGGCTGCAAATACGTCTAACCAGGTAGAAGAGAGTTCTCACTAAGCCGCGTTTGTATGCGATCGGGGTGAAACTTGAAAAATGAAGGTACTGTCCAGTCCAAGTCGATTTGCGGTGAACAGTGCACTGCAACGTATCTTCAGCCTGCCTCCTAATGTGTATATCCGAAAACGCCAGGCAATGGAGTTGTTCCACGTCATGGGATACCGACAGATTAGGGTGAATCGAATTTAGGATGGTCAGCAGCCGGTTGAAATGTTCTCCGCTGGTGAAGACTAAAATATCATCCACATATCGTCTGTACAATTTATCTTCACCAATGCTCTCAGCAACTTGTGTTTCTATCAGGCCGAGGAAGATGTCGGCTAAAACTGGTCCCAGAGGGCTGCCCATAGCGACACATCGATCTGTCTGAATGCGGTCCCCTCAAATTGAAACCGTATGTTCTCTGTGCACAATAGTATCATTCCTTTTAATACTCCATTGGCAGGCCAACGAAATGGCTGAAGGGGACCCACTGTTGTTCACGGTTGCCACCAGCTGTCAGTCATCACCATGAACGAAATCGCCCAAATCTCGGTCACGAATGTCTGAGGACATACGCTGTCGAACGCGAGAAGGCATGCCGACGACGTTACTATCATAGACATGGTTTTGGTCGTGCGCCTATGTTCCAGCTGTTCATTGCTCTCAGACCAATTGTGATCCATCGTTTTGGACGTGAGGGGGCGCATTCAAGTCCGTTGCACCGTCGAAGTGCATGCCTCTAAGGTTCATCCTGAAGTCTCACCCAGTCAACGAGCGGTGCGCTCACCTCCCCAGACTAACGCACCGAACCTTGACATCCGGCCAATGAGAACACACTTAAGGTCAGAGGATTGGCTCTGAGCGGCTGGCGAATCGCACAGGGTTTTGCAACATTTTGGACTTTCTTTGCAAACTTTTGCTCCTGCTTTGTAAAAGTTTGGTTCTTTTATGCAACTTTGCGGGAAATGCTATTGTCACACTTGTAGGGTATTTGCAATGTTGGAATGCTTGACTTAGCCAGCCTTAATGTGTTTACTTTGACTATGCGTATAAAAGCTGTCCTGTCTATTTCGGTCAGATATAACTAGCGTTATTCGTATGGGGGACAGATTGTTGGGATAGGAATATCTTCCTTACCACGAAGCGGATGAACGGACATCAATCCGATATTCGCTCAAACCAAGCCGAAAGATAGGTTGATCACTTCGTAAAAAACCGTCGCGTGAGATAACTTACCATTCGTTACATTACTGACAAATTTATTCCTAATTTGAATGGTGGCTTGAACTGCACCTTTAATTTGGAGGAGTGTTTGGGGAGAGCAGCTCCTAAACTCTCCAAGTAACATTTTGTGGTATTGTGGAATCACTACTCGGCGTTCGTCTTACTCCTCGGCAAGGAAGCAAGTCGTAAAACTAGACAACTGTCTTTCACTCCATAAAGCAGTCACTAGTAGAAGAACACAAATTTTCCTGCTTATGTAAGATATATTTTCTGAAGCATTAGGCAAAGCACCGATTTCTGGTTTGCAGATGTCATAAAAATCGCTTGTGGCTTGATATATATATATATATATATATATATATATATATATATAACTAGCCCCCATTTCTTCCTCTTTGTTGTCGCTGAATTTATTACTTCCATTTCATGCTTTTTCCACCTCTGTGTCTATTTTACAGACATTTGGTAATATGGTTGGCGGCATCCGGTTTCGGATTTGCCTGTCACTGTGGTCAGCCACAGGACGCCTGCGCCTACAGAGGGACCATAGATGACTTGCGCTGCACCACCCAAAACTCCAACCACACACCCCATATTCAGTGTAAACCCGAAGGAATAAGATCGGGAGGCATGTGGATGGGAGCCAGGTTTCATCAACGGAGCCGGCCCACACTCCTTCACAGGCAAACACAAGCACGCTGTATTTGGTGAATCAAGCGCACACAAGGCGGTGGCTGGACCGTAATCCGCTCCACACTGACTGCATGGAACCACTCTTTGATCCTATCACGGCCACAAGGTCCGTGCAACCTGTCCCCTCCAGCAACGACCAACTGTCTCCTGGAGCCAGTATAGACGAGGTAGTGGGTAATAGACAGGTAGGCACCTTGTCAACATGCACATCAAGCGCAGCCACACCGGGGATATCAAGCAACAGCCAATCACTTGAGAGAAAGATAACAAAGAAAGTAAATCGAGTAATGCATAAGGAAAGGGTGACATATATCTTAAGTTAATGAGCATCTGAAGGAAATGGTTTACCGAAGAATGCGAGATAAGTTCACGAGGACAGAAAGTATACTTTACGGAAATGCCACGAACACAAAAATGTTTTCGAAAAGGACTAGAATTGGCTTATGTGACGTGTGCAAGTTTATAGAAGAGAGTACAGGTAGACATTTATATGAGAAAGCAAAGCATTGGGACAAATTGAAAACCCACCACCTGAAATAAACGGACTTAGCACGCAAGCAAACGGTGACATAAATCTTAAATTAGTGAGCATATGGACTAAGTTGTTTACAAAAGAATACGTTTACAAAAGGATACGAGGTAAGTTCACGAGGTCAGGAGGTTTATTTTACGGAAATGCTACGAACACGAAAATGTTATCGAAATAACTACAAGTGGCTTAAGCGACGTGTGCAAGTGTATAGAAGAGAGTATAACTAGGCATTTATATGGGAAAGGAAAGCATTAGGGCAAAATTGAAAACCCACCACCTGAAATAAAGAGACTTAGCATGCAAGCACGCGGTTAGTAACTCGAATTCAGCGTACATACAACTGCTGCGCCGTTCTGCCTACGTTCTCTGCAAAACCTGTCGGCGCTTCGGTAGTAGTCCGGAGTGGCCTCGCTTATGGCTCACTAGGCCTGTCTGACCCAGGCACTCGCATGCATGTGTTACAGCACCATGCACTCGATGTCGATGGAGTACAATCCATCGCTGCTTGCCGCTTCCGCACTTGCCACTTCTTCTCTGCATGCATGAGGGCTTTCTCCCGCACTTCACCAACTGCCTTCGTGATTAGATCGCGCCATACGCGCCTATCAACCGCTTTCGATTCCTATGACCTGCAATCAAGGTTAGGAAGTGAGAGGCTCACTTTAATCATGTCCTAGTAACGCAACTTTGGTTTCTCCACGTGCCGCTTCCCAATACTCAGCTGACCTTATAAGAGTTGTTTCGGTATCCGCGTTGAATCCATTCAGCTCACATGACCGATCCACCTTAGGTGTCTCAGTAAAAGTATGCAGTCCACTCTATAAATCCCACTTCGGCGCAACACTTCCGTGTCTGCAACTCTGGCGCCCCAACCGATGCGCAAAATCCGTCGCAGACACTGCTGATGGAACCGCTCGAGATATCGCACATCCTGCCGGTACATCGTCCACGTTACACTGCCGTATAGAAGAACGGACAGTACCATGGATTTGTACACCATCAGCTTCGTGCCAATGGTAAGCAGATGGTTGTTCCACACTCGGTACTCTAGCTTCCCGAATGCCGCTGCTGCCTTCGACACGCGAATACGCAGCTCACTGTGTAGCTGCTGATAAGTCGACATCACACTCCCAAGGTAGCTGAAGCGGGAGGTGGTTTCCAATACTTCAGCACCAATGCTGATTCGTGGCAATATTGAAGATTGCACCTCCGGTGAAGGCTGAAAGAGACAGACAGATTTGCTTATGTTAATGGTGAGCCCGAATTTGGCCGCTGTCGAAGCCAGAGCACTAGTCATATGTTGCAACTCATCCGCAACTCAACTCGCACCGAAACGACGGATGTCCAGCAACCCACCATCAATACGGTGCTCCACACGAACACCGTAAGCACAAGCGGCATCAAAAGCACAAGACAACATTGCATGAAGATAGATATTAAACAGGGCAGGATCTAAGACACAGCCTTGATAATATAGATATTTATGTATGGACATACGGTAGGTTTTACGGCTTACCTAGCTCTTGAATGTTACTGTCATTTGCGGACAGTGTCATCTGCTGCTGATCAGTGCAATACGATTAAAAGTCGATGCAAGCGAACATATGCTTTCAATAATTCCTCTTCAAAATGTTTGACACAACTAAAGGTTCGTAAGACAAATTCAGTTCACAGTCACTGATCAAGCACCATCACTCTCCGTTTGGTCACGAATGCGGTGTGCACTCTATTTCGTGAGCCGGATGTCGCAGTTTGGGTGGGCCAAGGCAGTTTTAACGTCTGAACGAGCCGTTTCTGAACACACAACTGTGACTCTTACAGACGAATCGCGATGGTTTTTGCGGGTTCAAGCAAACGCTTACGAACGCACTTTGATCGATTGTCTGATACCTGATAGATCACTGAATGATTCTGCCAACTTGGTGGCTTGGCCAGTTTTGGCGAGATGTGTGGCTATGGATGAGTTGGTTTGTTTTTGTCAAGCGGTCATAACCCAAGCCAGATGGTGTTCTTACACCCTTTCAGAGAGGCGCCTCGTCCTTCGGCCTGTGTACCCTGCCTCACAGGAACAGGAGAAAGAATAAATACACATTGATTTGACGTGGACGGGCCTCTTGTCTTTGGGGCTAGTTCTAACCATTGGGTTACCGTCGAACTGGATTTACAGTTTAGCTGTTGGGAATGTGTGTCTGAGAGCATGAGAAAGGCGACGTATTATGAGTTAAACAGCAATTACTCCATTGTATGGTAAATGGAGAAATATGCGTTTGCTCTGAACTGTAATTGTTACGGGAGTCTTGTTCCTTTGTCCCATGTTGGCTTTCAGGAAAATTGCAGGGTAATCATTTTCTCTCAGTGTCGAATGTATGCGCTTCAGTACTTCGGGAAACATTTCGTTCGAGCAAATTCTTTCTGCTCGACTCATTACACTGATGATCAGGTTCAGTTTTAATATCAGTGGGACAAAACTGTGGAAATTCAGGTATCGTCCATTCCCCGTGTGTTTCCTATACACGTGAAGTTGTAACATGCCACTCTCGAGTCGCTTCATTGCTACGTCGAAGAAGTGATAATACCATTTACCTCTACTTCGGAGGTGAACTTCAGTGCTTTGTGCGCCTGACTGAATTCATTGGTAAGATCTTGGATGTTTCGAGAGAGGTGGAATAGTACAAAGATATCGTCGGCGTAACGGCGGTAAAGACTGAGTTTCGTGATGACAGATTTTAATTTACCCTGTTCAAGCATAGCGATGAATACGTCAGCGAGAAAAGGTCCAAGTGGAGTGCCCATAGCAACTCCGTCATGCTGTCGATACAATTCACCGCTAAACACAACTGAATTTTGAAAGTGCACCGAAGCAGCAGTTCCTTTAGCGTCACCATAGGTATGCCAATAGCTACCTGGTTTTCTTCAACATAATCACGGATGTAATTTATAGTTTCAAATAACGGCACATTTGTAAAAGATGAACTCACATCGAGAGAGCACATGGTCCGATTTGTGACATTTAGATCGCGCAAGGTATCCACGAAATCAAAACTGTCCTTATGGCTGTGCACAGTAATTCTTTTTCGGATTGGTTCCAGAAGCTCAACCAACCACCGCGGTGAGTTCTTGAGATCTAAGACTGGTCGTAGGGGGAGGTCAGGTTTATGCGTTTTAGGAAGACTATAGAGTCTAGGAATTTTGGTTCCTGTTAGGAATAGATATTCGCATACATTCTCACTGATGTAGCCAGCGTCTCTAAGCTTATGGAGACAATAGCAGATTTGTGTCCAATTCCACCGATAAGTCTTACATTGCACAGTAGGTAGTTCTCTCAAAGTATATCTGTTCGTGATCTGGGCTTGCGCTACTTCTCGGAGCAATGCAAGTTCCAAATCTCAAAGGCTAGAAAAATCATTGGATTTATGTCGTTCCTTACCAATCCATAAATCCAGGCGTCAGTTGCACAACGCATACGTACTGACAAACATTCCCCATTTTTCAGCAGTGTGAACGAGCATGCGAAATCGGAAAAGGGTTTTTGGGCGAATTCAGTGCTCTTTTACCAAATGGAAATTGCATACTCCACAAATCTGACTTAGAGTGACCACCGTAGTATTCTTGGATTGCAACCCATATGGTTTCGAGAAATGATTTTCAACCCTTGTTTATATTCAGAACTCTGCACAACTGTTCCCACACTGCAGAATAGCCGCTAGCCCATAAGTTATTTGATTTGCAAGATCATAATTTCAAGGACGGAAATGAGAATGACAAAAACTTGTTTCCATTGCTTACTCCTATCCTTGGAACAAATTGACTCGGAACAACTGGAAGTATGGCAACTTACATTAATTTAACATGTCTGTCAGGAAATATCTCACTGCGAAACATCATATCTATGCCACGAAACTCTCAGACTTGGAATATTTGTAAATGGCGTTGACATCCGACCGGGCAAACTGACTATTTATCGCGTCATTCTACTGCTTGGGAAACCGAGTTGCACATGATTGAAAAGTTAACCTGCCAAGTTTTGTCTCGCGGAAAATTTTGACGTAATTCCACATTGGAACATGTTTATGATAATCCATGAGGTCAAAGCCAAATTGAATCAACTACATTGATAGTTGACGAAAGCAGATCTGTAGATGAGTTTCTATACATATGGGATACCCGTGCGCCAGCACTTCTCCAAATCATACACAACTGCATCAGTCGGCACAACCAATGTGTGATACTGGTATAAGTTCACAATTGGGATAAAGCACACAATTAGCTGCATACATATCAAAGCCACATACATGGGTGAATTCATCCTATTCCCGTGTTGGATGATTTCATTGGTGAAAAACGACTGTGTACCTGTTGGCCCGTCCCTTAGCGGAAACAGTCTCACGCACTCACAAGAAATCTAAGACTTTAGAAGATTACTAGGGGGAGTTGAATGGTCTAAATATAAAAGTTAATTGTTTAACTAGCAGTGACCAAAGTAGCAAGGTGAATCGCGTCAGTGGCCTGTTCTGACACGAAGATTCACTCCTGGCTACTGCAAAATGTCTCAGATTCGCCGGATGCATACTCTACGGCCGGTGGACTAGCAGCTGTTGGATGAACCGGTAACTGCTGCGTTCGTTTACCCTAGTGCATTTGTATGTTTTCCTACGACGACACCTGATGTTGGTGGTCTACAGGGACAGATGTAGTTGACTTTCAGTAAACTAAAGGATTTCATCTGCAGCGCATCGAACAGATCTTCATGGAAGCCTGAAATATCTCCAATGGAGAGCGTTAGTTATAACAACTGCAAATGATCAACTCGCGCCTATCAAGCAGCTAATTCCCTAAAATAATATGAAAAGCACAGCAACGAGAGTTCATATCGCGTCCTCAGTACCGTCACCTATAACCGCATCTGATCGCAGAACCAGTTACATCGAATCGGTATGTCTATGACTCCTTGGATAAAGGAATATGTGCTGGTATAGGCCATCGGCTTCGTGGACGGGCAAGCACATATTCGCAACGGACCACGGGATATAGTTCGGCTCAGGGTTCATGGTTGCGTCGCAACATGCTTAACCTACATTGCCTTCCTTTTTCCTATCCTGTTTCAGCATGCCAGATGAAGGTAATCATGTGAGTTTTAAAGCAATGTTTTACCAGTCTTAGGCTACCATGTATTCATGGGTTGAATTCTCATCGTTCACACTGCAACTCAAGTTTGTCTGGCCGCACCCAATGCCATCTGCATATATGCATATCGGTTATGATTAACGATACCGAGGAGACAAAGCGAACTGCGTGCATCTACTAGTGCCATTCAAAACTCCTAACTCAATAGTGCATCAGCTGACCGATACATATAGATAGCGCAATTTTGAATGGCGATTGCTACTAAGGGGATTACTGGAGGTTGACCGTAAAGGCGCATCGGGTGTATAGGTTCATTAATGAGTATTACCCTGGGTCAAAACTATGGCCAGTGTCTTAGTTGACTCCACCTCAGAGAGAGCACACGGGGTAGCGTAAGCTGGGTTCTCTTGCTGACCCACTGGTTTTGTGTTCCTAAACCAGAATTCCTATGTATTTCTATATGAGAGCAATTTGTCTTACTTCACACAGCAACCTTGAAATCAGTGTCATAGCAACGGCTTTTCCCATTTGAGGCGGGTGTAACATTGGATCCCAATGGAAGTTGTAAATCCGTAAACCCACACAATTGCATACAAATCTTATGTATTTGGATTTAACAAAATTTAGAGTTAATGTGCAGCTGTAGATGCAGATATTTGTGTTGTTACATTACTCGTGATCAAAATTTACAGATATATTTTTCGTGCATTATTTGAGGTAATAGTTTCGATAACACAAATATTTTCTCTCCATTATCGAATTCCCTCTGTATTGTGAGAACCGACAATCCGTGAGCCTTGCCTTGTTCATTGATGTTTGAAGGTAGTTCGTTATGAACTTGAGTTTTGAGAACGCGCTCTTACCTTGCTGTACTAATAGTTCTAGTAAATCCCATGCAGCAGATTTCAACATTGATAGTTAGGTATAGAGTTCAAAAGTTCAGAAGGTCAATTACTTTTGTTATTACCTGAACCTTCCACAAAATACTTCCATCTTTTTCTTTAGACAAGGAATTCCTCTTTTCCTAAATCTTCCTCACTTTGGACAAGCGAACAATCATAGTTATAAGCTAGCAGATTTGGTTGGTGGCATCCGTTTCCGAATTTGCCTGTCCGTTCGCCCTCCTTAGGACAGACACAGGACGCGCGCGCCTACAGAAGGACCATGGGTTGCTAGCGCTGCACCACCCAAAGTTTCATCAACACCCCATATCGGGTGTAAACCCGAAGGAATAAGACGAGGAGGCATGTAGATGGGAGCCACGTTTCATCGACGGATCCGGCCCACATTTTTTCAACATATACAGCGGCAACATTCCTGTCTATCTATGTAGGAAATCCTGTGTACCAGACGTACACAAGGAGGTGGCTGGGCCATATTTCACTCCACACTGGATGGAACACTCTTTAAGCCTTGCACGGTCACAGCGACCGTGCAGCCCGTCCCAACAGCAAAAATTCACAGTCTGCTGGATGCAGCAGTCGAAGTGGAGGGTATTAGACAAATAGGCACCTTGTCGACATACATATCCAGCACAGCCATACGGGGATATTAAACAACCAACACAGAATTTGAGGGAAAGCAGACAAGCAAAATTGACACAGAAGATGCAGCACAAGAACAGTACTGAACAAATCAAATAAGTGAAATAAATTTTATCCAGAATAATATGGTCTGCTTTGAGCATGTCGCTTTAGCCCAACTGCGGTGAAGAAGCATCATGTATGCAACATCAACCTCAGAATAAGTCAAAAACAAGCAGATTTAACCGTGTAAGAGAAGCATATTTATTTGCAAGGTCATGAGTATGCTGTAATCTATAACATCTTGTCAGTCAAACTGTTCATGACGGACAAGCGTTCTTGTTTTAACTCATCGATATATCAAACAATTCTTTTCCTTCCATTTGTTTCTTTCGGCAGATTCGACACTCCATGAGTACCCTCAAATCAGCGTAACGTTCCTTTGATTCTTGCATTGCAATTGCAACCATTTTTCTCTATTCTAAAGAATGATAACTGTTAACACTGTAAGCTTGTCAGAATTTTGCCGCAGATTCAGCCCCTTTTGTCTAGACATTTCTATGCATCCTTGATTTCTATGAGAACAGATCTCCAAATGCTCAGAAATGAAATAAATGGTAACGGCAATACCGAGGTGAGAATTAAAGATTCGTCTGATCTGGTGATTGCATTCTCTCATTTAGCTGTGAACTGTTTCCCAGCACTGACGAGTTCCGAGTATTACTTCACCACACCGTTTGCAACCTCTGTTCGACTATTCCATCCAGATTTGACAGCTAGCTGATACTTATACGGATGACTTGAATCAAACATTCCAGTAATATGTAAAACTAAAAAGTATGAGAATAGCCGGTCTATCCTGTCAAAATTGTAAAAGAATGAACCATCGCAGAGACTTTATGAACATAAGCAAGATTCAGGGTATGGTTTGTACATGACACAAATGTAGCTTTGGAATGATTTCGCAGAGGTCTCTGCACAACTGACAGGTAGCCTGCCATCGAGGCAACACTGGTTGTTGCTCGGCCACGGCATTCATCAATCTGGATTTTGTGCTTCTCCGCTTCTCTCAACACCGACCCAGAAATTTCCTGTGCTCTTTTGTTGTTATTCTCAATGAAGCTGAGAAACGACTCCACTACTGTCACTTCATTTCCACTCATCTGCTTTACCAAAATGCTCACTAATTCATTTTGAACTTGTGGTGAGAAAGAAAAAGTACTGCTTTTCCTTCCCAGGTGTACAGTGACCAAACGTCCACAAAAACAGGCTCATACTTGGCAAACAAATGGAAAAACTCTGACAAATTCCCACTTCTTCCTGGCCTCCTTTGTCATCCTAGATGAATCTCTGAGACCACACAATATTAAGTTTTGTTCGAGGGGAAACCTGGCGATATCAAGTATTCTAGCCAAAATTTCACTCTGCGTCTCTCCTACAACTGCCTTCACCTAATTGGAATGCTAGCTCCTTGCTTTTGGAGAATGACTGAGCACACAATATACCAGACTTTTGTTCATATGCTTTTGGAGTTAGTTTGTAACAATTTCGAAAACCATCAGCATTCGAAAAACTTGAATTCTCGGTTGCAATCTTGTAGCTAAAACAAAACAGGTCCTATTTTAAAGGAGGGTCCATAATGCGTGTTCGCAATCTTTGTTCTTTTTCTCGTATATCCCGAACAAACGAGTTCTTTGTTAACTTATTAGCCTCAGTTTCATATTCTTTCCAGGTAGCACCGCTCATTGAATTCATAATCTACCTTCTTCACTACAAGAAATCGGAGCCGAATAAACATAGTGGTAAATTCATGATCATCTTTAACGGGCCACGGATATACATCCATAAACCCATTAATGTGCGTATTATCATGCCGAAGTGTGGGTGCACTTCCGATTCTTCAACTTCGCGCGCATCTTCTACGTCAGCATTACAAACTTATCCCACTGAATCCATGCTTTCAACATAATTTACATTTTCAAGGAGATCAACGTTTGTAGTACCAATTTTATCTTCCATCTCCGTATGATTACCAACATTCGTATTTACCGCTTCAGTTGTAAAGGAAATTTCGATGAATTTGCACTTAGTATTGAATAAACATTTACAAAAATTTGCCGCCCGGGGCGGACCATCATCCGCTCCCCAATGCTACGCTCTTGAAATTGTGTTGGGTTGTTTTCTGCTTGAATGAAATGCGGTAACTATACAGGGTTTGCGAAATCCGATCAGCCTGTCTTCGAGTCGATCACCTATTCATATCTTGAATTCACTTTGATTTGACGAGCACTGATCCTTCAAAAACCATCATTTGGCCGATTTTCGGATTTTGGAGCACTCGCCGTGTGTCTTGGATTGTGACACGCAATCGCAATTGTGGCATCGGTTGACTTTGAAGTCAGCCTCTGCCAAGTCGATCACTGGGAGTGTCACTGAAGTGGAGGTTTTCAGAGTGGCTCTGCCGCATCCGTGCACTCCAGGACCAACGATTTCGTCTTGATGAGTTCGAATCGGGACGAACCCGTGCACAAACTCAGTAGGCTGTTCGTGAGAGGTAAAATGCGTTCCAAATTATATTCCCTAGAACACACTTTGTATTTGTGTGTATCGTTTTGCATTCATCAGGCGACTGATTTCTACTGTTAACTCATGCCGGAGAGACAAAACTATCTGATGCTTGGATGCGCTTACTCGTCGCTAGGCAAGGGCCTACGGACAAGTCGGATAACCTAGTGAAGTCATTCACACCTTGATGGTCGAACCAAAGACCCAGTCATATGCGTGGGCGTCGTGTGAGTTGTGCCAACATTGCTGAGCCGAAAAATGTTCAGGTGTAAAACTACTAAAGGGGTCGGGGACATCGAACTCGGCTGAGTCTACATATCAGCCAAGGCTCCAGAGCAGCAGACATCAAGCGTAGTTGGCAAACGGGGGCGGAAGTTTACAGCCAAAATATCAGTATGACGGCAAATATTTGCCTTATAAAAATGACCAGGAATCGTTCCAGTAAACCCTCTCTGGTCAGCCAAGTTGTGCTTCTTCTGAGTTTTCCCCGCATCACTAGGCTGTGAGCGAAGACAGATCAGTGTTACGACAGAGAGCGTTTGCGACAGAGCGAAACTGAGCGATTTGCGGCAACTCGCAATAGATATGTATTGAGTGTAGCTATCCGTAGTACGTAATTGGGGCAGCGGAAGATGATGCAAGATAGGCGCAAATTGTGACTGTCATGGGTATGCTTATCATTAAATACTGTAACTAACTTATCATTGGCGTGAAGATACCTGATCGGCCTGGCGAGTTCAGCTAACTGGATGCGACTGATAACACATTAACGGGTCGTTGTTCAGGTCCGATATCGCTTAACCGTATGAAGCTGGCGCAACCCGTTCACCAGATCTTGCTCACTCGTCGCCAGTGTGCTAGCTCGGGTTAGATAGATCGCAATTATAAGGGTCGGAATTCGCCACCTATTCTTTAACAGTGACCACACGGGCGGCGTCTACCTAATGGAGGCCGGTGTGCTAAACACATTAGTTGTTGGCTATCAAGATGTATGGAAAACGACATCAGTTGCTCCAATTCATACCGTCTCCTGTGGCTTTTCGGATGACTGAATGTGCGCTGTCCGTGCCGTTGAAGTTTTCTAACATTTCACAGCCGTTCTGTGTAATTGTTAGAGACTAGGTTTTGTAGGAATCGTGGCAGTTGGACTCAGCCAGACAGTCACCAAATTTCCAGAAAAGCGCTAGACGGCCATCTTGTCTTGTTGGGACTCATCATTTGCGCGTATCCGCCGAATCGTACCGGATGTAATCCCAGGACTTTACTCTTACATCAGTTACTTATGTCATTGAGCCATGATTGATGACGGCGGACTGCCGCTACCTTGATTGATGGCGGCTTGCATGGGTCAGCCATGTCTTTTTCACCTTCGTTACATGCATGACAGTGGAGGATGAGCCGCGCGATATCGCGGTTAGATATCAGTCGTGACCATCCGCATCCAGAACCCATGGCTTAGTGGCATAAGCCACTGGCTCATAAGAGCGTGGTCATGGATACGAATCCCGTAGGATTTGGCGGGAACACTTAACTGATGAGCCCAAATAGGACGAAACGGAGGTCTAGCGTTTTTCTGAATGCGTGGTGACTGCTTGACTGAGCCTGGCTATGACGCATCTATTCCATAACACATCTATGTACCCTATTACTCCCTAACCTATCAGGTTTTTGAGCAATCATGTAGTGATGTGTAGCATGCGCGTGGCTAAGCGAGAAGATCGAAAAGGTTGTTATGATAGCTCAACCTGAAATTTAGATCTAGGGATGTCTAGGCATCTCACATTGCCTTACCTCGCTCCCTATGCGCGTACACTCTTACACTACTCGCCTAACGCATTGACTTCCACCCATAGTAATTAAACATATGCAGTAACGTTTGTCATGGCTCGCAACCCACTTGCTCCTTGTAGCGAATGGAAAAGGAATTTCACCTTTATCCTACAGTCTCTCGTGAAACATACTTTCGACAAGTTTTGGCGCAATAAACGACGGGGAAGCAGAACACTTCAATCTAATTACCGGTAACCATTCACAGTGTAATTGGTGGGTCGTTCTGAAATACTCATTGTGTGAATGGGTTGTGATGTGGACCACGATTCGCACTGTATTGATCCCCAGTCAAGTTGTCCACTGGGATCGGGATTAATAAAGCAGACTAATCTTAGATGTTGACCGCCCGAAAGCACTGCTACCTACGTTGTGTTTCGATGCCATTTCATGTCATGATGTAGAAGTAACACGCACTGAACAGGGGCCATTGGGAAGTTCTTTTCAATATCTACCCCTTAGTCACCTCATAACAACAAACAACGCTTGTCAATCGACTGCTTCAAAAGGTCCCACAAATCAGTAGTAACCGTTGTGACTCGTAGCTAAAGTGGTGTAGGTTTCAACCAACATCCCTGTAGCCTCGGGTTCGATGACCGATATCTCCATCTCATGAGATCAAAGAAGTTTTAAACTGGTCGTATTGATTTCGGGCGAACAACACCCAATATTCATCCGCTTCATTCACATGGTGATTTAGTTGAAGACAAATTAAGGGATGAATATTCAGCTTCAATCCGGTAAAATATGGACTAAGGATATCATAGAAGTGGCTTTCACTTGAACGGGATTTTTCGTTGCAAGCCGCACCCACTAACAACATGTGCGCGTGCTCCGCTTAATTAACGAATGAGGTCAAATAGACAACATTTGCTGACCTAATCAACAACCATACTAATTGCCCTCTGTGAATAAGGTCAATGCAGCTCAGCTCTATCAGCCACTCTGTTCATCACAATGTCCACGGAAACCCACAATTAGCCTATTTGCTCTGATGATTGATGTAGGCACTTTATTATTATATGTTCAGTATACAGTCTTAATCTCGTACTACTAGATACGTAGCTTTTACGGAAATCATTGGCTGTAGCTGCATAGACTTCAAATCTCACTTGCGGGCCATTCCCCTGTAGCCAACAGATTGGTAGAAGGGTATTTTGGTATATCGTCCTACCCGTATTATCTGAAATAAATACCTTTGGAAGCATCTGATCCTAGAGTCCTTGGTCACTATAATAATAATAATAATAAAAACAATAATTCTCTTGTAATGAGCATTTGGGTTCATATTTGACGCAAATCAAATATGTACAGTTAGTATCATGCTGTGGCATGGGCAATATGAATTTGTGATGAATAAGAACAAAGGTATATTTCTCTTCGGTGCGAGGCACAGTCTAACTGCATATTATGATCGTTGGTGTACGGCAAAATCGCAAGGGGTAGATGTGTTATTTTTCGAATTTTCTAATGCAGTCGTCAAGCATTTTGGCGGACATAGCTAATTGGTCGGTTAAGTCTCTCAGAAAAATTATGGGACTTTAAAACAAAACTACTGTGGATAAATAAAACGTATAAGTAAGCAATACGGTCATTGCTGGGACCCCCTCATATGGACCTGTTTCCATGCAGTTTATTCTCCCGATGGCACCCGCACTTCCATGCCCATCTGGCCCTGTGCCGATGTGACTTATAAAACAGTTAAGCTATCACTTAGGTAACTGATCTTTGGGGCTGTATTTCTGTGTATATGTTATGGACAGCCAAGCGTACCTGCAGCAATTTCCTGCTTCTTTCTTGTATGGTCGTTTTTTTAAGCTACGCAATACCCATATTCAAACACCCCAAAACCGCTGTACTCCGAAATGGGTTAAGATTGAAGTGAATGGGTACGGAGATATGGTTGACTTAAGATCCGTCTACACCAGTCTTTCCAGTTAGCCCACTTCTGAACTTCGTCGGTAGTGCGCACTGGATGTATGCAGAAGTGGTGTTTGGACATTTTTTGTTGAAATCATTCCTTGAGATTAGTACTATCACAGAACGTTTGCACACGTTCCACCGTAGTACAGTCTGATAATCACCTGGACTCGTTAACAGAGATTTCGGGGTTGAATGAATGGAAGGTTTTGCAAACCAATGACAATCACAACCTCCTATGAAATTTCATTTAGGCAGTGCACAACACGCCCTAAGCATTAATCTTATATTTAGTACAACGTTTGACGCATTATCTACTTCTCACCAGTCGACGCGGCACTTCGCATCACAAAACGAATCCGCTTCTAACCACCTTGTGTGTCGACAATTGGACCTCATTCTTAAAATTAACAAAGGACGCCTTGATCGAAAATCACATTTTCTCACAATACCAACAGTATCCTACTGGAATAGGACATCAGTAGCGCCTAATAAATGTATATTATACAGCTTCTGGGAAACAGATTGAATACGTTACGGTGAATGGGTAATAATATTGCGCTTGTGCGCGTGTGGTCAACTGGTGGAGTGAACGTGTCTTCGTTAGTGTTAACAGCAACAATACCATGCAAGCACATATTTGGATAATTGAATGTGGCCCTGAATTACCAGAGAGGACGTTCGCCGAACTTCAGTCTGCCATCTGTGTGCCTAAATCCTACTGTCCCCAATTCGCCGCCCCCTATGGTTTTATCAAAACTCCAGCTATTAACCCTGCTAACTTTCCGTCGTGCAATTTGCTCTTGCATCACACTTCCCCCTTGGTTCATTCATGCTTCTTCATAAACCTGCTCGGTGACACACTGCGCCCACTTGAAGCCACCAGTGAATAAAATGCACTGTATAACTTTATGCGCTGTACAGTGGACCTGTAAATGCGTAGGGTAATGTTGTCCAATGAAATAATTTGTGGGATACCGCCAGCACACTCCGGTTTTCCTGATCTGACGGTACAGTCGCAAGTAGGGTGATTTATACCCCCATTTCATGCCCCATAAAGGCCAGGCTGTTTCTGCACTGAGCGGATATTTTTGGTATCGATTTGAATGGCACCGCAGTTAAGTTTTGGCATGGTTTTGGTTTGTCCCGGGAGGTGTACGTGCTGCTAACCTCCCAACGGATCTAGTCATTTGCACAAAGCGTGAGGCGGTCCCACTCATTACCGCCAAGCAAGGAAAGATGATGTATCACTGCATTTAACAAGATTAAATATTTGCTAGAGAGGACCATGAACGAAGCCGTGTGGCTCGCTGGCGCCCAAGGTAGACCTTTAGGCTGGTGACTTGAGTGCTACATATCTTCTCTTCGGTAGACTGCACAATAGCTTATGAAACGTCCTCGGTAGTATATTCCCAACACCGTAGTATTCACTGCCTTGATAACAGCTCAGGCTATCTCCACCTGACGAGTCTAAACCAAGACGAAACCGCGGTCATGGGGTGTCAGTGTTGGGAAGAGCAACACCCAAATATATCCATTTGTTATGTGTGCTTATAAGCATATTAACTTGCCCTTCGCTGTGTTTCACCCAAGAGCACAACGGTCTCTTGCACACGATTGAAATTGTGCTGCGGATCCTGCCATCGTTCGCGCAAACACAGTTCTAGAGTAATAGATGATATTCGACTGAAGGGGCTTGAAAGGTCAGCTTATTAGTTGGCCGATACTTCCTTATTCTGGCAGCACTAGCTTGAAGAGAATCTTACATTACCATAGAAAAATATGGGAAGGTTACTACAATTTAGAGGAAGGCAACCTTTCCTTCTAAGCCAAATACTATTCAGCGATTCATTCCATATTCTCAGTGTTCATGGAGTTATCACTGTTGATGCACTATTATCCTACATAGAGCTATGGTGCCAGTGGCATATGTCACTGACAGCAAAGAGTAAGGTCCTAGGTACAACCGGCAGGATTCCGCGGGCGCGCTGCTCAAGTTTCTCAATAGGACGAAACGCCTTTTGGCGCTTTTCTGTATGTGTGGTGGCAGTCTTTCTGGGCCTATTTGCGATGAATCTTCTCAAAAATATAATACATCCCCAGACACTCAACAGAATAGAAAGTTCTCGAAAAACATTTTCTCTCTGCGTCTCTTAGATCCGCACTGCCCTTCTACCGTATCTTATGTCTGCTGCTAATCTGACCGTATTCAAATGCTAACTCGATAGTACGATTTGAGCCAGCGCTATCTTTCACAACAGACACAGACCTCAGACGTCTCTTAGTTGTTCGTTACTTACATTAACAAGTGTAAACAAGTCATTAAAATTGCCATTTGTGTTGGTAAATACACAGTCGTCGTCCTCTGGTTCTGCTTTTGGAAGTCCCCTCTTTGCGCCCAGCGATATGCGTAAAGTTCTTGTTTATTATGCGAGTTATACCATGGAAAATCGACTGATAAGTACGGACCCTGTCCATCTTCAACTAACTTCTCACTACGGTTGCTAAGCTGTATAAGCATGCTAAAGCGACTCGCTCTTAGGGAAACTGCACGTCAACATATCAGGCGAATAATTCTGTGGCAGTATTAGGCATTTGATTTGGAAACCCCGTTCACTTTTCTTTACGGAGGTTGCATAAAATGCAAAGCAGTCATGATTTAGACACATGGCAACAGGGGTAGTTGATTTACGGGTTTTGGAATAACCACTGTGTCAAGCACTGCTTGCGAAGCTCAATTGCCTGGTGATCGTGGCGACAACCGCCATGCACTGTGCGCCGAGTTCCACTCCCAGTTCGGCTATCTCTAGCTGATGAGACCAAACCAGGACGAAATATTGGTCGTGCAGTGCTAGGCTTAGAGAAAGCCAAACACAAACGCTCTGGCAAAATACACATCTAGGTAGAGTGGGGTTTAGTATTGATGCGAGAAACCTAAGTGATATGTATTTCACAGAGTGCTGCGGACACTTCTTAACCGGTGAGCTCAGTTCTGTGATGTCATGGAAAATTGTTAGTTTGTACTTTAATAGAATATTGTTACATTTTTATTTTTCTTACACAGTTAAATCATGTGCATTAATTAAAACTACGTGTAGGGTGAAACACGCAGATGTTATGAATGATTGGTGACAATTTATTCTTGTTTGTTAGTGAGATTATAAGATTATGGGATCGGTTGCTGGCCATAATATAAAAGTTAGGAATACAGTTAAAGGCAAATTGAAGGTAGTTTTTGAGGATGATTATGCAAATACCGTGGATAACTAACTAGACTAAAAATAACTTCGTGACGAAGTCCAATGAAAAATAACGAACGTGGCAAATGGCAATGCCCACTGGACACATATTCTTTGCAGGAAAGTTGGAGCAAGTATTGACAACCGATTAAACACGGGAGAAAATGCCGGATAGTTTAAGAAACCGGCATGGGAGAGTCAACAACGAAACTAATAACCTACATCGGTTATTGTCAAACATGACGCCCAATGCGTGTTGGCAATGTAGCTGATTACTAGGTGTATTACGAGAAGTATCCTTATGTCCACGATATGTTATACATAATCATCACAGAAACCAGATGTCCACAAGTATGATGTAAGTTGACAAAACTACTCGCTAATTTGAGGATTTTAGTTTAACAGATAGTTACGAAAACGTTACAGCGCGTTCTATTTGCTTCGACTCTTAGTCGAAACTGACCAACTTTCGTAATAACAGCCGTGTAATATCTCCCCTCCTAACGAACCATGGAAACGCACAATTACAATAAATATCTCCCGCTCTCATTACGTTCCACTGCCAAGCTACTAGGCTAACTTTAGAAACACACACCACCAATTTACCTACCCTTCCGTTGCATCATTCACCCCCATTGTTAGTTCATTGTTCAACGGTGAACAACCGTACCTCCACTGATGAAGTTATTCTCTTATCCTTCGTCACCTCAAGTAAACAGTCCTCAACAAAGCGCTGCCAGCCCCGAAGTCTGCCATCTTCGCTACCGCAACCAGGAATGCAGTTCAAACTGGAAACCTGTAACGTGCGCAAATTCTTACCGATCAAGCAGTAAGCTGGACTTGCAACTGATATCTGCTGTTTGAGTAAAACATGACGTCGGAATTCCAAAACAGTCTACAAGCTCCCGCCACCAGTCCAACAACCACCAGTTTCTATATTCGCCCTTCTGGTGACACTGAGTACCCTGCATCTGAGGAAGCTGTTGTTGGGATCGCCCTCAGTACTAGAGCCGAGGCCGTCCTCTTTAGTTGTAATCCGGTCTACAGTCTCTTATGACTCTATGACGCTCCTCGGCTATTTAAGTTTTAGAAGACTTAGGGTAGACAAGTGTGAGACACCTATGGTATTGTCGCATTGTCAGTTTCTAGCCAAAGGGGAGGTTGTACATTGTCTCCGTCCTTGCGGTCCGTTTGTACGGTTGTGAGACCTAGCCTATTCGATTCAAAGACATGAAGCATCTTTCGGTTTTGGCAAGCGTTTTCTACGTAGGATTGCATGCGTGTGGTAGACACCTCGCGCAAGCAACACAGAAGTCCGAGATCGAACACTAGAAGCAAACAGCCCATGCCTCCAAAACCTTGACCTTCGGCACCGCATGCGTTGGCCAGGCAACGTAATAAGCATGCCAGCCTATCGCCTTCACCATCGAGCGTTATTTGTGCCACCGGAAGCGATTAGTAAATTTCCGCAGTGGACAACAATTGAAGTGAAGAAGGAGCATGAATATGGTAGCCGCGAGCTTAGCATCCGTCGGACCGGTCCGCCTTCCAACAGGGGACCACGCGACTCTGGCTGCTAGAGGTTGAAAAGGTTAGAGGTTATGGCGCGCTATGGACATCAGTGGTAACAACGTTGTTCAACGGCACCACCTGTTAATGTCGAATCGGGTATATATATATATATATATATATATATATATATATATATATATATATATATATATATATATATATATATATATATATATCACCCCAGGGCCCCAGGAAATTTTTTATTGCCCCAGGGGGCCATTATGGCTCCGGTTGATAATGGCTGGTCTACGCAATGTTCTCGCGAAGCATAGAAGTGAAAACGCCAGTTCAAGTCGCTTATAGTTATGGTAGCGAAAAGGAAGTGAGTTACAAGTCAGTAAAATGGAGTGCAAGGGAGTAATACCCCATTTGCTGGCAATGCTGGTGTGTCGCGGAGGCTCGAGCACCTGACCCAATCCGCTCCAGCAAGCGCTTTCTGCAGAAAGCTGCGTGGTGCTTAAAACATTTGACGGTTGTGTCCACTAAGAGTGCCCATGGAGTCGACGTCAACTCCACCTGCCAGACGTACAAGAGTGAACACCCTATTAGGCAAGCCATTGGGGTCAAACACGCAATCGCCGGTGACGGGAATCTCGGTCAGTCACAGTAAAAATAATCATGGCTTTCCACGGGAGCCTTTCATGCCAAACACTCTGTGTGTTTCCTTGAATGAAATTCTGATCCCCTGCTCGGCTGTCAATTCTGTTCCATGTTCCCACAAATCAGGCCCAAATGTATTCCAGGATTTTGTCTCATTACTTCAAGTACCTCAATCACCTATACGTTCAACTGAGTGTGGAAGCACCACACGTTCGTCATGTATGGCACCACCCATCGCATTGCCAGTGATTTTACATGTTTACATTATCTATCCGTCGATGCTGTCTTGATATTGCCGGGAGTATAGCGGTTACCTTTTTGTAAGTTGTAATGTTGAAAACAAATCCATTGTTGATAATTAATGAGACTGTTTCTCATGAAGCTTCTCACAATATGAATGCACTGAGAGAACAACAGCTTGGTACGTCACATGTAGCAACCGTTAGCCACATTCGTAATGAGGTTTCTAATTATGAAGGCTGAGTTCCAGATTAACGTAAGCGCTAGGACAAAAACAATTCTGGACGGACGGCTGATGACCATGAAGAGAGTATATGCAGTTCCGGAATCCGTAAACACAGTGGAGAACAAGAGCAGAAGGAACTCCTACATGTTGGCACTGTTCCCATTGGAAGCTGGAGGGAAACAAATTGTGTAGATTGCTGAGACAAACTTCAATTTCCATTGTGCCCGCACCAAGTGGCCTTCAACGCATGCAACTCGTGTGTACTGTAAAGGGGATAATACTCGGCCGTAGAATCTGCATATTATTAGAGGCATGACGAAAAAAATCTGATAATGAACGGCATTATGAGAAGCAGTTACAACAAGGAAAGTGCGTGGAGTGGTTTCTTCGGATGCTAGATACCAAGACCTCGACTTTTAGCTATATTTGCGTCCTCGTCTGTGAAAATGTACCATGTCAAAGCATCTGGAAAGCTTGTTTTATGAGGAACCGTACTGTTCAAGCAACCTCCTACGTCTTGCTCCTTATTCTCCTTGAGGAGATATTACGCCGGTGCACCGTATTTCACTGACTTGTAACTCACTTGTATTTTGCTAACATAACTGTGTGATTTGAACTGGTGTTTCCACCTCTATACATCCCAACTCTTTGTGTTAACATTCAAGGATAGACACTTACGTCTAAGCACAATGAATGTCGCTGAGAGTTTGCGCACATTGCTTCCGGTTTGGCGTTGCCAAACGATTATAGTGTATCCTGATAAATCGTAGCAATCAGCGTGCCAATTACTGTGTAGCTATAGTTGACAGACCGCGTTGTTGCGGGTAGTTGAATGGTTGACTGGAGAGAAGTTGGTGCAAACGATGTCACAAGTAAGACTACTGTGCGCTGGAAAGGAGAAGTCGTCTTACTGACTTTAAGTTCCAGCTAATAATTGCGAGCGGTTCGAAACTGCATAATGGTGTAGATAAGACATCGTTTGGATAACCGATTGCATCGAGATATGCAGAGACGGCGTCGGACGTTCATTAAGCAGCCGTTTTGGGAATGCGAAATGTCTGTTCGCTGAGTAGTGTCTAGTATATCGGACGGTTGTGTGGACGACTGCGCTCGTTGCAGCAAATATGTTGCACCCATATAGGCGAGGAATCTTGAGGCTTCCACTGTTTACAAGTATGCTAGCGACGCAGCGTTCACGAGAACATAAACCGCCTATGCAACATTGGTAGACTTTAGCACAGTCACGTACATGTTAGCCAAGGGGAACTAACAAATATCTGGAATGCAAACAGCTGCAAGCAAGTGTAGTGCTCCAGATATGATAGCGCTGAAGCACATAAAGTACGGATTTTATCTTAAGATGCATATACCTTCCGTTGTCCTCAAATGGGTGTCCGTTGTCTAACGCACACTAGGACCACTACAGTCACTGCTAAATAATGCTTTCAGTGCGCGGACGTAGACGTAAGCAGAGCACATCGGGTGTCACATCCGCCTCGTCATCAGTTCACACGTGAGTTCAGCTGTATAGCCAAACTCAAACATCACAGCATGCCTCAATTCACCGCCTAACTTGTGCATCTGTGTCCAAGGTATGCAATCATTCTTGCGTGTAAGGGCAGGCGCTGATGACTGGTAACGCTCATGCACGTGCACATGCGGCCATCATCCTTATTCACCACTTGGCTACTATTTTCAAAGTCAAAGTCAAAATAGGCTTTATATACCTAAATAGGTACATTATCAGCGTTTACACTATCACTACAGATACAGTAAGTGAATGGGACGAGTTAAAAATACACAAACACAGTTTGAAGAATTAAATAGTCAAAAGTATGTGGATGTCATACAAACAACCGCGTGCGCAAAGCAATCGTGATTTTCATAGGTTCGACAAGAAAGTGTGACAAATAAGGCAAGATTTTGTTATCATACCAAGAAGTGCGAATAAAATCCTAAATTTTGAGCGTGTGCGAGAGGCAGATAACGTTTGTGAGAGAACATCATGTAGCTGATGAGAGCGATCAGTTAAGACCTTAGAAGAAAAATGCATGCGTGTCAAAACTCTTACGAGCAATAAAATCAACTATGTAATCTGTCGGCAAGCCACCACATGTGGAAATCTGTTTAATCGATCACACAATTAAGACATAGTCCTTCTGCATTTGTCCAGGGAAGATTACTGGGGCGCAGTACAACCAGTGGGGTAGTATCCATGCAGTTGCAAATCTCAAAATTAATCTTCCCAGTACGGAGAACTTCTTAAGTCGGAAAGCAAAAAATGCTACCTACCACCCTTGTGAAAGGTCCCCAAAACAAGCGTGGACCAAAAGAGGTTTTGCGAAAAGTATACACCAATATATTTGACATTGATTGAAATAGGAATGGTTTTGTCCACCAAAATTAATAGAGGAGTGGCATCTGCAACTACTCGCAATTTATCAGGGCGGAGAAATGAAAATGTTACATCAGTACATTTCAAAGCATTAAGGTTAAGGGACCTGGTTGAGGACCAACTCACAAGTTCGTCTAAACCACATTGAAGCGTAGACGTCTCAGTGGTGGGGAAAACTGCACCTCACGACAACATTGTCAACATATTCACAACCAATGAAGGTTGATGGTATGGGGAGATTTGAGACCTATAAAGTGAATAAAAGGGGTGAAACGATCGCGCCCTACCAAACACCGCAGTTGACGCGGGGAATAGAGGAGCTTTTGCCGCTTAACTGGGTAAAGTGCATACGATCAATGGAATAGTCATGCAACAAGTTGCAAATATGAGGGAGGACTCCGTTCTAATAAAGTGGATTAAGTAGAGCTGCTCGGTCAAGACCCAAACACATTTGTATAGTGAAGAAAAATAAGTCCTTATGGCTATTGAACGCGCAAGGTACGAGACAGCATGAAGCGTGGAGCGTTTGGGTCTAAACGTAAACTGGTAGACATCATTAGTAGGAGTGGCTGTAGAAATCCGTGTAACTAGTAGCTTTTCATGAACTTTTAAAAGCACGAAGTACAAGCGATAGGTCGATACTTTCGATGTTTCTGTTTATAAGTTGGTGTTATTCTGAGTGTCCGCCGGGTGTCGGGGAGGACACCGGTCGTGAGACACTTGTGAAAAATGTATGTTAGGGGTAATGTGAGAAAATCAGCGCACTGTTTCAAAAGCATGGGTAACAAGCCATCAGGGCCACCAGCTTTAGTTGAATTTAGCTTCTTGAGTTCTATGGTGACGTCAACGTGATCAAATAAGGCGGTTGGGTAGGAGCTAGTGAAGGAGGGTAATGGAAATATGGCAAGGAATTAAACTCAGAATTGAGTTTGTCAACATACACGATTCCAGTACCACAGATGATATTTTTACCACAGATTTGCTTCAGAAGCGTCTAGAGATCCCGGCAGTTACGGTTTTCCAGTAAAGTTTCAATGTATAAACTCTTTCGTTTTGCTATTTCAGTTTTAATTTCTAAGGTTACTTGTTTGACTCTGGTGGCCGTTTTGTGTTTGTTAACAAGTTTTTTTTTCTTCGAAGTTGTTTCATCTGGGTTGACGAAAATCTATTTGCTCGCAAGTAGATCGTCTCGATGGGGTAGTATAGGTGGAAGCAGAAGTTTATGTAACTCGTGAGATGGTCGCATTGAAGCAACAGACCTACATCTTTGAAAAATGAAAAAGCGGTTGAAGAAAGTATTTCTTGAAGTAGTACGATATTTTCCACCGGACAGTCCTGAAATGTCGTCTCCTCAATGCATCATAGTTAGTTTTATTGTAGATGATATGGCAAACCTTTAGGATACAATGGTCCGAGTTACTCAGTGGTGCATACTTTTGATTAAAAAAAACAGACAAATTTTGTTTGTGTAAGCAACATCAATCTGTGCGTCTGGTTCGGTCAGGTAAGTTACTAAATTTGCCAAACCAAATAACTTGAAGAACGTTGTATCACATTAATTAGTCACCGACAAGAATGAAGACAGAGCATTCTAATTTCGGCAGCATTATCAAAGAAACGCTCAACTACAAGCTCCAGTTCGGATGATGGTGTATCAGGAGCAACGTAGAAAGTTCCGATAACAACAGACTGAAAACCACTAAGAAATTTAGCCTTGCATTTAAGTAAATGACAGCTAGTAGAACTTGTAGACTGAGTGAAAATTTGATTGACTGAGTTGCACCAGAGCTGTTTAACCTCCACGATGACGCCGCCACCACGATTCCTTGATTTGCCTTGGCGAACGGACCTAATCGCACGGTGTCCACTGATGCTAATGCCTCCAGCTTCAATATCAGGGTACAATCAGCTTTTTTATAAAACAATTATACCTGTGTTTATATGTTCCTTTCCTTATGTAAGAGTAGTGAGAGCAGTGATTTTTTAAGCAATGCGCGCACATTGCTACAGCGGATGAGTGGTAATTGCGTTTTCTGCAAAGCTCATCGTCGGAGATCGACTTTCCAACCACCGCCATGTTCCATCATGTTGCCACTGTGTTTTCTCACAATCCGTTTAAAAGTGTTGCTGGCTTTATGACCGTAGTAGACAAAAGGCATTTTATGTGACGCACTATGACGTGATGTCTAAAAGCGGCGGAGTAGGACAACATAGGTAACAAGGATATGGTTCAGTTAACCAAAACTGCTTAACTAAAACAACAAGTTATAGATCCGCAGCAGATAGAGGAAAATAAACGATTTTTCAAGATGCAACAGCAAGGGCCAATTTGAAGGCTCCACCAGCAGAGTCGTGGATCACGTGGACGTGCCCGTAGTTGACTACAGGGGCTCAACACGCGAATAGACTCACACACACTCCGCAAACGCTAGGTCGGTGTCTGCGGAATTCGATGCTCTTATGCATAGTTGAAAACAGTCCGTTCCAGGTTTGCCTTTCACTGCGGCCTAATTAGGACAGCCACGGGACGCCTACGCATACAAAGTGACCATGGGTGGCTTGAGATGCACCACCCACAGCTCCACCCACGCACACCATATCACTGCAAACCCGAAGGAATAAGACCGGGAGGCAGGTGGGTGGGAGCCACATTTCATCAACAGAGCCGACCCACACTCCTTCACAGGCAAACACAGACACAGTTAATTGCGAGAATCAAGCGTACACAAGGCGATGGTTAAGCCTTAGCCTGCTCCACACAAAAATCACGTAAAAATAATCTTTAAGAGTAACACGATCACGAGGACCGCGCGTCCCGTCCCCTTCAGCAACGACCGTCTCCTAGAACCAGTATAGACGAAGTAGTGGGTAACAGACAGGTAGACACCTTGTCAATATGCACATCCAGCGCAGCCACACAGGGGATGTCAAGCAACAGCCAAGCATTCGAACGGATAACGTCAAATAAAATCAACCGAATAAAGCATATGGATGTGCCGACATAACTCTTCAATAAACGGGCATATGAAATAAACTGGTAATCAACAAATCCGCCATAAGTACAAAAGTCGGAAAGATATTGAAAAATGCCACAAACGCGAAAATGTTAAAGAGGTTAACTCCAATTAGCTTAGGCGATGTATGCAGTTACTAGATTATTCAGCTAAACATTATGCTAAAAAATAATCTTTAAGACAAGAAAGCAAACCCATGATGTGAAATAAAGACACTGCATGCAAGCGCGTGGTTAATTAATCGAATGGGAGCGCATGCAACGTACCAATAAACGCTTTGCCGGTTCTGGTTATGTTCACAGCAGCACACGTCGTCTTACAGATATTGTGCTCGAGTGGCTTCGCTGGTGGCTCACTACACATTCCTGCCTCAGGCACTCGCGACCACATGTGCTAAAGCACCATGTGCTCGACGTCGATGGAGTACAACCCATCGACGTTGTCGCTTCCGCAACTGCCGGTTCTTTTCCGCATGTATGAGGGCTTTCTCTTGCACCTCTGCAACTACCTACGTTACCAGATCACGCTATGCTTACCGATCAACCGCCTTCGATTCTCGGGACCTGCACTCAACATTAGAACGTAAGAGCGCCACTTCGATCATGTCCTGGTAACGAAGCTTCGGTTTCCCGCCTGACGCTTCCCAACACTTAGCTGACCAGATAATAGCTGCTTCGGTAGCCGCAACGAATCCATACGCCACGTATGAAGGAGACACCACAGTTAGCTCAACAAAAGTATGCAGTCCATTGCATACATTTCACTTCGGCCCAACACTTCCGTGTCTACAACTCTGTCGCACCACAAAATAAGCAGAATCCGTCCCAAATGCTGTTGATGGAACCGCTCGAGATATCTCACGTCCCACCGGTACATCGTCTATGTTTCGCTGCCGCATAGAAGAACGGAGAGCACCATGGATTTGTAAACCATCAGCTTCGTGTCAACATTGAGCTTATGCTTGTTCCACATTCGGTACTCAAACTTCCCGAATGCCGGCGCTGCATTCGAGACGCGAATACGCAGCTCCCTGTGAACCTGCTGGTCAGTCATCACCATACCCGCAAGGTAGCAGAGGAGGGAGATGGTCTGTCCACTCAGATGCACATTTACCCGCATACCATTGTGCAGACATTCAATTAAACTTACAAAATTACGCGGACAACTAAACTTATCTAACACAGCCGCAATGTCTCACGGTTCACCGTATCAAATGCTTTGGCGAAATTAACAAAAAGCGAGTACAACGGCTGGTGTCGTTATCTGCACTTCTCCTGCAACTGACGAGCCGCAAACACCATATCTATAGTGCTGCGACCCGAACGGAATGCACATTGCTCTTCGCCACATTCGGATCTACAACCTGACTGATGAGGCGGTTGATTAGCATTTAGACAATCAACTTGCCCACAAAACTCAGCAAGTTGATGCCACGATAATTCGTGCAACATTGCTTGCTCCCTGTGCTCTTTTACTGTGGTAGCACAAGGGCATCCTTCAGCTCATGAAGCACGTTCTCAATCCACACGCGTTGCAACAAGTGGTGCAGCGCAGTCACCAAGGCAGGCGAGATCCTTTCGGCACCGGCGCACTTATCGTTTCGCAGCCGAGCAAGTGGTTTCCGCATATCATCCAGTGTCGGCGTGTCCGCCAGATTCACCTTAATATCATACTGCTTCTGGCCATTCAAACAAGGCTAATCTATCTCTGAAAGGTTTTTAAACATACAATTAGTTTGCTTTTGTCAATCTGCATTATGTCTGCAGTCCGGTGCAGATAGCGCGTGAGCTACCATCGATTAGCGTTCTCGGCGACTCCAATCTCGGTCCATACACCGCCTTCAAGTAGTCAAAGAATTCCTTGTGTTGGCGAAGTTCGGCGTAGCACTTAATTTGCTTCGCCCTCTCCGTCCACCATGCATTTTCAATGCAACGGAGCTCTCGGGTCAGTCGCCGTCGTATTTTGCGAAACTGACTACTCTTCCCCAAGTCACTGGGATCTGCCATATGTGCAGCAAATGCTGCTTTCTTCTCCGACACCAATACGCTAATAGGCGCATTGTTCAGATCAAATCAGTCAGGCCGCTTACACTTTACGCGCCGATGATCTCCTCGGAGGCAGCTGTGACAAGGTCGCGAATGTGGTGACATAGGTCGCCCAGTGTGGCTATGCAGTCCACTGCACACAAACGTACAGCCATTGCCTTCTCCAGCTCGAGACCACTCGCCACAGTACCGATGGAATGTCAACTTTACACCGATTTACGGCGGGAGTGCAATAGATAGATTTACGAATATAAAGGTACAGTTTGGTTCGCACCAATTTGTGACCAGTGCCACACTCAGCTGCCCGCAGTACACGTGTCATGCGCAATTCAGGCATGTCACGTTGACTTACAATAACATAGTCGAGCAGGTGAGTGTGACCACTCCGTGGGGGTGCCCAAGTTGCTATATCACTCGCAATCAATGCAAACCGAGTGTTCGTGATCGGCAGGCCGGGGGTGGCACGCAGTGGGAGCAGTCTGTCACCGTTCGAATTCGCTAAACCATGCTATGCGGACCGATGACATCTGTCCACACCGATGCATCTCGCAAAACGCACGCGTTGCAAGCACCCAGCAGAAATAGGTGGTCGCTCCTCGGCACAGACCTTATCGCGGAGGATAGCGGAAGGCAGAATTGATCACGCGTGTCAGCAGAATAGCACAGGCTAAAAGGTGGCAAACTTACCTCATTCGAGTCGTAGGCGAACAGTGATCAGTCGCGCGCTGATGCCTGTTGGTTCACTCACGACCTAGCCATGGAGGCGATCGGATATTGCAAATCCGACCCCAATTTCACGTGATGCTGAGGTGGCGTTGCCCACCCGGTAGAAGGTGTAGCCAGCACCTGCTTCATGCAGGTGCTTACTCAACGAACCGAGTCTCACTGAGCGCCGCAATATCGATGTTTTTGTGCGCCAGTTTCATTGCGACCAGTGCAGTGCTTCGTTCGGGGCGCTCACTCGAGTTCTGGTCCAGTAGCGTGCGCACATCACAGCACCCGATGCTGAGTGTTTTGCGCGCAGGTATACGATTGCTTTGGTGGGCAATCGCACGCGAGGTGGCGGTTGTGCTTCGGAAATTTGCTTGAGCGACTTCACGCGAAGCCTTTGGCTCAATAGCCTGACACACCAGGCAGTGGGAAACTGATCCACCTTGAGAATGTGATTGCAGAGACAGATTGGGATCTGCTAGACAGCCGTCACACTCAGCCTTTTAGGTAATGGAACGATTCATGTGTATTGCGACCGTAGTTGGATAAGCACCTGCCATCACTGCCAGAGGAAAGTGGGTTTTGGCGGGTTTTCACCAATTTGACCAGGGGCTGTCTGGCTTGCGGCTGGCAGTGGCAAACCATTGAACACCCGGAGGTGTCCTCCCACCGTCAGAGAAAATGCGTGGCGCTCGTGCTCTACGCCAATCGAGCTGTGAGCTTATAACCCGTAGACCTGTTATCTCCCATGGCTAGGTTTTACGGGAAGAGAGCCATCGACCACTTCCTAACCTCCGAAGAGGATAGACTAGGATACTGGTAGGGCGTCTATACATGACAGAAGAACGACTCGGGCCTTCAGCCAAAGTCTTTGATTAAATGTACACCCGAAAGGCAGCGGGTCTAGCACATGGTTAGTTTGCTGACTCATGCCGATTGGTGTCCTGGATCTTAGCAGGGAGAAGGGCGTAACCCAACTCTCACCCAGTGGTCGCCATGAGGAGGCATCCAGGACATGAGCCCATGGCACAACAGTAGCAACAGTGAATAGAACATCTGTCAGGAGCTAACTCCCATTGGCCTCAGCGCACCATAGTCTCTCCCGCCAGAGGTCTAGTCATTACCGCATTCTTTGCACACGTAGGAATGGGATGGAGCGAATTAACAACTTCTACGTGCTAATATATCGGTGGTTTGGCCAATGGCATGTCAACATACGTACTGGTATGCTTCATGAGGAACCATTCATACCTGCGCAATCGCCACTACCTGGAAACTAAACATAATTCTCTAAAGCAAGTACCTACTGTTTTCCGCTTCAAAGCGAGTTCTCACCACAAACGGATTGCAGACCAGCTCCCAGCAACGTGACCTTGGTGTGCTCGTTCAGAGCGACCTCAACTGTTAAAAATAGGCATAGGTAGCTGCGAAAAGAGGCAACCAGCACGTCGGCATGCTGCGAGGGGCATTCGGCAGATTTGACCCATCAATGTTCCCAATGATGCACAATTCTTACGTGCGCCCGCATGTTGAATAAGCGATCCAAGCTTAACAACCTTGGTTGAAGCGCGACCTAGAGGCGTTAGAAGCACCTCAACGAAGAGCAACAACGAATGTAAAGGGCCTGCGTTATCACTAACCAACGAAGGCTAAACTTGCTGGGAATTTTCAGCGGACGGTATCGAAGGCTGCGCAGTGATCGTATATTATCGTATCAGATACTGAGTGACCCCAACCACGTATGCCGCCATTTGGTGGAACTTAGCCATAACACGTCACTCAAGGGTAGCTGCTTAAAATTGAAGGAACAATATAGCCGTCTAGAGTGTCGACTGAATTACTTTTCCCTTCGGGTTTGCCAACACTGGAAGGCACTCCCAGACTCAGTTGTATCCTCTCCTATCTTGGACGTTTTCATAAAACCATTAGATGTTGCTCCTAGCTCCCAGCATTTTGTTACCTAAACTCATCTATTGTGGATTACGCCATGCATCCTTTTCAACAGGATTTATGTATCAAATGTACCCAACTGAGAGACTATATTTAACCTTTCTCACGCCTTACATCAAAAATCACTTCACCTCAGTGTCTTTCTGAACGTTGACACCCGATAATCTTTTAATTTTACACTGATGTTAATTATCAAAGTATTCATCTGGGAAGACATTCGGTAGATGACCCAGATATTTTCAGCGGACACTGCCATATGCTGCGCGGCCATCTCCTATTAGTGCAGCAGTGCAGCAGTGATCCCAACCATGTAGACCGCCGCTTGCTGAAACTTAGCCACAACATGCAGCTCAGGGTTACCTGCTTGAAATGGAAGGAACAATATAGCCGTCTAGAGTGTTGGCGTATTTAGTTTTCCCTTCAGGATTTCCAGCCCTGGAAGGTACTCCCAGACTCAGTTGCATCCTCTCCTACCTTGGACAATTTCGGAAAACGTGTAGATGTTGCTCTTAGCTCTCAGCTCCATTTCACCTAAACTCCTCTATTGTGAATCACACCAATCGTGTCTTTCCACAGGATTTATGTATCAAATGGACCCAAGTGAGCGACCATATTTTACTTTTCTCACACCTTATATCAACGACTACTAAACCGCAGTGTATTACTGAACGTTTGCGCTCAATTTTTCAATTTTCATGTTATTTCTCAAAGTATTCATCTCGGCAGACTTTTGGCAGATGACCCACACATATATTTCGTTTTCATCCTATTCGCTTCAACCATCCTACGGGACGTATCAAGCACTTGTTTTTGTCCCGTGATAAATCAGTGTCCGTTGTACGCAGTGACCAATCATGGTAGAATTATTATTTTACGATTAAAGTTCTCACCCTCACTAACTATTTTGCTGTCCACCGTGATAAAACCCAAGCGGAAAATTGAATTAATTTGAGGCGATTGCCCCATTGTGTAACACAATTCGATACCGACTACTTGAGGCACTCCAAAATCCTGATGATTAATCCAATCCGGTATTTCTCAACGTAGCTGTGGAGGAATTTATGATCTCTTAATCTACGGTCAGCGTTGCGTTTGAATTCATGTACTAGGTTCCAAACCAATGCGATAACTCACGTTTGCCGTCCAGGTGGCTCTGGAAAACTGCACTGATTAAGCAGCTGACAAAGGCGTGACATTAAAACCGCATCCTCTCTGAACATGACTCATATCAAGAGTAAATGTGTGTTATGTGTTAAGCTGGTACTGGCTGGGCTAATGTTTTCCAGTTCCTCTAACGCAAATCATCCTATGTGTCTTTAACTGGGGCTGTCAGAAATTAAACTGCAAAGTAGCACGAGAGGCCTTTTGATGCTGCCCAGTATAAAGTGCCATCCCAGTTTTAGCTAACTGTGCTTCTGAAGTCGTTTGAGTGACTAACGGAAGCGGTCGAGTAGCTGGTGAGCAGAAGGGATAATAGCAACCCGCACTGGTGTGTGAAAAATCTCCAAAATTTCTCCACTCAATTCAAAGAAGATGGACAGGCGTCCTAACCTCATATCTAGTTATCAGTCTCCAGCACTTCCAACTCCCCTTCCTCTCTCAAGCACATGCATTGTCTGCAGCGTGCGCGCTTTAACTTTTCTACAGTGTGTCGCACTCAGAAGTTCGTGCGTTATACAGAAAATCCTAAGCTACAGTCAGCCCACCATTTTGAGAAAAAAGGCACCATGTACATCATTTGCGGCCAAGCCGACACCGGAAAGTGCACCGGTAACTTTGATTGTCGGAGTGGGAAACATTAAAGTGTCGCAGCCCTGATGGACTCCACCATTGCTTTCCACAAACTCGCCAAAAACAAGGGAATCTAAACTTTAAAACCATAGTTACCAGCCGCAAGCACTATACCTTAAACTTCCTCTGCACTAATGTCCCAAATACATTGCAATGCAATAGAGGGTAAATTGATAGACGAACGAAAATATAGAGTTCCATTTGTACGGCTATCGGTGTCTATTCTGATGGTATTTGTTTGTAACGAAGTCAGTTGAATTTTTAGCACACTTTTTAATCAATAATTATTTCAACAAACAACAATGTGTACGCAAATAAAATCTCCATTGTTATCGACGATATGCTGCCAACGTTGAGGCAAGTGGTCGATGCCCCTCTCCTAGAACGAGCTGGGCTGGCTGTCAAAGTATTGGGCAATGGTTGTCTCTATATGGTTGCAGTCATGGAATCTCTTGTCCTTGAGGTGCTTTTGTAGCGAACAGCAAATGTAATAATCAATAGAAGCAAGGTCCGAGAACTATGCCGGATGCATAATAGTTTCGATACTTAATTGCTGAAATTGGAGACGCGTCATTTTTGCCACATGGGGACGTGCGTTGTCATGCAGGAGAATGCTTCGGGACGCTTTTGGACGCCTTTTTCGACGTTCATCCACCATCTTTTGCAGTTGTTGACAGTAGACATCGGCAGTAACAGTAGCGTTGTCAAGTAGCAATTCCCAATAGATGACGGCGCGGCGATCCCACCAAATCGACGGCAGTAAATTTTTGCTATGTAGCTCGCATTTTGGGACTTGTACTGAGTGCGTCCACGGCTGAGCAACGAAAGTGCGATGGCACAACGGTACAAAAGTTGCTCATCAGTCAATTCGTGTGATACAATTTGTCCGAGCTTGAGAACCTTCCGGATTGGCGGATATGGCGATGAGCGGTGGTTACTGGAAGGCCAAGGTGTGACGAGACTTCATGCAGACTTTGCTTCGGATCCTCCCTTAGAGCGTCCTGGATGCGGCTGTAAATGTCTACCGGCTTACGTCATAGATCTCCGATGTTGGACAATTCATATTAGCTTACTTTGAATGGCAGGAACCAAAATGGCACTATATTATAACTCGGTGCATCCATGCCTAGTACGCCACGCATGTTTCGACAAGCCTCGATTGCTTTGCACCCTTGTAGGTATTCGTACTATAAGCATCCGCGAACAATACGGCAGCCATTGCTAAAATGTACAATGGACAATGGACAATGGTTTATTACGGGTAAAAAAGCATCGCTTAACAAGTCCCGTGGGATGGAAATTATTGCAAAAATCAATTGCATAATAAAGTGAAAAGCGTTGTGGTGGACTCACCATAGACTTATGTGGAATAGCGGAGATGTTCGGATATCAAACGTATAAATCCATAAATCCATTGGTTAGGCGTTTGGCAAGAAACCGTTTGATTGCGTTTTGTAGCCCCTGGCTAACAAGTCATAAAATGAAATGTAAGTGTGACAATGCATCGTCAACACGTTTTTTAAACATCGTCAGATTCTGAGCAGAGACGACATAATTAGGGAGGGCGTTCCAAGGCTCACACACGCGGAGAGAAAAGAAATTTCTACGGCATTCAAGCCGGCTATAATGAATTGTCAGTTTCAGAGGGTGACCTCTTAGTTTAGTGTTGTGGTTCAATTCCAGCAGCCGACGGCAAATGTGGTTTGGGTTCTTCAGAATCTGGTAAACCATTATGAAATCCCCCGCAAAAGCCGATATCGACTACTGTAGATTCTTAGAGATTTCAATCTAAGCTGATAGGGCAGATGAAAGAGGCCCCTGACGTTCTTGGTTGCCCGTCGTTGAGGAGTCTCGAGAGCAACGAGATCCTGTTTCTGCCACGGCTGCCACGCCTGAATAGCATATTCCACGTGAGGTCGCACGTAGGCGTTAAGCATTTGGGGAAATATTGATGGTTCAAACCGACCGAAGGCTCTGCAAAGAAGGCCGAAGTGTTGATTTCCGGTTCTCCTCGCCTTCTCTGCTTGTTTTGAACACCCGAGATCTTCCTGTACCAATACACCCAGGTCACGCTCCTGAGAAACCTTCGCCAAGGTGTGGTCTCCAATCTTGTAAGCGCTCACCGGCTGGTGACGCAGATGCATCACTTTGCATTTAGCCATGTTTAATTGAAGCTTGTTCCTCCTTGACCATTCGTAAATGCAATCTAGGTCATGTTGGAGCAGATCCTGATCTGTCTTGTTACTAATCGCTCGCCATATCTTGACGTCATCGGCGAAAAGCAGGAAGTTTGAGGAGATGACTCTTGCCAGGTCGTTGATAAACACCAGGAATAAGCGCGGTCCCAGCACTGAGCCTTGCGGGACCCCACATTCCACCTCAATTGGGCTAGAAGGTGATCCCTAACACGTACTTGGAGCTTTCGTTGTTAAAGGAAGTTGCCATTCCAACCAAGTACTGGATCTCCGATTCCGTAACTTTGTAGTCTTTGAAGTAGGATGCGGTGATCAAGGCGGTCGAAAGCTTTGGAGAAGTCCAGATAGATGACATCGACTCCGACCCCATCATCAGCCACTTCGGTCCAACTACCTCGTGCAATCAGTAGATTGGTGGCGCATGACCGGTGTTGACGGAAGCCATGTTGTTCCGGTTCCAACATGTTGCATTTTTCCAGGTAGTCCATTAAAGCCTCAGCGACGACTGCTTCCATCACCTTCGCGAGCACAGGGAGGAGAGTCACTGGACGATAGTTTGCAGGATCGGAACGGCTACCGCCTTTAAAAATAGGGGTTATAAGGCCACACTTCCACATAGTGGGGACTTTTTGTTCATCAAAGTACCTTTAAAAGAACTGTGACAGTGCTTCAGCTAGCTTGGTGGCCATAGCCTTCAGTGCCTTCGGGCGGATGTTGTCTGCTCCCGGAGAACTATGTTCACGCAGTAAGAGTAACTTCCTTAGCACAATTGATGGGTTGAAAATAACATTTGTAAACAAAGGTGTCGGTAATGAGCTTGATATTATGGGACAGGCAGATGTTGCGAGTTCAAAAATTGGGGCGTATTGCAGCCGCAGGGCATTAGCTGCTTCTTCGGCGCTTTGTACTCTACCGCTTGTCGTGAATAGTGGGGGTATTCCATGCTTCACTTTACGAAGCTTATTGACATGCTTATACAGCAGTTTGTTGTTTGCCATGAACTTTTTGGCTAGGCACTGTTGATACGTTATTTTGTCCTCACGGACAAGTGCGGTGCGATGGTTGCGATGGGCCAGGAAATTTCCCCAAGTCTCTGAGTCGGGGTTAATCTTGTAGGCACGCCATGCTGCATCCCATATCGCCAGGCATTTACGAGTCCTACTCCTTATAATTGAAGGCATTTTCGCGGGATGACGGGGTTTGGTCTCTGATGCTTTGTTGACGATGTCGCTGAGCTTATTAACGAACTCTGCCCAAACGTTGTCAAGGGGACTTTTGTTAGAGAATTCCAAAGCAGCTGCGTCGGCGAGTTCTTTCACTACGTGGTATCGTGTGATTGTATGAGTTAGTTCCGAGTGTTCAGATGGCTACTCTGCATAACACACATAGTCAAAGTTATTACTACGTGGTCACTGAGACCTAATGGACTATCCATCAATAACTTCTCAATCATAAGCTCTTCATTTGTGAGCACAAGGTCCAATATGGACGGTTTGTTTGCTGTCCTGAATCTAGTGGGCGTGGTGACATGATTGTAGAAAGGGATATTAGCGATCAGTTCCTGCAAGCCTGCTTTGAACTGCTCAACGGGCGATGCCGAAACCTCCAGATTGTGTAGATTGAAGTCCCCGGAGATGAGAGTATGGCTGTACCTAGTGCGTGTTACTCTGTTTAGGCCACGGATCAAGCAGGAATCCATTTCCAGAGTGGACGTTGGGGGGCGGTAAACGATAGCTATGAGACATGTATCGTTGTGTCTCAGTCGGAGTCGGTAACGTGTGTTCCAAGGTCCTCAACTATTGTACATTGTAGTTCGTTGCGGTAGTAGAGTAGGACCCCACCTCCTCTGTTGGGGCGGTCGTTCCGGATGAGGGACATTCCGGCTATCTCAACCTCAGCATCAGTCACCTCTTGATGCAACCAAGTTTCGGTAATAGAAATTAGGTCCCAAGCATTCGCAACCTGACGTAGTCGAAGTTCGTTAATTTTGCTGAGGAGCCCTTGGGCGTTGGTGTACATACATGAAAGTTTCTCAGATTTAATCAATGTTTCAGAAGTTGTACAACTCATACGTGAAGTTTCGCCGACCAGTGAGTGGCCGGCGACTGGATGGGTGGATGAAGCAAATGAGGTTACGCCGACCATTAAAGGGTCGGCGACTAATCGTTTTTTAGATGGGTTGCATACTCTCGAGAAGTATTTAATATATAAGCAGGTATCAGATGCTCCGAATCCTGGTGTTTGCTCGTGCTCTGCTGTACCCCTCCGGATAGTATGGCTACTCTTGAAACCGTCCCCGAGTCGGGTCCTGCAGCTGGCGTTTTCACTAAGAGTTGTGCCTCTACTGAATTGTCATTAAAAGGTGTTGGTGTTCTTGCTGCTTTCAGACGAATTTCCGTTGGCAATCTGCACCGGAATGTAATCCAGTTCGCTAGTAGTGCTTGTGCCATTTGTTCTGACTGTAACACAAGTTTTAAGAGCCTGGGACCGTATCCTTTATAGTTTGGTGATATGGGGATCCTTGTCAACGAGGTGACCACCACATTTTCGAGAGAAAGAACCTCCCGGATGTAGTGCCATTGCTCGCGGTCATGCATCTGAGCATCGTCGAAAGAGGAGTCAGTAAGCTCAGGAACACCGTGAGCATTCACTGTTTTCTTATCTTGACTTATACTGTAACTATCTTTGTTGGCGGGATCCCCTGAACGTTCTTTCCACGGGATTTCGGGTAGTATGCGCACTCCACTTGAGTCGTTGCGGAGACGATTCGCAGACAGCAGAACGGCCTCAATCTCGTCCGCCGAGTTTAGTGATACCCGAAGTAACCGGGGTTCGCCGTAGTGCAACGCGTTTGGGTGGCGCGAGATTCTTTTTAATGTCGTGGGATTAGCATGGACTCCGATCGACGTACAGATGGAAGCCCACTGATTTCGATCGTCCGTCAACTTACCCTTAATTGTATTGGATTTGGATTCGGGGACATTAGTGCATACAATATTTAGGACACCATGGTTGCGCCTGGTGGCTACTGGTTTTGGATTTCGAGGCTTAGTTTCTGGTGTTTTTGTTGAATTTGTGAACGGCCTTGGTGTGTGCCATCCGTGCTGCGGCAGTTTTGTTTTCTCTAGTTCGGGCACAAAGGTTACCGGTGCTCTTTCCGGTGTTTGCTTGGCAGCAACCGATGCGTACGTTGCCGGGTTGTTCACTATGGCTGGTTGACTGTAGCTTACAGTCTCGAGTGTAGTGAACAGACTACTAGGTGCAGCACACAGTACAGAAGTCGAGGCAGGCGCGCTGCAGGCACTGTTTTTACTTATGGGAGGGAGGGAGAATGGAGTTGATACTGCTGGAGGCTGAGTCGTTGGGGTTGTGTTGGGACGCCTGGCTCGCTTCTTCGGCCTGACTAGTGAGTTCGGGGTGTTATTTTCACTCACAAGTGCAGGTCCGTTTCCTCCCATGGGTGTAACTCTGGCGCTCACCAGTTGCTCGACCGCTTCGGTTAGTCTTTCACACCTCTGCAGTAGCACAGATAGACAGCTAACAAATGGAATAGACTTGCATACTTGGCAGAACCAAGGCGACTCTGCTTCCGTCGACTTCTTCCCAAGGCAGGTAGTGTGATAGGTTTTCAAGCACATGGTACACACCAGACCATTTTTCACCACTTTAGCACATGATTCGCATTTGCTTTTCATACGAGACATGTTCTCAGTAGGGGTAGGAAGTGGATGGAGATACTGACGCACCGCTGCGTGGCGATCGGCGCTGGTTTGAGGTCAGCAGGTCCAGGCGATGTGCGTGCTATCGATCCAGACGGGTAGACAGCGAAGCGAGACAAAGCGACTGAGGCAAAGCAAGGTGACTTGGAAAATGCTGTCTAGTGACGACAGTGGCAGTACCAAATGCAGAGCAAATTGACGACTATCGCTTTGTAGAGTGACTTGAAGGAATGGTATTAAGCTGATCGGGTGACTCTCAAAAAGATCTTTAAAATAAGACCACAAGAGTTCTTATGCGACGAGAGGAAAAATAAAACATCCGATAAGCTTCAAATACGGTTGACTTCGAAGTTCCAAGAGCACAGTTTGTTGGTGATCCGTGAATGATAGATCCAATAGATGAACAGTGGTAGGAGGAGCTCGCGGAGCCAAATCGAATGATGGCACGTAGGTCTCTGTGAGAATAAATCCAAAGATTTGGAGGCGAATAACGCAGCAGCACAGTGTTTTTGCTACCGCACTGGTGTCGAATACAAGCGAATTAACAACTTCTAAGTGCTAATATATCGATGGTTTGGCAAATCACATGTCATCCTATGGACTGGTATGCGTCAGGAGGAACCATTTATACTTGTGAAGTCGCTACAACCTGGCAAGTAAGTATAATTCTCTAAAGCAAGTACCCACTGTTTTCCGCTTCAAAGCGAGTTCTCACCAGAACCCTGTAGTGCATTGGAATGGAGTTTTCCACTGATAAATACCCACTGCGAAATATTTCCCTAGAGATCGTGGCAAAGCTTAGTACTGCGTTCCTTACTTGCTCTGGGTTTCCGCAATGATCCTCCTTGCATGAGTTCAAGAAGCACCCAGCCGCCTGCGTTGGCGTAACGGCTTCAGCGATCCAGCAAACTACCACACACGCTACCGATGTCGGTCAAGTCTGCATAGTTCAGCTTCCTTATTTATTGTGTTCTTATTAAAGTCCTTATCCACTGGCTCTCCAAAAACTACAAACGGCACGCGGCCGGTTCTACTTGTTGGCCATACAACCGCATTAAGTGTGCACCGATTCAGCAAGCTCTCGCATGGTTGTTCCACTACGCGATAACTAAAACGGACATGCGACGAGACCACGCGCACTAGTTACCCATGACTACGCGATGTTACCCCGAGGGGAGTTTTGCTTATTTCTAGCAGCGTACAACTTGAACTCTGACCCGTAATCATTATAAAGTAAGAATTACACTTGTTTACAAACAGGTAGTTGACTGCCAGCGGAAAGATTTCCAAGTTAGCCAAATGAACAAGACGTGCATAATCCTTTCTGACATGTTGAACTATTTGTTCACAATGCTGCTGTGTCACTAAGGCTCTTGTTTCCTACACCGTGTGCTTCAAAAACTAATCCGCCATTCGCCTTTACTAAATGGCGCCTTCAGGGTCCCCCAGGAAGATTTCGCAGTACCATCCCATAATTGCCTGTTTTACTTGAACCTTTATTATGCTCCAGATGCCTTCAATGTGATGGTGCTGAAAAGTATAACGCAAGGCGTAGAAGTCTCCCAGAGCAGCAAGGATCTTCCAGGAAAACGTCCTCCAGATGCCTGTGACAGGACGCGTTGTCACAAATCCAAAGACAACATACCATAAACATCGCTCCGTTTGTATCAAGCACCTTTCATAGCCACCGAGCGCACATTCCCTTCCTGTAACTTCCTCACAAAACCGAAACGCTATTAAGTCGCCGTTTGTCATGACGCTGACAGGATGAAAAGTCGGTCTCCGGCCGTTCGCCAAGGTACACTGCGCTCCATTGCCACGTCGTGAGCGGCCACTAGTGCGAAGGCAAAATAGCTTGAAATTGGTCTCTTAGAGCCACACCGGTTGTCTTCCTTCTACCACGTAATTAATGAGCTGCAAGACGAACGGCTTGCGTCGCTTTTATCTTCGGCGTTTTTCCAGACTCCGGAATGGTGTGCAACTTCTTCGTCGTTATCAGACTAGCAGCCAAATATCTTGCGACGGTGCTGATACATAGTGCAATTTCAAACTCCAAATTCAACCGCAACCGAAGGAGTTCAAGGGTAACGGTACTCTATGCGGAACTTCTCTCTAAAAGCGAGTCGACGTGTCCTGTTTTCAATACTCTGCGACGGACACTGTCGTGATGCCCCATCGGTTCCTTAGGTTAGTACACCCGATTACAGTTGCGACAAGTCTTCACGTTCACTTTCAGTGTGCAAACAACCTGCTTCTAATCGTCTCCTACCTTGTACGCTTACAGTATTAAATTTCTCACCTCTATCGAATGGCGCGCATATGACCATTTTCCCACCATTGCGTTTACATGAACTGCACTTTCACAAGCACACGGCACTTATTTGCTACAGCTCCTGAAGCCACCTTAATCGTCTCATGAATGTTTATTCGCGTCCTACTTGGTGTTATTCGTTTCTTTGGACAAAGAAACATGGGCGCACATGGTGTATCTGCCGTGGACGCTGGAGAATGTACAGTATAATGGGTCCCACTTGCACCCTTATGACTTGCAGTGCGCACACCTATGTGGATCGAAGCCACATTGGCTAAAAGCGCTTGGCTGTACTCGCGGCTACGCACTTGCGCAAGTGAGCGTCACACGCCCGACTTAAATTAGTCGAGTAACAACAACAAGTGAACCGAGGCCTCAATAGAGGTTGCTTGTAGCAACCCAACCACCAGCGGATTCTCAAAGCCTAACTTTAACAACTCAACTTGTTCGCCCCTCAGACCAACTTCTTTGCTGTTCAGGCCTATTCTCTTGACCTACTGGCGAACATTACCGAGGAACTGTGTAGAAGTTTCACATGATTTTATATTGGACCAATACTACCGTGTAACGGGGTACAGTCACAAACTATACATAACGATTTCCACACCTGAACTGACACACAAGTCTAGTGGAGTTTAGGTTCCGATCGAGCGGCACGGTCTTATCAGAACGTTTCCTCCACGCGCGAGAAGAAAGCTTACCAAGGACGCACCGGAACACAAGGCAAGTACGGTACACAGACCTCCAGCGAATGACAAGTAAACGGTTGCCCAGCTTCGATCGTACAACGAAGCCGATGACATACGTGAAATTTCACCATAGAACAGTATGCGCAAACCAACCTTGGAGAAATAGAGGAAGCAGTGTAGCCCGTGAGACAACATGAGTGCGTGTTTCTCTCAAATATGTGTAAGAAACGTCACACTTTTGTGGGCTGGGCTTGTGGGAATACGTGTTCCGACAACCACACTCGCTAATTGTTTATATACCGTGGAAGTTGCTGTTTCAGCTGTAGACATTTTTACTCCGACGCATAGGTGGTGCCCGCAGGTGAGGACAAATGAGGTTTGATGTTCTTTGGGTAGCATCCATAGACACTAGTTTGGAAGGTACTAAGCAATATGTGCAGCTTTATCTACGAAAACCACTAGGCCGGTTCACAGACCGTGTGTCATCTGCCACAACGAAATGATAAAGCAAACAGTCGGAAATTACCGTCAGTGTGGCTTCGATCCACTATAGTTGCGCAGCCGGATAGTCACACGCGCACATATATAAATCGATAAATTTATATTTTTGCTGGACAAAGTAAAGGCTCCAACAGCAAAAGTATCGCGACTAGCGAAGACCTTACTTCGTATTGGTAGCTGTTCAGTTGGAACCACTGTATCGTGTTTGGTGCTACGGCGTGAGCTGGTCTGCCAAAAGATGCTGGATTCGGTTTTGTTCTGTAAGGCGACATGAACTTTTGGATACTTGCACCCAGGTTTTTTTCGCAACAAGTTTCCAGGAGTCTTAACCGTGTCGATAAAACATTTCCTCTGGCGGCTGAACTTGAGCACTGGCCCAATGCAAGGATGTGTTGCAGTTAGTAACAAACTGACTGTTTACCTGTGGTCTCGGGTTCCGGAAATCTACCTGTTTTATTTAAGCTGTTCAAACCTTGCAAAGTAAGTTGACGTTTGACACAAAGTACACGTAAGCTAAATAGTCGCTAGAGTCCAGTTATCATCAAGGTTGTGACCAGAAACTTAACCGCCAAGCCTTCAGATCATTTGGTATTCGCAACAATCAGAACCAAGCAAGAGGTGAGAAATTTTCAATGTTACTGATGATGCCAGGCCATTAGATGGAGCTGTTCCGATAGCATTCGTTCTTTTTGTACAGCATTAAGCCAAAATGGAGCTGATGCAGTAAAAATATGCTAGCACAGACAGGAACTACTACTCGACACACGACTATGAGGTAGGAATCAAAAGCGGTATTCGTTTTGCAAATCTAACTTGTTGTCGAACGGTTGCACACAATTCCAACCACCACGAATATTTCCATTGTGGAAGACACAGGGAAAACAGATGGGGACGCGAGGTGGCTGCAACCGCTACCACCCAAGTGACTTAACGGTTTTACTTAACACGCGGATTCGAAGAGCTCAAGCTTTCTCTTCCTCCATCGAGTAGACCGGATCCACGCTTCTCATGGGTCCAGATTGCTTGAGTCAGAAAATAGCTTTCCCTGCCAAAGTGGAACACTTTAAATTCTTAACATTTCCATCCTCAACCGTTATAGCATATCTTGTGACCGTAAAAGGAAAATCGATCGAAAGCTTACATAAATTTATTAGGTGAAACTTCCCAACACTTCTCGGCAAATAGACCAGCAACTCCAGCTTAAGATAATTTGTCGACGTAGATGAACCAACAAATTAATGCAGCGATGTAAACTAAGGCAGCAAAAACCAAACAAAGTTATCTACGCTACAACTGTAATACTGCTCCATCAAGCGGCATGACAACCGAGCGATCTGATCTGCTCCTGTTGCAAAATACTGTTCAGTCGGTCACACGAAGTTCTATGAACCCTATACTGCGTCAGATACACGAATGATCAAGAACACAGTAAGGCTTGCACGCAATTAACAATCCTAATATGGTGACAGCAACTTGTGGATATAAAATTAAAATTATTAGGTTTATTAATAAAAGAGCTTACATCATCCCACTGTCAATGTGGCTGTGTGTTAAACTTGTGGCAAACTTTATCTGTGCCGTTGTAATATCCTCATAACGATTAAGCGAACTGCTTGGCACGCCACAGAGCAGGTTTAGCCTTCTTAGCATTTGTTCAGTCTGTACGCCAATTCCATGGAGAACCAATGCGATTTTTCAAGAACCGGTAAGTGCAGCGGTAAATGGATATCATCTAAGAAAATATCAGTAAGATCGCTACTGAAAATTAGGTTTGCAGAAAGGATTCAAATAAATAGTTTTAGCTAAATATAGGTTAATCGTACGTTTTAAGCATTCCTTTGAAGATAGTAGGCGAAATTGAAACCATATTTAAAGCCAGTGCACAAAGTGATAGAGAATATTTTTGTTCATTCACCCTGGCAAAAGCTGACGTGTGGAGATGTATGGGCAGCATCGGCCCTGTGTGAGTGATCGATCACATTCGCGGATCGAAAGTGAAATAGGCTCCGAATTGTCTCCAATGCCTTCTGGCGCAAAGGGACCATGGTGCTGAGTAAGACACAAGGATTGAGGCAGTTGCTAATCGTGATGGATATAAGACGTCCTTGATGTGGTACAGAGCCAGCGGCGTAATCGGTGAGACCCAAATTATGAAGCATATAGACCAGCGCATCCGGGAAATGAAGCGTCAGACATAGAGTCGAAAGGAGGACGGATATAAACATTAAACGACGAACTTGATGTTGGTCAGAATTTCCAGCCTTTGACTTGTGTACCTTCCATACAACAAGAACATGCGCAGTTAAAATAAAAAGGCCAGGTGCGGCGTACTTTAGTATCAGCCAATTGTAAGCGTGTACCAATCGTGCAACCTGCAGCCAGGGTTGCTCAAAAATGAAATCCCAAGTACACACTTTGTTAACGTAACGCCGATATAATAGAAGTGGAAGATAGAGGACACCCCACATGAAAATCAGATAAAATGCGTACGTGACAATCAGTGACTTTAGTAAAGTGCGATATCGGATTGGGTAGTAGACGGCCAGCAGACGATCCAGTGAAATCCAAACCAAATTGTGCATACTCAGCACCGCACCACACCAGAAGAAACAGTCTCGAGACCACAGGCTACACATGATCTCATTGAATATTTCGGAGTCCGTGAGGATTACCGGTCCGGTTATTTTTGATAGGACGACCGTCGCACACGTGAGACCATCGAAGGCACATTGAGCACGTAATAATATAGTGGTCATTTTTGATCCTAGTTCCACTTTGGATAAAAGGTACAAAACGAAATAATTTATGACGGCTCCGATGAACCCCAGAATGGCGAAAATAATCCGCACGACTAAATCTAGATCCACCATAATTTTTGTACTCGGTCATACAGAATTCTCCATAGCTGCACATTCACCATAGATATACCGTTCAATGGCACTTGTCAATTCAATGTAGAACGTTAAGAGCTACAAATTCCCCGTTATACCGCACTCCTAATCATTCCTTATTGGCTGACCTATCACGTAAAGGCGCGATACTAACTATGATTGGTTCACTGGGAAAACAAATAATCGAGGTCGGAGCCCATCCCTCTCTCTATATATGCTATGTACCACAGGAGTGATTCGCAACTTCTGTTGAAATAAAAATAGCCTTCATGTATGATTTGATAATAATAATAATAATAATAATAATAATAATAATAGGTTTATTTCTCGTCCAACGGAAGCTGTGTCCATACTTGTCACTGATCGTATATGAACAGTTAATATCATGCTGTAGCATGAACAAAAGGATGATAAGTTTAAAAATTTCCATGTTTTTTGCAAGGTTTGTGTCTCATGTTTGTGCCTTATTCAAAGGAAGGAGGTAACTTTGTAGACTTGGTATATTGGAAATACTGATGGCTAATTACATGGTTTAACGTTGCGGTATTACAGAAGTTTGACCATGTCTGGAGCGTTACTAACTAGGGACGTAATTGCCTACAAGGTAGCTTCCAGAGGTAGCTTCCCAATTTGATGCGAAATGATTGCCAAGTCCCACACGACCTGCTTGTGATTGGGAGCCGATTTCATAGAGAAGGCTATCTGGTGAGAAAGAACTTTGACCGCATATTTTTCCCGCGTGGTGTTGTAACCAGAGCAAAGTCTTTGTTCTGAAGGTCTCGCCTGGAACTGTGCTCCAATGTTAAGGCGGATAGATTAAAATAGGCATTGCGTAAATCCGATTGTACAACAGTGTCAAGTTATGTTTTTGTCTTCGCAGCCAAAATGGATCGAGACGTAGTTGCTGATACCGCTTCCGATAGTTACTGGTAGAATGTTTGCGTAATAGGCGCTTGGCAAATGACCGTTGAAAACTTTATATTGCAGATTACGCTGCAATAATACAGGATGGGACAACTGAGGATTTTAAAGCCTGACTGGCTGTGATTGTGCGTACGTTATGAGATATATTAGCCACGGGTTTTCTGGCTCCTGCTATTTGGTACTAAATCTGTTCAAAAACGTTGTAGCTGATTCCAAGATCGTGTGCAGACCATTGTACACAGATGATTTCGCTGTTAAGTGTGATAGATAATTAGGGTATCAAACCACCGCGACATGGTGCTTGACGTTTGGGCTGAGAACTTCAACATCCGCTTGTTGCATCATGTCTCAAGAGAATGACTGTCATCTTGAATAAGTATTAGTACATAGTGAAGCTCAACTCATCGGAACTCATAGACAATTTGTATACCATCGGTACAAAAGCACAGCATGCCATGTATGATTACCAAACTGGTCACTGATATAAAGCAGGAAAAATACCTTCGTGCATACAACATTTTAACGCCTCTAGCACCACTCAACCTCACTGCATTACGGTGAACCACGGATAAACCTAAACTCTTTGGACGGGACAGGCCGCTCAGTTTTCGGCAAATCGAATCCCCAACGCCTCCATTGGAGTGCGCATACTAGTTGACAACCCGTGGAAAGAACGTTTAGCAAGGATCACTATCCAAGTGGGGAACCGACAAATAAAGCTGAGAAACATGCGTGCTCACAGCATTTATTAGCTTACGACTTCCTCATCCGACCATGCTCAGGTACAAGATTGGCAGCGATGCAGCTCTATCCGTGAGAGCCATTCTTTCGAAAATGTCGTCGCCACCTCGTTATTAAGATTCCTTGTGTCACCAAACTATAAGTGATGTGGTCCCGGGCTGTTGCAACTAGTGTTACATTCTGGACTAGCGGCACAAACTCTTCTAGAAAATCGGACTGCTTTTCGTAGCATGTTGCCGACGGAAAATCGTATGAAAGCAGCAGGGCCACAACCACGGTCCAATGACAACCCAGTGGGGGCAGCAATCTCAATGAAAATGCCCTCTGCAAGATCCCACGCCGGGACGTTTTCAACAGTCGTCATATCATCCGAAGGTGCACAACAGAAAAGGAGAGACCACCGAGGATCAGGCGAATCCGACACAAGCATGTGTCCCAACTTGGTCTCTAGAGCCTGCAAACGATCCGAAAATGGATTCGCCACAGATTCTACACCGGTCAGCGTAAATCCACTTGCTTCATCCATCACATCCGACACGCTTCTAGTTTCCGAGAAGTGCTCCTGCATGTCCAAAATGCCAAAGGCCTTCAAAGCAAATTAGTTGTATTGCGAATTGGAGATGCGTCAGCAACTTGGGACCTTATCGTAAGCACGGAAACATGGTTGCAATGTGAGAAAACGGATACCGAAATCGCGCGAATATGTATGTCATTTGTTCGTCATGTATGAGCCAGCAAAGGTGGTGGGGTAGCTCCTTACTTTCGCAATAACCTCCACTGCGAACCCATACACGATTTGGAAACCGAAGTGTCCGAACGCATTTCGGCACGCAAAGGGAGTGGAAAGAGTTGGCCTGGTGGCTGTTGTTTACCGCCCATCTTCATCTACACCTGAGATAGACTGCAACTTGAAGGCTGCGTTGAGGCAGCTGATAAGCAAAACGTACTCTCATGTTATTGTCCCTGGCGATTTCAATTTACTTGCTCTAGACTTCCAGGCCACACCAAAGGAGTAACACAAGGCAGATCTAGACCTCCTTGTGTCAAATGTTCCCATCAAACTCAGAGGAAATGCAGACCATCCATATAGGACTTGATATTCACTAATAAAATATTCATGATGGAGAGAGTACTCACCGGTACTCTACTAGGGCACAGTGATCATGTAACCTGGCATTTTATGCACACCTGCTACACAGAATACACCGAGGATGGAACTCAAATGACACCGACCATAACCAGATAGGACACATTAGCTCCACTCGTTGGAGCGACTGTTTGGAGTTTCTTAACCGGAAGTGCTCCAGATATTGCCAATCCGAGTCCGAGCAGTTGGATGGCCTACGTTGTTCACCGTTAACATTGTGGCCAACTAGTGCGTGAGGACAAAATTGCATATACACCGACTTTAGCATAATGAAGTACTTCAAATCAAAAGTTACTGTACAAGCACGTAAACAGACTTCGCAACGTGAAAAGTGGATTCCCCCCCTATCAAACTCCAGGCGGTCTAACTGGGATTGCCAAAGAAGCCTCAAAGATCCTATTCCAACAGTGTGCACAAATTCTTAGTGGTCTCCTGTTGTATTCCGGACATTTGGAACTTATGTTGCTTCTACCAGCACTCACTCACATAATTTTGCGGCAGACACCGTGACAAATAGGAGGCTTTCCATGCAGCTGCACGCCAGTCGTGGCATGCCGACATCCGCCTAAACACGCTTATTGTGACAGCTACTACTTTGGAGCGGTTGTTTCATCAATGCCTTGTCATGAGGCGCCTTCCTGCAATGTGGAAACACGGAGAATTCTCCAAGTTACAAACTGCATAGTTATTCCGACCCAGTTAATTATCGACCAATGACTCTTCTGCCAGTTCTTTCAAATGCTATGGAGGTTATCATTGCCGAGCACTCATGTCTTACCTGGACGGTTTCATGCACATTGCTAAGCAGCGACATGGCTTAAGCAAGAATTGGTCTTGCACAACCAACACATTGTTAGCACGAGACAGCTGGACCGAAACAGTGGACGCTGGTGCAGGAGTTGATGTGGTTCACCTTGATTTCTCGAAGGTATTCGACCTGTTGAACATTCGTATTCTAATCGACAAACTTCAAGGATATTACCTTGGGGACCCTCTCCTCGGGTGGATCTGCAACTTTCTCTCTCGCACGCGTTTGGAGGTCAGAGTACGTGAGTCAATGTCAGGCCTAAGTCATGTCGAGTGCAGAGTGCCAAATGATTCGGTATTGGGACCCCAGCTATTCTTGGTCTGCATAACTGATATAATTATTTTAATTACGGTAAACCGTTTACTCTACGTCGACGACATCAAAGTTTGACGAATGGCCATAACTCCAGAAACCTTGGCGAGCTACGAAACGACCTTGACATGATCTACGGATGGTCTGCGCTAAATTGCATTTTATTCAATGTAGCTAAATGTCTAATGCTCTATTTACTACAGCATGATTCAAACATATGAGCTGCTGAACGAGGATATGCAACAATGTTCACACGAAAAGCATCTCGGTGTGCTGACTCAGGAAGATCTCGGCTGCTCAGAGCGATCCAAAAACGTGTAGAAGAAGGGGATTCAAAACATGGGGCTTCTGCGGAGTCCTTTATTTACTTTACTTTACTTTACTTTACTGCGGCTAGCTCCTGCGACAGCATCAGCCGGATTCGTGAATGTCGCGAATTGCAGCTGCCCAAACGCAGCGATCGGAGGCAATCTCCACTCAAATACTGATCCAGTGGTTCCTCCAGTGACGAGTACCATGCACAACTTGGAGTCTCAGAAGATCGACTTCCCAATTCACTGCAGTGAGCCACGTTTTCAATTGTCCACCACGGCGATGATACCTACCCTGGCAAGGCGAGGGTGAAACCACGACCCTAGTGAAGTCAGTATCTGGTGTGCGGCGAAAGTGATTGAACCACTGAAGTCTGCGGCGTTGGATGTGCGTTGTGAGTTTCGGAAGACCACAGCAGTGCTTACGGATTTCGTCATTGGTGATATGCTCATGCCCCTGCGTTTTCAAGATCAGCCTTAGGCACCAACGGTCGAAAACGTCCAGCTTCTGGATGTCTTCCTATCGCAACGGCCATGTTTTGCAACCATAAAGTAAAATGGCACGAATGGTTGCTCAAAATACTCAGATCATCGTTCTCAGACTAATTTCGCTCGTTCGCCAAACGTATATCGTAGTTGTAGGAAGGCTGTTCTAGCGCTGTTAATATGATTCCGGATTTCGGATGTAGACTGACCATTGGGGAGCATAGTGGATCCAAGATACTTGGACTCAGGAACAGATTCGATGAGTTGTCCATGTAAAGAGAACGAAGGGGCGGACTGGGTGGCCAGCCATGTGAAGTGTTTTCTCTTACTGATGTCCATTTCGAGGCCAATCATAGAGGCTGATTTGTAGACCAGAGTTAGCAGTGATCGTAGGGATATAGCATCTATTGCAAGAATAGCGATATCGTCAGCAAATTCTAGATCTGACAACCAGAAGTCAGAGCTAACTTGGGACACTCCGAAGCATCTATTTTCCGCCAACTAATTCCTGCATACCTACGCCCAAAATTGTGTTTGTGATTCAATCATAGCGTCCATGATTGATGCGGGATTTCACTGCCTTGGAGGTTTGGCATCGTTGGGATACAAAGAATCTCGTGGGGCTACGCCACGTGTAATAAGAAAAGCGCCTGAGTGTCAGGCATTTTCAGCGGACGCTAGCTACTTTTACGTGATGACCCAATCATGTTTTACCACATTCTAAACATCTATTTATTCGTGCCATTACCAGTCGAAGCTGAGTCACAACAACAGACTGAGAGGTCACCATCACAAATTAGCTGAGGCACATAGCCGGTTGAAATGTCGACAAAATTTCTTCTCACTGCTTGTTTGCTACATGTGTAATAACCTCTCAGAAGCTGTCATTTCAGCTCCCACGTTAGGCTGTTCAAAGTTTGTGTTGATGGTGCAGTAGGCGTACTGCACCATATCACATAAGCCACACGATCCACACAAACGGCAGAAAATACACATCAAGCCACCACAAATTACCTGGAAATCACAGACGGTGACTTTGGGTGATACATAAATCCAAGAGTGGACTGCTCAGATGGGAAACACGGTAATCGACAAGTTGGCAATTTGCGGCTGTTCACTCTTTCCTGTTGTCAACTTTTGCCTTCCTTTTTCTCAACTCTAACCGAGCATCTGGTTGAGCATGTAAAGATTCGGTTTTGTTCTCCGCAATATGCCAATGAGGATTGACCATAAACCGCAAGATCCGCATTTATTTCAGTTTCAACCCCATATGGTTGGCGGCATCCGGTTCCGGATTTGCATGTCACTGCGGCAAGCCACAATACAATGAAGCATTCTTATAACAATATCTTGTTGCTCTGGCCATCGCAAAGGATAATAAACGGCGCCAGATCTGCTGCATCGAGCAGGTTGGATAGGGGTTGGGATACTACTGCTCAAGTCCAGGCATCTTCATATCCACTTCTTGCACTTTTTCATCCTTAGTGTCCCGCTCCAACTTCACTTTTATCCCCCCATTCGCATTCCCCCAATTCTTGGCTCTCCTTCACTATGCTTCAATAGTCGTTTGTCTTCTAGTTTCAAGTCACACAGTCGCAGGGGTTCGCTCCAATCCAGTCGACAAGTCCATGTTTAGGCAAGCACACAATGTCACTCCATCTGTTTCCCTTTGGAGTCCTCGCGTCTAGCTAAGACTGGCATGCCACAACCTGTGCAACTTGCTACAGATTGGCCAACAGGCAGCACTTGCCTGCACACTAGAGACCCTATCAATCGATATTTGCTGTTTATCAGAAACCCGCCTGCAAGTTTCCAGCTCCGTGCTTACCCTGTGACCCCCCATACGCGACACTGGCGACACATTCTCATTGCGCCTGTCTGGCGATAATGCAGCTCCAAATGTTGGTCAAGCTGGCGTCGACATTATTTTGAGTCTTCGGGCTGAAGCTACCCTGATCGACTGGATCCCAGCCAACAGTCGGATGTGCGCAGTTAGATTAGCTGGTTCGTTCCACGATGCGAAGTCGCGCGGGAGCATACGGTGCTTGTTTATTATTGCAGCCTACGCCCCTACAAACTGTACCACTGATTCGGTGAAAGATGATTTCTATCAGCAACTTCACGTGCTCCTTCGTTACGGAAGAAGCACGGATTCTGTGGTGTTGGCTGGTGATTTAAATTCGCAAGTCTGCAATTTGTCCTCTGACGATCTTCATCTGGGCGGCCAACATGGTGTAGGCTCCCGTAATCATAACGGGGAGCGACTACTACAGCTGTGTGAAGATGCTCGTATTTTTCTCGCGAGCACGAACTTTCGACACAGCACCCAGAGAAGCGTGAATTGGCGCCCACCAGCTTCGCACAAGCCGTGGAGGCATATGGATCATATCACGATCAGTTACCGCTGGTGAGGCTTTGTCCAAAACTGTCTCCCGATTTGGAGCACCAACATTGACTCCGACGACTCACTTGTTTGTGCTGACCTCAAATTCGTTTCGGTGGATATCCGCAACGTCGATGTGAAGGGATGGACACCACCCAGCTGGCGAAACCAGGTGTTATGAATGTTTATTAAAGTGCGCTGACATCCGGGTTGAGTAAGCGCCCATTGAACACCGTCGTCAAACGTTACTATCAGCAGGCATGGCTTCATATGACAACTCATATTACCAAACTAGACATTGGGTCTCTACAAAGTCTCTGCAACTTATGCATGCACACCGACGTATTCCGGCTGGAAGCGAATACAAGCTGACTCGTAAGAATCTCAGGAAATACTGCATGCTAGCCTGAAGAAAGAAAGCGAAACCTGGTGGTCTCTTCATGCCTTGGAGATGGAAACAGCAGCTGTCGTTGGTAATCGTAGTGTTATTCCTTCTGATACGGGGAATAGGCAGCAGGAGACTTGGTGTTAGTGAGACCGAAGGCAACGAGAGTGGACAGCCGATCCACAGCCTGTCAAAACGCTTGGAGCGTTACGCCAAACACTTTACAAGGCAAATTAACTAAACTGAGTTATCGTTTTCTTTTTCAAACATTAAGCGCCCTTCTCCCTGGGTCGTCTCTCTGGATCGCCCTCACGCGCAGAACTCGGAGGTGAGAGCAGGCCGTTGAAATTGCATAAGGCCACAGCGGCAGATAAAATTCCTCCAGCTCTCTACAAATTCGGGTGACCTGCTCTAGTAGCTGATTTACATTAGTCGTTAGAGAAATTTTGGGAGCAGAAGATTGTCCCAACAGACTAGAGCCGCTTGGACATTGTCACAATTTTCAAAGGAGGCTCCCATTCGGAATGCGGCAATCATAGAGGGATCATTCCGATTTCAATTGCCTCTAAATTGCTTGCCCCTATATTTCTCTACCGACTGGCTGGCACTCGTTAAAGCCAGATCCTTGCAGAGCAAGCCGGGTTTCGTCGAGGTCGGTGTTGCATCGACCACATCTTCACCTTGCGTCAATTGTTGGAGCACCGCCATGTTTATTGGCGACCCACCGTTGTCCTTTTCCTTGGCATTAAAAGGTGCCTTCGATTCAGTCGATCGACGTGCTCTTTTGCACTGCCTGCTGTGGTAAGGTGTGTCCGATAAGTACGTAAACGTTATCAAAGCACTGTACACGCATAGTTCGGGCAGAGTGAGGGTTTATGGCAAACTGTCGCCACCCTTCAGTATCACCAGCGGTGTGAGACAAGGTTGCCCGCTATCACAGTTCGCAGTTCACAGTTCGCAGTTGACAAAGTCACGGAAACAGTATTTGCTGGACACGACCTAGAAGGTGTGGAGCTACTTCCTGGTGAGCGACTTGTTGACTTGGAGTATGCGGACAATATTGCCTTAATCTGTAACAGCTCCCAAACATGCTAAGCAGCACTGGACCGATTAGCACTAGCTGTCTATTGTTTCGGGCTAGGCCTTGCTCCATCGAAATGCAAAGTGCTTCTCCAAGATTGGCAGGGACCCACCCCGGCGCCAACGTTTTGTGGTGACCAGTCAGAAATCCTTCAGGAATTCAAGTACCTGGGCAGCTATATTAGCGCCCATGGGATAGAAGATGAGATTACGAACCGTATGACAATAGCTCGAGATGGTTTCGCTAATCTCCGCCAACTGTGGCGCAGACGCGACATCACTCTCGCCTTGAAGGGCAGAGTTTATAACGCAACCGTCCATTCAACTCTCTTACAGGCTTGTGAAACATGACTAATGAGGTCAACAGACATAAATAGGCTCGTCACGTTCGATCATCGCTGTTTTCGCAGCTTAGCTCATGTCTGGTGGGAACACTGCGTGAGCAATGAGCGTGTTCGGTGTCGCGTATTTGGTTCAGGAAGAGGGAGTGAACCGCTCAGCACCGTTATATCACGCACCAGGCTCTGATGGCTGGGCCACGTGTTGCGCATGCTAGCACACCGACTCCCGCGACGTGCATAGTTGGCGCGCCGGGGGTGCGGTTGGAAGAGGAGGAGAGGAGGCCAAGCGATGACTTGGTCGAGAGAAATGAAAAACCTCACTTCGAATTTGCCATCGGTTGGGGCATCCCGATTACCCGGCTGGGTACTAAGGACGATGAACACGTTTGGTTGGACACATTTACTGATAGGGCGAACAGCCGGCAACGATGGCGCTTGTGTTGTGAGTTTATTTGCCCACCAAACCCTCGTTTTAAGTCCCCCCCCGGATCCTGACCTCATGCAAAACGCATAGTATAATATTTAACAGCATATTGGTTGTGGTGTAATTTGTGTACTTTTGGTGTAACTTTTAGCTTCTTACCTCTTCTATTGCGGCGCATCAGCTGAGGTGTGTTTCTTACCCTCAGCTAACGTGTACTGATGTGGCCAGCCACAGGACACCTGCGTCTACAGAGGGACCATGGATGGCTTGCGCTGCACCACCCACAGCTTCAACCGCACACCCCATATCCAGTGTAAACCCGAAGGAATAAGACCGGGAGGTATGTGAATGGGAGCCAGGTTTCATCAACAAAGCCGGCCCACACTCCTTCACAGGCAAACACAAGCACCCTGTATTTGAGGAATCAACCGCACACAAGGCGGTGGCTGGACTGTAGTCCGCACCACACTGGGTACATGGAACCACTTTTCGAGCCTAGCACCACCATAAGGACCGTGCACCCCGTCCCTGAGCCCATGAGATAAATTGGCCGCCAACACATCTTCGATAGGTTCAAGAGGTCAGAAAAGCTATGTTAAGAATATGCCCAAAAGCGAAAATATTATCGAAGTTAACTACAACAAGCTTAAGCGACGTGTGCAAGTTAATGGAAGATAGTTAAGGTGGATATTAATATATGATAAAGTTATTCGGGAAATATAACAACTTCACCATTTGAAATAAAGAAACTCATCATGCAAACACGCGGTTAGTAAATCGAACGCAGGGTACCTGCAACCGCTGAGCGGTTCTGCCTACGTTCTCTGCAGGACTCCTCATGGTTTGGATGTTGGTCTTGATTGGCATCGTTATCTACCCACTAGGCCTCTCTGACTCAGACACTGGCGACCGCAAGTGCTACAGCACCATGCGCTCGATATCGATGTAGTTTAACTAATCGGCGCCTGTTGCTTCCACACTTGACTCATCTTCTCCACATACATGAGGGCCATCTCCTACACCTCAGTAACTGCCTTCGTGCACAGATCGTGCCATTCAAGCAGATCATCTGCCTTCGATTCCCATGAACTGCACTCAAGTTTAGAATGCGAATGGCTTACTTTGAACATGTCCTGGCAAGGAAGTTTCGGATTCCCCAAATGTCGCTTCCCCAAACTGAGCTAAGCAAAATAATAGCTGTTTCGGTATCCGCGACGAATCCATAACAGGCAAACACAACCACGCTGTATTTGCGAATCAATCACACACAAGGCGTTGACTGGACCGCGGTCCGCTCCACACTGAGTGCATGATACCACACTGCAAGCCTAGCAGGGCCACAAGGACAGTGCACCTCGTCCCCTCCAGCATTGACCAAATGTTTTCTGGAGCCAGTGTGGAAGACGTAGTGGGTAATATACCGGTAGGCACCTTATCAACATGCACATGAAGCACAGACACAAGGGGAATATCAACCAACAGCCTATAACTTAAAGCGATGACACCAAACAAAAGAAATCTACTGATGCATGCAGATATGCTGACACAACTACAATAAATGAGCATTTGAAATAAATTGGTTGCTAACAAATCCGCGATATGTTCAAGACGCCAGAAAATATATTTTAAGAAACTGCCACGAACGCGGAAAGGTTATCGAAGTTGACTTAAGAAGTTTAATGGAGATGTGCAGTTTTATAGAAGCTAGTTCAGAGAGACATTAAAATGAGATAGAAAGCATTAGAACAAACTTGCAAACCCACCAACTGAAATAAGTAGACTCAGCATGCACGCACGCAGTTAGTAAATCGAACGCAGCGTACTTACAGACGCTGCGCCCGTCCTGCATACGTTCTCTGCAGGACTCCGATTGGTTTCGGTGTCGGCCCCGAGTGGCCTCGCTCATGGATCACCAGGTCTGCCTGACTCAGACACTCGCGACCTCATGTGCTACAGCACCATGCGCATGATGACGATGAAGTACAACCCATCGGCGCCTGTCGCTTCCGCACTTGCCGTTTCTTCTCCGCATGCATGAGGGCTATCTCCTGCACCTCAGCAACTGCCTTCGTGATCAAATCGGTCCATGTACGCCGATCAACCGCCTTCGATTCCCATGACCTGCGATCAAGAGTAGAACGTGATAAGCTTACTTTTATCATGTCCTGGCAACGAAGTTTCGGTTGCCGCGCATGCCGCTTCCCAACACTTAGCTGACCAGACAATAGCTGCTTCGGTATCCGCAACGAATCCATACGCCACGTATGAAGGAGACACCACAGTTAGCTCAGCAAAAGTATGCAGTCCATTGCATACATTTCACTTCGGCGCAACACTTCCGTATCTACAACTCTGTCGCACCATAAAATACGCAGAATCCGTCCCTAACGCTCTTGACGGATCCGCTCGAGATATCTCACGTCCCACCGGTACATCGTCTATGTTTCGCTGCCGTATAGAAGAACGGACAGCACCATGGATTTGTAAACCATCAGCTTCGTGTCAACGTTGAGCTTATGCTTGTTCCACACTCGGTACTCAAGCTTCCCGAATGCCGACGCTGCATTCGAGACGCGAATACGCAGCTCCCTGTGAACCTGCTGGTCAGTCGTCACCACACACGCAAGGTAGCAGAAGCGGGAGGTGGTTTCTAATACTTTATCACCAATGCTGATTTATCGCATTATTGAAGATTGCACCTTTGGTGAAGACTGCAAGAGACAGATAGTTTTGCTTGTGTTGATGGTGATTCTGCATTTGGCGGCTGTCGAAGGCAGGGCACTAGTCATTCTGCAACTCATCCGCGCTATACGCAAACAGCACACCGTCATCAGCGAACAGCAACATACGGATGGTTGTCTCACAGACTAGGGTTCTCTCACCGAAACGACGGATGCTCAGCAATCCACCATTAATACGGTGCTCCACATGAACACCGTAAGCACAAGCCGCATCAAAAGCACAAGACATCATTGCATGAACATAACTATTAAACGGGGAAGGAGCTAAGTCACAGCCTTGCTTCATACCAGACAACTGCAAATTCGTCCGAGGTCTGTCCACTCAGCTGCACTTTTGCCCGCATATCATGGTGCAGACATTCAATTAAACGTACAAGCTTACTCGGACATCAAAACTTACCCAACACCAACCACCCAAAGCCGCGCGATTCACCGTAACAAATGCTTTGCTGAAATCAACAAAAAGCATGTAAAAAGGATGGTGTCATTTTCTACCCTTTTCTTGCAACTGAGGTGCCGCAAACACCGTATATAGGTGGCCGCAATCCGAATGGAATGCACATTGCTCTGCCGCCACGTTTGGTTCCACAAGCTGACTGACGATGTGGCTGAGCAGGATTACTGAAATCACCATTCCCGTACAACTCAGCAAATTGATGCCGCGATAGCTCATGGCACCTTGCTTGTTCCCTTTGCCCTTGTACCCTGGTAGCAAAAGAGCATCCTTCAGCTCAGCAGGCACCTCCTCCTTAATCTATACGCGTTGCACCAAGTGGTGCAGCACATTTCCCATCGTGGATCCGCCGTGTTTCAATACCTCAAGTAGGATCCCTGCACCGGCACACTTGCCGTTTCGCAACTGAGCAGGTGCTCGCTACGTCTCATCCCGTGTCGGCATGCCCGCCAGACTCATCTTCACATTGTGCTTCTGGAAGCCGTTCAACGTAGGCCAGTCAAACTCTGAACGGTTGTTCAGGAGACAGCCAAAGTGTTCCCACGCGATCTGCATCATATCTGCAGTCTGCGGGCAGGTAGCGCCGAGATAACATCGACTAGCATCATCAATGGCTATAACCTCGGTCCATACACCGCTTTCAATGAGTCAAAGAATTCCTTGTGTTGACGAGGTTCGGCGTAGCATTCCATCTGCCCCGCCTTCTCCTTCCATCATGTATTTTTTATGTGACGGAGCTCCAGGCTCAGTTGCCGTCAAACTTTGCTATTAGCACTCTTCTTCCCCAAGTCAATGGAGGCTGCCACATGTGCAGCAAATTCTGCACTCTTCTCAGACAACAATGCGCCAATCGTCGCATTGATCTCATCAAATCAATTAGGCCGCTTACAGCTGCACGCCCGATGGTCTCCTCGGCAGCAGCTGTCACCTGGTCGCGAGTGTGGTGCAGCAGGTTGTCCACTGTGGCTGTGCATTCAACATCACACAGGAATGCAGCCATCGCCTTCTCCAACTCAAAAATTTCTCCACAGCACCGAGGGAGAAAAGGTTAAACTTGCCCGATTCACGGCGCGGGTGCAATAGATAGATTTACGAAAGTAGATGTACAGTTTAGTGCGCATCAATTTGTGCTGAGTGCCGCAGTTCCATGCAGTACACATGTCCTGCACACTACACGCATACCACGCTGCCGTACGATGGCGTAGTCGAGCAGGTGAGCTTCACCACTCCGTAGGTGCGTCCAAGTTGTTATAGCACTTGCACTCAATGCAAATCGACTGTTCGTGATCGTCAGACTCCGAGCAGCACACAGTGAGAGCAGCCTGTCACCGTTCGCATTCGCTGAACCAACGCCATGCGGACCGATGACATCTGTCCACATCGATACATCAGGCCCAACGCGCGCATTGAAATCACCCAGCAGAAATAGATGGTCGCTCCTCGGCAAAGCGCGTATCGCGAAAGATAGCGGAGTGCAGAATTAATCACCCGTGTCCTAGGACAACACACGGTCAGACCCTATGTGGTAAAAATTGTGGCAAAATCACCTCATCCGAGTCGTAGGCGAAAGGTCATCAGTCGCGCGCTAATGCACGTTGGTTCACCCAGCAGCTGGCCATGGAGGCGATCCGATATGGCTAATCCGACCCCAAGTTCACGTGATGCTGAGACGGCGTTGCCCACCCAGTAAAACGGGTAGCCAGCACCTGCTTCTTGCAACTTATCTTTCTCAGTGAACCGAGTCATGTTGAGTGCCGCAATACCGATATTGTTGTGCGCCAGTTCCATTGTGACCAATGCAACGCTTTGCTTGGGGTGCTCACTCGAGTTCTGGTTCAGTAGTGTGCGCACGTTCCAGCACCTGATGCTGAGTGCTTTGCTCGCAGCCGTACGATGGTGGGCGGTAAACAACCGCCACTGTGCTAAGGTCGTTGCCTCTCAGCTCGAAGCTGAAGCAACTGAAATCAGGTACATCGGTTTCCGAATCGTATATGGGTTCGCACTGCAGGCTGTTACCAACGTAGAGGCTACTCCGCCAACTTTACTGGCTCGATCATTCTGGACAACGGACATACCAGTTAACGCGATTTCGGTATTCGTTATCTCACAACGCAGCCATGATTCCGTCATAGCGATGAGTTCCCAAGCTGCTGACGCATGTCGAATTCTTAATTCAGCTGATGTTCTGAGTAGGACTTCGGAGTTTGTGTACATGCATGCGAGCTTCCCGGTGACTAAATTTGTGTTGGGTGGAATGGATGAAGCAAGTGAGCTTACGCCAACCGATGAATAGTCGACGACTAGCCGTTTTTGGATGGGTTGCAAACACTCGAGACGAATTTACTAGATATTCAAGTATCAGATGCCCCAGATCCCGGTGTTCGCTCTTGCTCCTCTGCGTCCCTCCGGATGTTATGACTACCGTTGAAACCGTCTCCGAGTCAGGTCCTACAGTTGATGTCTCTATTAAAAGTTGCACCTCCACTGAGTTGTCATTAGAAACTAGTGGTCCTCCTGCTGCTTTCAGAAACATTTCTGTTGGCAATCTGCTACGGAATTTAGCCTAGTTTTATCGATGTGTTTGTGTCGTTAGTTCTGACTGCAACACCAGTTTCAACAGCTTAGGAAGGCACCCCCTGTAGTTCGGTGTTACGTGGATTCTTCTCACCGAGGTGAAGACGACATTTTCAAGAGAAAGAGCCTCAAGGATGTAATGCTATTACTCTCGGTCGTGTACTTGTGCATCGTCAGAAGAGGAATCATTAAACTCAGGAACACCGTGAGCAATTACCATTTTCTTATCTTTACATTTTCTGTTCCTCTCTCTTAGTTGGATCCGCTGCACGTTCTTTCCACGGGATTTCAGGTAGTATGCGCACTCCACTTGAGGCGTTGCGGAGTCGATTCGCAGGCAGACGGCCTCTGTCTCATCCACCGAGTTTAGCGTTACCTGAAGTAACCTGGGTTCCTGGGTGTGATTAGGTGACAGGAGATGTGTTTCAATTCATGGGATCAGCATGGCCATCGACCACCTGTCAGCCTAATCTTAACTGTGTTGGATTCTGATTCGGTGACATTAGTGCACACAAGGTTTAAGGCACGATGGTGGCGCCTGGTGCCTATTGGTTTTGGAGTATTAGTTTCCGATGTTTTGGTGAATTTGTGTAAGGTACTGTGACAGTTTAGTTTTCTCTAATCCGGTCACCAAGATTACCGGTATTATTTCTGGTTTTCGCTTGGCGGCAACCGATGCGTATGTTACCTGGTTCCTCACTATGGCTCGTTGACTGCAGCTTAGGGTCCCCTATATAGCGAACAAACTACTAGGTGTAACACACTGCACAGAAGTTGAAGCGGGCACGCTGCAGACAATGCTTTTACTTATGGGAGAGAGAGAAGGGAGTTGGTACTGATTGAGACTGCGTCGTTCGGGTAATGTGGGGACGCCTGCCACTCTTCTTGGATTCGGGGTGTTATTTGCACAAACAAGTGCATGTGCCTTTCAAAGCTGCAATCCTGGAAAACAATATTTGCTCGACTGCTTCTGTTAGCTTCTTACACTTCTTCAGTAGCACAGTTAGACAGCTAACAACAGGGATAGCACTGCATACTGGGCAGTACCAAAATGCCTCTTTTGTGTTATTATACCGTCTCGTTTTTATCGGCTCCATCCTAAGGTGATGTTTTTTGCAACCAACTGCTGCAAACAAGCCCATTCTTCAACAATTTAACACACAACTTGCTATTAAAGTGAGGCACGTTCGCCGAAGGCGTGCAGTTTTAAGGTCATGCGATTGTCGGTTGATCAGTTAATACAGCTTCCCGCGTCAATGATAAGCGTGAGTCAGTGTGGCGCGCCGGCAGTCAGCGGTGACTCCTTGTAAGTACACGTTGCTGTGTTGGTCGGTTGGTTGGCCCGGCCGGTTTGGGACCTAGTAAATGAATGTAAACACAACGTTGAGCACAGTTTGAGAGATGGCAAATTCTTTCACAGCTGCGTTGAGAAACACCGGACTGGAATAGGCTTGGGCTTTAGAGACTGACTCGAGAATTCTGCACCGAATGGTGTTACACAGAAGGCACAAGAGGGTACAGAGGTTACAAGATGAATGAGTTATCCGCTTGTGTTCAGTCACGGATGACTATCAAAGCCGTTACCGATGGTTAGAATTTTAGTGGTAAAACATAGTTCCGCGTATGATAGATCCATGTGTAAAGCTAGTCAATCCGGTTCGTATGAGTTTACGGTCACTACGCTGCGCCAAGCTAGAGATTTATAGAGGATTATTCCATTGACCCGGGTGAACGCGCGCCAAGCGTGTGTGTTGATGTTGGGTTCATGTATTGTTAGAGTGTGTGCTTGGCGCATTTTGACATCCATTTTAATTATACCACAGTCCATTTTCGCCCTCGTTTTGACTTGACCCAGGATTTCTAAAAGTTGTTTAGGTCCCAAGCGAACTTTGTGCTTACCTTTCCCATTCCTCATTCCAGCGCTACCGAAACAGCTTAAGCACTTGCAATATTTCGCCATGAAAGGATTAGATTACACCTAGCTGGCCTTGTGGAATTACGCGTGTTGGCATCTGATACCTACTGTTCGGCAGAAAAAGTAGTGGGTTGGACAGATGCCGGCTGACTGGAAGTATGGTAATCAATGTTATGGGAAAGAAGTGGAACAACAAACCTGATGGGTAGCGTGGCATTGAAGCAATTTTCTGAAGCTATTCCTGTTATGTCGAGCGATATGGTCATGTTCCACTTTTGTGGTGCCGTTGTTTTTCTCATGATTCTTTATCTCTAAAGTAGGACAAACTCAGTCTAATTAGATGTGGGCGTTTGGGTGAAATTGGTGGAGGTCGGTTACTGGAAACCGGTGGATCGTAGAGCGTTCAGGGCCTATCAGTATTCCTTTGGCATCTATCTCAATAATTCTGTTAAGGATATTGAGAACAGCCACTGTTCCGGAAGTATTTGATGGTTCCATGTTCATTTATATGACCGAGATCAATATTAACTGGTTCGGTTTTAAGTTGGGGTCGCTAAACATTCATCTGCATTGGGAGCTGTTCAAAGTGTGTCACGCGGTGCAGTTTTGATGTTTGCTAATTGTTTATGAACAAGAGGTTTCTCTGACCTCATTGGGTGAAGTGATAGTATAACTTTGCACCATGATCGCAATCTTGCGTGCGAAAGGTGACAATCCGACAAGGCGCAAACAGGTCGTTTGTTACGGTAATGCACGTCTTTATAACACAGCCGATCTAGTATAAAACCAATTTACTCATTTGCAGAATTCCTCTGAGTTTGCGCAATTCCTCCGCCTTTGATGCTAGTTCTTTGCCCACCGCGCGTCTTCCATCTATTCTGTAACGTTTCTGGGATTCCCCCGGTCCACCTATATCAATTGCGGAAAAATTCTAACAAAGTACTACTTTATTTTACACTTATGCCATCGGTTCCGAAAGTTGAATTGCATGCTAATCACGATTGGTTGAATAGAGGGAAGCCATTTTGCTTTGGAGCTCGGTTTGGTGCAATTTGCGACCGCATCGTGTGTTGCACCTTTTCCTTCTCCTAGCTAGCAAATTTCACCGGCGTCGGTTTTTGTAGCTAATCCACCAGGGCATCTTTCACTGTAGAATGTAAAGATTCCCTACATTTGATTTGTTTTTTTGAACCGCCATCTGAGCTGCCCCTAAATTGGTGACACCTACCTGAGAAGAACCCTTGCACACGATTTTGTGAAGTTTGCCCCAATAACTCCCTTACATCTATTTTCCCTATTTTTCAGTTTCCTTTTGCTTGTGGTAACATTGTGTCTTTTTTAATGGACTAAACAGACAGAAAATAATGTCTCCAAAGGTTATCGTTGTACCTATCATTTTCCCACCCTTTTGGGATATTGATCTTCTTTTGTGGCTTGCTCATCAGGAGGCAGAAGTTCATAACAAAAGGGTTATTTCTGACCATGCTAAATATAGCAAGCATTTTGTCACATTTTAGTGGTGCAGAATGTAACGAATTCGCCAATGATTGAAGAGCCACTAAAACCAGTGAGGATAGATTAAAGCCCAAACGTCATGGACGAGATCAGTCAACGGGACGTAAGCTACACAGAACGAGCGGCGAGTGCATCGCCATCGACGAACGGCAGCGGGCTTGAGCCAAGGAGAACAGCGAAGGTATGGGTTGAAAGGCCAGTAAATCAGGCAGAAAGGTATTTTTAGTGCATCTAGCCGTAACCACAATCAAACGAATGGAACAGCGATTAAGCAAAGCAAGAGCCGTAGGATAACTTCAGGATTTTCAGAGTGTGAATTACAAATACGAAGATACTGGGTCAAACAGACAGGAAACATCAACTTGGTTAGGATGAAATAACACATGATTATTAAGGGTGGTAATTTTCCATACATGGTTCGTTGTGGGACGGAAAGATTACCGATATATTTGCATGTGCGTGACATCTTTGTTAATCGTGGTTGCGTGCAGTAAGGATTGTGTGTATAGCCGTTTCGTTCTTGCCACAATAACTGCCTACAGATATAGCTATGCATGTTTCAGACATTATCTTTTCTCATACAGAAAACAGCTATGCGGCTCTCAAGGCCATGAGTTGGCACGTCATGCTGTCTCAGCATTTCTGACTACAGCAACTATTCAGGGCTATGCGTTTGGGCGGCAAAATTATCTCAAGCATGTTAAGGAAGATTCAGTAGCTCCTTGGTTCATCGACCATGGACGAGCATCTACTTCGCGAATTATGTCTGTTGGAAAGTCCATAAACGGTTCCTGCAGTCGTAAGCACCGTAGTGCTTACCAGACTAGCAAATCTGGCAGACCGAGTCATCGGACGATTCCAGCCAACCTCTGAAGACACTGTTGCGTCTCAGGGCACTTCTAGCAGTGGATTACAATCAATTGTAGGAGCCTTGTGAGCACGACTTGCAAAACTTATTCGCTGAGACCATGAGCTTGCTTTGAGCCGCCGCTGTCGCACAAGCTCGGAGTTGTCATCAAGACGTTCTAACTCCATCAACGGACTGACATACTACTAGTGTCAAGAGCGCTTTGGCAAAGCAGCTCGAAATGAATAAGACCTTGCACCTTCGCCGAGAATCAGGGAAACTTCTGGCCCGGCCCATAATGGTGACGAGCGCGATCGGTCAATAGCAAAGTCGCCCCACTGTTAAGGATTATGCGTTACCTAGTGTTGTAAAGCTGCCTTCGTACTGTTGCACTGCTTCTATTCTGCGTCTGCGAGACTACGACCGCCTGATTTCTCAGTCACGCGCCCAGCCAACCGACGAGATATGGAAGGCCAAAGCTCGATAAACAGTTTGTTCAGCTCATTGATAGTGTGCTGGGCGGTGGGATTTTGTATCGGAATCACGTCGGGCCATTTTGTGTAGGAATCAACAAAAATCAAATAAGATTGACCGTTGATTGGTCCCGCATAATCCAAGTGGATTCTCTGCCACGGCTTCTTTGACTCGGGCCAAGGGTGCCACGAACATTTCGAAAGTGTCTTTGCCGCTTGTTGACAAGATTTACAACTTTGGCAGAACAGCTTGATTTCTGCATCCATTTGAGGCCAATACACGAAACTTCGCGCCAGTGCCTTCATTTGGCTGATTCCCGGATGTCCTGAATAAAACTGCTGTAGTATTTGCTTCCGCAACTTCCTTGGTACCACGACTCGGTCTCCAAACATTAGACAATTGTCAACGACCGAAAGGGATCCCCGTCGATTAAAGAAAGGATGGAACTCATTCGATTTTCTGACATTAGGCCAACTGGACTGCACAAACCCTATCACTTTCAGCAAGATATCATGTTGAGCCGTCTCTGCACGAATCGTGTCCGATGTTACTGGCAGCTCCGTTACACTGTCAAGCAGGATGGGCTGAACAGATGTAATCACACAGTCATTGTTTTCCTTCAATTGGGAACTGAGGAGGCGAGATAGAGCGTCAGCTTGGCCGAGTTATTGTGTAGCTCGTTATTGTATACAGAAATTGTAAGCCAGAAGTACGGTTGCCCATCTCTGTAACCGACTTGCTGTGAAAACAGGAATACCCTTCTTTGATCTAAATATCGAGAGTAGAGGTTTGTGGTCCGTGATCAGTTTGAAATGTCTACCATAGAGCATCTTATGAAACCGTTTCACTGCAAAAATACTCGTCAGCGCTTCTTTCTCAATCTGGCTGTAATTTTTCTCCGCCACTGTCAGCGACCTTGCTGTGTGCGCAATGGCCTTCTTTTCTCCTCCTGGGAACGCGTGAGTTATGACAGCACCTACCCCATAATTGGAGGCGTCCGAAGCAACAACAACCTCTAAGTTTGGGTTGAAGTGAATCAAAAGTAAATCAGAACTGAACGCTGTTTTAATTATATCAAAGGACTGTTGGCACTGCTTTGTCCATCACCATTCTTTCCTTTTTATCAGCAACTCGTTCCGAGGACCTCTTGTCTGATGTAAACTTGGCAGGAAGGCACTATAATGACTATAAGACCGAGAAATGAACGGAGTTCGGCAACATCCCTTGATGGTGGCATCTGCTTGACAGTTTCTATATTAGCGGGATCCGGACGTCTGCCATGTTTGTCAGTGATGAACCCGAGAAATTTGACACTCCATCAGGAAGTTGCATTTTTCCGCTCATAACCGGAAACCAGCTTCGTCTAGACGTGAGAGCAGTTTCTCTAACGTGGCCAACAATGCTTGTGGGTCAGACCCCATAATCAATGCGTCATCCAGGTATACTGCGACCCCAGGGATATCGTTCAGCAGCGGATCCATGATTTGTTGAAAATGGCGGGAGCAGTTTTCAATCAGAATGGTAACCGATTGTACTGGAAAAGACCCAGATGCGTATTGACCGTCAATAAAGTTCTGCAGTTCTCGGCTACTGGAACTTGTAAGCAAGCATCAGCTAGATTGAGTTTCGCTAACGATTTTCCACTCTTAAGCTTGGTGAACGAATACTCAGGTATAGGCAAAGGGTACTGGTGATTCTCCAACATGGAATTTAAGCCGGTTGAAAAGTCAGCATAAATACGTATCTTGCCGTTTCCTTTCCTTATCCCAACGATGGGTGCCGCCTATTCTGAGTAATGTACGCGCTAGACTATGCCTTCCGACTGCAAGCAATTTAACTCAGACTCCACTATTGGTTGTGTTGCATACGTTACTGGACGTTTTTCTCTAAAGACTAGTCTGGCGTCTGGTTTGAAGTTCAGCTCAGCTTTGGCTATCCGACAGCATCGAAGACCGGGTTGGAACGAACTTTCGTGCCGTAGCTTCAGTCCTGCAATTTGACTGTAAATTTCGAGGTTCATATTCTGTGTCTCGGAGGGTTTCTCGACTTGTAGTTTCTGACATATACTGTTAACTGACTGCTCAAGTAATTTCAATTCCTCCATCCAGTCGAGACCCAGCAAATTCAATCCTGGTTGATCTGTCACAAAACAGGTTGTACGAATGTGCTGATCACAGAAACTGACCTGATAATGTAACTCTCCGAGAAGTTTCAAAATACCGCCAGATGCGTTTCGTTCTGGGTGGTCTGTGTGGACAAGCTGTGGTCGTTCCAGCATACTCCACGTGTCTCGACAAATCATTGTGATGTCTGACGCATTATCCAGCTGCAGCTTAACTTCTTTATCGTTCATCTTCAACATTGCAAACTTACGCCTGCCGACACCGTCAAGCTTGAAAGTCATCATCACAGTCTTGGCCTCGTTGTGACATCGGGAACGCACCGGGATTCGACGCCGTATTCGGCTCATTGTTGGTTGCTTCGCAAGACAACACGACCCTTTGTGTCCTCGCTTACTACAACGATTGCAACTGTGATCTCGGAATGGGCAGTTCCGAAAAAAGTGCCATTCCCTGCAAAACCAACAAGCAGAAGAGGGTTTAGAATGTGATGAACTCACATGAACCGATTCTTTCTGAGGACTTCGGCTGACCCTGCAAATGATGTCCTAGATGGATGACTGTTGGATTATCGCGGCATCATGCTTCAAGTCCATCAACCGTTGGCATTCGTTGGTCACTTCCTGCAGTGTGATCTCGGGATTTTGTTCAATTCTGCTCAGTACTCTTGTTCCGGCATCAGCATCTTTGGTCGCTTGAAGACCACACACATAAATAAGACACTTGTACTGATCAGCTGTCATCCTGTGAAACAGCGACCGTTCACACTCACGATTTACGCGACTCGAGTAAGTAACCCAGTCTTCCTCATCTCGCTCGGTTATTGTCAGTCACTTGTATCTGATACTGAATAATGACGACTGCTCTCCAAATATCTGGGACAAAGTAGCGACCGCTTCATCTAGTGTTAAATCAGTGCTCTTTTTCGGCAAGATGAAATTCATAAAATTTTCATGCTCTGCCGCATCCAATTTCTGCAGCATGAGGCAAACTATCTTGTCCTCTGAAGCACCGGCTAAATCAACGCGAAACAGGTCTTCGTATTTATGGAACTACGATTCAAAAGTAATACCGGCATCGGCATCGTAACGGAACTAACAAACTTGCTGTGTATATTTTTCTACTGAGGGGCAACGTTCACTTGTTCCTGTTACCGAGCCTGCTTGTAGTGACAAATTCTTGGTCAGAGTTACGATCAACTTTGCCTGTGCTTTCTCAAACTGCGCCTGCTGTTGCTGCAACAGAGACTGCAATTGTTCAAAACTGACTGACCTCTTTGGGTTCTTCTGACTCCTGTCGTCACTGTTGTAAAGCTGCCTTCGTACTGCTGCACTGCTGCTGTTCTGCGCCTGCGAGACTACGAACGCTCCCAATCAACCGACGGGATACAGAAAGCCAAGGCTCAGTAACACAGGGAGTCCTTTCTACACGATAGGTCAGTTCTATTTATTAGTGGACGGGATATACTAATTTGGAGGCGTTTGGCTCTCAGCCAATGTGATTTAATTCCGTTCCACTGATTTTCCATATTTGGCAGAACGGTTCGCCTCCGTTGACTCGGACTTGTATTTGCTGGCCAATCAGTTTGCACTTGATTCCCAAATGTGACAAAACAGTCGAAGGTCGTTCCACGCTCGTGCTGATGATCTTCGCATGTAGCAGACAGCTCATGTGCTCCTCTGTAAGCCTGTGCGCGACCTCGTATCTGGACATTGCCTCCGCTTACCTCTCTATTACCTAGTTCCTAGCTGACACCGAAATCGATGTCAGCTTTATGCCCATTAACGCAGATGAGGTGGTCTCACCCCCGCCGACCAGACTACGTGCTGCTAATTGCACGCCAATCGCAACGTTGGACGAGAGTCTGCTCACGTTCAACACAGGCCACCGGCGATCATCTCACTGCACTTGCAAAGCAGCAGCCTTCCCTTTCGATATCCTAACTGTCGATTTTCTCCAAAATTTTGACCCCAATCATTGATGCTAACCGACTGTCATCTTGGTGCTTTCGGGACTACTGCCATCATGACTGCCATCACTCCCAATCGTGTCCTACCTCAAGCATCACAGATGATCATGGACTTACATAACCAGCATCCTAAACTCGTTCGCACGCAGAACAACTTACCTACATTGATGTCAAATGTCACGCATCACATCTGTAATAATGGTCCATCAATTTATGCCCACTTTCGCAAACTAGCCCGTACAAACTCAGAGCTGTTAAGAAGCAATTTGAGCAAATACAATAACTCGGAATAAGCCACCCGTCTACAAATAAGTGGGCATCACCATTGCATATGCACCGGGGAAATCAGGTGAATTTCGTCCCTGTGGTAACTACAGGGGACATAACAAAACTACCACCCCGTATAAGTACCACATCACACATATTGCACGACTTTCCCTCAGCGCTGGCTGATAAATCAATTTTAAACAAAATAGATCTAGTGCGCGCTTAACATCGGATACATGTTGCGCCAGACCAATTGTCTAAAACAGCAGTCATGACCCCATTTGGTCTTTTCGTATAACTCGTAATGCCCTTCAGCCTCAGTAAAGCTGCTCGAAGTTTTCAGCTCTTCGTTCGTGAGGTTACCAGTGGACTGAAATGTGTTTATCCATATTTAGATGATCTAGTCAACGTCAGCGCCTCTGGCGATGAAAATCTCCTTCAAGCTGACGCTCTCTCGAAAGACTGACACAACTTGGGTTACCACTAACCCCGACGTACTAAACCACAAGATAACCGTTGCCGGTATTAAAGCCATACCAGAAAAATCCATAAAATTAAAGCTTCCTGCCCATATCTCCTTCAAGCAGGTTCACCGATTCTGTGGGCTGGTTAACTATTACCGACGCTTCATTCCTAAATTTGCATGCACTAACTTGTTCCTCGGTAAACAACGTACTTTTCCAGATGAAGCTAATCTAACTTTCGAGAAGCTAAAAGTAGCTCTCTGCGTCGTACCGTTCTCGCCTATCTAGACCCAACTGCCGCACTTTCTCTCACGACGGATAAATCAGACAACACCACCGGTGCATTTCTGCAATAACTCATTGACCAGATTTAGATACCTCTCGGGTTTCTTTTAAAACGCTCGAGTTGTATTTCCTTCGGTAAGGAACGATACGCTCTCTGCTTAGCTATCCGGCATTTCCACCGGTCACAAGCCATTGGTGTACACAATCATTGATGCAGTAGACAATATTCACCGCGAGAAACCAGACACTTAGAGTTCGTTAATCAATTCACTACAGACCTACTAAATGTTTCAGGCGCTCTTAATCTCGTCGCGGATCCACTAGATCACCTCAGCCCAGGAAATGAACGTCCATCCGACCGCCAAGACTGCTGATTAACAGGCTGATCTCACGTAGACATGCTTCGGTGCAACACGTCACTAAATCTATCTAAAGTCTTTATAACGTCAATCGAGGGGACCATACATTGTGACGTCTCACAAACCTCTCCCCACCCCGTAATTCTTATAACAGTGCAGCAAATAGTCGTTAATGTCTTACCCAATTTGTCTCACCCCGACATACCTGCTTCCCTGAAGCTCTTAACCTAGCGATTTGTTTGGACTAAGGTTAACCGTGAAGTCCGTAGTTCACTTGCGGATGCTCAGTGTCCGCAAGTCAAGGTGTACAGGCCCACCAACATCCCACTTGGTGTGTTTCCTGCTCCTAACTCTAGATTTGAGCACGTTTACGTCAACTTTTGCCACCATGCCAAGTCCACATGGACCTCCTCAGCTATGCCGACTGGTTTACACGTCGACCAGAGGCGATTCCGATTGCCGAATGTTTGTCAGAGAGGGTCGCAAGTACCTTGCAATAGTCCTTACCTATTGAGGATGGTTCTGACGAATTGTTCGGCAAAGCTTCAACATGCTAAGTTGCCAGCCCAAGCGAAACCCCTCACACCACCACGCAGCTTAAGGGATAGTAGAAAGAGTCCATTGGCTACTCAAAACATCACTGCGCCCAATCTACCTTATCATGACACGAAGCGCTTCCGCTCACTTTCTTAGGCACAAAGAACAAAATTAAAGCGGTTATGCACACCACCCCTAGTTCGCTTGTCTTCGGATGCAAAATACTCTTGCATTGTGAACTTGTCTCACTAGAAGCGCTACCAACTATCAAAAATTGCGATTGCGCAGCTCGTCTATCTCACGACATGCCACAGCTTCAGCCTGTACAAACCCCAGAGCACAGAGCTTGGGTGCCAACATGGATGAACTCCTTGCCACCGAGGCCCTCATTCGCCCTGACAGCGGATGTCGGCCACTTCAACATTCCAATTCTGTCCCTTAACGCATCGCACACATAACCGACAAAACATTTATCAATACCCACTCTCCTTCCACCATGTCACACGTCTGGATCAGTGACCCCAAATACAAACCTTAGCTGAAATCATTCCATCTCTTCCCTAGGGCGTCTGTCTGAGGAACACTGTACCAAATAAAAGAAACAAACGTGTGTCTCTGTCGTGCATCAGTGGACGAAAACCGCAACATCTACGTTGGGCACTGCGGTCTGTAGGGATAAAGCAAATAAAGCCGTTAAGCCTGAGACTCAGTTAGCCTCTTCATAGTCACAGATTTAACTAGTCTTGAACTAAATGAATCAGCTGCTGGACAGGTTTAGGACGAACCAGAACTCCATATAGCAAACTAGTTCTGCAAGAGTTAGATCTCGTCCCAGAGAACCCTCGCTGATCATTGTCAGTGACCCACAATCTGATAAGGGAAAGCCAGCAGAGAGCACCCTAGAAGCCAAATATGCCTACAACGCATGATATCCTTATTGTTCGTTGATGGGAAACTAGAAATAGACATCGTTTCTGCCTTTCGTCTCGGTAGACAGCAGGATGACTCTTCTAAGTTTAGTTCCCTTAAAAGTGCCTACCAAGATTAGGATTAGTGCTACCATATCCAAAAGTGCATCTCACGTCTTAAGAAGAACGGTTCTGTGTACTGAATACCAAATACTGTATTTTTGGAAGACGTAGACATTTGAATTTGTACAACTCCATCAAAATATGATCGAAAGCTTTACAGACCTATCCATGATCTGTTAACATACTGCGCGTTTCACAAGTTTTCACATGATATCGTAAAAAATAACCTAGAACTTGCAATAAATTGCGACTCATTGTCAGTTGATTTGCGCTCTCGGAATCTAGAAGTGGTGAAATGCACATCCAATAATGTTTGAACTGCTACACCGAGTTTGCTTCCACGATATGCTCCGGCAAGCTGTTCCAAACATGGATTAATCGCTGTCCCACGCACAAGTGATGGAGAACTTGCTTCAACTCTAGAATGACTGGTTGGTGCTTGTGTCTTCGTGTGCCGCAAGCTATTCGCGTGTGGAGCAGTGGCCTCCGCATGGGAAAGTCACCTGGATGCAGGATGCGTTAGGTCATGATGAAGTCTACTTGCATTAGAAGATAGGCCAGGGTGTGCGGTCCCAGAATCTCGCATCTGTCTTCGTTCCGCAAGTCCAGCAAACTGGAGTTGAGCCTGTTAGCAAGGTGCTGGACCCACTCGATTTAGTGCGCCTCACATCGAGGGTTGGAGCAATAGACTCGTGAAAGGTACACTAACATTGATCTTATGACGCTGTGGAAGAGGCGAGTGGCAATCTCTTTATCCCATTTGTCGAAGCCGCGTTCGAGCACCTACGAGGTGTCCGATATGCCTGGAGCTAACACCGGAAATCAGCCATGACTAGTACCTTAAAACAATGCATATGCACGCCAATAAGAAACACCCGCATCTGTAAGTTACTTAGTTTACTTTACCTTACTGCGGCTAGCTCCTGCGACAGCATCAGCCGGCTTCTTGAATGTCGCGAATTGCAGCTGCCCAAGCGCCGCGATCGGCGACAAGCTCCACGCAGATACTGATCCAATGGTTCCTCCAGTGACGAGCACCATGCACAACTTGAAGTCTCAGAAGATCGACTTCCCAATTCAATGCAGTGAGCCAAGTTTTCAATTGTCCACCACGGCGAGGATACCAACCGTGGCAACACGATGGTGAAACCACGGCCCTAGTGAAGTCAGTATCTGGTGTGCGGCGGACGTGACTGAACCACTGAAGTCTGCGGCGTTGGATGAGCGTTGTGAGTTTCGGAAGACCACAGCAGTGCTTACGGATTTCGTCATTGGTGATATCCTCCTGCCACTGCGTTTTCAAAGTCAGACTTAGACACCAACCTTCGAAAATTTTCAGCTTCTGGATGTTTTCCTATCGCAACGGCCATGTTTTGCAACCATAAAGTAAAATGGCACGAATGGTTGCTCAAAATACTCAGATCATCGTTCTCAGACAAATTTCGCTCGTTCGCCACAACGTGTTTCGCTGTTCTAGCGCTGTCAATATGATTCCGGATTTCGGATGTAGCCTGACCATTGGGGAGTATAGTGGATCCAAGATACCTGAACTCAGGAACAGATTCGATGAGTTGTCCATGTAAAGAGAACGACGGGGCGGACTGGGTGGCTAACCATGTGAAGTATTTCCTCTTACTGTTGTCCATTTCGAGGCCAATCATAGAGGCTGATTGGTCGACCCGAGTTAGCAGTGACTGTAGGGATATAGCATCTACTGCAAGAATAGCGATATCGTCAGCAACTTCTAGATCTGACAGCCAGAATTCAGGGCTAACATGAACACCACGATGGCCCTCAAGGGCATGATGCATAACCCACTCGACTACGAAGTTGAACAGCACTGGAGAAGGTGCGCAACCCTGCCGGACTCCATTATTGATGTCGAATCCCTCTGTTTCTTCTCTATAGACCCGAATCCGGGCCTTCGTGCAACGGTAGCATGATCTCATCAAGTTAACGAGTTTAACCGCACGCCATCGGCAACTTGAATTCACCAGTGTTTCGCGGTTAACTGAGTCAAATGCAGCTTGAAAATCGAAAAATCACACAAACCTGGGATGCTGGAACTGGAAGCGGTGTTTGAATACTCGACGTAGAGTGAAGATTTTGTCAGTGCAGCCTCTGCCGGGACGAAACCCACCTTAGTTATGGCGAATTCGCTGATTCCTCTCATTGGCAAAGCGGGAAAGCAAGATTCGGGCAATGGTTTTGGCAGCCACATCGATTAGGCTGATCCCGCGATAATTACTGCACACAGTTCGGTCACCTTTCTTGAGAAATGGAAGTAGCACTGAGGTACTCCACAAAGAAAGACAGATTTCGGTATCCCATATCGAGCAGAAGAGCTCGTGCAAGTGGTCAAGGAGAACTGGTAGACAAGTTGCGTAGATTTCCGCTGGAATCCCGTCTGTTCCTGGGGCTTTCTTTAGCCTCACGTGAGGAGCGATGTCTGCAATTTCTGTGGGAGATGGCGGTGAGCAATCCGCATCATATCTTGGCTGGGTTGCTGCTCAAATGGGTGCGCTTGGGTGTAGTGGGCGGTTTAGGAGGTGTTTAAAATACCCTATTCACCTGGAAACCTTTCCTTATCGAGGATGACTTGGCCTTCCGAAGTGCGCAATATCGGCTGTGGTGACTGGCGCTTGCCAGAAGCTAAAGGAACGAGACGAAAGAAATTACCCAAAATTGTCAGAATTCGATGCGGCTTCTATCTTGCCTGCCATATAAGACCAGTAGCGGTCGCGATCATTTCGCGCTGAGCGCGTTTCCTTACGTCTCCAGCGACGGTTGCCTAGGGAATTCCGTGTTGTTGAGCAATGTGACCAAGACCGTCTAGGTTAGACATCAGTGTGTCGGCAACGATAACCACCATAACATTTGAAAGCACTGGCAGAAGAGTCACTGGTCGATAATTAGTTGGGTCGGAACGATTACCGCCTTGTATGTTGGCGTTAGTATCCCGTGTTTCCACAACGCGGGAACGCGCTGCTCGTCAAGGCATTACTGGAAAAGCCGCGCCAACTGTTCGGCCAAAACTTTAGCAGCTTCAACAAGGGTCTATGTGCGGATGTCGTCAATTCCTGTAAAGGTATTCAGGCGCATGGATAGTAGCATTCTCATTACGATGTCTGCCGTAAAATATGTAAGTCACTCCTGGTGTGGGCACCATAGTTTGAGATGTTTCAGGAGACCACGGGATACGATGAAACGTTGTTGTATGATGTTGTTGCAAAACATTCGACACTTCTTTAGCAGTACGAGTTAGACCAGGCATTCTCAACTTTTATTCAGCCGTGGCCCCCTTTTGAACCTTTGCGTTTCTTATGGCCCCCAGCCTTGATCACCACAAATTCAGCAATCCGCAAGGCATAACACACTCAAATCTGTGATTTCCAGTGGTCATATTATTAACTTTGCTTACGCTGGCCAAATTTTTAACGTGATTATCCCCGCTCTTTCCCTTATAAATTCCAATTTATATATTTTACCGCCTCAAGCTAACGTTCATTTTGCGCAAATAAAGCCACTTATCTATAATTGCACATAAGTCATCATTAATACTTGAAATTCTAGTTATTTAATTTTGTCTTTTAACTGTAAAGCATGTAACGAAGTAGAAGGTTTAGCAACTTTGTAACAATATGTTTGTAGAGATACTAATGCGAGAGTTGAGCCCGAGGCCCTGGAGCAAACTTGTTTATGTCAGACTCCAGACTTGACAGCGAGGGTCGAATGTCATCTCTTGCAGTGATGTCTAATCTGTTTATTCTTCTTATCAGCGAAACCAGTCTGCTGAACCAATTTTTAATCTAGTAGAAGGAAGGAAAAGCAAGGAACTGCATTTCAGCTACTTCCCACAATCTGAGGCCTTAGACTATCCAAAAAACCCCGTTATATAGCAAGAGTTTGAATCTTGATATTGTGTCAATTTTACGCGCTATGAGACTTTCCTGGATTTCAGCTCCAACATCACAGGACTGTACATCATATGGATCCAAAATCTAACTCTGGATTTCAATCTCAATCAGGTCATGAAACCTGTTTTTAATTTCTTTTTGGGATTGTTGTAAATGACTGGACATAAACAACCATTTGGGAACTGAAAATTCCCGAAATCCGAGGTTTTGAGCATATCGTTCCAGTTTTTAAGCAAAGCGAAAATGGCATCTATGCTAGAGATGAGATTACGCAGTGCCTTGAAGAGGTTTATTTAATAAGTTGAGTTTTTCAAAGTCATCAGTAAGTTAAAGACATCTGGTTTAGCTATCAACAGTTTTCTCGTATAATCAGTTCCAGAAAGGAATGTGGTGATAATGTCCCAGAGTGCAACAAAACGACGAATGCAGTTGCTCTTGGAGTACCATCTAACTTCTGTATGCAAAAAGTAAAACCTGGAAATCTTCACTATACTCCTCACATAACTGCTGGAAAAGACGATGTTGAAATGGGTGCGAATTGATAATGTTGTCTATCTTATAAAGGTGGACAATGAATGGTTTAAGCACCGTCCCATGTTCATAACCACTATGTGCTCTCAGTGAACCACACAGTGAATTGCATGAACAGAAGGGAGAACAGTTTTTAGATGCGCAATGGATCCTCCATATCGTCCGAGTACTGCGGTAGCACTAGCTGTTGCACCTGCACCTATGTGTTGCATTGTGATGGAGATTTCAGGCAAATAGCCAGTGATTACCTCGAATACAGACTGGCCCTTTATATGAGTCTTAGTTTTAGTTCTCTTGGCAAACAGCGTCTCTTCAAATAATTCATTATCAGTGAAGAAGCGGACATATGCTGCGAGATGAACGTCGTTATCAGGTAAAGCAGATTTATCTACTAGTAACGAAACTGTTCTGGACTGAAGTAAGCTAACTAAGGTACTTTCTATGTCCCGAGCTATCCCATCTGTTTGCCTAGATACAGTTGATTTGCTAAGCAGATTGGCTTAAACTGCTTCTTGTGGATTCAAATACATCAGGTGCAACAGGATTATTGATCTTAAAGGCAAGATAATATTTTCTCCAACATCATGTGGACCGCAATCTTCGGCAATCGATTTGCTGACTTTATGAGACGCCGGAAGTCCATTTGCCTCTTTTGCTATGTCAGAGATTTTTGTCTTTAAAGTTGAAATGTTTTCGAAGCAATCCCGCAGCTTTCTAAAAAAGGTATCTAGAAATCTCCGATTACGTCCTTATTAACACTATCAGATAAATTTTTTCTTTACGTGGTCGCATACATTCATTAGAAAAAGTGCTACGGCAAATTAAACACATAGGTATAGATGGGTTTTGAAGTAATACGATACATCCAAATAGCAGGTATTCTACGGACTCCTGACGAAACTTATTCGTTTCTGAAATATATCATTGTGATATATTACATATTATGTATATATACATGCTGCTTTTGTTTGTTTTTCTTTCACATTTATATCATGAGTATTAAATAACATCCTTTGACAAGGAGAAACACGCAGGTAGTATGAACAAGTGGTGGCACGAAATTTCTTCCTGCTTGACAGTGATATTATAAGAAAAGTTTTATGGCAAGCTCACTTTTAACATCTGTTGATGGCTGTTGTATTAAAATGTGTGTACAGAAACACTGTTAGAGGCCATCAATAGGTGAGTTTTGAGGATGACTTTGAAAATACTGTGGATGCCTAAAATGATAGAAGAAAACTAATTGACAAAAGCCAATGAAGAAAACAAATGGAACTCAGCGACTGACAAGAATCACAAGACACACATACATTAGAGGAACGTTGTAGCAGACAGAGATAACAGGTAAAATGACGGGCAGAAGAAACAAACAAGGAAGAAAATGCCGGATAGTTCAACAAACCGGCATGAGGAAGTCAACAACGAAACGAATAGCGTTCATCAGCTACTGCCAAACATGGTGCCAAACGCGTGCTGGCAAGGCATTTGATTATTCTGAGCATAAGGAGAAGTATTCTTATGTACACATTACGATATATATACTCACCAAAGCAACCGGATATTTTCCGGTAAGATAGTAACCCCCGCAGGCAGAGTAGCCACTCGAATTCGGAAACTTGCGGGCTAACGTGACGTAGCCGCCAGACGTACACGCGAGTTGAGACCTAATGTCCCACCATTTTACACATCAATTAAATGTGTTTTCAAACCAATAATTTTATGAAACCACTTCCTTATAACCATTAGAAATACTGAGTGTTTGAACACTGCCAGCTGAGAATGGAGACGAATATCGTGTAACCTAACGCTACGGTAGTAAGATCCGAACGAATAAGACTTACTGGTACATGAGTTATCACACAGTGATAGTGTCCTGAGGAAAACTCATTTAGTGTCAGTATGGCCACGTGCCGTAACTGCCGCAGTGTTATGACGAGAATTCGCTAGGCTCACTGCAGCTTGCACAATAGATGCATCAGTGTTCTGAGTAAACCACAGTTGTTCACTGTGGATAGACATCAAAGTGCTGAGGACCAATCGCTGTGTGGTGACTGAATGGTTGGGGTGAACCCGACGAAATCTGCGCAGGTTTGGCGGGGCTATGCCAGACCGCCACATAAAGTCTGCTCCGACTGGCTTACACACCCTCATAAACAGGTGCTTGCTCGCGCCCAATTCACTTCACTGACCTATACTTACCAGGGGAAACTAGTGCGCGGAGCCAAACTATCAAAAACGTATGTTTAAATGAATTTCGTTATTCGTGTTATTACAACCAACTTTTCACAGCACGGCCGCCTATGTCCACCCATTGCCCCCTAAGAAATTTTCTCATCCCAGAACTTCTCTATGGCCCCCAGGGAGTGCAAATGGCCCCCGTTGAGAATGGCTGAGTTACATCATCTGCTGTTGAAAGAAGGGAAATACACTTTTCACCTTGAAAGGCTGTTCACGTGCTTGTACAGAAGCTTAGGCTTTGCAGTCAATCGCCCGACTAAGGCATGTTGATAAGCTACTTTGTCGTCGAACAATAATTGGGTACAGTGATAACGGTGGACAACACATATCTTCCAATTACTGGGACTCTGTTCGGTTTTGTGGGTATACCACGTCGCGTTAAGCATCACCATGCGTTTGCATATCCTACTTTCATAAACGACGTTAGGTTGCTCGAAATGATAGGCTTGATTTCCAATGCTCCACTAACCAAGTTGTTAAACATACTGACGAAATGTTCCCAGGTAATATCGGGTGCATCCTCGGTTAGGAAGCTTCAGTCGGTCGCTTCCACGAGTCCGGTCGAAGTGTCGTAACTGGTTACGGTTTCCGTCGCTTGAGCTTGGTCTTCGCGGTATTCAGCACAGCAAGTGTACAAAACATACAAAGTCGCATGATCACTGCCACCTAGAGGATTATTGATTATCACTCTCACGATCCTCAGTGCTTAATTATAAGACATCTTGTCTAATATGGATGGCCACTAATTTTCCCTGAATATGTTGGGTGAAGTGACGTGGCCATAAAGCGGAAAAGCTGAGACAAGATCTTGCAGGTCTGCTTTGAATTACTCTCCTGGTGTGGCCTGGGGTTCTACAGCATATAAGTTGAAACCCTTGGTGACTAGAACGTGACTGTACTTCCTAGTTATCATGTGCCTCAACGCAGTCAAGCCGTTGCAGTCCGTCTCCGGTGAAGATGATGGTGGGCGGTAAACAACAGCCACTCCGCTAATATCATTGCCTCTCAGCCGGAAGCTGAAGCAACTGAAATCAGGTACATCGGTTTCCGAATCGTGTATGAGTTCGCACTGTAGGTTATTACAAAAGTAGAGGGCTAGTCCGCCACCTTTACTGGCTCGATCATTCTGGACAACGGACATACCAGTTAGCGCGATTTCGGCATTCGTTATCTCACAGCGCAGCCATGCTTCCGTGATAGCGATGGGTTCCCAAGCTGCTGACTCGCGTCGAACTGTTAATTCAGGTAATGTTCTGAGTAGGACTTTGGCATTGTGCACATGCATGGGAGCTTCTCGGAGACCAAATGTGTGTTGGATAGGATGGTTGAAGCAAGTGAGCTGACGCCGACCGATGAAGGGGCGGCGGTTAATCGTTTTTTGGATCGGTCACCGGCACTAGAGACGAATTTAGTAGATATTCAAGTATCAGTTGCCCCGGATCCCGGTGTTTGCTCGTGCTCTGCTGTGTCCCTCCGGATGCTATGAATACTGTTGAAACCGGCACCGATTCCGGTCCTACAGTTGGCGTTTTTATTGAGATACTAGTGTTCCTGCTGCTTTCAGACGTATCTCTGTTGGCAACCTGCTGCGGAATTTAGTCCAATTTTATAGAAGGGTTTGTATCAATAGTTCTTATGGTAACACCAGTTGCGACAGCCTGGGAACGCCCCCCTCTATATGGTGATACGTGGATACTTCTCAACGAGGTGAAGATGACATTTTCAAGAGAAAGAGCCTCAAGGATGTAATGCTATTACTCTCGGTCGTGTACTTGTGCATCATCGGAAGAGGAATCAGTAAGCTCAGGAACACCTTGAGCAATCACCACTTTCTTATCTTTACATTTTCTGTTCCTCTCTCTTAGTTGGATCCGCTGCACGTTCTTTCCACGGGATTTCAGGTAGTATGCGCACTCCACTTGAGGCGTTGCGGAGTCGATTCGCAGACAACAGAACTGCCTCTGTCTCATCCACCGGGTCTAATGTTACCCGAAGTAACCTGCGTTCACCGTAGTGCAGTGCGCTTTGGTGACACGAGATGAGTTTTAATGTCGTGGGATTAGCATGGACACTGATCGCCGTACAGATGGAACTCCCTTACTTTCGACCGTCTGTCAGCCTACACTTTAACTGTATTGGATTTTGATTCAGGGTCATTGGTGCACACAAGCTTCAAGTCACCATGATTGCACCTAGTGGCTACTGGTAATTGAGCCTTAGTTTCTGGTGCTTTTGGTGAATTTGTGAACGGCATCGATAGTCTTCCGTGCTGCGACACTTCAGTTTTCTCTAATCCGGCCACCAAGGTTACCGGGGCTACTTCCGGTGTTCGCTTGGCGGCAACCGATGCGTATGTTACCTGGTTCCTCACAGGCTGTTTGACTGTAGCTTAGGGTCCCTTGTATAGCGAACAAACTACTAGGTGTAACACACTACACAGAAGTTGAAGCGGGCACGCTGCAGACAATGTTTTTACTTATGGGAGAGAGAGAGAGAGAGGAGTTGGTACTAATTGAGACTGCGTCGTTCGGGTAATGTGGGGACGCCTGCCTCTCTTCTTGGCTCTGAGTGGGGAATTCGGGGTGTTATTTGCATAAACAAGTGCAAGTCCCTTTCCTTTCAAAGTTGCAATCCTTGCAAACAATATTTGTTCGACTGCTTCTGTTAGTTTCTCACACTTCTTCAGTAGCACAGTTAGACAGCTAACAACACGGATAGCACTGCATACTGGGCAGAACCAAAATGCCTCTGTTGTGTTATTATACCGTCTCGTTTTTATCGGCTCCATCCCATGGTATTTTGTGCGATAGGTTTGCAAGCAACCGCTGCAAACAAGCCCACTCTTCACCAATTAACGCACTACTTATTCTTGCTCTTAACGTGAGACATGTTCGCCGAAGGCGTGCAGTTTTAAGGTCACGCGACTATCGGTTGTTCAGTTAATACAGCTTCCCGCGTTAATGTCAGTCGTGAGTCAGTGTGGCACGCCCGCTGTCAGCAGTGATCCCTTGTTAACACACGTGTGCAGTGTTGGTCGGGTGATCGATCGATCTTATTCCCGGCTGGTTTGGGACCTAGTAAATGAATTTAAACACAGAATGAGTGATCACATATGCTTTCACAGCTGCGTTGAGAAACACCGGATTGGAATAAGCTTTAGTTTTTCGGACGCCCTGTACCGGATGATGTTACACCGATGGGCCAGCTGCACAAGGCGCATGAATTATCCGCTTGTGTTCAATCACGGATGACAGTCAAATCCGTTAGCGATGGTTAGGACTTTATCGGCAAAAGATAATTCCACATATGATGGGTTACTGTGTAGAGCTGGTAAATCCGTTTCGATGGAGCTTACGGTCACTATGTTGCGAGAAGTGAGAGAAAATAGAGAGGATTGTTCCAAACGACCCATGAACACTCGCGTCAAGCATGTGAATCGGACAGCGCATCCTCAACTCTAAAACACAGTTACGGATTCTTCAGTACATTTCTGGTCCACCTGTGAACGGGATCCCCAATGCCAAGGTTCCCGAACCTGTGCATCAGAATGAGCTGATCCAGTCTTCCGAAGGCCTTGGTGGGGCTTTCAAATCGGCCGTTGGTTTTAGCTTATCGGTGTATTATTTTTACGCCAGTTACTGCGAATTACTCTATGTTGTCTTAATGTCCTCACCTTTTTGTTCATATGGATAATTCTGAGGTTATTGATGTTATCCTTCTCCGTCGAGTATTTAATAGTGTGCAGAGCCGCTGCAAAAATTGCCCCTGTCAATTGCACGGGCTCAGAAAATCAAAAAAACAATCACACGAAATTTAAAACAAGGCTTTGGCAAAAGAATAAGGCACCACGCTGGCTGGACGTTCACCAATGAATAAAGTGGAAACCCCGCTAATTATCTCTAGCAATGTGTTCTTTCTACTCGGTAAAATTGCTGAAAGCAACGCTACTATGCAGCGTAAGGAAGATAGGAACGCAGGTATTGTAATGTCATAAGAAAATTGATTGCACCCTGATGGGGACCATGAGGGTATCCAACTCGAAGGACAGAGCTTTGTGAGGTCCGATCGCCCTGGATAGTCACAGAATCGTGGAGGCGTTGTCACTTATATGAAGCAATCATGGTGTGATCCGATTACCTTGCTCTCTACATAATTAAAAGCAAAAATCCGCTGTCATTTAATCGAATGTAAACCGACTTTTCTGAATGGACTTCTTTCTGTCTTCATCGGAAACTCCTACCAAGTCCTCGACACGCCATAAATTGAGCTCAAAAATTGACGGGTTATTCCTCACCATCGTTACTGCTTAAAATTGACTGCTCCGTCTGTATCGTTGACTTTAACAAATGTGATACGACGTTCATAAAGACACTTGGTCTATGATATACGGTGTTCTTCGAAACCGGACTCGATGCGTACACGGGTTTTGTTTTCACAAACAAATCTCAGTGGTTTTCTACTTTAAGGCGAGCTTCTTTCAGTAGCTCAGACCACTGTATCCCGAAGATAAACCCAATTATTTACAGCAAGATCAAACTTGTGTCGTTGATAACAAAACCCTTCAAAACCATCAGACCGCGTGACGGCTCAAAAGAAAGGCTTGCTAAACTTCATGTGATGCTGGTTCCTACTGGGTTTTCAGTTTTTATGGACGAAAACCCATTTTTGAATTGTGAACACGTTACCAAATATACTAACTTCTGCTTTGACCTATGCCGTCCATTTGCACAATATGCACCTACTAATGGACAGATTCTTTTCACCACTACTGAAGCAGTTTGAAGAAAGATGGAACAGGCATATGAATTCAGAATGTTTGCCCAATTTAAACGATCAAATTTGGGTATCAAATCAAATGTAATGTGACTGAATAGTATGTACGTTGAAAGTGTGTTAGATAACCACGATCATCGCGATCTTTGAAGACTTTTAAATAAGCTATGCGGCAAAGGTTTCCTGACTTGTTTTGATAATGTGGATGTGGACAGACTCAATGCCGAAGTTTGTCCTTTCCCACAGAATGTGTTTCCTGCCCACCTCAGGCAACACAGATCTCGCAGTCATCCTTACTCAATTAAATGTTTACAAAGACCTAAAGTAATTGAAGAGTACAAAGGCTGCCCGACTTGACGCGTTATACCCAGTCGTCCTAAAAGAGTGCGCGCATTATCCCACGTTACCTTGTAACGCTCTACCCAACCGCTGTCTTACGAGTGGCACAATCCCTGACAGTTGCAGATCTGTAAAAATAATGCCTATGCCCTAGAAATTATCTCAAACCTATCGTCCGAGTGCACGTACGTCCGTGATGTTAAGTCTTTGAGAAAGTACTTGTACCTTTGATCTTCATGCGCACCCAGGCAGACGATAAATACCTGTTTGTCTGCAAATCCAACCGCTCCACACTGGATACTGTGTCGTACCTTGTACATTCAATATCATCACAATGGATGAAGTATGCAGAGCAATGCGCCACTGTTTCTCGAAATGCAGACGCTTTTGAGAGCGTCTAAATGCCACTCAACAAGCGGCTCACGAGTGGGACAAATACAAATATCAGTAGCGTGGTTGCAGACTACTTTACGAACCGTACCTATTTCACCTAGCTTAACGGAACAAAATATTCTAGACTTCCCTCCGAGCATGTTGTTCTACAAGGAGCGATTCTTTCTCCCCTACTGTTTACTTTATATCTCGAAGACCTCCCTACACCGCCCAACTTTATTGGATGCAAGTATGCAGATGATGTCATTTACTTTTCAGAGTGATCTGGATGAGTTTGTGTTGTGATCATCGATCCAATATCCAGTTCTAAACATTTCTAAATTGCGTGGTATAACATTTACTTTTATTCGGGCTGACAAGCTGAAAACAGGTTTAAATGCCACTACCTCAAGGGTAGTGATTGATTCACTCATGCCAAGGATATCGACTGTCAACTATATTGGAGCTATTTTTATTCCAAAACTATCTTTGTCTACCCATGTTGCTAAAACATTGGATTAGACTAGAAAGTCTTCTTTTTACCCACAGAACGCATTCCGTATTTCCTGAGTTGGTCTTTAAATTTGTGACTGTATGCATTCTGACGCGCTGGCTTTACTGTGCCCCAGTAATTTCCACCGGCTACTACATATGGTTCTTGCGTTCGTCAAAGCTTGTTTCTATCTGCACTGGACTGTCTAGAGAGGCAGTTGTTGATTTTATGATGAACAAGAATGTAGATGCTTGGACTGGCTTTTCTTCCAACATTATAAACGACCCTTTCCATCCACTGCATGGAGCTCTGTCGGAAACGCTAACTCTTTCTTCGACACGCTCTAACTGCAGTCTTATTTTCTCCTAGGGCTCTCACCACAATTTTATCATGCCGTACTTGTGAATATTATTTATGGACTCAAAAAAACTCATCAGCGTGACACGTAAACATTTTGCATTACAAAATTTATTTGTTTTTATCCATTAAAGCTCATGTATTTCTCCATTCACAGTGATAAGGTTAGACGTCGGAAATGGATCTACCCAGGTGCATAAAGTCTATTTTGACCTAACTTGACATAAATTAAAATAACTGACGGCCCCTTAACTTTGCCGGCTCCGTCCAACTCCTGCCTGCAATTAGTATGACTGCTTTCACAGTCGTTTCTGGGAGAGGGCTATGTAGCAATTTAGCCACTTCCGCCGTGTGCATATCGCAATTGTGCAAAATTAAAACCTAAATTACTGCTTCATTGCATACTTTGGCGATGGGTGCGGAATGTTGCACTGCATATTTAGTTCAATTATTGTAATTGAGAAACGCTCGGTTGATTGCAACATGTGACCGCATAGTGTGCTGTGCATTTTCGTTCCGCCAGTTAACAACTTTCATCGATGTCGGTATTGGCATCTAGGACATTAGAGCATCTAGTAATATACAAAGTAAAATTTTGCTGCCTTCCATAAGTCTAATGGAGAAACACCTATCTTATTTCTTCCAATGTTCCTCTAGTTTCTGTGATATTTTATCGCCTAGTGCTTAGCAATGTGAGCAGCCTAAAGAACAAGGTACACTAGCTGGGTCCACTAATAGACGCATCTCGGCCTGACATATTTGCCTTCACTAAAACGTGGTTGTCTCCGGATATCACAGAGGGTGAAGTATGTTTACCTGGCTACGCACTGCTTAGACGTGATCGCTCCATTGGCTGCCAAGGTGGGGGCGTTGCTATTTAAGTGAGCTGTAAACTGGATGTGTTGAGGACCAGTGCTTTTAACTCGCCGGATCAAACTGTTAAAGCCCGGTCTACTATTGCGTGCGCTTCTTCTGCTCAGTTTAGAGTTATAGTGGTATATCGAAGTCTTGGAAGTATCTCCAAGAAGGATATTGAGTTTCTTCGTACTCAGGCTACCAATAGTTGTCTAAAACTGGGGGATTTCAACCTCCCTGAAGTATGTTGGGCTGATGTATCTTGCAGTTCGGCGGTTGGCATTTCCGGTTCGGATCTCCTCGAGCTAACGTTTCACCTGTCTTTGCATCATTTCGCACCCCTGCAGAGTAGATACAGGAGCAACTAGCTTCTTATTTTGCGAAGTTACACGAATTCGTCTACTAGGAACCAGTGATCATGTCATCTTTTCTTTCGATGTCCGCTCACTAAGCGTCATCAGGCCACCTCTGAGTCATGTCCAAATATCTGGCGGGCAGATTTGAACGCAATACAAGACAAAGATTCAGTTATGTCTTGCGAGATTATCGTGGCTGACACTGCTGAGACAGCTCGGGAGCAACTTAAGGTATACCTCACCGAGATCTCTGTTCCCCAAGTGTTAATCATTAAGCAAACGGAGACAGAGGCGCACCTTCCTTGGATAGCGTATACAGGTACATACCTGCTCAGGAAGTGCTCTAATTGCTGGAAAACTTTCCAAGAGACTTCATCAACCAGCACTTATGAAAGCTATCGAGCGGTTAGAAATAAAGGTAAGCAACATCTTGGGACTGCACCTCTACATTACGAGAAGGATTTGGCTAACGCAACCGCAACCAATCCAAAGAAATTTTTCGAATACTTAAAGAGAAGCAGCAGTACGAACTCGTCTATACCAGTTTTACTAAGAGCGGAAGGAAACCGTGTGCTTACCGACTATGATAAGGCTTGTATACTTAACGGACAGCATTCTGGTGTCTGTTCACCTCAGACCTCTCTTATTTAGCTTGAGCTGGTCACCAGAGTTCCGAAGTATTCTTACCTAACTGAAATTAACCAAACGGATATACATGTCCTCGGACTATTGCAAAGGCTAAATCCTTCCAAATATTCTGGTCCTGACTCAATTCATTCAAAGCTGATGAAGGAATTAGCCGATGAGCTAGGTGGCTCTCTTACGTGCGTCTTTTCAATGTCGCTCGACAACTGTGTCTTACCTTAAAAATAGTAAGAGGCAATCAGCTGCCCAAATTTTAAGGGCAGCGACAGAGCTCTACCCGCGAACTACCGGCCTGTCAGCTTAACAAACGTAGTGGTTAATCTGGTCTGGGATTGGGTGGAGTATAACCTTAATAAGTTTAAACACAGTGTAGTACAACACGGTTTCCGTAAGCGTTTTTCGTGTCTGACAAAGTTACTTGTGGATTGTAAGAGCTGGGCTGAGGCAGTAGAAAACCGTCACTCTATGGACATGCTTTTGGTTTACTTTTCGAAAGCCATTGATACTACCCACATCAACGACTCTCATTGAAGTTGAGATCGTATGGGATATCTTGAGGCACCCTTAAATGGGTCTCTGCTTTCCTAGAGGGAACAGTGTGTACGAGTCAGACATAGACTTTCGCTTAGAAGAGCTACTCTTAGTGGCGTTCCGCTGGGCTCGCTTCTAGGGCCGCTGCTTTTCGCAGTTTATATCAATGACCTAACCCAGGAGCTTGAAGTACCGTCGTGATTGTTTGCTGATGACCTCAAGATCCGGAATCTTGTGGATAACCCTGGGGGCTCTGAGGCAATGCAGAGTGCCTTGGATATGCTCTGGGGTTGATCAACCTTATAGTTGATGACTATAACTTAATCGAAATGTTTCGTTCTCCGAACTGCAGGTGGTAGGCTCCCACGCGCTATGTACCTGATGGAAGTAAAATCCCGGATGTCAGTCAGCAAGTTGATCTAGGCATCTTCCGCCACTCAATGCTTCACTCTGGGGACACTTGGATGAAGACTGCTTGTAGATGGTTCTGAATGACGTGGTTTATTCCCCGCTCCTTCGGTGTCTTAACGGCCGGTACTTTTGTGAAGCTGTTGTCAGCTTTCGTGCGACGCCACTTAGAATACTATATCCAGACTTGTCCACCATGTCTTGTAAGGAACAAAAAGGAACTGGAGAGGTTTTCGCTAGTGGGTACAAGAAAAGTACATGGTTTTACGGGGCAAGCGGATCGGGACCACTTTCTCAGGTTGCGTAGATACTCAATTATCTACCGGAGAATGTTTGGCGAGTAGCTTTAACAGTGAGCCCGGAGAGCGATTCGAAAAGGCAGATCGGGTTGCAGGGAAACTTTTAGTGGTACAGTTAAAGGTTCCATATTACCTAGCCACAGAAAACGACACCATTGACGATCTAGCTAGAGGAACGGAGGATTCACAGCACACAGGGAAGTCGTGAGTTGCAACCGAAACGAGCGCGAAGAAAAAAATGGCGATGAACAAGTCAGGCATTCGAACTCAGCAATCAATTCAACAAACCACACCGGGTACCTAGGTGTGCAATGAAATAATTTTAGTTAAATGTTTACACAGGCAAATCGGGAAATCTCCAGACTGCTGCAATCGAGAGAAGACTTGATCATCACTTACCGTATCTAACGGGTAAAATCGGTCTAGACTTATATTGACTAGTTAGACCCGCTAAGCTGCCCAGTCTCCGAGGCCACATGTGGAAGTTGCACAAACCGTGTTCTGACCGGAAACTCGCTTGCTGCGTAAAGTTTTCTAAAGTTGGAACTTGCTTCCGGAACAAGTCGTTTGGGATTTCCGGTAGAGGGTTCCGTGCGTCTGTTCGCTGCTCTTGGGTGGCAGTGTAGCGTTTTGGTCTAATTGTATCTATCCGAAAATCAGATGCAAATGGCCAACCAAAAGGTGCGGTAGAACCCACGGAAATAGACTAGAAAAATGTCTATTAGAAGGTTGCTAAATATTAAGATCAAAAATAGGACACCTGAATATGACTAGCTAGGGAGGATGAGGTAAGATGCTGAGTGTGCTCGAAAAACCGACGTTATTTCCGAATCCCGCGGACAAAGTCCAGAAATTGTCAGTGTGTCTCATCCAATCACTTGCACAACACAAACATGCAGCTCAGTTATTGCCCTCATACATGAGAAAACTATGGTTGCATAGTATTTAGGATTGATTTACACATCAAACGGGGGGGATTTGCAGGTCAATACAGAATTACCAAACTACTCCTTCACTTAAACGATTGGAGCTTCAACTTTCTGTTCGTTCTGTCCTTTATCTTCCCTTAACTGATATTTTCTTGCATTTCTCTTGTTTTCTTAGCTTACGCTTCATTGTTTCTTACATCACGTAAACTGTCCTGGTAGGGATTACTGGACAGGAAAGGTGGGCAATAATTGGTGGGACAGGGTGAAATGCGGTCTTTGGTTTAGGCTTTTTAAGATCTCAAACAGACCTATCAATTGCCGAATCAATGAGAGGCCAAAAAGAACATTCACAGGCTAAAATATCGTTACGGTCCCAACTGAACTTGAACTTGATAAATGCGTGTTGCTGCAGTAACTGACATGCGGCGATTATCGGCTTGATATCATACACAATGGGGTAATTATTTTATTAGAGCAGTGCCAAACAAACTCAAGAAAACAGAAAAATTTCTAGAATGTTAATACACTATGTCGATGGTCCAAGCTTTACTTAAAAACAGATTCTTGCTCATGACTTCGTGCCAAATGTTAAAAGGAACCGATATGTATCACGTTATTAATCGAAAAATTGGTTTTAGCGTTCAGTTAGAAATACTATGGTTGCTGTCCTTTGAACAAACAATAGCATTGATTATGCGTTTCGGTGTGACCTTGGGAACGTGTCCTTGTAAGCATCCTGTTTTTGATTCTTCGTGTGGCTTCAGTTGGGTAACCCACTAACTAACAGACTGGCGGAAAAGATTTTGAAGCAGCACTTCTCAGGATCAGCTGAGCATTCATTGATGGTTTGCAACAAGATTGTTGTGCTGATCAAAGTGAAATTAAGAAAAAGAAAACACCTTACCTAGAAATAAGATCTAAATAATGATATACCAAAATTAAATTTAACATTGATGGATTAGTGTAATGGAAATCCTTACTTTATAAATTCTCGTTTTTGTGTACGCAATAAGCAATTTTTATATTGATGTCCTTTTGTGTAAAATTTTTTTAACTAAATTAGTAACACTGAAATTATTTGGGATAAATGCTACAAATAAATTAAAATTGATAAAACTATATAATTAATATCAATGACATAAACACGGTGATATACAGGCATTTACTAGTCTTATTTATTTTTCATTACTCAATGGCTCAGTAGCATCGGACAATAACTGCTGTACCAAGCCACACGGTATAGGTTCAGTATATTTAGTCCGTTTGGTTCGTTCTTTGGGGTCCCGATGAATGTTTGCGCGGAAGAAGTTACTTTCCACAAAATTATCAACAAACTTAAGATATCTGATGATCCACTATCTCTGCTAAAGAAGCTTAGTGGCAATGGATTAAATATTGCGGCACTCAGCCACCATTCGGAGTTTTCTTCAATGATAATCGAAGTTGTTTGCAATCACTTCGGAATGGGACTTAAAATAATGATGGATGCAGGAGTCGACCTTGCTTGTCAGGTATACTTTTGAGCTGCTTACCAAACTAACTATGCATTACATACTTAAAAAACTACAGTTTCTTGATTATTTAGTGCACAGATTGCTTAAAACTTTAGGTTAAACATAATTTAACTGCTGCAGTAGCATGCCGAATTTGTGGATTTCTGGAACGCTTTGATACTTTTACCGCGCCTGTCCGGAAGGACACTATGTGTAACTCACTGACCTAAAATGAGTAATTTATACATCGCTTAAGAATGCGACCTTATAATCCTGATTGATATTCCATGCCTTTAGCGACATTTTGAATTTTTTTGTCCACTGGATGATGTTTAGAAAACCGTGTTATGGCTAGTTTGGCGTCAATTTAACTTTAGTTTTTAATGGTAAAGCACGCTAACACAAATTAGTTTTTGTTTTAGTAGCGTTGACTCTTCTTGCTAACTCATAAAGCAGTGCCTCCAAAAGTGGGTAATCTTGTACACCAATTATTTATCGTGGTTACATATAACTCAATATCGAAGTTCATTTGGGGCAAGCAGTTATGGAATTTGTGTTTCTACAGTGTTTTATCCTCAGACATGAGACTTGATCTATGTATACGTTTATTCTCGTCTATGCAAGGCACACCTTTACATGCATGATCATGGTAAGATAACATGGGGTGATCAACAATGTACACTTTAGAGGGTTGCCTATTCCGGGAGCCCAGAGAGCGATTCCAGAAGACAGATCGAGTTGCAGGGAAACTTTTATTGGTTCAGCAAAAGATTCCCTGTTAGCTAGCTATAAAAGAACGACACCGTGGACGCTCTAGCTAGGGGAAACGGAGCAAACACAGCACACAGAGCAGTCGCGCGTTGCAACCGAAGCGAGCGCCAAGCAAAAATGGCGATGAGCAAGTAAAGCATTCGAACTCAGCAATCAGTTCAACAAACCACACCGGTTGCCTAAGTGTACAATTATAGAATTTTGGTTAGAATTTTACACAAGCAAACCGGGGAATCTCCAGACTGCTACATAGCCCTCTCCCAGAAGGGACTGTGTAAGCAGTCCTTCGATCTACGTGAGGACTGTCCGTCGCGGGCCAGCCTTCTGCGAGACCAGGTTGTGAAACCCGATGCAGCTGCTGGGGGAGAACCATGCAATCGGACCCTAGCGGGCTCCCACCCGTGTCCTCCCTACGGTGTCGAAACGGTAAAAAAACTGTTTGTGGGGGGGACAGTTAGTAAAGTTCACGTGTGCGGTTGAGCAGGAAGTTCGTTCCACTTGCAGTTGACGTGCGGGGATCCAGCGAAAGTGAAACCGAGGTGCAACCAACCGACGGTGTATATGGAAAGCAAATGAAAAAGCAGCATAAATGCATAGCAATACACAAAAGAGTGCAAAGCGAAAAACGTGCAAAGCTGTTTTTGGGTTTTCAAAAGTTTTGCTCTTTTTTGGTAGTTTCAAAACGTTTTGGTCTTTTTTTGTGGATTTTCAAAAACGTTTAGTAAGAGCAGAAAATTTCTAAGGCACGTTCTACGTAAAATAGTAAGTGCTGACAAAGTCTGAAAAACGAACTGGAGGCTTGAGTTTCCTACCGCGTCGATTGAGAGTAGGGCGGGTAGGAGTGCTGTCGGTTGTGTTTGTCGGTTCTGCTGGAGCGGGCTGACTCGTCTGCGTTTGCGGTGCCGGCTGTGATGGCACGGGCTGTGAAGGTGCTTGTTGCACCGGCGAGTCAGACTTGTCGAGGAATGCTGGCTTGAGTCGATCGACGTTGATCGTTTCAGCCTTACCATTGTAGTCAACGGTAAACGTCTTGTCGCTTCTGCGTACAACACGGTACGGACCAGAATAAGGAGGTTGAAGTGGTCGGCGTACGCTGTCAGTGCGAACGAACACGTGCGTGCAAGTAGTTAAGCGTTCGTCCACGTTGGTACGCAAGCTCTGTGCTCTGGGTTGCACAGGCTGAAGCTGTCGCATGTGATGAGATAGGCGAGCTGCGTAGTCGCCATAGTCGAAAGTTGTTGGCGCTTTTGGTGAGACGAGTTCACCAGGTAAGCGTTGTGTGCATCCAAAGACTAGCGACGATGGAGTGGCTTGCAAATCCGCTTTAATCGTGTTTCTTATGCCTAAGAGAACGAGCGGAAGTGCTTCGTGCCAGGATGTGCTAGATTGGGCACAGAGTGAGGCTTTGAGTTGCCGGTGGAACCTTTCTACCATCCCATTAGCTGCAGGATGGTATGCGGTGGTTCGATTATGTTGGCAACCAAGAACGTCGAGCAGTTTGCTGAAGGATCCGTCGAAGTGTGATCCTCTGTCGGTGATGACTACGCTTGGGCAACCGAATTGAGCTACCCAGCGTTCTAAGAAAGCTTGCGCAACTGTCTCAGATGAGCAGTTGACTAACGGAATCGCCTCTGGCCAACGAGTGAATCGGTCGACACAGGTGAGTAGGTACACGTAGCCTTTGCATGGAGGCAAAGGTCCGACCAGGTCGACATGGACGTGTGCAAAACGAGCGTCAGGAGCGGGAAAGACGCCAAGTGGGCTTTTGGTGTGTCTGTAGACCTTGGCGCGCTGACACTCTAAGCATGCGCGTGCCCAAAGGCGGACATCGCGATTGACGTTGGGCCATATGAAGCGTTCCGTTACGAGCTTCTGCGAAGCACGTATGCCGGGATGAGACAGGTTGTGTAAAGCATTGAAAACTAGTCGACGCATTGAGGTAGGAACTACGGGTCGGGGAGAAGTTTGTGAGACGTCACAAAGAATGGTCCCCTCAGATGAAGCTAGTGGGACTTCACGTAGTTTTAACGAGGTGTTGCGTCGTAGCTTGTCGATGTCGGGATCAGCTTGTTGGGCAGCAGCCATAGCGGCTAGATCAATGTTGGTGCCAGGCGATAAGCTGATCTGCTGAATGCGTGAAAGCGCATCCGCGACGGGATTGAGAGCACCTGAGACATGACGTACGTCTGTCGTAAACTGAGAAACGTAGTCTAGGTGTCTAGTTTCCCGCGGAGAATACTTGTCTGTTGCGCCATTGATTGCGTAGATCAATGGCTTGTGGTCGGTGAAGACTGTAAAATTTCGACCTTCGAGATAATGACGGAAATGTCGGATACCTAGGTAGATAGCTAACAGTTCCCTACCGAAGGTGCTGTATCGCGATTCGGCAGGTTGTAAGCGCTTTGAGAAGAAACCTAGAGGTATCCATCGATGGTCGATGAGTTGCTGAAGAACTGCACCGACGGCAGTGTCTGATGCGTCAGTTGTCAGGGAGAGTGGTGCAGATGTGTCTGGATGGGCGAGAAGCGCTATGTTGGAGATAGCGTCTTTGAGCTTCTCGAAAGACAATTTAGCGTCGTCTGTAAAGTGAAAAGACCGTTGTTTACCGCGGAGCAAGTCAGTCATTGGTTGAACAATGCTCGCGCAGTTAGGAATAAAGCGTCTATAATAGTTGACCAGGCCAAGGAATCGGCGTAACTGCTTGAAGGAACTGGGAGCAGGATAGTCCTTCAGTGCCTGGATTTTGTCTGGCAGAGCTTCAATACCAGAGGCGGATATGCGGTGGCCAAGAAAGTCGATGGAACTTTGGCCAAGCTCGCATTTATCGGGGTTGACGGTAACCCCATGCTGTGTTAAGCGTTGGAAGAGAGCGTCGAGGTGATGAAGATGTTCTTCGTCAGAAGAGCTCGCGATAAGAATGTCATCTAGATAAGGATAAACGCCTTCGAGTCCTCGCGTTACCTCATGAATGAAACGCTGAAAAGTTTGGGCAGCGTTGCTGAGGCCGAAAGGCATTCTGAGGTACTCGAATAGGCCGAATGGCGTGATGACTGCTGTTTTAGCAATGTCATCTGGCGCCACAGGTATCTGATGGTAGGCGCGAACTAAGTCGACTTTGCTGAAGATAGACTTGCCAGCTAGAGCTGAGGTCAAGTCGTGCATGTGCGGAATAGGGTATTTATCCGGGACGGTAACTTTGTTAAGTGCCCTGTAGTCACCACAAGGGCGCCAGTCACCGGATTTCTTCGGCACCATGTGTAATGGTGATGCCCATGGACTTTTGGACGGGCGGATGATTCCCAGTTCGAGCATTTGCTCGAATTCCGCCTTAGCAGCTTTGAGCTTGTCCGGGGCTAATCGGCGAGGGCGGGCCGAAACAGGTGGGCCCTTAGTGCAAATGTAATGCATGACGTTCGACGTCACAGGAGGCAAGTCGTTCAGGACGCGAACGAGTTTAGGGTGCTTGCTGAAAAGTTCTAGAAAAGGCTGTGAAGCTTGAGGTAGGACACGAATGGGAGTGATAGCAGCCACGTTGGCGCTAGTCCCGATAACACTGAGCTGTGTCCTAGAGTCGATAAGCTTCTTCCTTTTAGCGTCGACGATGAGGTCGAAGCGTTGAAGAAAGTCTATGCCTATGATGGCGAAAGGCACAGCAGCGATTATGAAAGGCCAGCGAAAGGTTCGCCGGAGGCCTAAGTTGAGCGTTAGCAGCTTTTCGCCGAAAGTTGCGATTGGTGTGCCATTGGCGGCACGCAGCTTGGTCGGCGATGGTGAGACGACCTCATCTGAGCTACGGGGTATAACGCTAACTTCGGCACCAGTGTCGACTAGAAACTCGGTGCCGGAAGTTAAATCCCTAACGCGGATGAGGCGACTTTGGTGTTGGCCAGTCGCGTCCGTCGCCGTTACGGACCGGCCGCGAAGTTTTCCCTGCTTCTCGGCGAAGTTGCAAGGCTTTACACATTTACGAGCTGCGGTACCAAAGCGCTGATGATACCAACAGCTAGCTTGCCTGTTGCTAGACTGAGAACGTTTGAAGGGCGATTTTGAGCGGCTAGGACGACGACGGGTCATAGTAAGCTGTTGCACCTGGCGACTAAGTGTCGCAACTTGTGCTTGCAGGGCTTCTATAGTTGACTGTAAGCCAGTGATAGAAGTGCCCTGGGACGCGACGGCATTGATCTTGCTGGCGTCGGCTTGTGGCTGTGATCGTTCAATAACTCGATCCGCTAAGTCTGCTAGTTGAGTGAGCGAAACGGAGCTCACTGTAGCGAGAATCGCTTGCGTGTTTTCCGGTAGCCGTTGTAGCCATAGTTCGCGAAGTAAAGTCTCGTCCATGGTTGAGGAACCAAGGAGTTGCTGCATCTCTCGTAGCAGGGTTGAGGGCAGTTTGTCGCCCAGTTGCAGATCCCTGAAAAGCTGCTGCAGGCGAACTTTCTCAGAGGGCATAACACGCTTAATCGTGGCCTCCTTGAGAGCCTCATAGCGGTTTTCGGTCTGAGAAATGATGACGTCACGAACCTGCATTGATATCTCCTTGGGGAGATAGGACAGGAGCTTGCAATACTTCGCGTAGTCGGAAGTGATTCTGTGGTTATAAAACTCGGCCTCAAGATGAGCGAACCACAAAACAGGATCCATGTCCCAAAAAGGTGGAACTGAGAGAGATACAACGCTAAGCAGAGACTCTACCTTATGGTCTACAGATTCCATGGCTTAAAAAATGACGCAAAAAATAGGCTACCGTATGCAAAAATAAACCGGAAAATATGAAAAATAAATGGAACGAGCTCACCGGAGAAAAGTTCGAAATATCCGGCGTTGAGATTGTTCCGGATTCGGGGTCACCAATTTAGAGGGTTGCCTATTCCGGGAGCCCAGAGAGCGATTCCAGAAGACAGATCGAGTTGCAGGGAAACTTTTATTGGTTCAGCAAAAGATTCCCTGTTAGCTAGCTATAAACGAACGACACCGTGGACGCTCTAGCTAGGGGAAACGGAGCAAACACAGCACACAGAGCAGTCGCGCGTTGCAACCGAAGCGAGCGCCAAGCAAAAATGGCGATGAGCAAGTAAAGCATTCGAACTCAGCAATCAGTTCAACAAACCACACCGGTTGCCTAAGTGTACAATTATAGAATTTTGGTTAGAATTTTACACAAGCAAACCGGGGAATCTCCAGACTGCTACAACAAAAGTACATGTTTGACACCACTGTTAATGTGCGTATTGGTGTGTATACATATTTAATTGCGTATAAATGTAGCTGTGTAGCTTGTGTTTGTGATTGCGCCGCAGCATACTTGACTACTTGTAATCGTCAGGTATGTGGGAATAAGCGATTGATGTCCGTGGGTTGGATAGCATTTTCCGGATATCTACGGGACAGTGCCTTTAGTTTGTTCGAGTCACATCCGCCACGTCGCATTGTTGATAAGCAGACATTTGTGGCTTTTTATAGGGAGAACGCTTTCCAGGCGAAAACCCACCACCTCCTGGAACACTGCCACCGAATAGTTTGCTAGGACCGGTTAAACCTGAACCGCTTATCTGGCACCACGACGTTGTTCGGTTTCAGGCATTATAACGCCCATATCTCAGGAACAAATCAGCCGCTTAATCGTTGTAGTTTTAAACTCGTTTTTGCACCCTGTTTTTGCTTTCTTTGCGATCGTTCTATTGTATCCGTGTTACAATTCTGCTGTTTTCCACATGAACATGGCTGTCTCGCTAAATACCATCCGCAAAGAAAGCAAAAACAGGGTGCAAAAACGAGTTTAAAACTGGGAACAACCGGGAAAATTGCCAGTAAGCGCCAAAGACGCTTTGGCCAATACCACTTTAATCGATCCAAGATATCTTGGATCAGAGGAAATTTGGCGATAGTCAAATTTCGTTTCAAGTGTTTATTTAAACACTGTTTTCCACGTTATTTCAGCTGAAAAGCTCGATCAGTATCGCACGCCAAAAAATCGAGTTACCGCATGGTACTCACAACTAGAAAGATACCCAGTCTACGAAAGCTTCGGTATGAAAAACGTTGTGAAAGGCTCGGCCTCTACACACTATCCTACCGCCGAGTGAGAATTGACCTTATTATGATCCATGGAATACTACACTTGAAGCACTTCCCCATACTGCGGCCAATATTTCACCTGCGGAAACCCTGTAACACCCGAGGACGCCGTTACAAACTCAGCGTCCCCTGCATGAACAAATTATCACACCAGCTTTGTATCGAACGAAAAATCGTAAATGTATGGAATACACTACCAGAAGGGTTAATAGAGGCCGATTCTGTGAAGTATTTTAAACCATGTATCGACGATTATTTCGGAAACCTGTGCTTTTGTGAAACGATGCATATATAAGATGCCAAAAGAAGACATCGTACGCCCGGAAATAATGACAGCAATACAAATTCCTAACTGACCAGACACAACCGCTGATGTTTCACAACTAAATGTTTTTCATTTTCTGTAATTCAAGTTCAAGTTCAGTTGGGACCGGAACGATAGGATAATTCCGTGAACGTTCCTTCTTTTGCGTAGCGTCAGATCGGGAATTGATAGGTCTGCTTGAGATATGGAAAATCCCATAACAAAGACCGCATCACACCCTGTCCAACCAAGTACTGCCCACATTTTCCTGCCCAACAGTCCCTACCAGACAGGTTTATGTGAAGTAAAAGAGTGAAGGGTAAACTATGAAAACAAGAGGAGGAATGTCAGCTAAATAATGAGAAGATCAAAGTGTGAGAAGAAATTTTAAAAAGGGAGGGGTAAGTTAAAGAGAAAATCCGGTTAGGAGAAGGGGAAGGTTTGGTACTGCCACCAAGAGCATCCAACTGACGCTCGAAACCCTCTACCGTAGACTCCCTAACCACGTGCTCCGGAAGCGAGTTTCAACGTTCAATAACGGCGCGACAGGCGAGTTTATGTCCTTACCCGGTCAGGACGCAGTTTGTGCAGCTTCAACGGGTGACCTCAGACACTAGGCAGCTTAGCGGGAATAAATAGCCAAGACAAGCCTAGACCGATCTTACCCGTTAGGATACGGTAAGTGAGGACCAAGTCTCCTCTGATTCTGCGGTAGTGCATTGAGTACATACCCAAGCTAAGCAAACGTTCGGGATACGTTTGCTCTCGTAATCCTTGCACTAACCTTGTACCCACTCGCAAAACCCTCTCCAGTTCCATTTTTTACTTTACAAGACAAGGTGGACAAGCCTGGATACAGTACTCTAGGTGGGGTCGCACAAAAGCTGAGAACAGCCTCACAAATATTGGCCGTTAGGACATCGAAAGAGCGACGAATGAACCACATCATACGGAACTCTCTACAAGCAGTCTTCTTCTAAGTGTCCCCAGAGTGACGCAATGAGGTATGGGTGATACCTAGATCAAACTGCTGAGTGACAACAGGGATTCCACTTCCACCAACTACATAGCGCGTGGAGGGAATAGCACCTGCAATACGAAGGACGGAATATTTTGCCTGATTTATAGGCATCAACCATAAGGATGACCAATCCCAGAGCTTATCCGAGACAATCTGAATTGCCTCAGAGCTCCCAGGGTTATCCACAATATTCCGGATCTTGAGGTCATCAGCAAACAATCACGACGGTACTTCAAGCTCCTGGGGTAGGTCATTGATATAAACTGCGAAAAGCACCACCCCCAGACCTCACTCTAGAATGGTCGGTCCGAGAGTATTGATACTCCGGCATTTGAACATTTGAGTCTAGTATGTCCGAAGATAACCAGGTTCCTGTGAAGGTTATTAAATGCGGTTGTTTCTTTGAAGCGAATTGAACCTCGTCAAGCTTTATTTTTATGCTACGATCATTGGCAGTTGTCACTTGTAGCCCACTCTTTAGTTTTTCTGCCTTGGTATGACGAGGATTGGTTTTCATCGAACTCTGCGCTTTTTGTACCGTGCGCAAATCCACCGTGTGGAGATTACCCTCATCATTTGCCAGACCTTTCCGTAGCTCTTCGACAGCGCTGTTCATTCGGATCCGATTTTCTTGAGAACGGTCTCGGAGTACATAAAAAGATCCCCCCTTTAAGACGTGAGGTCCGTCTATGAACCCGACGGCATTCATTTTCATCTTGGCTGATAAACTTGAGGGGTCGAGTTTTCGAGCAGCCTTCTTGTTTCCTGCCGAGACGAAAGGCAGAAATAATATTGGTGCCCATCTCGTTTTCGTCGAAAAGCCTGGAAACCATTCGTTCTAGAAAGTCCTGATCGTCCAGTATACCAGCAGCCGCAGTATCCTTATCTGTTTCAGGCGCGTTCATGATGATCAAGCATCGATCCCGAATTGTGCTGTTCTCACGAACTGGCGGCTTAGGAAGCGAGTTGTCTTTATTCAGCTTTTCAAATTGACGCACTTTGTCGTTGGGGCAAAGTCAGGGCAGGAATTCAACAAATTCCTGTACAGACACTGCCGGTGAAAAATATACGGAGCACACCACAAGTTAACGGGTTGTGTACCTGAGTGATATTAGATGTAGCTACACAGCGACACTTCTTCTTGCTGCTTTCATCCACTATTCAGTATTCAGTAACGAGCTGCTAACACGTCTAAATATCAGAGCATATTGTAGCCGTATGACGCTGGTTGCATTCTCTGTGCTTTTGTGGCCAGCCATTTACATAGATGAGAGGGGTACGCTACTCTTTATCTTCCGGAGGCTGTTTAAATATTTCTAGATTAGCTTGTTATTGTCACAAAGCTCTTTTGACAGGCACGGCTAGAACTTCACTTGCCATTGATCGATATAAGTCCATTTGTCGTCTCTACTAGTATCTTAGATTGTGTTCACGACAAATGTGGTGCAGTGATCACGCCGTATGGGATGGTTTCTCCCGTTGTTTGCCTACGGTTAAGTCCATAAATCTTGTTTTGTCATAGATTTTCGAGTGGTGCTCCGTATGAAGCAAGGCAGAAGAAGGAAGAAAAAGGCATAAACAGTACATTATCACATAGTACTGACGCTTCGCAGCCATGCGACCACCATCCGTTGTGCGTGGTCTGGATATACCGCAAGATCTTCGACAACCGACGCGGATTTGAACCAGTGAACTCCAGATTACAAAGCGAGTACATACTACTTTCTGCCACCGGCCAACAAGTAGGGTGTTCATTGCAACCCTTTGACCTCGTATGACGCGGATATTGCCAGATTGCTGCAGTTGTCAATATACTCCATCCGTACGCTACCAATGGAACCGTCATTCAAACCATGTGACTTCTTCAGTGCTCTGTTAGTATGTCCTCACTGTGATTGAACGCACCAATTCAATTGTTCCCGCGGATTCTCAGCGTAACTTACATAGTCATAAAGTATGATCACTTGATCTTTCTGCACTAGCTGGCTTATCTGTCATGGGTTTTCTGTCTGTAAGCACTAAATCAGGTACTGATGGTTTAGTTTCCACTCTGAATCGTCTGGACAAAATGCTATGGCTAAGGAGTGGAATGTTTGCAAAAAATGCTTGCAGTTTGGTCTTAAACTACTATTGGAGGAATGCCGAAACTACCAAATAGTAGAAAGATACACTGAACAGCACCCAGAGCAGTATTTATGAAAGACAAAATTACGAGTTGTTTTTGCTTCACTTGAGGTTTGTACTTGATTGCACAGCCGTCATTACCGGTGACACTGTCTCGGATACACGTAGCTTCAGTGTTGCTGCAGGCTCATGTGATCCAAGATCTTTCGTTACACCTAACTCATTGGTTAAGAAAGAGCTGCTTTTCTATCTATTGTTGGTTTCGACCACCATATCGAGTTCACTTTACACCTCTTCTCCTAGTGTATCGTACTCTTCATCGTGGTTGACAACCAGCTTAGCAGGTTTAAAAATACCAATGTGGCTTTTCAAGACTTCCGCGTCTGGTAACCGACATCTACGTGGAATAACTAATTCTGTTATGCGGACGCCTTTTGAGCTTTACCAACGAAGAGCCTAATCTTGAAACACATTTTTACGTTTATGCCGTTGGACGTTCGTTAAACACACACTTCACTGTCATTATTCTTTGCCTGTAGTAAACGTTGCTTTCCTATACCTTCTCTTTCCTTCGCTATGCAGCACCCCGATACGGGCGACTCACCACTTTTGGCAGTGTGCGCGGAGGGCCTCTGTGGTCCCATACGTCAACTGATCTCCCACCTCCCCCCGATTACGTTGCTCAACGCAAATCATTCGGCAACCACCCCTCTGAAACTGCTATTGGCTCGCGCGCACACCGAGTGTGGATGCCTTCAGCTATTGCTAAATCGCTTACCTCTCACAGCGCTTTTATTGCCAAAATGCCTGGTTGCTGCCAAAGACATTTGTGCAGCATCTCCTATACCGGTGGACCCCTTTGAATCTGCTGGTAATGATTCTTTTCTGATGATAGAGTACGAAAATTCAGTGCTACAACGTGAAAACTCAAGACATTGTCAGTACAGTAACTTCAACACCGCAATCATGCCGCTGGCTGTGCTGCTAGAACGCATCCGATCGACAGATCCCCGACGCATTCTAGGAGTTGTGGAATTGTGGATGAAGTCCAATTTGTTGTTGCTACTAGGTAATGTCTCCATTTGCATCTGCTTGAAAAGATTTGCATTAGAAAGCAAAATGAATGCTGCGGATCTCAGTCCTTCAGGGACAAGCGTTTATTTAGCATAGTCAACTCAGCGAAAATCACAGCATGTTTAACAAGCCAAACTCCTCCATCTAAGTTGTCCGTTCACTTCCATAACTAACGACCCTTCTGAGCCGATGAAGTTTATTCGTTGGTTTAGTTAAACAAACTGTGCGTAACACAAATGTCGGCCAACCTGTGTCCAGTGATTGAATATGTTACATCCATCTCTTATTGGTTGTCTGGCTCTATCGTTTTGTCCTTCCGTTCACTCTGATCTGACATTCCACCACATCCTCCTTTTTCGTATCCTTGGGATTCCATATTGCTAGCTACGCCGTACACTATGGCACTTCGCGTTGTCTTGGCTACATCTGCGATCTCATTGCTATACACCACAGGGTGCTCTGCTACCAATCCACATTGTTGTCGCCGGTGTCATCTCAACTGCACTCGATATCTTCTGAGCGTTTTCCGTCCAATATTTAATTCGTATGATCTTGCGCCGATCTTCGCAGTCATCACACCTTTCTTCCATCGCCCTTGACCATCGGGCACTGGTTGAACCCACACTTTCTCCCCTACTCAGCTCAGGTAGTTCCCGTGCACCGCGGTCTTAGTACAGTTTATGATTAATCAGTTGTATTCCCAGATTGTTCTGTAGTCTCTCATACTGTGTCAAAACTGGGTGCCAATGTGTGGCAGATACCGGCATCAGCGTTCTAGTCCTTCGGCTGTATATGCGCTACATTGGGCTAAAACCCATATCTGTTGATGGAGTGTTGCGATTCCCCAGTAGCGTGAGGTACGGGTCTTCGCCAGTAGCTCCAGTCTTTGATAACAGTAGCTTGGTCCGATTCACTGCTGGCTCCCCTTTTCCATTCGATTTGCTGTGATATGGGATGTTTTGCTGATGCACGATTTCCCACTTGGTTGCGAAGGTCTGGAAAGCAGCGCTGGTTTACTGGGGATCAATGTTGGAGACCAGTTCCTCCGGTATCCCGTGCTGCGCGAACTGACATCTGAGCTTGTTGATTACTGCCTTTGTGGTCGTAGTGGTGAGTGAATCAATTTCGAAGTACTCACTATAGTAATCCCGTTGTCAGCGAATGAATCCACCACCACCCTCAACGTTCGATCAGGGACATCATGTAGCATCATTGGTTCCCTCGTCTGCCGGATTTCGTGTAAACGACATACCTCACAGTTCAACACATGGTCCCTTAGTTGAGTCTTCATTCCTAGCCAGAACATCAACACTCTTAGTGGTGTAGTCGGCACCCAGTTGAGCGCGATGAACTTTTTTCAGCACCTCTTCTCGGAGCGCTGACAAGGTCAAAATACAGCTTCCCTAGAAAAGCAAACCATCATAGACGGAGACTTCATTCCGAAATTAAAGTAGGATGTCAGTTCCCTCAGTTATCCTTTAAAAACAACCTCTCACAGTGTTTAAAACGCGGCATCTGGCTCTGCGTGGTGTCTCAATTCTTTGAGACGATGTTCCGCTATTGTCATTTGTTGTACTAAGTTTACCGCTTCGATCACTTCCTGATGAGGCTCGACTACCGGCAGATGAGCTCTTGACAGCGTATCCGCGATGAACATCTGTGCACCAGGCGTTTACACAATATCAACGTCGTACTTTCGAAGTCAGATATGGACACGCCGAATACGATGAGGAACGTTGCATAGCAGTTTTCTGGCTATCGACACAGTTATCTTTCTTCCGAAGTATAGTTGTTGAAATGCTCCAGGGCATAGAGTACCGCGAGCATCTTCTCTATCACTGTGCTCAACTGCTGAAATCTAATGGTTTCACATTCTGTAGGAGAATAGCAGATATGCTGTTCTGGCTCCTGTCACACTGTATCTCCAAACGTTACACTGGATAGTAACATCCGAGTACTGGCGCGTTGCTGTTAAGGTGTTGATGGTCGCAAATGTGGTTTCCTGTTCTTTTCTCCAACGACGCTTTACACCTTTGTGAATTAGCTTCCGCATCGGCGTCATAATATAAGCGAATCTTCGTATGAAAGGGCTCAACTGATTCACCATACCTTTTAAACGACGGATTCCTTCATGTCCTTAGGAGCGGCACTCTTCTTATTGCCATAAGTTTTCCTGGATTGACCATGACTTCTTTGGTCTTTAGCACATGCTCGTGGAAGTTTAGGTCGTCTTTCCGAAGTTAAGTATTCTTACACTTAAACTTAAGGTTCTTCTGCACACCACGTTGTAAGAATTGGTGAAGATTAACGTCATGCTCTGCTTCCGTCGAGCCGTAGATCAAGACACTGTCTCCCACACATTTTACACCATCTAAATTGTCTACTGTTTGCACGAACCGTTTAAAAGTTCACTAGAAACCTATAAAACAAACGTTAATCGCAGCGAACGACACTCCCCGAATGGTGTTGTAAAGGTAGTAAGGAAACTGGACTCCTCGAATAGAACCACGTTGCAGAATGCGGAGGGGAGAACAACCTTCCTGAAATACTTAGCTTTGACCAAACGCGGCGAAATCTTCTGGGGTCGGTAGCCCATAATGCTCTTTACGCAAGGCCTCATACAACGATTTCGGGTCAATACGCACGCGCAGTTCGACCCTATTCTTCGTATAGATGGCGACCTGACTAACCCAGTCGGTAGACGCATCAACTCTGCTTGACATAAGCTCCCAAAAAGCATGCTTTCATAAGCCAATCAGTATCATGCATACTCAGTAAATTGGGAATACACCCAAGATTCTGGGCTGTTAAACGAGTTGCGGAGGAGACAGGATTTCTCCATATTGTTCTTGTTTAAGACAGGTTTCTTTTCTGCACTTCTGTTCAGTATCTTGTGGTATTTCATAACTTGTTGTATGACACAGTCATCGCAATTCTTTGTAACCACATTACCCACAGTTCACCAAATAATCAATAAAAGCAGCCGATAACCCTGTGCAACAAAAAGTTATTTTCTATAACAAAAATGCCAATGCCCCTAACGTATAGAATATCCTCCACTGATCTTAGAAATGCATTTCGATGTTACCTAGGACGTCAGGTTACATGGCTATAAGCAAATGATTATTTTCGGTAATGTAAAGGCTACGTCGTATGGCTGGCGGCATCCGGTTTCGGATTTGCCTGTCACTGTGGCCAGCTACAGGACGCCTGCACCTACAGAGAGACCATGGGTGACTTGTGCTGCACCACCCACAGCTCCAACCACACATCCCATATGCACTGTAAACCCGAAGGAATAAGACCGGGAGGCATGTGGATGGGAGCCACGTTTCATCAACGGAGCAGGCCCACACTCCTCCACAAGCAAACACAAGCACGCTGTATTTAGGAATCAAGCGCACACAAGGCGGTGGTTGGACCGTAGTCCGCTCCACACTGAGTGCATGGAACCACTCTCTGAGCCTAACACGTTCACAAGGACCGTGCACCCCGTTCCTTCCAGCAACGACCAACTGTCTCCTGGAGCCAGTATGGATGAGGTAGTGGGTAATAAACAGGTAGGCACCTTGTCAACATGCACATCAAGCGCAGCCACACCGGGGATAGAACAATGGAACAATGGTTTATTACGGGTAAAAAAGCATTGCTTAACAAGTCCCGTAGGATGGAAATTATTGCGAAAATCAATTGCATGATAAAGTGAAAAGCGTCGTGGTCTAATCGCCATAGACTTATGTAAAATAGCGGAGATGTTCGCGTATTAAACGTATAAATCCATCAATCCATTGGTTAGGCGTTTGGCAAGACACCGTTTCATTGCGTTTTGTAGCCTCTGGCTAACAAGTCAAAATGAAATGTAGATGAGACAATGCATCGTCCACGCGTTTTTTAAATATCGGCAAATTGGGAGCAGAGACAACATAATTAGGGAGGGCGTTCCAAGGCTGGCACACGCGGGGAAAAGAAATTTTTACGGCATTAAAGCCGGCTGTACTGAATTGTCAGTATGAGAGCGGGACCTCTTAGTTTAGTGTTGTGGTTCAATTCCAGCAGCGTACGGCAGATGTGGTTTGGATTCTTCAGACTTTGGTAAGCAATTACAGTCAATCACTTGAAACGACGATATCAAATAAAATAAATGGAATAAATCACACAGATGCGATGACATAACTCTTCATTAAATGAGCATATGAAATAACTTGGATACGAACAAATCCGCGATAAATCTAAGACGTCAGCAAATCTATTTTAAGTACTTAGCACAAACGCGAAACTGTTATCGAAGTTTTAACCAAAGTAGTTTAAGAAACGTGTGCAAGTTAATAGTAGATAGTTCAAGCAGACATTAATATGAGATAAAAGCATTAGGACAATCTTGCAAACCCACCAACTGAAATAAAGAGACTCAGTATGCAAACACGCGGTTAATAAATCAGATGCAACGTACCTACAAACGTTGCGCCGGTTCTGCCTACACTTTACGTAAGACTAGTCGTCGTTTCGGTGTTGGCTCCGAGTAACCTCGCTCATGGCTCACCAGACGTGCTTGACTCAGGCACTCGCGACCGCATGTGCTACAGCACCATGCGCTCGATGTCGATGGAGTACCAGCCATCGGTACCTGTCGTTTCCGCAATTGCCGCTTCTTCTCTGCATATACGAGAATTTCCTCTTGCACCTCGGCAACGGCCTTCGTGGTCAGATCTCGCCATGCACGCCGATCAACCGCTTTCGATTCCCATAACCTGTAATCAAGGTTAGAACGTGATAGACTCACTTTGATCGTGTCCTGTTAACGAAGCTTCGGTTTCCCCACATGCCGCTTCCCCAACATCAGTTGACCATACAATGGCTACTTCTGTATCCGCGTCGAATCCATACGCCACACATGACCGAGTCATCCAAGGTGTCTCAGCAAAAGTATGCAGTCCACTGCATACATTCCACTTCGGCGCAACGCTTTCGTGTCCGCAACTCTGTCGCCCCATCCGACGCGCAGAATCCGCCGCAAACACTGTTGATGGAACCGCTCGTGATATCGCACATCCCGCCGATACATCGTCCACGTTTCGCTGCCGTATAGAAGAACGGACAGCATCATGGATTTGTACACCATCAGGTTCGTGCCAACGGTAAGCTGGTGGTTGTTCCACACTCGGTACTCCAGCTTCCCGAACGCCGCCGTTGACTTCGAGACGCGGATACGCAACTCACTGTGAAGCTTCTGGTCAGTCGACATCACACCCGCAAGATAGTAGAAGCTGGAGGTGGTTTTCAATACTTCATTACCAATGCTGATTCTCGGCACCATTGTAGATTGCGTTTCCGGTAAAGGCAGCAATCGACAGACAGGTTTGCTTGTAACTTGAAAATTTCCATTTAATTCACAAGAACGAAATACCATCTGGTGTGCACTTGTTTTCACTGATTCACTATCAGACCATTACAATCATATGGAAGCTAAAAATAAAAATCGACCCTGTTATTCCAAAACGAATAGATCACTTGAAGGTCTATTTCCGAGATAAGAGAACGAATTAGGTTTTAGTGAGCTAGTTGTTCGCTACCGCGTCTAACCGAAGGCAGTCCACCTGGGAGTCTTCCGTCTTCGCTGGCCAGGGAAGTTGGATAGCCTGGTCCAGCTTCTTCTGTGAGCACCAGGACGGCTGGAACAGTCGAATGCATATTGATTCAGCTGTCGCAAGTGTACGAAGGCGGGTAACCTTGCGCACTGTGCGGCGGAATCTTGTGAACTATTCGCAAAGCGCTTTTCCAATTCACCTCATGACCGGAGTCCACAATGTGGGCCAGAATGGCGCTATTAATGGTCCCGGCGCCCTCTTGACGCAGCCAACGATGGCAATGTTCGTTCACGCGTTTGGATAACTGCCGCGCCGTTCGACCAATATACGTTGCGCCACAGGCGCACATGAATTGATAAATTACTATTGGGTTGGTCAGCATCGGCATCTTGTCCCTGTTTTGTGAACGAATGAGTGGTTCCGTTGAAAACATGCACTTCAACGAGGCTGCTGGGAAGGTCGAGTTTACCGCGGCCGAAAGGCTTCTGGTTAGACGCTCGATAGCCGCGTCCCCTTTGAATGGTAAACGAATAAATAGCTCTTTCTTTGCTGCTGTTAACACTGGTATTGGTCTGGGTTTTTCTTGGAAGTTCCTTAAAATAAATCTATCGGGATAACTGTTTTCACGTAGAGTATTCTGTATGAACAGTAACTCTGCGTCTAAAGTGTCTTCCGTACAGATTCGACGTGCTCTTGAGGTAAGACAGTGAACCAGGTTGCGCTTGTATCTCATAGGAAGGAAACTGAAAGTTCGTGTACTGACCTATTCATGTTTTTTTCTCTAGACCTGACGCTGGATGGATCCGTCTGATCTCCTAGTTAACAAGACATCGAGATATGGTAGCCGATTATCGCTTTCCTTCTCGTAAGTAAACTGCACTGCTGCATGCACTCGGTTGAAGTGGTCAAGAATTTCATCCAAATTAATATGTTTATCCACCATAACAAATATATTGTCTATGTATCGATGGTAGCGGTCAAAAAGGTCTATAGCCGCCCGCATTTCGGTTCTCTCTAGCTTTGCCATGAAGATATCCGCTAATAGCGGTCCGAGGGGGGATCCCATGGCTACGCCGTCCCTCTGCCGGTAGTATTTCTCGCTGAATAGAAACTGCACATTCCAGGTGTAGCGTAACAGTAGTCCTTTGAGCTCACACGTAGGTATACACACTTTTATTCCTGTCTCGGCTATATAGTCGCAGATGTAATCGATCGTCTCAACCAGTGGGACGTTTGTAAAAAGAGAGACGACATCGAAAGAGAGCATTACTTTCTCATTGATTTTATCATCCTTGATGCTTTCGACAAACAAACTTGACATCTATCAATGAACTCCTAACAACAAAAGCCCTATCTTGCATGTATACAAACGCTCAAGGCCTTCTAAGCAAGCTGGCAGAACTTAGAGAACTCCATGCCTCACAACCGCGGGACCTCGTCATGATTACAGAGACATGGTTAAACCCTGAGATAACCGACTCTGAGATCAATTTACCCGGTATGTCACTGCTTCGGACCGATAGAACCGGAAGGGGAGGCGGTGTGATTCTTTATTACAATACAAACCTCCGATGTGAAGTTATCGACCACCCAGAAGTCAGAGCACCCGATTCGCTTTGGTGCCGCCTATGGTTGCGAAACAAGAGCACATGTCTACTAGCCGTGATTTACCGCCCGCCAAACTCAACTTCGGAAATGGACTCCAAACTGAACCACGTTTTCCAGTTTGTTTTGAACAAGTCCTACACCCACATTCTTATCGCTGGAGACTTTAACGTGCATGACATAGAAACGCCGGCAACCGATGGTATGCAGTTTAAAGCCCGCTTGCAAGAGCTTATTGCTAGCCACCCTCTTTACAATCACGTAACCTCTCCCACTAGATTTCGAACTGCTAACAAGCCGTCGATACTGGATCTTGTGCTCACTAACGAAGAACTCATGGTTGACGGGATAGTTACAAGCACACCACTGGGTCGTAGTGATCATGTTACTCTACTCTTTGACTATATTTGCTATGCGGAGTAACCTGAAAAGGAGGAGGATAAAGTGCAAACTGTCACACACTACAATGTGTTGTCTAAGCTTGTTAAGGATGCATCCTGGAGTTTCTTAACCGAAAACCCCCCAGATGTTGCCTGGGAAACATTTACAAACACGTTTAGCACACTGGTAGCGCACGCATCAGAGGAGAAGTCCTTCCAACCTAAAAACAAGCGTAATTCATTTCTGAGGAGCAGGACACGTAAATATATGTCCCGGAGGGATTTGGCATGGCGAGATCACCAGGACTGCCCGAATGCCGAAACGTGGACTGCATACGTGACCCATCGTAACTTCTGTGTGAAACTGATCCGCGAAGACAAGGTCACGCATCAGCAGAAGTTAATGAAGCGCTTCTGTACGAACCGCAAACTCCTGTACAGGCACGTTAACGGCCTTCGAAAGGTAAAGCGGGGGGATTCCAGCACTAGTCACGGCTGATGGGTGCACGCGATCAGCAATGGAAGCAGCTGATCTCCTACGGCTTCACTACTCCAAAACTTTCCAGGAGGTAACGAGCCCAAACATTCTCCTCATTCCTACTACTCCTTCATCTGGTTTAGAAAACATCACCTTCACTGCGGAAGCGGTGTTGAAGAAGTTGTTATCCTTGCGTATCCACAGTTCTCCCGGAGCTGACAGTATCCGACCAAAGGCTCTACAGGCAGTAGCTAGTGATCTAGCAGCACCACTGGCTATTTTCTATCAGCGATGTCTAGAGAAGAACCGTATTCCACCAGTATGGAAGGAAGGGGTCATCACTCCTATTCATAAAGGAGGTAGCCGCACTGATCCTGCAAACTACCGTCCAATAACACTACTTCCAGTACTATCCAAAGTGATGGAATCAATCATCGCAGACGCTCTGATGGAATACATGGAAAGCCACAATTTAATAGCCCCAGAGCAACATGGCTTTCGTCAAAAGCATTCGTGTAATACTAACCTATTAATTGCACGTAATAGCTGGACTGAAGCTGTTGATGATGGAGTAGGGGTCGATGTCATCTACTTGGACTTTTCGAAAGCATTTGATCGCTTAAACCATCGCATTCTCCTTTACAAGCTTCGTAATTACGGCATTGGCGACCCAATCCTGAGTTGGATTGACAATTTTCTACAAGAACGACGGCTAGTGGTGAGAGTCCGAGAATCATTGTCTGATGCAATCGATGTGGCGTGCGGAGTACCACAAGGCTCGGTTCTTGGACCTCGTCTATTCTTGGTGTTCATTAACGATTTGGCGCGATCAATTACTTCCGATTTCTAATTTTTCGCTGACGATATCAAGATATGGCGAAGGATCAGAGGGCCAGAAGACAATGAACGGCTCCAGTGCGATCTTAACACAGTGTCGAACTGGTCACTTCAAAACGCCCTACCGTTCAATGTAGACAAATGTCGCGTCGTACAATTACGCCATTGTCATAACTACACCTATTCACTTGGGACCAACGGACTGCAGAATAGCTCCCAGGAACGTGACCTGGGTGTGATCGTACAGAGCGACCTCAACTGTTCAAAACAGGCTGAGGTAGCTGCGAAAAGAGGCAACCAGCATGTCGGCATGCTGCGAAGAGCATTCGGGAGATTTGACCCATCAATCTTCCCAATGATGCACAATTCCTACGTGCGCCCGCATGTTGAATACGCTATCCAAGCTTGGCAACCTTGGTTGAAGCGTGACCTAGAAGCGATAGAGGCACCGCAACGGAGAGCAACAAAGAATGTGCAGGGTCTGCGCTACCACTCTTATCACCGAAGGCTGAAGTTGTTGGGAATTTTCAGCGGGCGCTATCGAAGACTGCGCGGTGATCTCATATTAGCCTATCAAATATTGAGTGACCCCAATCACGTATGCAGCCATTTGCTGAAACGTAGCCACAACACGCAGCTCAGGGGTAACTGCCTAAAGTTGAAGGAACAATACAGCCGTCTAGAGTGTCGACGGAATTACTTTTCCCTCCGGGTTTGCAAACCTTGGAACGCACTTCCTTACTCAGTTGTATCCTCTCCTACCCTGGATGTTTTCAAAAAACGATTAGATGTCGCTCTTAGCTCCCAACATTTTGTTACCTAAATTCCCCTACTGTGGATTACGCCAAGGATGCATTTCTACAGGCTTTATGTATCAAATGGACCTAAGTGAGCGACCATATTTTACTTTTCTCACTCTTTACCTCAATGATCACTGCACCCCAGTGTCTTTCTGCATGTTTCCGCCCGATAATTTATTTTAATTTTACACTGATGTTGCTTATCAAACTATTCATATCGGCAGACGTTCGATAGATGACCCAGACATATTTCGATTTTATCATATTCACCTCAACCATCCTACGGGACGTGTCAAGCACTTGCTTTTATCCCGTGATAAATCATTGTTCATTGTTCAAAATGGAAGCTGTCGCGAAGGCTGTAGGTAGCTAGCTGTTGTCGCACAGGTTCAAGCAGTTCTATAAGCCACTGAGTGACGGCGTTGTACGGTGAGTTGACCATTGATAAAATAGGACGAAGTGGGATGTTGGCTTTGTGCGTTTTTGGTAACGCGTAAAATCTTGGGACGCTTGTGCCACTCGATTTAAGGCTGTCATACAGAGCATCTGAAATGTATCACTTGGCCCGGTGTTCTTGCAAACTCTTAGTTAGCTGCCTTTCAACTTGTTCACTTCGGTCCCTTTTTCCTTCAATGCACTCAAACTTTATCTCAGCGCTCAGTATTTCTGTTAGTTTATCTATGTAATCTTTTCTATCGAGCAACACGATTCCAGCACTTCTGTTCGGTCTACACAGGACGGTTTCCTCATTACGCTTTAGTTCCTTCAGCGCATCTAGATGCCTTCATGTTAGCGGGCCATGATTACGGACGCGGTGTTTGCGATGATCTGTGACTCTAAATCCACTGGGTCACCTCACTCCCATAAGTGGGCAAGCCTCAAACATACCTGCTTCCACTTCTCCAACCATAGAGGCTTCACTTGGAGATGCATCCATGACGCCGACAGCTCAGAGCCGTAGGAAATCCGGTGCAGATAACAAGCAGGTAACGTACGCATCGATTGCCTCGACAAACACACCGGGAGGGACACACATAGGTCCATTTTCAGTACCGAGCACGCGTGGCGCAAAGCAGCTTTCACCGCCAACTCCAATGGTGTCCTCTAAACAACGCGAATTGCCAGCAAAAAGTATAAAGCCAACACTCACTAGACAAAACCACGCTGCGTTAACCCTCGTGTGCACCAATGTTCCCGAATCCAAATCTGGAACAATAAAAGGTAAATTGCAAGACGATCGCAACCAGTGGAGTTTCATCTGCGAGGCAATTAACATTCGGGTTGAGCCTGCAATGCTGCAACGCGTAGCGCGTCACCCGACCTCAGTGCACTCTGGTGAACCTCGAATTCTTCGAGTAACACTAAACTCAGCAGATGAGACAGAGGCTGTCCTGCTCTCAGCAGTTCGTCTTCGCAACTCACCGAGCGGAGTACGCATATTGCCTGATCTACCTTGGAAAGATCGCGCAAAAGAAGCAGTGGAGCAACACGGTATTGCTAATAGAGATAGCAAGAGAACCATATTTGTTCATGGAGTTCCCGAGCTTCTACATTCTTCTGATCACGATGCACAAACTCATGACCGAGAGCAGTGGTGCTACATCCGTGAAGCACTCTCTGTAGACAATGTTATTGCCAAATCCCTGACAAGAGTGCCGTCATCACCTAACTACAAGGGCTGCGGTCCAAGGCTAATTAAAGTAACACTACACTCCGAGGGAATGACGCAAGTTCTGTTAGATAGCTGGTTAAAGTTTCGATCTAGGCTGCCAACAGAGATCCGGCTAAAAACAGCAGGTGTACGATCAAAAGTCGGAAGCAATTCAACGGAACTTGAAAACGCAGCAAATTCCTTATCTGCACAGTCCTGCGGAGAGACCAACACAACTGCGCCCACGGCACACAGGAGGACCGAGCACAGCACCAGGGAAACTTCTGTTCAGGAACGCTTAATAATGTCATACAACACGACTGAAATACATAAACCAAAAAACGATTAATTGCCGGCCACCTAACGGCCGGCTTAAAAGCGAACACAAACTTGACATCTATCAATGAACTCCTAACAACAAAAGCCCTATCTTGCATGTATACAAACGCTCAAGGCCTTCTAAGTAAGCTAACAGAACTTAGAGAACTCCATGCCGCACAACCGCGGGACCTCGTCATGATTACAGAGACATGGTTAAACCCTGAGATAACCGACTCTGAGATCAATTTACCCGGTATGTCACTGCTTCGGACCGATAGAACCGGAAGGGGAGGCGGTGTGATTCTTTATTACAATACAAACCTCCGATGTGAAGTTATCGACCACCCAGAAATCAGAGCACCCGATTCGCTTTGGTGCCGCCTATGGTTGCGAAACAAGGGCACATGTCTACTAGCCGTGATTTACCGCCCGCCAAACTCAACTTCGGAAATGGACTCCAAACTGAACCACGTTTTCCAGTTTGCTGTGAACAAGTCCTACACCCACATTCTTATCGCTGGAGACTTTAACGTGCATGACATAGAAACGCCGGCAACCGATGGTATGCAGTTTAAAGCCCGCTTGCAAGAGCTTATTGCTAGCCACCCTCTTTACAACCACGTAACCTCTCCCACTAGATTTCGAACTGCTAACAAGCCGTCCATACTGGATCTTGTGCTCACTAACGAAGAACTCATGGTTGACGGGATAGTTACAAGCACACCACTGGGTCGTAGTGATCATGTTACTCTACTCTTTGACTATATTTGCTATGCGGAGTACCCTGAAAAGGAGGAGGATAAAGTGCATACTGTCACACACTACACTGTGTTGTCTAAGCTTGTTAAGGATACATCCTGGACTTTCTTAACCGAATGCCCCCCAGATGTTGCCTGGGAAACATTTACAAGGACGTTTAGTACACTGGTAGCGCACGCATCAGAGGAGAAGTCCTTCCAACCTAAAAACAAGCGTAATTCATTTCTGAGGAGCAGGACACGTAAATATATGTCCCGGAGGGATTTGGCATGGCGAGATCACCAGGACTGCCCGAATGCCGAAACGTGGACTGCATACGTGACCCATCGTAACTTCTGTGTGAAACTGATCCGCGAAGACAAGGTCACTCATCAGCAGAAGTTAATGAAGCGCTTCTGTACGAACCGCAAACTCCTGTACAGGCACGTTAACGGCCTTCGAAAGGTAAAGCGGGGGATTCCAGCACTAGTCACGGCTGATGGGTGCACGCGATCAGCAATGGAAGCAGCTGATCTCCTACGGCTTCACTACTCCAAAACTTTCCAGGAGGTAACGAGCACGAACATTCTCCTCATTCCTACTACTCCTTCATCTGGTTTAGAAAACATCACCTTCACTGCGGAAGCTGTGTTGAAGAAGTTGTTATCCTTGCGTATCCACAGTTCTCCCGGAGCTGACAATATCCGACCAAAGGCTCTACAGGCAGTAGCTAGTGATCTAGCAGCACCACTGGCTATTTTCTATCAGCGATGTCTAGAGAAGAACCGTATTCCACCAGTATGGAAGGAAGGGGTCATCACTCCTATTCATAAAGGAGGTAGCCGCACTGATCCTGCCAACTACCGCCCAATAACACTACTTCCAGTACTATCCAAAGTGATGGAATCAATCATCGCAGACGCGCTGATGGAATACATGGAAAGCCACAATTTAATAGCCCCAGAGCAACATGGCTTTCGTCAAAAGCATTCGTGTAATACTAACCTATTAATTGCACGTAATAGCTGGACTGAAGCTGTTGATGATGGAGTAGGGGTCGATGTCATCTACTTGGACTTTTCAAAAGCATTTGATCGCTTAAACCATCGCATTCTCCTTTACAAGCTTCGTAATTACGGCATTGGCGACCCAATCCTGAGTTGGATTGACAATTTTCTACAAGAACGACGGCTAGTGGTGAGAGTCCGAGAATCATTGTCTGATGCAATCGATGTGGCGTGCGGAGTACCACAAGGCTCGGTTCTTGGACCTCGTCTATTCTTGGTGTTCATTAACGATTTGGCGAGATCAATTACTTCCGATTTCCTATTTTTCGCTGACGATATCAAGATATGGCGAAGGATCAGAGGGCCGGAAGACAATGAACGGCTCCAGTGCGATCTTAACACAGTGTCGAACTGGTCACTTCAAAACGCCCTACCGTTCAATGTAGACAAATGTCGCGTCGTACAATTACGCCATTGTCATAACTACACCTATTCACTTGGGACCAACGGATTGCAGAATAGCTCCCAGGAACGTGACCTGGGTGTGATCGTACAGAGCGACCTCAACTGTTCAAAACAGGCTGAGGTAGCTGCGAAAAGAGGCAACCAGCATGTCGGCATGCTGCGAAGAGCATTCGGGAGATTTGACCCATCAATCTTCCCAATGATGCACAATTCCTACGTGCGCCCGCATGTTGAATACGCTATCCAAGCTTGGCAACCTTGGTTGAAGCGTGACCTAGAAGCGATAGAGGCACCGCAACGGAGAGCAACAAAGAATGTGCAGGGTCTGCGCTACCACTCTTATCACCGAAGGCTGAAGTTGTTGGGAATTTTCAGCGGGCGCTATCGAAGACTGCGCGGTGATCTCATATTAGCCTATCAAATATTGAGTGACCCCAATCACGTATGCAGCCATTTGCTGAAACGTAGCCACAACACGCAGCTCAGGGGTAACTGCCTAAAGTTGAAGGAACAATACAGCCGTCTAGAGTGTCGACGGAATTACTTTTCCCTCCGGGTTTGCAAACCTTGGAACGCACTTCCTGACTCAGTTGTATCCTCTCCTACCCTGGATGTTTTCAAAAAACGATTAGATGTCGCTCTTAGCTCCCAACATTTTGTTACCTAAATTCCCCTACTGTGGATTACGCCAAGGATGCATTTCTACAGGCTTTATGTATCAAATGGACCTAAGTGAGCGACCATATTTTACTTTTCGCACTCTTTACCTCAATGATCACTGCACCCCAGTGTCTTTCTGCATGTTTCCGCCCGATAATTTATTTTAATTTTACACTGATGTTGCTTATCAAACTATTCATATCGGCAGACGTTCGATAGATGACCCAGACATATTTCGATTTTATCATATTCACCTCAACCATCCTACGGGACGTGTCAAGCACTTGCTTTTATCCCGTGATAAATCATTGTTCATTGTTCAAAATGGAAGCTGTCGCGAAGGCTGTAGGTAGCTAGCTGTTGTCGCACAGGTTCAAGCAGTTCTATAAGCCACTGAGTGACGGCGTTGTACGGTGAGTTGACCATTGATAAAATAGGACGAAGTGGGATGTTGGCTTTGTGCGTTTTTGGTAACGCGTAAAATCTTGGGACGCTTGTGCCACTCGATTTAAGGCTGTCATACAGAGCATCTGAAATGTATCACTTGGCCCGGTGTTCTTGCAAACTCTTAGTTAGCTGCGTTTCAACTTGTTCACTTCGGTCCCTTTTTCCTTCAATGCACTCAAACTTTATCTCAGCGCTCAGTATTTCTGTTAGTTTATCTATGTAATCTTTTCTATCGAGCAACACGATTCCAGCACTTCTGTTCGGTCTACACAGGACGGTTTCCTCATTACGCTTTAGTTCCTTCAGCGCATCTAGATGCCTTCATGTTAGCGGGCCATGATTACGGACGCGGTGTTTGCGATACTGATAGCAACAATTCACCAAGTAACACTTGAAACCTTCAAGATCCGTATTCGATTTAGCGACTAACCATTTCGTCTGATCATATAAACTTTCAAATTGTAACACATAATCGAGCTGGTTATCCCTGCGTCTAGGAGCGCAAAACTTTAAGCCAATCGATAGAACTTCCATCCAAGTTGTGTCCATGTTCAAACATATTACTTCAGCTGTCGCAAGTGTACGAAGGCGCTAACCTTTCGTCCTCATCTCTGACATGAACCTTCACGTGATCTGTTGTTTTGAACTAGGTGGGTCGATTTTAGTTTTGCTTGTGTTGATGGTGTGCCCGAATTTGGTCGCTTTCGAAGCCAGAGCACTAGTCATGTCCTGCAACTCATCAGCGCTGTGTGCAAACAACGCACAGTCGTCAGCGAACAGCAACGTCCGAATAGTTGTCTCATAGCCTAGGGTTCTTGCCCTGAAACTACGGATGTTCAGCAACCCACCATCAATACGGTGCTCCACACGAACACCGCAAACACAAGCCGCATGGCAATCACAAGACATCATGGCGGGCAGATAGATATTAAATAGGGCGGGAGCTAAGACACAGTCTTGTTTCACACCAGAGATAACCAAAGTCATCGGAGGCCTATCCACTCAGCTGCACCCTCGCCCGCGTACCACTGTGCAGACATTCAATTAAACTTACAAATTTCTCGGACAACCAAACTTACCCAACACCAGCCCACAGTGCCTCGCGGTTCACCGTATCAAATACCTTGGTGAAATCAACAAAAGGCGAGTACAAATACTGGCGTCGTTCTCTAGACTTCTCCTGCAACTGACGGGCCGCAAACACCATATCTATATTTGCTGTGACTAGAACGGAATGCTCAGTGCTTATCCGGCACTTTTGGTTATACAACCAGACTGATGAGGCAGTTGAGCATAAATCGGGCAAATGCCTTGTCCACGCAACTTAGCAATTTATACCACGACAATCCGTGGCACTTTGCTTGCTTCCTTTACCCTTGTGCAGTGGTGGCACAGGGGAATCCTTCAGCTCAGGAGGAACCTCAATCTACACGCGTTGCACCAAGTGGTGCAGCGCAGTCACCAACGCTGGTCCGCCGTGTTTCAATACTTCAGGCGGGATGCCATCGGCACCGGCACACTTGCCGTTTCGTAGCTGAGCAAGCGCACCCTGCGTCTCATCCAGTGTCGGCTTGTCCGCCAGAATCGCCTTCATATCGTGCTGTTTCAGGCTGTTTAATGTAGGCCAGTCGATCTCTGGACGGTTGTTCAAGAGACAGTCAAAGTATTTTACCAGATCTGCATTATGTCTGCAGTCTGTGTGCAGATAGCACCTGAGCTACCATCGATTAGCGTCCTCAGCGGCTCCAACCTCGGTCCATACACTGCCTTCAAGGAGCGAAAGAATTTCTTAGTTGGCGGCGCAGCATTTTATCTGCTTCGCGTTCTCCGTCCACCATACATTTTTAATGCGACGGAGCTCTCGGGTCAGTCGTCGTCGAATTCGCCCAAACTTTCCCTTCTTCCCCAAGTCGCTGGGGTCTGCAACTTGTGCAACATATGCTGCACCCTTCTCCGGCACCAATGCGCCAATGGTCGCATTGTTCTCATCAAACTAATCAGGCCGCTTGCAGTTTGCGCGCCCGATGGTCTCCACGGCACCAGCTCTCACAGGTCGCCTACTGTGCCATTGTAGTCCACATCACACAGGCGTGCATCCAGCTCGTTCTCCAGCTCCACACGTTTCTTCACAGTACCGAGGGAGGGATGTTAATTTTACGCCTCCGATTCACGGCACAAGTGCAATGCGTAGATTTACGAAAATATATGCACAGTTTGGTTCGCACCAATTTGTGATCAGTGCCACACTGAGCTCCGCGCAGTACACGTTTCATGCGCGTTTCACGCATATCACGCTGACGTACCATGACATAGTCGAGCAGGTGAGCGTGACCACTCTGTGGGTGCGTCCAGGTTGATGTATCACTCGCGCTCAGTACAATCCGACTGTTCGTGATCGTCAGACCGTGAGTGACACACTGTGAGAGCAGCCTGTCACCGTGTGCATTCGCTGAACCAATGCCATGCGGACCGATGACATCTGTCCACACTGATGCATCACGCCCAACGCATGCGTTGAAATCACCCAACAGAAATAGTCGGTCGCTCTTCGGCACAGACCGTATCACGGAGGATAGCTGAGTGTAGAATTGATCATGCATGTTATCAGGATAACTCATGGTTGGACCGTACGTGCATACAAAAGTGACAAACGTATCTCTTCCGCGTCGTAGGCGAACAGTCATCAGTCGCGCTCTGATGCCAATTGGTTTACCCACGAGCTGACCATGGAGGCGATCAGATATTGCAAATCCGACCCCATGTTCACGTGGAGCGCCGTATGGCTCGCTGGGCGGAACACTTTCAAGATCAGTTCAGCTGGCCACCTGCTCCCGGACCTCTTCCTACTCAGGTGATGCAGGACGAGCCATGGACGGTTAGTTTAGAACCTTCGTCGGAGATCGAGGTCCGAAACGCGATCACAGCCCTCGATCGTTTTCATGCTGCTGACGGGATTCCCTCCCACCTGCACTATTTAAGGAGAGGTGATATCCTCTGCATAGCATTGATCTCCCTATTCAAACGTATCTGGAAGGAAGAGAGTCCCGGCTAATTGGAGCGAACCGATTATAATGGCAATATACAAGAAGGGCAGTCGCACAGACTGTTCCAACCACAGGGGTATTAGCCTAGCGCCAGTTGTGAGAAAATTATTGGCCTCGATTCTCGTTCGTCACCTCACTGTAGAACGGGTATATCGGATTAGGAAAGAGCAGGCCGATTTCCGCCCAGGACGTGGCTGTATAGACCATATATTTACATTGCGGCAGGTGCCAGAGCAGCGCCCCGCATACCGCAGACCGACAATAGCTGTGTTCCTTGATTTCAAGAGTGCGTGCAGGGACAGGTTTTCCACGAAATATGTGAACATCCTTCGTGCTCTATACTCAAACACTACACGCCGCGTCAGGGTCTACGGTGGCCTGTCGGATAGCTTTCCGATCACAAGTGGCGTCCGTCAGGGTTGTCCGACTTCCCCGTTTTCGTTCAATTTCGTCGTGGATTCTATCATGGAATGCTCCCTTGCAGAATCTCACGATGTAGGCGTTGAAGTGCTGCCTGGTGAAAGGTTAGTTGACCTAGATTATGCGGACGATATCGCCTTGCTTTTCGACGATGTTTCAGTGGCACAATAAACCCTGAATAGCCTGTCAAGGGTGGTCCCATTATTTGGTATGCACTTCGCACCTTCAAAGTGCAAAGTGTTGCTGCAGGATCACCGGACACTTGATGACCCCTTGACCCTTGCTAACGAGGAACTCGAGGTGGTTGATCAATTCAACTATCTTGGCAACTGCATCAGCAACGATGGGCGCATAGAAACTGACGTTAACTCATGCATTGCAAAAGCCAGAGCTGCGTTCTTGAACCTGCGGCACCTTTGAAGGCAGAAGGGAATTTCCCTCCGTCTGAAATATCGTGTATACTAGGTCACAGTGAGGGCCGTTCTGCTGTATGGTAGTGAGAACTGGCCCCTTCGGTTTGAAGATCTGAGGCGCCTTAAAGTCTTTGACCATCGTTGTCTGCGAAGCATTGCTGGTGTCGGATGGCACCAGCGTGTCCGCAACGATGATGTGGGTAGGCGAGTATTGGTAGTGATAATCATGCTAGCTCCCTAGAACAACAGATAGCACTGAATAAGTTGCGTTGGCTCGGGCACGTGCTGCGTATGCCTGGTCACTGCTTATCTAGGAGGGCCTTGTTTAGTCGACCAGGTGAAGGTTGGCGCAAGGCTCTAGGTGGTCAGAACTTGATTTGGCAACGGAAAATGAAGTCACTGCCGACCAAACTGGGTACCATTGATCCGTCTCGTCTTCCGGGCTGGAGTCCACGTGACTTGCCTTGTGCTTGTCTCGAGACTTTACAGGACGTGGCTCGCAACCAACACCAGTGGCGCGTCTGCTGCCATTTTCTAGTCGGATTGCCTGTTTAAAGTATGTGTGGTGCTGAGTTATCTACGGAGGAGTGGCTGATTATGACGGTGCAGTGAAAGCCGCAAGGAAGCTGTCTCACAGATGCCGCCTTGTCTTTGCACGATATCCAGCTGTTTGTGACGGTATGTTATCAACACAGGGAGTAGGCGCCTTGACCCTGAATGTTTGCTTAGGGCATTAAGGTTTTCAGTTAAGTCCCTCTTCTGTCCCTCTTATTATTCTTTAATTCATAGGGCATCGCGGTTGTATGGCAGCGAAGCTTCAGTTCAAATGGCTGATATACTGTTGTCGTTGTTTTGGTTGTTGTTGTTGTTGTCGTTGTTGTTGTTATTGATGTTCACGTGGTGCTGAGATGGCGTTGCCCACCCAGTAGAATGTGTAGCCAGCACCTGCTTCATCAACTTACCTTGCTCAGCGAGCCGGGTCTCAATGATCGCCGTGATATCCATGTTGGAGCGCGGCAATTCCATCGCGATCTGTGCAGTGCGCTCGGGCGCTTCGAGCTGAGCCTGAGCCGAAAATGACCGTGGGAACGAAAGATGTTTTATTCACAGTGCCTTTTAAAGGAGACAGACAGCTCGAGGTCTTGAGTAGGAATTTGACTTCGGCGCTAAACCAAACGTACCCGGCCGCCAGAGTCCGCATTCACGCCGAAGCCGTTCCGCTCATCATCAACCGCCTAAAAGACAGAATTCCGTCCCAGTCCGAATCCTAGGTCCCATACCAGTTCGCTTGCACCTGTGCTGCGAGATAGCTCGGATACACGACCAGACGTCTGTCAAAGCGGAAAGCGGAACACTGCCCTGCCTCGTTACAGCGTGGTACCATCAGAAATGTATACAGCTCCATGCTAGAACACCTAGTAGATAGGGGATATAACATACAAACGAAAGTGACTTTCAAAATAATGTCTGTAGCATCAAAACGCCGCACGAAAGAACTCAGGAAGCGCCTACTGGCCACAGGAGAAGCAATTGCGATAAAGCAACTGAAGCCGGAACTGTACGCTATCGGGCGGGTCGGGAATGACTTCCTTTTGGAGGTAACTGCGAATAAGTCTCCTTTGCTTTGCAGGCGAGATTAATAAGCAGTCGCGGACGATCAGCGGCAACGTCTCAAAACGTGGGGAGTTCTGGGCTGGTCACCTGGTTCTTTATTAAATACCACAAGTGCTCGTACGGCGCTGTGTCAAAGCCAAAGTGACCGGCTATAGGGTCACTGACCACTCACTCCTGTAACTGGGGGTGAGTATCTAACGGAGGGCGGGTGAACAACCTCGCTGGCCACCGGCTTCTTTGTGGACTGCTTCCGAACACAAAGAAGGCGAATGAGCCACTTGGCTGTCAACGGTCTTCGTGAATCACCTTGCTGCCTTGTGGGTCAGGTCTTTAGATCAAAGGCACGGGGTGGGGTCAATTAATCAACCCTCTTCCTCGGCCTGGGCAACCGGGAAGCTCACTGCCCACACAACACATGGAACTTTGCTTCCAGTCCTCTTACTCACTCTCTATTGTTGTTGTTACTCATATCTTGTGATACTCTGCCAAACGTTTATTGGGCAAGTGTTAAATACAAATACAACTGAAGCCGGAATTGTGCACTTATGCAGAGATTAATCCTATCGTGGTCATAGCCTGGTCACCTGACTTCTGGCATAGTGGTCAATGGTGGTGAGTTCAAATAAACATAGATTGCCACCGTACATCCGATCGCAGCAATCACGACAATGTGTCGCATCGCTAGCAATAGCTACAGTATAAATGCTTATGAAGCTCATAATTGTAATTGTTTGAAGAGATTTATCGAAAAGAAATTTCTTTGCAATTTCTTTGACATTAGAATAAGCATATTTTATGAATTAAGAAGCGCAAGCAGCCTGATGCGTTTTCCGACTTCAAAAAGTGTTTGAAATTCAACGCTAGGCTGACAAAAGCGAACACTGATATTCGATTCATAAAGAATTGTTTACAAAGAAACCAGTATCCAAAGACATACTGGAAAGCTTTACAGCGATGTCATATTCGTCCAACTAGCAAGTCTTTAAAATGGCATGCTTACAATCTTCTGGAAGGTGTTCAGTCACGAGTTCCTGAGTTGGAACGGCTTTGCTCCCACTACCAATTATCCGTAGATGAACTCAACGAGAACTAACGGAAGTTGTTCCTAAATTACATATCCGACGTATGCGCAAGACTGAAGAGAGATAATACACGAAATTGCTAATAAGTTTGACACCTGACGTACCTGAATTGAAATTTCCAACGCACCCAGAACGCTACCTTCACAGTTTCTCGAAAGTGAAGCTCAACAAACTACAACTTGAGGCTTTGTTATTGTGACCAAAATTCTGTGCATCACAACCACGTAGGACTCAATTGCATTTAGTGACACAGTTCGAGAGTTTAATGCATCAACTGAAAGAATTAAAACCTACGTCCTCCTGAGCTCATGACACTTTCAGAACCATTGCTGCATATTATCACAGAGATATTGGAACAGCAGGGTACAAGTCTCAAAATTAATCACTAATGCACACCGAGCAGCGGTAAAAGAATTGGCATCCATTCCAGAGATCATACTCTCAAGGCCAGATAAGGGCTCAGGCTGGGTACTAATGGGCAACTGTGACTACATTTCCAAGATTCATACGATTTTGCAGGATCCCAGAAAATTCGTGCTTGATTCAGTACAGAAGGACAACACAGCACAGGACGAGATCAACATAACCAACTCATTGAAAGAACTAAAACGCGGTAACTACATTGATAGCTCCTTACTTGAGCGATTAACACCTTGTGGCTCGCATCCACCTCGCCTCTACGGTGCACCAAAGGTTCACGAACCTAACACCACACTACGACCAGTGATTGATATGTCTGGGTCTGATACACACTCAGTCACCAAGTGGCTTGTGGAACTTCTCGAACCAGTACGTAAAGAATTGTCCAGTCACACTGTGAGTGACACATTTGCATTCGTTCATCAGGTAGAAAACTTAAACGTGAAAGAAAAATTGATGCTCTCGTTTGATGTAAAATCGCTCTTTACGAACCTTCCATTGTTAGAAACGGTCAATTCCACTGTCAATTCCACCTAACAGAAAACAACAGTCTTCTTCCGATCCCGGCTCGTAATGTGAAAGAGCTGATTCTACGTTGCACGTTTAACAGACTTTCTACTTGATGGAAAATACAATAGACAAATAGACGGAGTAGCAATGGTATGGCCACTTGGACCGCTGCTTGCAGACATTTTACTCGCAAAAATTGAACGCGGACCTATCAGACATGTAATCGCATCCCTTGACTATTACAAACGATACATGGATGATAAGTTTATTGTTTGCGACTCTCATACTGATCATGCTCATCTGTTGGATCAATTTAACAACGCGCACCCATAGTTGAAATCCACTTACGAGACTGTAGCGGACAGTAAGCTGCCATTTTTGGATGTTTTGCTGCGACGACGAGAGGACGGATCGCTTGAAAAAAGGTTTTCCTTAAGCCAATCTGGGTAGGTCAATGCATGCACTTCCCCAGTTTCGTACCGATAAAGTACAAACGAAACTTGGTACATTGCCTTTATTATCGGGCCACAAGAATTTGCAGTCCTGAGATACTGGAAGCGGAAAAGAATTTCATACTTCAAACATTGGGAAGCCACGGTTACCCGCCTGCTTTCATCAAAAAGCATCTCCAGCTCCGAGCTGAGCCTGAGCCGAAAATGACCGTGAGAAGGAAAGATGTTTTCCTCACAGTGCCTTTCAGAGGAGACATACAGTTCAAAGTTTTGAGTAGGAAATTGACTTCCGCGCTAAACCAAACGTACCCGGCTGCCAGAGTCCGCATTCACGCCGAAGCCGTTCCGCTCATAATCAACCGCCTAAAGGACAGAATTCCGGTCCAGTTCAAATCCTAGGTCCCATACCAGTGCACTTGCGTGGGATTGAAGCTGCACCCCGTGGGATTGAAATGAAGTTATGAACTGTATAGCAAAAGCTCGAGGTGCTTTCGCCAATCTCCACCACCTTTGGCGCAGACGCGACATTACTCTCGCCCCGAAGGGCAGAGTTTATAACGCAGTTATCCGTTCAAACCTCTATATGATCATGAAACCTGGTCCATTATGTCGACAGATATAAAGAGTCTCGTCACATTCGATCATCGCTGCCTTCGCAGCTTAGCTCATGTCTGGTGGGAGCACCGCGTGAGCAATGAGCGTGTTCGGCGTCGCGTATTTGGTGTGAACTGCTCAGCACTATTATGTCACGCACCGGGCTCCGATGGCTGAACCACGTGTGGCGCATGCCAGCATACCGACTCCCGCGACGTGCATTATTTGCGCTCCGGGTGTGCGGCTGGTAGAGGAGGAGGTAACCCCGAATGATGCCTTGGTCGAGAGAGATGAAAACCCTCACATCGAAGTTGCCGTCGGTTGGTGCATCCCGACTGCTTGGTTAGGGTCCTAAGGACGATGAACACGCTTGGTTGGACACATTTGCTGATATAGCGAAGAGTCGGCCCCAATGGCGTTTGTGTTTGAGCTTTTTTTATTGACCCCCTCCCTTTAGGTTTTCCCTCCAATGACGATGTCATGCGAAACGCATAATATAATATCTAACATCATTTTTAGTGCAATTAGTGTAATTTGTAGTGTCATTTTTTCGTCTCTTATTTTTCGTATGGCGGCACAATAGCTGAGGTGTGTTGCTCACCCTCAGCTAACGTGTACTGATGATGATGGTAGTTCATGAGCAGCATGAACAAATAGGGTTTTCTTGCTTTCGTTCGTAGAAGAGTCGCCATGGTTTTCTTTTAACTTTGACCACCCTTTCCAAAGAATATCTTGTAGTATGCGTACCCTGCTCGATGTGTTACGAAGACGAACTGCTGAGAGTAGGACTGTTTCTGTCTCCTCAGTTGGGTTCAAGGTCATTCGGAGAAATCGGGGTTCGTCGCAGTGCACTGAATTTGGGTGCCGCGCTACGCGTCGTAGCGCAGTTGGCGCAACCCGAATACTAATCGCGCCGCAGATGGAATTCCACTGGTTACGATCATCCACCAACTTGCCCTTTATTGCGTCAGATCTGGACTCAGGAACGTTAGCACACACGACCGTTAACACACTGTGGTTCTGTTTAGCAAATATTGCTTTTAGTTTTGTGGCTGGTAACTTGGATGGTTTAGTGAACAATAACGCATGTTGTGAACACGGCGTCACATCGCTTGTGCTTGGTCCAGACAAATGGACGTACAGATGTTTCTTTGAGCGCTTTTATCGAGGCGATCGACGCGTATGTAACCCGGCTCTGGACTGCTGGTTTTGTGACCAACTTGTGAGATATGACATCTAGGGATGAATTAATAGCAGTCACGCTGGATGTCACTTGCCTACTTAAAGGGTTAGCAATTGCCGGAGTAGGTGGCGCAGATGCCGTTGGGCAGTTAGTAAGACTGATTTTAGTCTTCGACTTAGAAATAGAGCACTGAGGGGTATTCTGATTCTAATAGTAAGGCCTTGAAGCTCGCCATCTGCTGGACTGTTTCAGTCAGTTTTTCACCACCGATACAGACGGTGCCATGTGGTTTTTTAATGAAACAAGTGGCTTGGCCGAAGTTGAGTGATGTATATGCGGTAATATTCCATATCTTTGGAATCCTTCCAGCTCTAACTCAATTTTCGGATGAGTAGGAAAAGGTACGCTCCTTACTTTTAAAAGTTTCGGCTGGGCATTCAGTCTGATATTGAAAGAAACTTTGAGGTCACGTATTTTACCGGGCGATGTTTCATCAACTCAATTGAAATCAAGTTAAGAGCGCGCCTACATTCTCAACTATGAAGGAATGTCTGGAATATGGTCCATTTTTCTGACGATTGGAAATAGTTCCGGCAAATGTTTGAGCCAGTTTCTACCAAGCAATTTCGGGCCATCATTGTTAACAACAATTAGCGGAAGAGTGTGTCGGCCCCACGAGCGATTCATCAGTATAAGAACGTAAAGTAGACAGGGTTGGGACGAACGGTAGGTTGGACAGTGTATGATTGTTGACTGATTTAACCGAGGCCCCCGTATCCATTTCTAGGCGCACAGGCTGGTCTTCAATCTCCAGTTACGCAGTGTATGGAAGTATTCCGCGCACATGCGATGTGGTAGTATATGAAATCAAGTAAGGTGTGGACTCACCGGGATTCTCTACTGTCCGGACAGTATTTGGTGGAGAATAAGATTCACGACGTGGAGACACTGTTGAGCGGCAAAATCGCGCAAGCTGTCCGACCTAGTCGCACCTGTGGCAAGTGGAGCGTGTGTGTCTACAATCAGTTACTCTTTCATGCCGTTTACCGCACCTGTAGCACACAAACGAGCATTTGTTGTACAGTGGCAATCGATGTTTGACCGCGTGGATTACATCTGAGGTGTGAACATGTTGGTAGTGAATTACTTGTTAAACCACATTTTCTCTTTCTCTAACCAATGTGCATGTGGCTTCCAAAATAAGCTTGCTCTCGTTTTCCGACAGTAAGGGATTTCGGACGTTGTCGCGAATGCCAGCCAGAAGTCATTGGATAGCTATCTCCTCTTCAAATTTATTGGACGGAATCTTAGTATATAGCGGAAATCAGACAGGGACTGTTGTATGTGGGTTACGACTACATTAACTTTTCTTCTCCCTGCGGTAAATGGGAAAAATCTACTTGTGCAGTAAACCCATGTTGTTATGAGCCCCAAAGGCCATTCAGCTGTTTCAGACAGTTTCACAAGGAAGTGTTTTCACACAACTGAAAGGCATCGAAATGCCTTGGACTCTTTGCAACCAGGTGTTGTCTCAACAGTTTAAAATATTGATGTCAGTAATAGTGATATGAGGAATTATAATTCAAAAGAGTGATATATATTTACCGAATGTGCTCTTCCATCGAGTCCAAACCGCAACCGATAACTTAACTGCCGCTTCATGAAAAAGGTGACTCATAAAGAATAACTCCAGGTAGACTACGTTGCTAATGATAAAGTCCACACGCCAGACTGCGGACACAGTAATGACTCATAGCATGTTATAAGATTCTCACTAGACGCGATTCCGAAAGTGACACTTTACTGCTCCACAAAACTTTTGGCCCAATCGAAGAAAAAAGCAGAACAACAATGACCTTCATAAATTAACGCATTAACTGCCGTCAACAAACACTATACAACTACCGTATTTATAGGTCTCTTACTGACCTTTGACTTCTGGAATCGGAAGGTCAACTATCAAGGTTACTGGTTCCCCATAGCTTTGGCTGAGGTATCAGGTGGTTTGTAGTCACGTGCAGGACTTAGAACATTCCAGAACGTTCGAGCTCGATGCGCTAATCGTTACTAATCGATTAATCGCTAAAATAGTGAATTTTCCAGTTAATTCTTACTTTCCCCCGGACACCTACCCTCCTAAGATATCGTCCGAAGTATACTATGGAAGCAGTCTTTGGAAGAGTGTTCTTTGACTGTCTGTCCATCGCCTTGGCAGAAGTGCCCGAGAACTGCGTTCGGATGTCCGTGTTTAGGATTCCTTGCTCGACTGTGAAAAGTCGTCCACGACTTCCTTTGGCAAGTTGAAGCTTTCCACCAATAAGTCGAACGGGAGGTCGGTAGTCCTTGCTTGCTCTGGTTGGCACCATGTTGGCCGTAACTGGTTTGCATGCCGGGCCCAGATTTGTGCGCCCACAATCACTTCATACGTTATATTTCCGCGCTTGTTTTTGATCCTCCCTGGCGTCCACTTCGCGTGGCCTTCCCGATAGTTACGTACTAGCACTTTCTGTCCAAGTGTAAACGATCGTTTCTTTGCTCCATGCCGCCGGTTAAAATCCTGTTCCATTCTGCGGTTTCTTTCACCAACAGAGGATTCCGAGTGTAGTTGGATGGCGTCGAAAGGCATGCGGAGCTTCCGGTTCATCATAGTCTGTGCTGGAGAAACTCCGTCCGGTGCTTGTGGATTCGTTGTTGATCGGTAGAGGAAAAGGAACTGGTCAACCATATCTTCTATACGTCCCTCCTCTTTTGATTTGTGGAGCTCGCTTGAACGTATCGACAAACCTTACTGCCTGGCCATTCGAGTGTGGGTGAAACGGCAGCGAGCGAATGTACTGAACGGCGCATTGCTTGCGGTATCCTTTAAAAGTTGCTGAACTGAATTGTGTGCCATTGTTAGTTACAGTTGCCTTTGAACAGCCGAAGCTGCTGAAGGTTTGGCGCAGTTTTGATACAGTGGCATTGGTGGATGTGCTATCCATGAGAAATGATTCAGGCCACTTGCTGTATGAGTCGACTATAATGAGGAAACTTCGGCCGTTGATCGGTCCTACGAGGTCGACATGGATGGGGCGCCATGGTTTAGTAGCTTTTGGTCATGAATAGAGCTCTGCTTTTTGTGGCGCTTTCAAGACATTGGCGCACTTTTGGCAGCGTTTAGCTCTTTCTTCTAGCCGTTTGTCCATGAAGGGCCAGTATACATAACTGAAGACAAGCGCCTTCATCCGGTTGATCCCAAGATGCCCGGCGTGAAACTACTGAATAAGGCGCTCCTGAAGTGCCTTGGGGATGACCACCCTTTCGGAAAATATTACGTAGCCGTTCACAATGGAGAGCGAATGTCTTCTCTGGAAGTACTGTTGCAACTCAACAGATGGACATGAACGTGGCCAACTTGTTTTGTGAAGCTGTGTAACCTTTTTGAGTACTGGGTCCCGAAGCATTTCGGTTCGTACAGCTTCGGCGGTTACTGGTAGACCGTGCAATGCAGCATTTGCCAGATAGTTGACATCAGGTTCGATCTCGACCGAAGCCATGATTGTGTCCTCATGTTCTTGCTGGTGAGCATTAGGCGTGACAGTGCATCCGCTTGGCCAATGGAAATTGTCGACTAGTAGTGGATCTCGAAAGCATACCCCATTAAGGTAAGATCCCAACGTTGTAGCCGGTTGGCTGTGTAAGCCGGGATGCCTTTTTGGACCAAAGATAGCCAGCAAGAGTTTGTGATCTGTCAGAAGCTTGAAGCGGCGGCCGTACAGCATTTTGTGGAATTTCTTGACCGTATACACTGTAGCTAATGTTTCTTTCCCGATTCGGCTGTAATTTCTCTCGGCCTTCGTAAATGTTCTGGCGGTATGGGCGATTGTTTTATGAGATCCAGCGGTGTATGTGTGTGAAATTACTGCACCAATCCCATAGTTTGATGCATCTGTGGTTAGGACAATCTCTTTGGAGGGATCAAAATGAGTCAGAAGCAAGTTTGAGGACAGCAATGTCATGGCCCGTTCGAAGGCATGCTGGTATTCTGATGTCAGTTCCAAATTTGGCCTTTAGCTAGTAGC
>OX104065.1:38713098-38745414 GCA_944474145.2 Dicrocoelium dendriticum
AAAGCTATGCCACCTAAAGACTACTAGCTGCCGCATAGCCTATTCTCCAGGCACCTTTGCGTGCATTCTAATATATGCACTGGTGAGGCAATATTCTATTAGCAAGGATATCTGAAACCAAACTCTACCGGCCTAAAAGGATAAAGTCTTTCGTAAGGAGCAGGACACGTAAGTGCATGGCATTAACGGACTTGGCATGGCACACTTATATAGCCTCCCAGAACGACCATACCTGGGATGTCTACATAATACAAAGGAACCACTGTGTCAAACTCGTCCGGGAGGATAAACTTAAGAACCAACAAGGTTTGGTGGAAAAGTTTTGCTCCAACCCAAAACTGCTATACAGACACGTAAACAATTTGCGCCGTGTTAAGCGCGGTATTCCTGCTCTGCACACAGCATGCGGGTTAGCCAAAACCGCACAAGAGGCGGCCAACGTCCTTGGACAACAATTTGGCCGTACCTTCCAAAGCGCGCAATCATCATACATCCTGCCTAAGCGGATAACGCCGCCATCAGGGCTTAATCACATATCGTTCACCTCCGCAGCTGTACTGTAGAGGCTGATGTCTCTGCGCGAGTTCAGCTCCCCGGGTGCGGACGGCATTCGTCCGAAGGCGTTGAAAGTTGCTGCCATGAGTTTGTCAGGACCAATTTTCTTTCAATGATGTCTGAACGAGATGCACGTCCCCACGATGTGGAAGCACGGAATCATTACGCCTATCTACAAAAGTGGTAGCCGTGCTGAACCAGCAAATTATTGCTCGATAACACTACTTCCTGTGATCTCCAAGCTTATGGAGTCCATCGTAGCTGAGGCTTGAATGGGGTACCTAGAGAACGACAAAATTCTCGTTCCGGAAAAGCATGGATTTCGTCAAAATCGCTCCTGTACCATTAATCTCTTGATTGATCGTGCAAACTGGACGGAATCTGTGGACGCTGGTGCAGGAGTCAACGCGGCCTACTTGGATTTCTCAAAGGCATTCGACCGTATAGACCATTGCATTCTCCTCCACAAACTTCAGAAATATGGAATCGGCGATCCTGTTCTGGGCTGGATAGGAGACTTTCTCGTGCAACGTCACCTGAATGTGAGGGTCAGAAGCAACCTATCAGAATCCATCGAAGTTCAGTGCGGCGTACCTCAAGGCTCAGAACTTGGACCCCGCCAGTTCCTGGTCTTCATAAATGATCTCGCGAGTGTGCTATCTTCTAACTGTTTGCTATTTGCTGATGACCTAAAGGTATGGCGCACTATAGCTGCAGTGGAGGATCACACAGCGTTACAGGAGGACCTGGACAAAGCGTACACATGGTCCATCGAGAACATGCTGCATTTCAACGTCACCAAGTGCAAAGTTCTCGGCACATGGCACAAGAGTATGCACAAGTACCGCCTAGGACCACAAATTCTACAGCGGGCTTCTCACGAGTGCGATCTTGGCGTGGTAGTTCAAGACGACCTCGGTTGTTCGAGGCAGACTGAAAAGGCATCTAAGAAAGTGAGCCAGTACCTCGGCCTTCTTCGCAGAGTCTTCGGGAAGTTTGACCCTTCGATCTTCCCAAAAATGCTTAGTGCTTACGTGAGGCCGCACGCGGAATACGCTATCCAAGCGTGGCAACCCTGGCTCAAGTACCATCTTACCGCGCTCGATACTGCACAACGTAGGGCAACGAAGAGCGTCAGAGGTTTGACCAGCCTCCCCTACCCACTCAGGCTGAAGACCTTCAAAATATACAGTGGACATTATCGGCGACTAAGGAGCGATCTCATAATGTTGTACCAGATCCTGAGAAACCCCAACCACCCATGCCATTCCCTTCTGATACTCAGCCAAAACACCTCGCTAAGAGGTCACAGTTTAAGTTAGTCACGCAGTGCAGCCGCGTGGAATGTCGGCGAAACTATTTCTCCCTTCGAGTGACACAGCCTTGGAACGCCCTCCCGGGACATGTAATTAATGCACCCACCATATCCCTTTTCAAAAAACGCCTTGACGATACCCTGTCACATTTACACTACGTGCTATAGCTCATGACCATCAGATGCTGGCACTAATACACAACAGACAGGGGATAGTGCCATAATCCTACTCGAGAATGAGTCACTCCAAACGCCTTCCACGAAATTTGACAAGCGCTACTACTATAGAAACTGGATTTCTTTATCCTATCGACCCAAGATAGTTGCACACGAGTAAGCGTTGTCCCTGCTATCTTTTTTATTTTTCTCGCCTATGATGTGAACAATAACCACTCCCCTGTTGCTTTGTGTGCGTACGTTTCAAACTCCCTTTATACGACAGTGCGGTTACATCTGTGAGCGCCCAAACTGACGACTCCATTATCCCTTCGCTATTTTTTCACGCTAATCACCCTACGGGACATGTCAAGCACCTGCTTTTTTACACGTTATAAATCATTGTTCATTGCACTTATATTCAATATGTAATCCTCGCGGATACTGAGATTCATGTATTTCACAAAATGCGAGGCTCATTGGCTCGCAAAACTGATTGACAAATTGTGGGACCACAGCACCCACATGTTGGTTCTCACGCATACTGGCCACCACAAGCCAGTTTTCCCTGTGGTAACTTTTCTGACATATATTCCTGCAAACTCCGAGTATCAAATTCAAAAGGATCAATAAGCCACGATTTCACGGTCTGTGTTGTTACTGAAAAATCGTTGAACCATCTTTCTTTTCCCTTTAGGTGACCGGAATGTTATTGTTTAGAAGCATTCATCCCATGCCGGAGTGTGTACGCCGATGTGCACGATAAATTACGAAACCGCGTAGCCTATTCCCAATTCACCATATGGTTCAGATTCCCCCTATTCCATAGGCATAACCATGAAAAACAAGTATTGGCATTGTGAACCAAGTTGCATAGAAGTGGTCAGTCTTAGCGCTGTCGAATCAGCTTTGCGCGTTGAATGCATTCTGACCCGAAGCACCTTTGGCGCCATTTGCCCGTGCACCAATTTAGTCCGGAAATCACTGATAACGGTGAACAAGTATATCAACATAAACAGCATAAAACGGTGAGATGTCCGTCAACAAAGAAGATGCTCAACATGCCCGCCGGCGTTCTGCTTGCAGTGCAGAAAACGCCTGAGGCAATAGGCTATAACTTTTTGCAACGTTTTCGTGTTGATGGCGTGACATTTGTTGACAATACTGCCTTTCCGTTCTTCCAGTGAAATAGGCGTTGTCTTGTAAACTCTTCTTTTCAGATAACCACACAGGAAGAAATGTAAAGGGTTCAAATCTGGTGACCAAGCAGGCCAATCCTATGGACCTCCGCGACCGATCCACCGGTGACCGAACACCTCGTTAAGATAATCCCGCATAATGGGCAGGTGTGCCATATTGAAGCTATAACGGCTGAAGCGAAGTGCCAAAGTCGCTAACGAGAATCGGTGGTGAAAACATCTCTATCTTGTAGCTCCTAGGTTACTTGCCAGCGACAGTTCTCTTGCCATATGCGAATCATGATTGACAGAGGAGTGGCGATGATCACAATTGAGTTGCTTGGCAAACACGAGGTTAACGTTATATCTTTCTGCAAGAAGCGCCTAACGCAGCCTACTGAGCTTCAAAGGTTTCGTCCACTGCCGTCAACTTTACAGTAAATATCAACAGCGACGCCTGCACCCTGTCGGACAATTGAGCAATCGCGAGTTTCTCACTTAGCCGTCTTGTTCTATTTTATCCTAGCGTTCATTCTACCCCAACGAAGTATTGGCATCATTACTCATCGCAACAATCGTTATGCATCATAATTACATGAATATGGCTCAATAAGAATACAGACCGTGAAATCGTGGCTTATCGATCCTTTTGAATTTGATACTCGGAGTTTGCAGAAATATATGTCAAAAAGTTACCACAGGGAGAACTGGGTTGTGGTGGACAGTATGAGTGAGAACCAACATGCGGGTGCTGTGGTCCTACGACTGGTCAATCAGTATTATGATCCAATGAGCTTCGCACTGTGGAATACGTGAATTTGTTGAGTGCCGCTTGGGGTACTGGTCAGTAACCATTGACACGTAGGAGCCGTGTCGAATACGGGACAGTATAGAATTTAAAGGTGACTGAACCCAACGTGTATTTTGCAGGCTACAAAAATAGTAACCGAATCAACAGAAGCGAGAAACGTTGCAGCAAGGTACTCACCAAAAAGCTTTGTGACAACAGAATTGCCGTCAGTAAAACAAGTGGACATTTAGAAGGTTAAAACAACGGTAAAATCCAATGTTGCAAAATACTGAAACAGTGTGTTTTCAGGTACACTACAGGGGCCTTCCCCTAGAAGGCTGAAGGATAGAAGCATTTGATTGAGCTGTCAGTGGGGTAAAATGGAAGGTGATGTTGGGTGCGGATAGAAGGATGGGCTTAAACACGGGCTTCCAAGACCGGGTGTGTAGCAGAGTTCGCTGGGTCTAGGCATTTGTTATTTATTATTTATGATGATCGTGTGGACCAGAGTGTATCATCCGTAGGCCGTCGGAGCTAGCTGGCCGGACCGAAAAAAACTGGCTAGTCCTGAGAAAAAGGCCGACAGGACATTTCCCCCGCTGCAGACCCGACGGTGAGCTTGGGAAGTGTCATTCCTCCACCGCACTTCAGTCCACGGTTCTGGTCCCAGGAAGAAATCCGGGCGTCCCCGTGGGCAACGCGTAGCCAGGCGTTTGGGGACCACTCCGGTCGTGGCTGTCCCCGGTCGAGGAAGACTGACTGTTCCTTTGGTCAAGAAGGGGTCATGAGCCGGCTGGCGATTCACTCACGTGTTGCGTTGAGTCGGTTGACGAGTCACTCGAGGGTTGCCTTGACAGTTCCGGTGGTTGAGTTTCTGGAAGGTTGGCAAGCGTCGGGGAAATTGGCTTGACGCCGGACGGATCATGGTGTGGAAGATAAAGGCAAATACGTTTAATAGGTTTTCAAAATGTTTTCGGTTTTTTTGTCGATTTCGCAAAACGTTTGAGCATGAGATGCTGGATTACCACTAAAGACGAAAAAGAAGTGTTAATAGAAATAGCAAACGTTTACAAAATCTGTTAAACGAACCGGACGTTTGACCTGTCTACCGCGTCAGTCGTTTGCCTGTGGTTGAGCCTCAAGGGGAACGGAGGATTTCGGGATATCCAGTCACAGCAGGTGCAGGTGTTTGTGTGATAACATCAGGATGGGTTGCAAGTGATTCGTCAAAGAAAGCCACTTTGAGGCGGTCGATAGACACCGTTGTTCGGTGACCATTCTGTTCTAAGGTGAAATGTTTCCGAGCCCGTTGCAGGACTCTGAAAGGCCAGCGTAGGGAAAATAGAGAGGGCGCCGCACTGCGTCGGTGCGGAGGAAGACATGAGTGCAGGTAGAGAGTCCGCTGTGCATTTGCACATCTCTAGTCTGTTCACCGGGTGGAGTCGGGCGTAGTGAAGGCATGCGTTGAGCCAGGGAGGACGCAAAGTTAGGCGAAGGCAAACTCGACGATGCGGAGAGCGAAACGAATTCGCCTGGCAACTTTAGCCTTGGGGCGGAAGTGACGAATGGCTAGATAAATGGTTAGTAGTTCTCTGCCAAACGTGCTGTAGCGGGATTCCGCTGGGTGCAGGCGCTTGGAGAAGAACCCAAGAGATTGCCATTGCCCACCAACGTGTTGTTGGAGAACGGCTCCTACCGCAACGTCCCAGGCATCAGTCGTAATAGAAACGGTTACAGTCAATTCGGAATGAGCGAGAGCGCTATGTTGGAGATAGCACCCTTGAGCTCGGTGAAGGCTGTCTGTGCTGTGTCTGGGAAAGGGAACTTACATTCATTCCCTCTGAGGTCAGTCAGAGGCTGCATGAACCGAGCGCAGCGCAGAATGAAGCGTCGATAGTAGTTGATCAAACCACAAAATCGACGGAGGTACTTGAACGAAGTCGGGGCTGGGAAGTCCTTGGTTGCCTGGATCTTATTAGGAAGGACTTCGGTAACAGACGATGAAATGAGTTGGCCTAAGAGTTCTACCGTTGATTTGCCGAGTTCGCACCTAGTCGGGTTGACTGTGACACCGTGTTGGGTCACGCGCTGGAAGAGAACTCGAAGTTGGTCGAGATGCTCTTGTTCCGATGAAATGGCCACTAAAATATCATCCACGTATGAACAAGCGAAGTCTAGGCCACAAGTGACATCGTGGACGAAGTGTTGGAAGGTTTGTGCGACGTTGCACAGTCCAAATGGCATTCCTAAAATTTCAAACAAGCCGAAAGGAGTGATAACGGCTATTTTAGGAAGGTCATTTTCTTCTACAGGTATTTGGTGATAGGCGCGAACCAGATCGATTTTACTGAAGATCGTCTTACCTGTGAGGCATGCGGTAAGGTCCTGCATATGTGGGATGGGATACCTATCTGGGTCGGTTAGCCTGTTGAGTGCGCAGTAGTCACCGTAAGGGCGCCAGTCACCAGAGTACTTGGGGACCATCTGCAGGGGAGAGGGCCAAGGGCTGTCGGAAAGTCGGATTATTCCAAATTCGAGCATGTGCTCAAACTCCGCCCTAGCTACCTTTAGTTTCTCGGGCGATACTCCGCGTGGACGGCGTGACACAGGTGGGCCATTCGTCCGTATGTGGTGTGCGACTTGGGATGCCACGGGCAAAGCTGCGTCCATTGGCTGAACGAGCTTGGAATACTGAGAAAAAAGGTTGGCGTAATCTGGCGAGGTCTGGGGAAATGCACAGACCGGTGTTATAGATGCGATATCGGCGGTGATGCCACGTACACTGAGTTCCGTTGCAGTGCCGACTATCATCTGGCGTTTCGCATCGACCAAGAGGTCGAAATGCCTGAGAAAGTCAATGCCGATGATGGCAAAGGGGACTGCAGTGGCGGTGACTACCCAGCGGAACGTGCGCCGAAGACCCAGGTCTAGGGCAAGTGACCGATGACCGTATGTGGCTATTGGTGTACCATTAGCATCACTTAGGCTTGTCGATAAAGAAGTGGTAGGCTTACCTGGGATAGGAGGAATGACGCTGACTTCCGCCCCGTTATCAACTAGGAACTGGGTCTCGGAATCATAATACCTAATGTAGATGAGACGACGTTGGGCTTTGCCGACGTCGTTCGTAGCCATTACAGGCAGGCGTTATGAATCATCTGTAGCGGGGAAGCTACATGGCTGTACGCACTTACAGGCTTTATTACCGCAACGTGAGTGGTAAAAGCAGTAACCTGGGGCACCAGGTTTTGTGCGATGGGGCAATTATCCAGAGCGACTATGGTGCCTATGGTTTAAAGTGAGTTCCTCGATCTGGCGCTGAAGCGACGCTATGTGCGATGATAGTGCGTCTATTGCCGACGACTGCCTAGTCGCAGGTATCAGTGTGGTTGCGCCAGCACAAAGCTGCTTAGGTGCTTTGATTTCAGTCTCTGGCTAGTGCCGTTCGATGACGCGGTCTGCTAGGTCTGCAATTGCTGTGACTGGCAAGTCACATGCTACTGCAAGGATAGCCTGAGTGCTTTCAAAAAGACGTTGCGTCCACAGCTCACGGAAAGATCCCTACGTCCATGTTGGACGTGCCGATGAGCTATTGCATTTCGCGCAACAAGGATGAGGGCATCCTATCTCCTAGTTGCAGATTACTAAATAGCCGATGCAGACGGAGATTGTCAGAAGACGTGATTCGCTGAACAATACCCTGTTTAAGAGTTTCCTATTTCATTACAAGTGGGGGGCAAAATATGATGTCTCTCACCTGCGAGGATATACTCTGAGGAAGGTGAGATATTAGCTGATTATACATGGCAAAATCAAAAGAAATCCTACGAATATAAAATACGGATTCTAGGTGAAAAAACCATAACAAAGGATCATTCTCCCAAAAAGGTGGAGTGGTTAACGCAACAGAATTGACCATGACAGGCTCTACAGCGCTAACCGCGTATGGAGATGGATTATCCTCTAGATAATCCATTACCAAAATACAGATAAAATAGTGGTAGATGAGAAGACAATATGATCACAAGTAATGAATCACTGGAACGAGCTCACGAGAATGAAAATTCAAAATGGCGGACGGTGTGTTCTGGAGCGGGGTCACCAATTGTTGGTTGGTGCCTGGGATACTAGTCGGTAATCAATGACACGTAAGAGCCGTGTCAAATACAGGACAGTAAAGAAGTTGGAGGCGACTGAACCCAACGTGTATTGTGCAGGCTACAAAAATAGGAACCGAATCAACAGGAGCGAGAAACGGTGCAGCAAAGTACTTATCAAAGGTTTCTGTGACAACGGAATAGCCGTCAGTAAAACAAGTGGACGTTTTGAAGGTTAGAACAACGGTAAAATCCAGTGTTTCAAAATAGTGAAATTGTATGTTTTCAGCTACACTACAAATCCCAGTATCCTACCGACTACAGGTGTGTCGATGTACTCTGGAGCGCTAGCAGTGAAGACAAGCCGGAGTGCAGTTACGGACATCTTTCTTTACGCTTTGCCAGACGAAACGCTCGGTGCCGTTTTAAAGATGCTCGAATATCAGGAGGAGACTTTGTTTGAAGGGTGAAGAAGACTCTGCTCCTGAAAGAAACCGGCAAGACAGGTTTAGGACAACCTGTGGATGTCACATAGAACAGTTCCGTCCGTGGTTTGGAGAGGAACGGGTTGCACAAGCAGCGGTGGACTGCAGGGTAGGTTCGAGGTCTTCGTCGTGGGCTTGAGCTGATGCCATGGTGGCAAGGTCGATGGTAGGCAAAGAGTGAAGAGTGAGGTTAACGCCAGAAAGAGCGTCAGCTACAGCGTTGGGGACACCTGAGGCATGACGTATGTCAGCAGTAAATTGCGTGACAAAGTCTAGGTGTGCTGTTTCGGGTGGTGAATATTTGTCAGATTATGAGTTAAAGGCAATAATGAGAGGCTTATGGCCAGTGTAGACAGCGAAAGCGCGGCATTCTACTTTGTATCGGAATTAACTAACAGATAAGTAGATGGCAAACAGTTCGCTACCAAATGTGCTGTAGCGGGATTCCGCTGGCTGTAGGTGTTAGGAGAAGAAACCGAGTGGTTGCTACTGTCCACCAACGTGTTGTTGGAGAACAGCTCCTATCGCAACATCTGAAGCGTCTGTTGTCAGAGAAAAGGGAGCAGACGGTTCGGAGTGAACGATGAGAGCTATGTTGGAGATAGCATCTTTGAGCTCGATGAAAGCCCTGTGTGTTGTTTCGGGGAAAGCAAACTTATGTTCGTTGCCTCTAAGGAGGTCAGTCAGAGGCTGCATGAGTTGAGCGCAGCAGGGGATGAAGCGTCGGTAGTATCTGGTTGTTCGGGAAGTAATTGCGTTTTTTCGTTTTATTTGTATATTTTTCACAGCCAACTTCACACTTAATCCGCATAATCATTATATATGTTGACAGGTGATATAGTAAAGCTTGCTTGTGCAAAAGTTCGATTTATTCTATGCAGTAGTTTTTGGTTGTAGTCTTTTCAAATACGAGAGTTGAAAAGCAGAATTTTCGGCATAGTTTACTAGCAAGGAAGTAAAAATGCTGTTAAACCAAGAAATGTGTTATCGGATGTGTATGGAGATGTATTGACAGAACGCCGGTGCCAAAACTTATTTTCAAAATTTCGTTCATGCATTAATTAATTAATTAAGTACGTTAAGTAAGTAATCAATTATTTGCATACGTTATTTAAGTAAGTTGCAGTAATTGAGGTAAACCGGTGAACAATAGCTCATGAGATCGCTGAGAGATTAAATTTATCTAATTCGACCATTCACGATGATTTGAAATGCTAGGTTTCATCTCAAAACTCGACCTATGAGTTTCTCATGTTCTTATGGAAAGAAATGTGTGCTATCGCATTGACGTCTGAGATTTACTTCACAAACGTAAAAATATATTCATTTTTGAAGCGCATCATTACTGGGGACGAGATAATGGTTGTCTGCAATAATGTTAAATGCAACAGGTCATGGAATAAAAAAGATGAATTGGCTCAAACCACTTCGAAAGCCGATATTCATCAAAAAATGTGATGCTGTGTTTGGTAGGATTTCAAAGGAATCGTTTTTTAAACTTCTACCGGAGAACACGACGAGCAATTCGGTAGTGTACTGTCATCAGCTGGACAAATTGAACGATTCACTTAAACAGAAAAGTTCAAAATCAATCAACAGAAAAGGTGTAGTGTCCCACCAAGATGATGCGAGACCTCATACAAGTTCGGTAACCCGTCAAAAGCTTTTACAGCTTGGATGGAGTACATTACCACATTCAACATATTCTCCAGATGCGGCATCTTCTGATTGTTATTTGCTCCCGTCTCTATAAAAATTTTTAGACAGGAAAATCTTTACTTCAACTGATGAGTTCAAAAGTCCCCTGGATCAGATTTTTGCCAGCAAAGTACAAATCTTTTATGAGCGTAGACTCAAGCTTCTGCCAGAAAGATGGCAAAAGGTATTGGATCAGAATGGAGAATATATAATTTAACAAAAGATTCACTCACTATAAGAAAATCGTTTTTCCGAACAGATAGTTGACTAGACCACAGAATCGACGTAGGTGCTTAAATGAAGTCGGGGATGGGAACTGTTTGATGGATTGGACCTGGTGCGCAAGGACCTCGATACCAGATGATGAGACGAGATGGCGTAGGAATTCTACCGAGAATTGGCGAAGTTCGCACTTAGTCGGATTGATGGTGACGCCGTGTTGGGTTAGCCGCTGGAACAGAGACTGAAGATGAGCTAGGTGCTCATCGTCGGACGAACTGGTCACTAGAATGTCTTCGAGGTAGGGATAGGCGAAGTCTACGCTACGGGTGAGTTCGTGGATGATACGCTAAAATGTTTGTGCCGTATTGCACAATTCGAAAGGCATTCCCGAAAATTCGAACAAACCAAAGGGGTAATGACGACTGCTTAGGTGTCTTTTTCCTCAACAGGTATTTGGCGATAGACTTGAACAAGATCGATCTTGCTGAAGACCGTCTTACCTGTGAGGCAAGCAGTGAGGTCCTGCATATGTGGGATGGGGTACGCGTCGGGGACCGAAGTTTGTTTAGGGCCCGTTAGTCACCGCAAAAGCGCTAGTCTCCAGATTTCCTTAGGATCAAGGGCTATCGAAGAGCGGATTATTCCAAGCTCGATTATGTGTTCAAACTCCGCCGTAGCTAGCTTTAGTTTCTCCGGCGAGATTCGGCGCGGGCGAGAAGAGTCGGGTGAGCTGTTGGTACGGATATGGTGCGTGACCTGAGATGCCACGGGAGTAGCTGCGTTCATTGGCTGAACAAGCTTGGGGTGGTGAGAGAACAGTTGGACACAGTCGGACGAAGTCTGTGGGCAAATGTAGACTGGGGTGATAGCTGCAATGCCGGCGTTGGTGCCAGCGACGCTGAGCGTCGTTGCGGGTTCGACTATCCTCTGCTGTTTCACATTGACCAAGAGGTTGAACTGTCTGAGGAAGTCTATGCCGAGGATAGCAAACAAGATGGTGGCAATAATGAACACCCAGCGAAAACTTCTACGAAGACCCAAGTTAAAGGTTAAAGAACGTTGTTCGTAAGCAGGATGAGTCTGCCGTTGGCGGCACGAAGACTGAGAGTAGCCGGCTGAGTCGCCTCTACAGTTGCGGGATGAACCACGCTAACTTCAGCCCCGGTGGGGGTTTGACACCGTTCGCCTTTACCTCGGGGCCCGAGCGTTTCCCTATTGATTCGCATTGAAGGTGCAGGGCGTGGTACAACGCTTGGCTTGTGCACCAAATCGGCGCTATTACCAGCAGTACCGATTACCAACCGCAGAGTTGTTTCGGTTAGGCTATTTGCTACGTAGGCAGCATCCGTTATTATTAGACCTGTTATCAAAAGGACGCCGCAAAGCAGCTAGTTCCGCTAAAACGGTCGCGAATTTTTGAAAAGCAGGGGCAGAAGGAGTGAGGTGTGAACAACAAATGACAGAAATATTATTAAGTGTATAAGGTAACTGGCAATGGTAAAGTAACGCATTTGAGCTGCGGGCTAAGACGATCAACTACCGCGTTAGAGATTTGAGGGGCGTAACTTGGCGATTGTAGTTGAATCGCAGTAAGAATACCATGGGTTGTTTCTGGTAAACGCTGTAACCAAAGTTCGCGCAATAGTGACTCGTCCAAGCACGATGTACCGAGCATTTGGCGCACCTCGCTCAGTAGCATTGATGGTTTCTTGTCACCCAATTGTAGATCTTGGAATAGCTGCTGAATACGGGTCCGCTCGGATGGTACGCTTCCGCTAATGACGACCTGCTTAAGAGTGTCGTAGCGTTGCTCAAAAACAGGCTGCATTAAAAGGTACCTAAGTTGAAGAGTTATGCTGCTGGGCAGGCAAGCTAGCATGTGACTCACTTTATTGAATCAGCGGTGATCCTATGGCAGTGAACCTAGACTCTAACAATACAAACCAAAACTGTGAATCGCTGCTAATAAACGGTTGGACAAGAAAGGTGACAGCATTGAAAGCAGGACCAGGAAGTTTAACCGGGTCAGACATGATAAACGGATGCTATACGATGTAAAATGGAAAACCAAACAAAGACGGTAAGGTTTGGTCTCACCGGGGTGCTGGATACAAGATGGCTGTGATGGAGTTCTCAACCGGTAGTGACAACCAGCAGCAAAACCAACCAAGGATATCGAGTATTCAGAAGTGAAGGTTGCCGGACCTAAAGTGTATTGTACGAGCTACAAAGAACTGAAAGTCAACTAGCGAAGCACGAAGCGATGAATCGCATAATTTACAGGGGAATCGAAAGTAAACGCCAAGTGCCAGCAGTAAAACAAATGGACGGTCAGAAGCTACAAACAATAACAAAATCCATGGTCACGAAATAATGTAAGCGTAAATGGTTCACCTTCACTACACCTCCCACCAGATTTCGAACTGCGGACAGGCCGTCGATATTTGATCTTGTGCTCAGTAAAAAGAACTCATGGTTGATGGAATAGTTACAAGCACACCATTGAGTCGCAGTGACCATGTTACACTGCTGCTCTGCGGTATATCCTGAGAAGAAAGATGACCTATCTACTGCCACGCACTCCATCGTGTTACCCACTCTTGTCAGGGATACACATCGGATCTTCTTAGTTGAATATCCCCAGAAGTCGCCTTGGAAATGTTCACGAAGGTGTTTAGCACACTGGTAGTGCACGCATCCGAAAAGAACTCCTTCAGTCGTCAAATGAAAGGCGTCATTTCTGAGAAGCAGTACACGTAACTCTATGTCCCTGATGGGTTTGGTTTGTCATGGTCACGAGCACTGCCCAGATGGCAAAATTTGGCCTGCATACGTCGCACAGATAAACCCATTTGAATTTGATCTGCAAGCAGGAATTAATGAAGCGATTATACACGAACCGCAAACTCCTGTACAGGCACCTTAATGACCTTCGGAAAGTGAAGCGCGGATTCCCAGCACTTATCACGGCTGATGGGTGCACACGGTCAGCAATGAAAGCAGCCGATCACTTGCGGTTTCATTACTCCCGTACGTTTCCGCAAGTAATGAGCCGAAATATCGCTCTTTTTCCTATTACTCTGCCGTCAGGTTTATCCAATAGCACCTTCAGTGCAGAAACTAGGTTGAAGAATTTGTTATCCTTGCGTATATATGGTTCCCCTGGAGTCGATAACATTCGACAAAATGCTCTGCAGGCAGTAGTCAACGATATAGCAGAATCACTGGCCATTTTCTCTCATCGCTGTCTAGAGGAGAATCAAATTCCACCAATATAGAATTGACGGATCATCACTTCTACTCATAAGGGAGTTAGTCACATCGACCCTACCAATTACCGTCCGACAACGCTGGTTCCTGCGGTTTCCATTTATAGAATCAATCCACACAGATTTGCTGATGCTGTAACTGAAAAACCACAGCGTGATAGCCTCTGAGCAAAGTGGCTTCCGCCAAAAGCACTTATTACTACTAAACCTTAGTTGCACGCAATAGCTGAACTGAAACAGTTGATGGTGGAGCATGTGTGGATTTCCTCTACCTGGACTTCTCAAGTGTTTGATTGCTTAGACCACCGAAGTCTCCTTCACAAGTTTCGGAATTACGGCATTCGCGACCCAATCCTGTGTTGGATAAGAAGGTTTATACATTAACATTGTTTGGATATGAGAGTTGATGTGGAGTGCGGTTTACCACAGGGCCCGGTGCTGGGGTCTCGTCTAATCTTAGTTTTCGCAAATGATCATTTGCGATCAATTGGTTACGATTTCACATTCCTCGCTGATACTATTAAGATATGGCGAGCGATAAAGGGCCGGACGATCACGAAGGGTTCCAGTACGAGCTTGACACATGATTTCGAACTGCTCAGTTCAGAATGCCCCACCATACAATTTAAATAAATACCGCGTTGTTCAACTACGCCATAGGTATGAGCACAAGTATTGGCTTGGGGCACACAGATTGCAGATCACTTCCCAAGAACGTGACCCAGGTATGCTCTTACAGAGTCGACCTTACTGTTCAAAGCAGTCTGAGGCGGCCGCGGAAAAGACAACCAGCATGTAGGTCTGCTGCAGAGGGCATCGAGGACTTTCAACCAATCAATCTTCCCAAGGATGCACAATTCCAACGTGCACCCTGACGTTGAATACGCCACCCAAGTTTAGCAACCTTAATCGTACGTGACCTAGAGTTTATAGAAACACCACAACGCAGGGCAACAAAGAATGTCAAGGGCCTACGCAACCACTCCTACCACCGAAGGCTGAAGTTACTGGGAGCTTTCACCGGCCTCTACCGTGGCTTGCACGACGACGTCATATTAGTGTATCAAATATTGTGAGACTCCAAGCAAGTATGCCGCCATTTGCTGAAACAGCCACAACACCAAGCTCAGGTAACTGTTTGAAACTGACTGAACAATAAAGCCGACGAGAGTACCGATATAATTACTTTTCTCTTCGGGTTTGCCATTCGGTCAGGACAGAACAGGACTAAAGAACGAAATAGGCACGCCTAACATGCATCAGCCAACGGAAAAATGGGACGCAACTTGACTGCGAATAACCGAGGCAACTGCCGAAGAGGCAGTCACTGGTAACCCGTTCTGTGGACTTTATATTTTTGTGGCGAAGTGGGCTAGCATTCGTTACTTTGGAATAGCTTTCAGTCGCAAGCCGACAGATCCGATATTCAGAGAACTGGTTTTAGTAGCAAAAGGTGGAAATGGCTTATCTGTCAATTCTGGTGCTGTATCGTGTATACGCTCCTTCGTTGTAAAAGTTCACCACGGTAATGTACAAGCCGTCATATCCGAAGTAAGCAGTTATGGCGTCATGTCTTGCAATAAAAATCGTGACTGAAATCGCGACAGTCAAGTGTGAGGTTGAGCAGGTTTTGCGCTGAGCATTTTTTCATTCAAACGAAACACAACTGACTAGGCTGGGACTATATACAGGTAAAATGTGACTCCGGTATGGACAAGCAGAACAGGGTTAAAGTAAAAATCCAGTCATTGCGCAAGATAGGCTTTTTTGTATACTGTGATTATGGCACACACAAGGATGGTAGTGCTGCTTCGGCCATTTTCCCATGTGACAACCGATGCGACGCCCAACCGGGGAAAGTAACCGTAGATTAAAAGTAGTTTCACTAAGGCCCTCATGGCCAGCTACGCAAAAGGCCGCAGTCACGAGGGCTCGTATACCAGTGCTGTGTAGCAGTGGGATGGTCACATGACCAACCATGCAATCGATAAGATTGTGCGCTGTAGTCAAAAAAGTGGGTTTAGACACCCGGTGATGCAGACTACCTTATGCACCATCACATTGTAGCGTCCTCTGTTTTGCGCTAGTTTGCGGTGTAGGTTGCGCAAGATGGAGATACGATTTGTCTCATTTGCTACAGCTACTTGCTTAAATCGCAAACGCTGAACAAATAAAGGCACAGGCCAGCATAACAAACCAGAATAAAGGAGAGTTAGGGCGCAGACTAGTTAAACTAGAAAGATTCCGTCCACAGAACTTCCGTGCAATACAGTCGCTGTCTAAAATAATCCTGCATCACTAAAAATGATAGTTTAGGAGTATCGGGTAGTAGATGGCGAGGTCTGGCTTGGATCTGTGGTTGTGGATGTGACGCTAACCCGAAGCAGTCTATGTAACGAAATACTGACAAGATAGTGGACGGTTATGTGGGATTGAGTTAAATCCACAGACAGTGACGTTAGCAAAAGGGGGCAAAAAAGGTGGATGCTCTGTTCAGAAATTGACACCGACAATCAGCAAAATGTACACTGGAAAACGTTGGGGAAGAGATCGCTGTAAGTAAATGATACCATCCAGATTAACTAGTGCCTGCTCTCAAGGAATCGGCGCACCCACGTATATAAGGTACTAGACGTGGATTTCCTAACCCTACCCGTGTAGACCTTTACTTGGGAGACTAGGCAGGAGAAAAGAGCTAAACAGAAATCGTAAACCGATAAGGGGAGCTTCTCAGAAACTCGATTTTTGAAGTAAATAGAGAGATTTCCAAAGTCCGCTTACCACCTATTAATAATCAGTGATCACGCAAGCTGGCTAATATAGCCGGAAGTTGATCTGAAAGAAATCCTCTGTGAAAGAGCAACGTGCATAGCATTAGAGGGCGAGAGGATGTATGTGATTTATTAACGACCGAATTGCCCGTATCCCGCTTACACCACCATCCCGCAAAAATATAGATTCGAGTTCGATTCTTTTAGAATTCGAAAAATATGGTGTTTTCCAAATGTGAGGTGGTCTTCCTACCATGAACCTTGACGAACCATTAGCTCGGTTCTTTCGACGTTGTCTCGACGTAATGCGGTTTCCGACAATGTGGCAATATGGAGTAGTCAATTTTAGTTATAAAAGTGGTAATCGTTCGGAGCCCTCGAACTACCGTCAACTCTCCTTCCAGTTTTATCCAAACTAATGGAACGTATAATTGCAGAGGCGCTCATGGGATTTCTTGTGAGCAACAACATCCTAGTGTCACAGCAACACAGATTCCGCCGAAATCGATCCTGCACTACAAATTTGCTGCTAGCCCGAGCAAGCTGGACAGTCAACCGATGCCAGAGTGGGAGTCGACGTTGTCTACCTGAACTTCTCGTAAGCGTATTCCCTTTCACAAGCTTCAAAGCTATGGAATCGGTGACCCTATACTCGGTTGGATAGGTAACTTCCTCGCTCAACGTCAACTGAATGCGAGAGTCCGCAGTTCAATTTCCGACCCAATTGACGTCCAGTGTGGTGTGCCCCAAGGATCGGTACTGGGACCACGTTTATTCCTAACATTAACGATTTTGCCAGTACTGCAGTCGAATTGCTTACTAGTTGCAGATGATGTCAACATTTGGCATGATATCAGGACATCCGATGATCACATGGCAATGCAGAGCCATCTCGATAGGGCTTATGCGTGGTCATCCGATAACCGGCTCCAGTTCAACGTGACTAAGTGCAAAGTCGTAAGCATACGCCATCAGCTTATCTATAGATCTCAACTTGGGGACTAGCAGTTATAACGTGCTTCCCAAGAAAACGACCTCGGGGTGATCGTGCAGTACGATCTTGATTGCTCGAGACAGGCATCAAAAAGAGCCAATATTTTGGACTCTTACGGAGGGCTTTCGGGAATTTTGAGCCATCAATCTTTCCGCAAATGCTGGACGCCTAGGTGAGGCCTCACGTGGAATATGCGATTCACGCCTGGCGCAAGCGCGACGTCGATGCATTTGAAGCTCCAAACTCGTGAGAGGATTGTTCCATCTCTCCTACCAACGCAGACTGCGGTCCCTGAGAATGTACAGTAGTGAACATCGACGTCAGCGAGGAGACCTAATCTTGGTTTACCTAATACTGACGCAAACTGTTGCAGCTGAGCCATCAGCTCAAACTGGCTACGCGCTACAGTCGGCTTGATTGTCGACGAAACATTTTCTCCCTCCGTGTGTCCCGTGCCTGGTATACCCTTCCGACTCACGTTATCTTTGCCCCTACATTGACATCATTCAAAAAACGCATTGATGAAACGCTTTCAACTTGCATTACTTGATATAGTCGGTTCCACTTGGAGGACGAAATAACGCAAAACTAACCATATGCTTAAAGGGCCCTCTCCGCAACGTGACGGTAAGGATACATGCAGTAGTGTCCATGTGTAGCCCGGATGTATCTAAACCGGATTAACATACCGTATCTGTCCAATGAAGCGACACACGAGTGAGCGTTGTCCTTTCCTTTCTCACGCATTTACCGAAATATAACGGCGTGCACATCCCATTCCCATTTCAAACTCCTGTTATGCAGTAGTGCATTTAAATCGGTATAGGCTTAAAATAACGATTTACTTATTCGATGATCCATTAAAGTTTAATTTTTGCTCCAACCAACCTACAGGACTTGTCAAGCACATGCTTTTTTACCCGTGATAAATCATTGTTCATCAGTTACGCGAAAAGCTTGGAAAGCACTTCGGCTCAGTTTACAGCGGCACTTACCTGAATTTAAGAGTATTGATCCTCTCAACTGGTGATGGTATTCGCGATGAATAATAATAGGCGGTTCGACAGGTCTGTTTGGTTGGCAACATCCAGTTTTGGATCTGCCTGTCACTGCGGCCTCCACGACGACAGAGGGACTATGGGTGGCTTGCGCTGCACTACCCGCAGCTCCATCCACACACTTTAAATAGTAAGACCGGGAGGCATGTGTATGGGAGCTACGTTTCATCGGCGGAGCCGGCCCACACTCCAACGTGCACAACAGCAACGTTCCAATCAGTCAAATTGGGGAATCATGCGTATCAGACGTACACAAGGCATTGACTGCGCTTTAGCCCGTTCCACACTGTATGCATGGAACTACACTTTGAGTCTAGCACCGTGACGAGGACCGTGCACACGATTGAAAGTCTCTCGAAGCCAGCGTACAACCAGGTGAAAGGTAATAGACAGGTGGATACCTTGTCAACATTCACATCAAGCGCAGCCACACCGGGGATATCAAGCAACAGGCAACATCTGAAGTGCACGAAACTCAACAAGCAGGCACACGTATAGATCAACTGCAACAATGCTGTGACACAATACCACATCAACCGCCTTATTGGCCTGGGTTAGTAAAGCAAATGAAATTGGAAGCAGTGTACTTACGATCTCTTCGCTGCTGCTAATTTGATAATCAGCTGACTTGTCACCATTTGGATGCTGGTCACGCTTATCGCTTACCTGACCCGCTTGGCTCAGGCACTCGCGACCTCATGTGCTACGGCAGCATGCGATTGACGTCGATGGAGTAGACTGCATCGGCGCCTGTCGCTTCTGTACAGGGCAACTCTCCTCCGCATATAATAGTGCATTCTCCTGCACCCGGGCAACTGCGCTCTTGATATGCCATCACCATCAGCGCCGATCCACTCACATCGCTTCCCAACACCTAAAATCGACATTACTTCGTGATAAACTCACCTTGATCATGTCCGGATAACGTACCTTCGGTTTTCCAACTTGCTGCTTCCCTGCACTAAGTTGTCCGTATAAGAGCTGCCTGGGTATCCGCGTCGAATCCAAGCGGCTGTCATGCCCGATCCACCTCAGATGAGGCAGCAGAAATATGCAGTCCACTGCATACATGCCACAGCGGGGCAGCACTTTCGTGTCTACAACACTGTCGCACTAACCGACGCGCAGAATCAGTCAGACACTTGATGAAACCGCTTCAGGTATCTGACGTCCTTCCGTTACATCGTCCAGGGTTCACTGCCGTATAGAACGGACAGCACCATCGATTTGTATACCATCAGCTTCGTCCCAACGGTAAGCTAAGATTGTTCCACAAACATTTTTCCGCTTTTCCAAACACAGCAGCCGCCTTTGATTCGCGGATACGTAGCTCGCTCATCATCTGCAGCTCTGTAGGTATTACACTCCCAACGTAGCAAAATCTCGAACTGGTTTCCAAATCGCCATTGCCAATGTGCATTTGCGACAGGCCTACGGAATCCATTTCTAGTGCAGGCTGAAAATGACAGTCTTACTTGTGAGCCCGAATTTGGCCGCAGTTGACGCTAGAGCCGAAGTCATGTATTACAACTCCTTGCGCTGTGTGAAAACAACACACAGTCGGCTGCTAACAGTAACAAACAGATGGTTGTCTCACAGACTAGGATTCGCACCAAGAAACGACGCATGTTCAGTAAACCCCCATCAATACGGTGCTCAAAACGGACACCGTAATCAGAAACACCATTAGAGTTCTTGGGTTCAATTGTTCGGCGAGCTTCGTAATTGGTATGCAGACGTTTCATCACCACGTGACTGAGGAAGTCACCTCGCGTGGTGATGAAACGTCTGCATACCAATTACGAAGCTCGGCGAACAATTGAACCCAAGAACGATCAACCCGGGCTACCAGTACACCATTAGAGTACAAGACATCAGTGCACTAAAGTGAATATTAAACAGGGCAGGGGCAAAGACACAGCCATGCTTCACACCAGACAACATAAAAGTTATCCGAAGTTTGACGACAAAGCTGCACAATCGTCTACATGCCACTGTGCAGACATCCAAGTAAACTCACAAAATTACTCGGACAGTCAAACTAACCCAACATTAGCTTAGTGCCCCGCGGTTCACCATATCAAACGCCTCGGTGTATACTACAAACAGCGAGTACAATGGCTGGTGTCGCTCTCGGCATTTCTCCTGCAAGTGGCGATCCGTCCATTATACGAGTGCTGACAGGGTGTCCACCGGTTAGACATTACCACTCTGACTGCTAACTGCAAAAGGCAGTTAGCCAAGCTAAAAGTGTGGTTTCGCCACAAGAGGCCTCACACACACAAGAATGCTGTCCAACCCTGGACAACTCGCAGCTCACCTTCGCGATGCAACGCAAGCCATTCACAGCTTGCGTGGGTGCATGTCCGCTGCGTCCGATTGCCGCCATTTATGGATAGTAAAGAGACCACAATAATATTACACTGCGATTGTGAGATGTTGCGAGAATTTACACACAGAATAGCAACCGCTGTCAAAGGCCCAAGTGCAATGTCCTTAGCAAAAGTAGAGAAATGCCTTGAGCCGGAACACATTCTAGTTGGCTGGGTGGCCATATCGAAGGCAGCGAGTCTCGTGGCAATGGGATCGCGGGTGTGATACAAATGTGCTCTCACCAAGCTATAGTAACGATGGTTTTTTCAGCCTCCAGTTGAAGGATAGGAAGCGAAAGGCGATCGCCTATCTGGATTTCGTGCGCTGGCGAAAACCGACCGTCTAAGCAAACTAGAGCATGGAAACCGGTTACACTTGACCAAAGACACGTTCGTGAATGAAAACGCACCCAAATTCAGCAAGAAATTGGTACCAAACGATCGTTTGATCATTGATGACTGGAAGTTGGATAAATCATCACGAATGGTAGAGCTCTAATCCATACGGGTTGCTGCGTGATGCTTGGTTGTGCGAAAGCAATGGAATCCAAATGATGAATCGGTCTCGTGCTGGAAAAGTTGGCATATGTGGTTAAAACATTCCCATAAACCTAAAACGTAACATATTAATGGAGGGCTTGAACATATTTCACATGTTCCGTAGCAAAGATGCGTCACGACGTCATAATCGCTCTACTAACACCATGAAGATACTAAGGAAGCAAACGGTAGATCATTTGCATCTCGAAGTGGTCTAAATTGCTGATCATTGAAGTAATCTTCATGAGACAGTAGACAGTGTCCGTACATTACAGTGATGCCCTGAGAAAGTACCTATGATTTGTGCTCAGTCGCTTAGTTATTAAAAAGAGTAACTTCAATTGTTACGTTGATCTCTTTCAGTTCCCAACTCCTCGCCGCAACAAGAGAGCAACTTGGCAGCGATTTGGGCACGGTTAATCGAACCGCGGGTGAAGGAATGGGACATCGACTCCAACGAGAAGGATCAAATTTGTAAAAGGACATTTGAAGCGCTGAAGCATTTAATCATTTTGGATCAACTTGATGGCAGAACCGTGTGGCAGAAGTTAAGCGATCGCGCCGATGAAGCACTCGGGACAGAAGAGAGCGATCTGAGCAAGAGGTGGGTGGGGTGAGAGTGCAAATGGCGAGCTAATTCGGACCACACCTTTGGTATACAGTCTACGAGCGTTGTCATAGGCTTCGGGGTGTTTAGCAAGTCCACCTGTTCACTGTTATGTGCATGTTGACGAAGCCTGGACCGATAGGTAAATACACGTGGACTCCATCCACACGCTGCCACTTAACTTTATTCCATCTGATTTGCACTAAATATTGTGAATGTGGATGAAAATGCGAGTGGTACAACACACCAACCATGGCCCTCTCTAGGCAGTCGACTTCCGATAGCCTTAGTACATGGCAGCAGGTATTGCGAAAACGGATGCACTATGCCGAAATGCCCTCACAACGGAGCAGGCAGATTGTAAGAGGAATCTGGGACTGGAATTTAACGAACTGGGGGTAACGGGTAAAGCACACGCGGCAATCCCAAGGACTATGGGGCAGTAGACGGTCCCTAAGGTATACATATGAGGAGTGAAGATAGGCTATCACGATGTCCTCGAAAGCAGCAGAGTATGTTTAAAAAGTGTCTTCGTTGTTTCCTGTCTAAGGTTTACGTTTTTCTGGTTATTAATTTAGGAACAGAGGAAAATGCTGATTACAAGGGTCCAGCTAAAAATTAGAGCAATAGTCCATGAAACATGTTGAGAAAAATAGATCACAAAGTAGTAACAGTGCGAATCGAAGGGAAGTGCTATCTAGAAAATTGCCAGCATACGGTGCACGATCCAGACTTGGAGAGCTAGTACTACTAAGATAAAATGAGCGCAATCGTAATATCAGTTTGACTTAGTGAAAAAGACACTTGCAAAATGGGGATGCAGCGTGTGAATAGTTTCTCACAATACCACCGTTAGGCACAGCTGGACGCATCCCATCTAAGTACCGATCATAGGCATCGGATTATTCTGTTACTGTATGCAATGCAAAAACAACCCTTTTTTCACAAACAGGTTCATAAGTGCCCAACGCGCCACAGGATTTCCGCTTTCCCTTCAATCGCTCGTGGTGCGCGCGCTGCGCGTGTGGTTTCAACGACGTTTTGTGAATCACTGCCTTGATACCGAATCACTGACAGACGCGTACGGCGCGTTAGTATTTGCAGATTGGACATGTCAGTTACCGGTGCCATCTCTGGTGAAGGACATTATACTACTCGATACGGTACGCTTCGAGGTGCACGCGTGAGAGTACAAAACAGATGCAACCGAGAACTCCGAATCATGGTGAATAGTTGTCCAAGCGAGTTTATGAAATTAGAACACAGATGAAACTCATTTATATTTTATGTACAAAACGCAAAAACATTTTGATGGTATATGTCTTATATGTCTTATATGGCTTGTCATTCACAAGAGGATTTGCGGTCGCGTGGAAGAGAAAACCGAGTCGATCCGGATTCTGGATCTGAAATCGAATGTGGGGAGAGCCAAGGTAAAATGAGTAGCTGTGGTCAAATCTATAGAGATAAAGAACCTATCGGAAAATTTAGTAGGTATCAACACCTATGTAAGAAACTAGTTATTTGGTCAACAGAGACGAACTCAGTTGCAATGATGTGAACGATAATAAAGGATAAAAATTAATAACGGTAACTCAAAAATAGACAAACAATGAGATCTACAGGTGAATTATTTGAGATCAATAAATAAAAGAACGATTATAAGAGTGCCGCTGATTTTGTGAATGCGCCCAGCTCGATTGCAGTGGCAGATCCACTGAAGCAAACTGAACTACTGATAATTAATAAGTAATCTACAAAGAAAAGGACGATGACGGTCCAGATATAGGTCAATGGCAACAGTAGTGAAAAATGATAAGTAGCCTGTTTATTCTTGGCTTTCTGACCAGTCAAACAACATCTGCTTCTGTTTATTCCGTAGCTCCGATATCGCTATCGGTGACAAATTCACAGATGTCAGATCTATTGCTAACCGTTCTTGTTTGATACCGTAGAATAACAAATGCAGCACCTATTACTCTTCGTTTCGCTGTTACATTAACTGCGTCTGCATATCGCTCACTGTTTGAACTATACTTTTGGATTTATTTCAGTCACGTCCTTACGAGTCGGTTTCTTTATTCGTAATCCTATTGTATTATATTGTCTATAATTACGATATTAGAACCACGGTATAATAGTATAATTCCAGCCACCGCTCTAAGTTGTGTTGCCCGGACAGTGGTGAATCGGCTTGCTAGGTACCTCTGCCACCGTAGTAACGAGCACCAAGCACATTCATATTTTCAGGGAGCTCCGGAATTTCGCCCACTTACGTGCAGTATTGGTGAACAACACACTCCGAGACAGCCGAATAAGAAACAAAAGGTATGAACAGGACGATAGACCACGTAATGGTGCTTCGATGACACGCAATCACCGACGGCTGCATGCAGACTGGGATACTGCGAGGTCGATCGTGTGCAAGCACATTCGAACCAGTGACCAAACTGAGTATCTGTATCACCTATAGCATCGGTGGGACTACGCGAACCATGGTCCTGCAGGGGTGTCCAAACCTACATGGAGCCGGAGACTCATAATCAAGTGGACAAACGAAATGTACGACGTTGCCTGTGTATGTAACTCGAGTTGGACAGGCGTTGCAAAGAGACACTAGAGTGTGAATTGCACAACGCCAAATGCCGAACTTCGGTATGGTGCATCCAGTGATCCTATGGGACATCAGCAACGTTGTGCGGTGATCAGGGGTGAAATGTGATCAATTTCTTATCGTCTTCACCGCACAATGGCTATACAGCAGCGCAGAAAACCCTTCCCCTAATCCCCCAGATTATATCGCGCCGTCTCCAAAAGTCACTGGGGATTTGGAAAGTTGCACAAGCCTTACTTGTGCATTAGCTAACCTCTTCCATGGTACAGACACATGGATAAGTAGACCAATCGACGATTTTGTTCGATGAGGTGGTGAACTGGTAGAATGAGGGCCCAATGCTGTGCTCAACAGAGTATTCAGCCCGAATGGGTAACATCCAAGAGGAAATACAAGTCTGTGGTTGAAACTGGAGCCCTGAGTAGTGCCAGTAAGAATCAGTTATTTTTCAAGCCTGCTGGTTGGTGCACCAGGAAAGCAGCTGTCGGAAGATTACGTTGGGTTAAACGATGAGCTGCACGTTCTGCTCTGAGTTAAAAGGTAGACTGTTGAGTCCTCCCCCGGGCGACTCCCTCTGAAATCCTCGTGTTTGATAGATTCCACGTTTAAGTTCGTGGGAAAACAAGGCGAAAATACTGGGTCAATCGTACGAGATGAAGAGAGTCAGAACAACCTGAAACGAACACTGATTCCACGTAGGCGACTGAGAATGCTACAAGCTATAAGAGCGCTTTAAATGCAGCCAACCACATAAGATGGCGAGGAGTAACGGCATCAAATACTGACTAGCAGATGTTAGTGGAGCGATCAAGTCTTGATTTCACCCTGTAGAGCCAACTTGAAAGGTACATCAATCTCAATCAGTTTACATGACAGTAAACAATTACAGTCAATCTAGTTGCCCAAAATATAGGTGTGCGGTGAAAATCTTGAAGAGCGGATTCAATGGAAAACTGTGTATGCTAAGACAGAGAACATAACATCAGTTGCATAGCTCCGAAGGAGTAAGGCTGGATTATATCATTCGACATATTTATGCATAAGCCTCAGGTATCACTCAGGCGACGATCTCAGAAGTTGCGTTGAAAATAACAAAAATGCATATTCTCCTGATACATACCGTGGGCCTGAAAGTGAGAGGTATATTTCTAACATTCGCGTCTGGACGCTAGCGGCAATCGTGAATACAGAAATGCAGCAAACATTCAACTATAGTAAAACCAAAAACAGAGACCCAAAAATCTAGTATTTTGTGCTAGTAGTAAGTTAATGTAAATGAAAACATTATGTGTCAGCTGTACACCGTAACGACGCTTCGCTGCCGCGCGACCACCACCACCGCGAGGACGCTCACCCCCATTGCGGATTCGAACCGGTGACCTTATGGTTGCAAAACAGGCGCGCAGACCAGTCAGCCACCGGCCGACATAAATTAGTATACAAACATGCGGACAGCTACCGGAAAGTGAATAGTGTCATTCCCCTACTCCTCTTAGTAAATGAATGTGCTCAAAACGCCGAGGATTCAGCCAACGCTACGGCCGCAATATCCTCCGATATTCGGACGCGACACCAGCATGTCACATAACTGTCCCATTCCACCAGAAGCCAGGATTTACCGACGTAATCTTTAGTTCAGCGACTGTATTGAAGAAACTGCAAACGTTCCGCCAACACAGTTCCTAGAAATTGACAGCATTCACCCTAAAGTGCTAGAGACGTACGTTGAGAGAGCTAGCCGAACCATTATCTCGATTCTTACAGGTGTTTAGATGAACAGCAGGTCTCTAAAATGTGGAAGCCCGGTAGCAGTACCCCAATTTTTAAGAATGGCGACCGTTCGGAGCCAGAAAACAATCGCCCAGTGATATTCCAAAATCTCTCAAAGTTAATGGAGCCGATCCATAACATAACACCGAAACAACACGGCTTTCGTCAACATTGAAAATGTACCCCCAACCTACTGATTGCGCGTGTCAGTTAGACCGAAACGGCGGATGGTGGGAGCGGAACGGATACAATCTTTTCCAGGAGCTCCGATCGCTTGGATCACCGCATCTTTCTTAAGTCGTAAACCTACGGAATTAGAAACCCTGTCCTTGGATAAATCAGGAAATGCTTTATTTAACTGCAGCAGTCGGTTCGACTTCAGGGCTCATTTTCTGATCCAAATGGGGTGAAAAGCGATGCTTCACAAAGATAAGTGCTGGAGCCGCGCTTGGTCCTAATAAACGACTCCGCGTGTTTTATCGAGTTGAATTTCATGATTTTTCAGATGAAATCAAGATATGGCAAGCAATCTGTAATCTGGGATATCACGACCTGCTGCAACGAGATCTGGATCGTGCTTCTGGGCAGTCAGAGACGAATCTGCTTCAATTTAACGCGGATAAATGACAAGGATTTCAAGTACGCCATGAATCAAATAGCACGTATAGATTGGCAGACCACATTTTGAATACTGCCTCACAGAAGTGCAACGTTGGCTGATGATTCAAAGTGACGTCGGTTGTTCAGAACAATCGGTGAAAGCGTCCAAAATCGGGAACCAGCACGCTGGTCTGTACTTGATGCCGTTCGCCGGAGCGTGGCCTTAAGGATCGCAAGCTTGCTTCGTAATCCTGAGGTCGCGGGTTCGAACCTGCGTACGGAACCAGGCGACCATCGCAGCATCCTTAGTCCACGCGCGACTGTGGTGGATGCGCGGCAGCAAAACGTCGGTACTTCGTGCCGGCGAAATGTTGATGCCTTTTTTATTGACGGCGTTTGGACGAGTGGACCAGTCCGTCTTCGGGAGAATGCTTAAGGCGTAGGTGTGACCCTGTGTGGAGTACGCGATTCGGGCTTGGTAACCCTGGTTGAAACGAGATTTGGCCGAACTTGAGAGCCCACAGCGAGTAATAGCTAAAAAAGTAAGGAGTTTCATTTGTAACTGCCTTCTGAAACTTCCCTATGATACCAAACTAAGGGGCTGCCAGCCGAATATGACCGCACAACACCCGTTTGGAACATTACATGTTTTCTTCTCCGGAATTTGTCAGCCGTGAAACGCCCTACTAACCTACCTTAACTATGCATACATGTTATCCACTTTTAAAAACTATTCGACGGTGACTTACACTATTTGCATTTCGTAACATTGATATGGTTTATTGAGTGAGGAAAAAACAAATATAATCCTCACCTGATCCCACGAAATCGGGGTTAACGGATTTACTTGTGTCTTAACGTGGATACTAGGGTGAGTCTCCAGATGCGCATTTCACTTTAGCGTCATATTTTCCTTGAAGTTAAGTAATTCGAAACTGTCCTAGCTTCTGTACCCGTATTATACCATTGTTTCGTTGAGATAGCTGGTCGAGTTACTTAACGACGCAGCAATGTAAGTTGCTGAAGCAGCGACTCGGGGGCAGGCCTCTCTCTACACGACAGTAACGAACATGGGTGGCTGAGGATGACTTTCATCAGGATGCAGTTGGTCAATGAGGTCTAACTGTAGTGACGGATTCTAGCTAGCCCTCACGCGATTGAAGAACTCTCCTTCCCTCTTCTCTGTGTTCTGAAAATGTCATCAGGAACGTACCGGGAAACTCCACTTGGCCAGTGGGTTTGCGGTCAAACGCGCCTGCAATGACAATTTTATGGCATTACCCCGGATCACATCGGATCTTCAGCGCACTCACCTCCTTCATGACCCACTAATCATTGTATAACTGAATCTGGCCACCATAAATCCAGGGAGACTGGAGCAATTGAAGACTCCTTCCAGAAATCACAAGAAACAAGTGATCACCATAAGATGCATGAATCATGTGGGTTTTTCACTGCTCTCCGAGCTGAATGATTATTTTGCAGTTTTGCTACCAGATTAGGCAACATCGTCACTGCGGCTTTAAGGTATTGTCTCACAGAGCCTCGTAAACGACTTTGAGATCTAAGTGCATATTGATCGAAATCTGCTTTGAATACTAGGATTTAATAAACTCACGTGTTTGCCGGCTTGTGACTCCTCCAAGAATTTTGACGCGCTCCAGGTCGAACCGGTGGTCTTCGGCATCCATACGCATGGACATCAAAGAGTTGTTATCATGACGGCGGATGGCTAGGCTATGTTCATGTAGCCGTGTGCCAAGCTTGTTTCCTGTTTGTCCTACGTAGTATTTGTCACAGTTTCAGCAGCAGATCTTGCAAATTACCCAAGATGTTTCCAACTTGTTAAGCGTATCTTTCACTTCGAAAAGTTCATTTCAAATTGTTTCTGTTGGTTGGTGGGCAATGTCCCAAAGGCAACCAAAGTCTCGTTGTCAGTACAGAAATTCCGTTGTTGTAAGGCAACACGGGTTGCTTTTCAGCCGTTGTATTTGCTGAGGTGTGTTGTGTTGCCATAAGGCAACAGGGTCCAAGCAGCGCAGAATGGAGCACTGTGGGTACGAATTCCGTTTAAACAGGCTGTAGAGATGGTCTTCAGCCCGGAGAGCAGTGCAAAACCCACACCCACATCCCAAGCTACGGATATACTCAACCATTTAAATGCATAAATCAATCCCTAACACAGGAACTTACGATATAGACTATCATGTGTCCAATCACTTGTCTATGGCTCGTCAGCAATCGCAGCCTCCTCAAACGAAGATCTAACTATGATTTCTGCCATTTCTAACGACTATCTTATGAGCACCTCAAAGAAAGACGCATTACTGACTCTGTGACTACGTTCCAGAAGGATCCGCTACTTTTGTTAAAATTATTCCTAATACTCGTGGAATCACGAAGATGCAGGGAACTTTCGAAGCACAGACATTCCAACTGGCAGCGCGCTGATAATCGGTTAAAGAATGTGTGCAATATCCGTGATTGGATACATACATTATATACATCCCGATGACAATGAGTTCCCATTCTAATTAACCTAACAATCTCTGCCAAATATTTTGTTACACTGGCTACAAACGGTTGGAACCTTGACTTTTATAGCCTAGAAAGTGATTTCCTCTAAGCTCTTTTCGGTCGATATTCTGCACATGATTGCGCTTTTAAGATCATGCAGACACAGGCGTGCTTCGTTTTGTCGAGAATACACAAGCATTTATGTATAAGAGCAAAACCACTGGCGACTTGAGATGAAAATGTTAGCAACCACAACGGAAAACGAATGAAGAGAAGCGATGAATCGTTGAAGGTAACAAGTCGGAAGGGCGTTTGAACGCAAAAACTTTCCATTCTGAGACCCCATCTCAAGAAGTGTAACTTGATTTTTGGTTAAATCAGTGTGTTTCGCTATTAATTTACCAAATTAATGCATTTTCCAACCGAGTATTACCTCAATAAACAAAATGTATCGATGTTGGAGGTCGGTTAACATATGAGGAATTCGATCTTGTGCAAGATTTATGTTAAACAGAAGGGCCAGGCTAAAGCCGCATAGGTTAACCGAAACCACTCGTTAGTAGAACGGAGGAAATACCGAATTCGGTACCAGAAGCGTTAGTACACTCCAGCGACTGCATAAAGAAGACCATAAAAAGTACCATAGTTACCGAATGAGTCAAGTGAGTAGGTCGGATTTCAGCTCTACATCTCTCAGTGCAGCGGATATGCAGAGTACCGGGTTACAATGCTAAGCACAAAAGTTTATAGGGCCCCTGTACGCTATGAGATCTCGGAATCATACTTGAATCAATCTAAGATAACTGGATAAATGGAAAAAGCAAAGGCTGAGAATCCTATGAAAGGAGTCCGACACATTCATGTTTGATACCTTCCGAGAAAGTCTCATAACGGACTTAGCGAAAACTAAGTTAGGCGAATGGAACAACTGACATGGAAAACTAAAAGGCAATATGAAGAAACGTAAAAAGCAATATATTCCTAGCTAGGCCGCACGAAAGGCATTCGGCCCCACTGCGCAAGAAGCCCATGGTGAAGATAAAGGTACCGGGACAAAACAGCTACACAGTGATTGTGGCGAGTCTTCCTTGAAGACTTATGTTGATCAGATAAGCCATAGAGCAGATAGGACGTTCATCAACTGGGTTAGGCAAGTGGTGGAGAACATGACATCTAAGGAGGGTCCAAATGGTGGATTGTCACAGTTTACTGAAACGTTTATGAACAGTTTAGAAATTTGATCAAGTATGGACGACATGAGTCCGAGCCGTCTGCACGTCCACCACTTGTTTTACGATAACACGAAAATATAACCAATGATGGGGAGCTAAGCTGAAGCGAAGACACTAGGCACTGTTGCACAACAAAATATATCATTTAACAAAAATGCACTTTATTATTTGCAAACAAATCGAACGGTACGATTTCCGTACCTGGAGGTTGCGACTCTCTAATGATGAACCCGACCAAAAGTAATGGGGTAGAAAGAAAGCCCACAAAACTTAGATCCAATTAAAAGGGACAAACTGCAGTGTCTTTTATTCGCTTAGCACGTGGTGTTTCAGTGAAGTGCTTCAGTATATGCCACATAGTCAAGGACACAAAAGAGTGAATCGGCTAAGGCGAGACAAAATCGCAAAGAGACGGGATACTTACCGTAAGAAACATTCAGTGAGTAGGCTTTTCGATCGTGAATGAAGTTTACTACGAAGTTGGAACCTGTGTCTAAACTCTGAACAAATATCCCGTTGCATAAGCACCAGTCACAAAACTCCTCCACTGAAGCACCGGGTCCGACATCTAGGATGGGTTTGAATTGAATCAAAAAAGCAATGGTAGGGGAAAGGTTCAAACGGCACAAAGGAATTCAGTGAGGGACAATAACTGTCACTCCCAGCATAAGCGTACAGAAAAATAATATAGGAGGGCACAGAGTGCGTTATCCTATATACGTGTAGTGTGATGGCGAGTGGATGCGTTATGTTCAAAAAGGACATTGAACATGTAGAGTTGAGCGCCACATAAGACGTCATTCGCTATCCACTAATCCACTACGGAACTGATGAACAGAAAGCTTACAATACGTAGCAAAATGAGTATGACGGACATACTGAACAACCAATAAGACGACAAGTAACACCTATTGGCCATGATTCTTAAGTGGGTGGAACAAATTGTGCTGGAACAGCGACAATGTGCAGGAGAATATATCACGAAAGAGATTGAAGTGATCGAACGAACGCGGAAGATTTGACAGTGTCAAAAATGTGTGTTTTAGAACACCTAAGTGAAGTGAACACGGTACATCTGTTGACCAGTCAGTGCTAGCAACAGTGAAAAATCCAAGACATTAGTCAGAGAATCTGTAAGTTTTACGATAATCAGTACTCACCGTTCACACAGAACGATTCATTCCGGGACTCTGCTGCTTCAATGAAACTGGCCAACTGAACAAGCAAAGTACTGGTATCCTCCTCAGCAAATTCCTCTTCAAGACCGTTAGCCCGACCCACAAACTGTGGGTGAGATGTGTTGACCAAATCAGCAGTTGTTTCATCATTTGGTGAAACCGAGCGCCCCGATTTAGTGGAGTTCTGTGTTTCAGTAACCCCAGAGGAAGCTACATCGGCATGATCGGAAGACGTGATCGCCGGGTCGGCATGCGGACTAGCGGTGAAACAAAGGAGAGTAAGATGTAGCAATCCCGG